>OY821517.1:186512752-187712752 GCA_963682025.1 Cordilura impudica | reverse complement strand
AATTCACCTAGAAAGAGTGCTCATGACTAATATTTCTACTTTAAATATAACATTACTAGTAATTGAACACCTTCTGATTTTCCCAGTGAAAAATCGTTTGTCGTTCTTGACTAAAACAATAAAAAAACTAAAACCAAAAAAAAATCCCCTGGCATGGAAAAATCGTAGGAAAAATGATTTGTGAGCTACCAAAAACTGCCCATAAATTAGTTTTGTTCATCTTTAAATCTATTTCGCGAACTGGTGTCCATCCTAAAATCATGAAAACTGCCAAAATAATAATGATATCTAAACCAGGCAAGGACGCTAGTCAATTTACATCGTACCGCTCGATAAGTTTACTCTCCATTTTATCAAAAGTGTTCGAGAAAATATTCCTAAATATGTTAAGTCCATATCTAATTGACCACCACATTATCCCCGTTCATTAGTTTGGTTTTCGAAAAGAATATGGAACCATCGAACAAGTTCATAGTATAGTTACTCTCATCAGAAAGGCTTTCTGGCACAAACTCTATTGCTCTCCCAATTCATACATATTTCTCAAGCCTTTAACAAAGTCTGGCATGATGACCTATTATAAAAAATAGACTCGTTATCACCCTAAAATACGATCAAATTACTGCGAAAGTACTTGTTGGATAGAAAATTTGTAGTTAAGTGTTAAGGACCACATTTTAGGATCAAGGAAAATTACAGTAGGAGCTACCCAAGGCAGCATGCTAGGTCCTCTAATGTATTTACTATATACTTCAGATATGCCCACAAATCTTCTGATCCAGACGTCAACTTTTGCACAAAAAGCCTGTAGTTGCTTTTAGCTGCCTACAGTCTCATATTAATGAAACAAGAAAAATGGCTCAACAATTGGAAAATAAAAATTAATCCAAAAAATTGTGCACATATTACTTTCATCTTGAGGGGAAGGGAAACTGTACCAATCTGAAAATAAATAATATCGATATCCCACAACAAAACCATATAAAATATTTTGGTATAGACCTCGTCGTCTTCTCACCTGGACTCAGCACATTGAATTAAAATCCACGCAACTTAAACTCAAAAAACACAGTGACAGTGGCTCCTTTATCCCTATTCTACTCTCAACCTAGACTACAAGTTTATACTCTACAAAGCTATTTTTAAGCCGATATGCGCCTATGGAATCCAACTGTGGGGAACATCTTCTGCTTCTTATATAGAGAAATTTCAAAGATGACAAAATAAAATATTGCGATATATAACTGGTGACCCGTGGTTTGTTTGTAACTCAAATATTCATAAGGACCTTAATATCCCATTTGTAAAGGACGAAATAAAAATCTACTGCTCCAGATGTGTATAAAAACTGGCATCGCATCCAAATGGTCTTGCACAGAATCTGCTATCCTATATTGAACACGGTAGCTTTAGATGGCGGCCACAATGGCTTTCGCACTATTATAAGAAAACTATGCACCTTACGCAACAAAAAAATTAATGTTCTATTGCAAAGGCAATAGATGCAGAAAGTATTTGTTAGCTTAAGATTACAATTATTATGGAAATTTTCTGAAAAAAGGAAGATCCAATAAATAATAAAAGGTTTGTATAAAAAAAAACTTGAAATTCTATCTTTTTGCTAATAACTTCTAAGGGCATGAACCGTTTTAACATTGATTCAGTGGCACACTAAATGAGTAGATACTTTACAAGATCCTTAAATTGCTAATTTGATTACAATACTTACAAAGTCCAACCTCAGATTCTGAACTGAAACTACACAAATAATGAATATTATGTTTTTTTAAATTTACGACCCATTGTGCATAACAATAACAGTACTGGTATTTATTGAGGTTTACATTTGCACAATATAAAATCGATTCACATTTAGAAATTACCATTAGAAATGAATTTAAGGCGTGTAGATTGTACAGACTAATAACAACACATGCCCTAAAAAATGTTTTACATAGCTGCATAACAGCATATAAAATGTTTTAAAATAATTTCAGACACATTCTTGGAATTCTAGCTATTCATTCAAAAATTATAATCGACGATATATTCGAATCATAGTAGGCAGAATGTCTCAAAAGGGAGCATCTTCCTCATTTTGTAAACAGACCTATAAGGGATGTTATAAACCATTCTCGACAACATTTTCGGAGACATTTGTTTACCATCCTACTATTCATATAGTTCTATATAGTATATACCTGTATTTGAGAGTGCCTCGATTGCGATGTATATCTTCCAATATAATGCGTCTAATATAACTTAGGAAATGTCCAGGTCTTGTAAAATATGATTCAAATGTTTCACCTTTTGTTCGTTGTTTATGACAAATCGGCTTTAAGCTAAATATTTCATTGTTGTGAGGCACACTCTAATACTTTCAAAGTCAATATGTTGAAAATGTATTGATTTTAATTACAATGGCTAAAAAGTCATTTTACTCATCTATTCATTGCAATTGCATCTCTTCTCTGTGTTAATTGTTCCTGTTTCTGTTTCTGTTGCTAAAGCTTTTGTATTTTGTTCAGTTGGTATTGCGAGTACGTTTGCCAATTACATACAATATTCTGGCATATGTACGAGTATGTAGATGACTTTAGGTAATTTCAATAGCACTATTATTCATTTTCCAACAGTTTACAGTTGTTCTTGTTTTTGTCGTTTAATAAAAATATATATATATATACATATATGTATATATGTACATATGTATATATATGTACAGTTAAAAGATGGATTCGTATTCTGAAATACTTCTTATTGCTTACAATTGATGAGTTCAATAGTATTGCCAATAAAAGGCAATTCAAATTAGTGTTCTACAAATGGTAACTAAATGTACTCTTAATTGTATTTGAAATAATTGTACGAAGAAAAATGTTAATTCTATCAATTAAAATCGTTTTAAAATCCCCCCCCCCATGAAATTGTGTGCTCTCAGTGTGTGGAGTACAATTTTATTGTTCTGTGTTGCAATGGTAACTAGAGTGGACTACAGTGAAGTTGATAAGTAACTAAGAAAAATAAAGAAATGAAATTAATTTACATAATAATATTAATAAAACGGTTTCAAATGAAAACAAGTAAGAAAATTATACGATACCCTACCATTGTTTAGAGACTATACCTCTTCGCTCCAACTAAGTGGATATAGAAAATAAGCATAAACCAAATTTGAGTGGCATTGTTATCATTGGCATCATATCGGATGTTATATTTATATGGGGCTAGGGGAATAGGACTAATTCAACAACCCTCAAGTATACAACATTAAAAATAATATAATTTCACAATATAAACTAATTCTACAACCAAAAAGTATAACACAATAATGTTGTAACCGTAACCTAATGGAACTAAACTTGAAAAAATGTAAATGTATGCGTTTTTCAAGAAATAATCTTTTTCCTGCTAACTATTCTTTGAGCTGATATCAGCTTGAACTTTCTGACACATTTCTGCATTTAGGGATTCTACTTGATCCTAAATTAAACTTTGTATCTCACGTCACCATGAGGTAAGCAGAGGTACACTCGCCTTTATTAAACGATGGGCAAAAGAATTTGATGATCCTCACATAATCAATCAACTTTTTATATTCCTTGTAAGACCTATTTTAGATTATGGCTCAATAATCTGGGATCCCTACTATAACATTCATATTCAATGAATCGAGTCTGCACAAAAACAATTTCTCATTTGTTTACATGGCTTATCTTGGAATCCCGCAATTAATCTACCTTCAAACGTTGCACAGTGGCGCCATTTGAGTTTTTTCGTTGCAAAAATCATATCTTTTGAACCGAATAACATAATTGAACAGTTTAAACTGCATATGATAGATAACTGCTCAGCCTATGAAATGAGCGTTTGGAAAGGGTGCTACGCTTTGTAGGGGCCTACTTATGGGTTATCAAAGTTAAAATTTGTAGAAAAATCAATTTTATGGTAACTAAAAAAAATTTTTTTTTTTACATTTTTAGATTGTTTTTATTTTTTTTTCTTTAGGGTTTTATATTCTAAATTATTACCCAACAAATTAAAAAAAAATTACTTCTTTTTTAAATTTATTTTTTCAATTTTCTGTAAAATATTCATCATAATTCGTAAGAGAAGGTATATCTAAAAGACTAATCATTTCTAAACTATAATTATTTTCTAACTCTATTCGTGACGTCACGTGCCGCAAGGAAGAAACAAGTGGATCGGAAGATGCTGCCAACATGTTGAAGAGGTCCTCATTTTGCCTTACCCTTGATGCTTTGAATGTATTCTGCAATCTATATTTTTTATAAAATTTGTTAAGAGACTCCTGTGCTTCTTCAGAAAGCTCTCCAATTGGCAAAGACTGGTACTCAATTATATCTTTGCCATGCGCCAATATTTTATGGACGGTCGGGGTCAACTTCTTCTGTGGACACATTTCTGTTAAAAGAGATGCAGTTTTCGATGCATATTCTCCATATGTTGTAGAATTGACATTTTCTTTGCAGTTTAAAACATTCAAGATCGTTCCCAATCTTTTCACGATTTGATTGTCAATTCCAGTGATTCTAGTTACTGCCTCATCATTTTCAAAAAATCTTCTAGAAGTGTTTCCATCGTTTGAGTTACCGTATCCGTGCTTGGGACAGTCTACTTTTAGTCCAACTTGTTTAAAAAAGCATCCTGTATTTGCTTCTTTCTGATCTTTTCCTTATCCTTTATTGATGTATTTTCATCGAGGTTTTCCTCCTCTTGTGGTAGGGTATACGCCAGTTTTAGCAAGAACTCCATACACCCTATCCTTGCGTGCAATGGTGACATTCTATATTCGTAATTCTCCTCGTTTGTAGAATCGTTTAAATTACCAAAGTTCTTCTGACTCTTTTTGCAAATCGGGCATGACAATGTTGAGGTTGTTCCTGTCAGTTCGTTTACGACTTTTCCGTCAACCATTATCAGGTGAACTCGTAATTGCATTCAATATATTTTCCTTCTCCAATTTGCACCTTTGTAGGCTTAATCTTGCTTATTTGTTCTTCAATGTCCTTCACCGTGGTCCTTATGAGTTCTGCCGATTCCCTTGCAAACTGAGACATTATTGGTCGGCAATAATGCACTGATGACGGACGTGGATTTTTCCAGTGTAGGGAAACATCAGATTTTAGCCGCAAAGGAACAACAGATGCCATTAAGATATTTCCGTCCGATATTGTAGCGTCATCGGAAGATACCCTTTGCTTATAAACGCTTTGTCCATTTGCTGATCAATGTCAGTTTCTCAGGTAGAATTTTCACCTCATTTTCAGGAAGACTCTCCAACAACCGTTTTGCTGTATGGCCCATGAGATCCTGCAGATTGGCTTTCACAGAGACTTCCGTAAACTCCGTATGCAGTGGTCGTGAATTTATTTTGGCTTGCGTAATATGCTTGTATCCTGGTAAAACGTCAGCCCCGTGTCGCACCAAGGATGCCCGTAGTATCTCATATTTTTCTTTGGAAAGTTGGAAGTCCATAAACAAGGCCAAGGCTTCTTCGGAACCATACTTTTTAATGTGTGCGTTTGTGGGCGTGGGAATGCTTTCCTTAATCCTTTTTAGTCGCAGTGGGCTTCCATCAGCAACACATTTTGTAATCTGCGACCTAACTCATTCACTATCCTTTGTATATTTAATAGACAGCGCGTCCGATAAATGCTTCGTGGTCAAGTCATTGGTGGCATCGGCAAGTTTCCTCTTTCTTGTGAAAATTGAACACTCCTCAATACTTTTTTTTGGCCTTCCTTTTGCTCCTCTGGTTGATGTGGTAGGTTTATCTACTGCCAATATATCCAGGATGGTGTCTTCATTAAGCCAGTCCTCGTATTTGGAGTTGAAGTTCTGAATGGTTCGATTAGATTTCACCCATTTTGCCTTAATATTTGCATATATCAGATAAAAATTATTTTTTATAATTTCGCTTCTCTCAATATTTCCGTATAAGCTATCAAGTTCTTCTAAAGCAGCTTCCGTGAAAAACTTTGGTGTGGTTGACCTTCTAAACAGCTCAAATAATTTTAAATTGCTCAACGCCATGGTTTTAGTACTTGTTGCGCCAACTTTCAGTCGTAGACTAATCCAGGCATTATGCTTATTTTGCAATATGTAGGCTCATGCTACCATGCCTAAAAATTTACCTATTCCCTGCATACATATGGATTTAGGCTGAATTATGCAATTTTGATATTATGCTCGTGTCTAAATAAGATTTGTTCCTACCTGGAGGGACCATAAGTCAATATTGTTCTTGACCATTTGTACTCCAAAGTAATTTTTAAGTGAGGTGCGTACCTGCGAATTTCAATGAGTAGTGTTTTGTGCATCCTGTGTCTGTAACAGGATATTGGGAGTAGACTTTGGCAGAGGCTCACAGGTAGACAACCGACTTAAAATGCAATTTTCAAACTATTAGATCAAACTACTGTCAGTCAAAACATGTAAGGGATGCACGCCATACAATTTCTGCAACTATGTCTTTTTAAGCTTTTTTACCTCTAGAAGCCAAACGGGCACGTACGGGCAGATAAAACCTTTTGAATTATGTAAAGAAATAATCAAAGAACATGTTTTGCAAATATGGCAAATATAGAAAAATACAGATTTTTTTTATTTTCCGTCAAAGGTGAAAAACGGATAGTTTTTAAATAGTGATTTACCAGGAGAAACAGAAAGCAAACAGTTAATTTTTTTTTTATCATTATACATTTAGTAAATACATCAATCAATACAAACAAAAAATAAGACGATTCGTTACCTATTTTTCGTGATATTACACCTGAAATCGCAACAAATTGACTAAAAATTGTGTGTTTTTTTGAAAACCGAAAGTCGGTCAACTTTGAACGGTTATATCTTCTAAACTAAAAATCTGATATTATTAAGAGTAGCATATTTGAAATCGTTGAAAAGTTTCCTATAACATGGGTTTATTCAAAACTTCGTCGGCGCACATGGAAATTTTGATTTTTGCAACCTCGTTTGCTCTACGGGCGCCACTGTGCGTACTTTGGAAAGCCGTAGGACTATGCTAAAAGAAACATTTATGATCAACTTAATTAATGGTGAAATCTGGGGCCAAATCACCGCATTCGGTATTGAAATTTCTCGATCGAAATTATTTTTTTATTTCTCAAAATAAAATGTTAAGAATAAATTTTCTTTCTCACAGTTGAGGAACTATGGCCCCTGCTTAAGAAGAAAAGCGAATCGTGTTCGAGCGTTTGTCCGTCTTCTTCAAATATTGAACCAAAATATGGAATTTCGATTGATTTTACTCGATATCGAATGCGGTGATTTGGCCCCTGCTGTGACTTTCTTATCAACTTTTAACTTTAACTTTTAATGTTCCTCAACGAGTATCACGCCATTTCAAGTCACTCTCTGTTAAATCTTTTGAAACCAACTATGCTCTAGCTGAATATTGTAGAAGAATTTGTTGTGTTTATAATAATCGTTATCAATTTATTGATTTTTCGTTGAGCACTGACGTAATTAAACATAATATCATTATTTTCTTAAATTCCTAACAATTTGTTTTTATTTGTAAATCTATTTGTTTCAATTTATGTACATATATTAGGGGGACAGCGGTTTGTATGAAAAAATTTTTTTGGTCGAATTTTGAGGTGGGCGGGTTGGATTATTGTGACACTGGATTTAAAACTTTAGTGAACAAAATTTGAGCGAAATCGGAGAATGCTTCCTGGACGCGCATTGGGTTCAAAGTTCAAATATGGATTTATATGTAAAAATTATCAAAAAAAAAAAATAATAATTTTTCACAAAAATTTTGTTATTAATAATTGTGTTTCAATTAAACTAATTAATAAACCATAAACTTGAGTAAATTATTTTCTAACAGAACAACAAAATCTATTATCGGTGGAAAAACAGCCAAGTTATATCAAGTTATTATTATTTCAAGACATTGAAATAATTTACAACAACAACACTTTTGCATTCTCCTGATCCTTAAATAATAATATGAAAAGTATTTTGCATCTCGCCTATTGTTATGCCGTTCTAAATTAATGTCAAAACGGTACGTATTTGTTAGCACTATTTCAAAATCTTAAATTTTACTTTTTCAAAAATTTTGTTTCAGAAATTTACTGAAATCAAAGATTGGGCTTTAAGACCTTATTAACAACATATATGTGATTAAAAATGCCAAATATTGTAGGTATCCTGTTTTTAATTTGGCGAGAGTAGCGTTTTTATTTCAGCGGATTTGAAGAAAAATGGGATTTTTCATACTTTTTCAACTTTTAGGCTACATTTTTTTGGTGTTTTCATATTTCAAATATCTTTTATCAAAATATTATACTACTTGATATAAGTTCTCAATCCCGTAAATTAAGGGTAAATTGAAACACTAGAAACTAGGCCAAAAGTCAAATTTAAGGAGATTTCGATTTTTATAAAACAAAATATCAAAATAATATATATTTGTGGAAGGATTTCGGTAAGACTTGTTGATAATATATAAATAACTCTAAAAATAATATTCTGTACTTATTTTCTGAAATTGATCCGCGGGGTTCTCGATTTTTTTAAAATTAATCCTTAAGTACTTATGGGTCAATATCAGTCTATTATAAAAAACTAAAAATCTTAACTTAAATAAAAGGGTATTAAACGGTTAGTTCTAAATAATATTATGCTAAACTTTTTTTTTGTGCCATTTGTTAATGTTTTTTTTTTATTTAACAGGTGGTACAAAATTATAGGCAACAATATTCGAAAAATGCAAATTGACAATCTCTACAAAAAGATATCGATTTATAAGATTAATTATTTTTTTAAGTTAATTATCTCATTTCCGGAATAAAAAAGTTTTAAAATTTTTCATATACAATTTGCGAGTCCCAAAATGTGTCCTAGTTTTAATTTTTTTTTCAGAATTATTATATTCATATAAAGGTGTATCGAGGGTTTATATTAAAAAAGTGCTATCTACATTTGACAGCAATATTAATTTTTGATTTCAAACTATTGTCTGATATAACTGTCAAATATAATATTAATGTTGATATCATACATGATTAGTACGACTTTTCTTTAATAGTTATTGTAGAAAATCGATCGACAAATACTTTCAGATCTTATTAATAAATTGGTTTTACACGCTCTATTTAAAATAATTATTGATGCAGATAGCGCTCTTTGAATATAAGCCCTCGATATACAAATTTGTTTATATTGTATTAAATATAAAAACTAATTAATCTAAATATATTCATAAAATAACGAATAAATTTGAGGAATTTTATGAATACATTAAATATGTTTTGTTAAAAAAAAATCCTGATGAAGAAAATAATTATAGATTTTCACAAAGAGTCAATTTGACATCAAGGGTACCCCACAGGTTAATCTCAGATAATAATCCAGAATATTATTTTTTGAATAATTCAAATATTATTAACAAGTTTTATTGAAATCCTTCTACAAATATACATTATTTCGATATTTTGTTTAAAAAATATGTAAATCTCCTTAATTTTGGCTTTGACCTTAAAGAGGGGCAGTTTATAGTGCTTCAATTGAACCAAAATTTACAAGATTGAGAACCCATATCAAGTAGTATAATATTTTTATATTTCAAATATGAAAACACCAAAAAGATGTAACCTAAAAGTTGAAAAAATATGAAAAATCAAATTTTTCTTCAAATCCGCTGAAAAAAAAAAAACGCTGCCATCACCAAATTAAGAATAGGATACTTACAATATTTCTCACTTTTAATCACATGTATTTTGGTAATAATACCTTGAAGTCTAATCATTGATTTCTAAAAGTTTCTTGAACAAAATTTTTGAAAAAGTAAAATTGGAGATTTTGAAATAGTGCTAAAAAATACGTACCGTTTTGACATTAATTTAGAACGGCATAACAATAGGCGAGATACTAAATACTTTTCATATGATAATTTAGGGTTCAGGAAAAATCAAAAATGTTGTTGCTGTAAATTATTTCAATGTCTTTAAAAATGTGAGCACTATTTTCTTAATCAAGTGGTCTGCGGCGCATTTATTGCTTGGGGAACTTGATATAACTTGGCAGTTTTTCAACCGATAACAGATTTTGTTATTTTATTAGAAAGATAATTTACTCCAGATTATGGTTTATTAATTTATTTAATTGAAATGCAATTATTAATGTCAAAATTTTGGTGAAAAATGATTTTTTTTTTTTTGGATACTCTTTACATGTAAATGCATATTTGAACTTTGAACTCAATGCGCGTCCAGAAAGCATTGTCCGATTTGGCTCAAATTTTGCGCACTAAGGATTTAGATCCAGTGTTACAATAATCCGATACGCATGTCTTGAAATTCAAAAAAAAATTTGGCTGTCACCCTAATGTATATATCGCACCTGTACCTCTAGGGTGAGTCAACTCAAAATTTATAAATTTCCAGTAGAGGCAAAAAATGTTTTTTTTTAATATTTACTATAAAATTTAAAAACAGTTATTTTATTGTAAAGAATTGCGAATAATAAGTATACAACAGTAGTTGTGTTTGCGATTTTTTCTGCGCATGTCTTTTAAGTGGATTCTAAAGCTAGATATGACCACTGTGCATCGTTTTCTTGCAAAAAGTAAAAATTGAAAAATTTTGAGTTGACTCACTTTAGAGGTATAGGTGTGATATGTAATTATATCATTTATACATAACGTGACCAACAGTTTTGAACCAAAAAGCGGGATCAGCAGGTCGAAAAAGCGAGATTTTGACTCAAAAATCGGGATTTTTAAAATTGTTTGAAAATTTTGTTTCTAAAAAAGTTTTTATTAAAAAATGCATATTATTAAAAAGAAGTATATAAAAACAAGTAAGAAAATTATAGTCGGTCTAGCCCGGCTATACGATACCCTATACCATGGTTTAGAGACCCTATCTGTTCGGTCAAACTAATTGGATATAGAAAATAAGCATAAACCAAATTTGAGTGGCATTTTTATTAATTTTTTTCGCTGCAGATATGAAAAAGTTCATATCGGATACTATATTTATATGGGGACTAGGTCGAAAAATGGACCGATCCTGACCATATTTGGTAAAGTCACTTGTACTTTGAAAAACCATATACAAACCAAATTTGAGAAAAGTCTGTGCAACATTTTTGTCTTTTGATAGATTTAAGTGAAGATCGGGAAGCAACTCTATATTTGGCCTATGACTTAGAATTTTTCTATAGAGATTATTTTTGAACTACTGACTACGGATGTAATAAACACATACAAACCCAATTTGACTGAGATCTATATGATAATTTGGAACTTATGGCAATTTATGTCGATTTCATAGGGGTCATTTATATGGGGACTAGGTCTGAACATGGACCTATTCTCACCAATTTCAATAGCGTTCATCCCATGGCCGATGAAAGCTTATTTATCAAATTTCATCATAATATATTGATATTTGCGATCTGTAGTTTCATTACAAGGTTTACATGGACACACAGACGGACGGACGGATGGACGGACGGACGTTGCTATTTCGACTCAACAAGTGATTCTGAGTCGATCGGTATAATTAAAGATGGGTCTAGGATGAAAGTGCTGATTAAAGTGCTGACTTTGTGCTGCTGTTTGTAACAACCAAAAATATTTGACCTACACCCATTTGTTATTAAATCTTTTATCGGCCATGGGATGAACGCTATTGAAATTGGTGAGAATCGGTCCATGTTCAGACCTAGCCCCCATACAAATGACCCCTATGTATATATATTGTATGTATATATTACATCCATTAATCAGTAGTCCAAAAGTAATCCCTATTGGACAACTCTTAGTCATAGGCCCCATATAGCGCTACTTCCCGACCTTCAATTAAATCTATCAAAAAACAAAAATATTGCACTGATTCTTCTCAAATTTTGTTTGTATATATTTTTGCAAAATACAAGAGACTTTACCAAACATGGTCAGGATCGCTCCATTTTTGGGCCTAGTCCCCATATAGATATATCATCCGATATGAACTTTTTCATATCTGCAGCCGAAAAAAATTAATAAAAATCCCACTCAAATTTGGTTTATGCTTATTTTCTATATCCAGTTAGTTGGGTTTAAGAGATAGGGTCTCTAAACGCATGGTATAGGGTATCGAATAGTCGGTCTAGATCGACTTTAATTTTCTTACTTGTTAGTTGTGTAGAACGATTGTCTTTAAAGAAGGCGAACACATTTAAATAAGATTTGCTTCTTATAAAATAATTTAGGAGCTATTGCATAAACAAGAACTCAGAATTATATTCTTACTTGTTTTATATTGATATTATAAGATATCAATAAGTTAACTCATATTAATTTGAAAAAAAAAAAATCAAAAATAAGATTTTAAAATTAATAAAAAAAATTGACTTCAAATTGTAAAAAATATTTTCAAGCAGATTTCTGTTTAAGATCATATATTTCGGATTTGAATATTTTCTCCAAAAGTTGCGGTTCTGAATTTAAAAAAATAAAAAGCTCTTGACTAGTTTGTTAAAAGTTGTATTTAACTTTAATAATATCGTTTAAGGTACTTATACTCAAACATGTTTTTCCACGGTCAATATTTTATTAACCAACGCAAATATACGTTCTACGGGAGCTGAAGTACTAGGCAAACAGAGTACAAATTCAACTACTTTTATCAAGGAGTTGAATGGGATTTCTTTTCTCTGGAAATAGTTTATTATTTCTACCCAACGCATATCAACAGATATCTTGTTCTTATTCCATTCATCTATTTTTCCTTGCGTTACATATTTTTTTTATAGTTGTACTGGTCAAAGATTTCATGGTTAATATCGGTTAAAATTTCTTTGTCTAAGAGATCTTCAGCACTTTTTCCTACATCCTTCCACTCTGTCACTTCTTTCAATGAAATCGAATTGAAATTCACCACTTGTGAAAATTGAATGGTCCAACTTTTTAAATATTGAATCGATTTTTCTGAAATATTAAAATGTTATAAAGGTTTAAAGTTTTCGTTAATTTATTTACCATCAAAATTAGTGGTCGTGTTTAATACAATTTCTTTTGATGCAGAGTGGCCACGATTATTGAGGCTTTCTATCTCCTTTTTTAAGAAGTTGACAAAAAGCCACTTGTATTCCTGTCTGTCAAGGGTTCGACTAATTCGTCCACTCGATTTTTTAACATGATTTGCTGAAACGCTAGCACCTTCTATTTTATAGACAATTCTGTTAAATATTGTAGCCTTTAAATAAAAATAAATTATTAAACGCAAAATATTTTTTTTAAGAATATACCTGTTCTTTTATAAAAATCAACCATAGCATAGACCACGAGTTTGAAAAAAATCCTTCAAAATTTTAGGGCTGCTTTCTGTCTCTAAAAAAAATTTTTTTAAACTGTACAGACTCTTCCGGGGTTAACCTTTAATAAGCGTTCTGAGAGATTAAACCTTTGAGAGATCTGTTTTATCAGTTTATAATTTCTCGCGAGGTGGAGAAATTATAAACGATTTGTTGCAAGTGAAAAAGAAAAGAAAGTTGAAAAGTATTCGATATTAATATTTCATTTATTTAAAAAAATATATGTGAAAACCACGAGATGTTTTTTTAGAGATGAAAGCTGTATCGGATGAAAGCTGCAGAGTAAGTAAGTAAATCAAATCATTTTTGGTATAATTGCAGCTTATACATTGGATAGTTTTAGCTTACGATACGTTTAAGATAAATTAAAGGCAATTCAAAATAGGTTTTGATTACTCGTTAGAGCTTACGATAATTATTGTGTTTAATGTACGATACAATTATTTGAATTCCATTTTAGTTAATTCATCTTGGATATATATATAATATAAAATTTGTATTTGTATTAGCTTAATTAATAAATTCAATTGTAGTTAATTCATTTTGTATATATGTATATAATATAATATTTATATTGGCTAAATTAATGAATTTAGACAAAACCTTTAAAAATGTTTAACATGGATTCAACAGATGATAACAATGCCAAAAATCTGGTTTTAGAATAGCCAAGAAGCTTTCTATACTCTTCATCTACTGATTCGCAGAAATTCATTAATGTTGCCACTCAAACTGTATATATATAGAAATGAGAATAGATTTTAACAACGATAAGCTCGACATCAAATGGCAGTTGATCAGAGTGCATTGTGGACAACATGTGCTGCGCATCCAATTCCTATTAAGTGAGGATACGATTTTTTAAATGTGGAAAACACATTTTTTTTTCCTGCAACCAATTTTTTTTTGGTTATTTTATAATTTTCCATTTAATTTTTTAAAAGATTTACAATTATGTCTAAAGTTCTCCACATTCATTAGAAATGTTTATAATCTGAATTTTAACTCCTTCTTTGCTATAGAAATTCCGCACAACTACAAGAAACATTTTAATGTCTGCAGGATTGTTGATGTTGATATAAAGTTCGCGGTTTACTATTCGGATTTTACTTTTCTATAGAATATGGGGAAAAAACATTTTTAATTATTGCTTCACATTTTGTTCGGGCACAATTAAACTTGGAAATTTCAAAACAATTACTAAAAATTTTTGATGCACAATCTGAGCTACGGAAGCTTTGGTTTTCTTTCACAAGGTGGTAAGCCCACACCCCTTCTCTTGCAGCAATCTTCAAATCATTTTTGATATGTTTAAAATATTCTGTAACTTTATTGTTGCCTGCAATTTGTTCTAAAGCTTTCTTATGTTTTTCTGTTTTCAAATGTTTCTCCACACCAAAAGCACCTCCGTGTCGCAAAATACAACACTTTCTCCGATATTTGGTTTTAAAAATTTATATTTTTCTTTTATTTTTGGGTTAAAATTGCAAACGATTTTTTTTCCACCCATTTTGAAATTTTCGTTTTTTTTATAACCACAGAAATGTCAAATACGTATAGAGTTGAATACATTTTAAAAGAAATTACCTTAAATTTAGGTCGTTTTTACACAAAAATATGTGTTTGGAGTTACCATATTTGTAATAAAAAAATTAAGCACTGAAAAAAAATTCTAGAAAGTTTAAAAAAACTCTTATCAATTCTAAAACACTAAAAAGCGGGAATAATGCTTGAAAAGCGGGAAAATAATCAAGGCGGGAGCAGCCTTGAAAAAGCGGGATAATACTACCAAAAGCGAATTGGTTGGCCAGGTTATTTATACAGATCTCGTAGCATATAACGTATATGAATTTGAATTGGCATATGTACATAGGAAGCTGAGCTAAAGTTCGCATGCAATATATCCAGCTTACCAACTCGTCGGAGGTGGGGTTTGTGATTATTAATAATACGATTTAGCCTTAGTTCAAAATTTGGCCAACCAATTGCCCACCCATCCATGATCATTACAACAGAAACCTCATACTGGAAATTATGATCCCAAAACTAACATCACAACTTATCACCAATAGCAAATCATCAAAATTAAGGATTTACAGACAAATAATATTGATTAATTTTATGTTAAAATTCACTTAGATTTTATCTCAAAACTTATCATAAAAATAAGAGAAGAAGAAAAATTACTATTACTATAATAATAATTCATTTAGACACGAGGTGGTTAAATTTTTAAATATATATATAGAAAAATGTATTTAATTGTTCAAAAACAAAAGTATAACTGAGATGAAAAATAAAAATAAACATGACCAGCATCTATATTTTCTTCTTAAGAGGGGTTCAATAGATTCTAATAAATATTCCACAATTTCTTTTCAAAATTTAAAAAAATTATTTATAAATCTTCAACAAGTCAAAAAAAATCTTCATTACAGGCTGGTCACCATTATTATAGTTATTTACTAACAAAAATAATAAAATGAGAAAAAAGAGGTAAACAGTAAAGTAAGTAGAAAACTTACATAAGGTTGTTGACCCGCTCCGCCAAAAGTACTTTTGATGAAATCGGCTCTTCCGCTGTTATGGATGCTGTTAATATTTTTGGGACAATGTAATTATTACAATTTTTTTCTCTTTGGATCATGAGAAGAATTCACTTTCTTTCATTGTTCTCATTTTTATACCCTATACCACTATGTGGTTTGGGTATAATGAGTTTGTGCTGCTGTTTGTAACAACCAAAAATATTTGACCTACACCCATCTTTAATTATACCGATCGAATCAGAATCACTATCTGATTCGATTTAACGATGCCCGTCCGTCCGTCCGTCCATCCGTCTATGTGTCAATGTAAAGCTTGTAATCAAACTGCAGGTCGCAAATATGAATATATTTTGATGAAATTTGGCATTTTATCTTTTATCGGCCATGGGATAAACGGTGTTGAAATTGGTGAGAATCGGTCTATATTCAGACCAAGCCCCCATACAAATGACCCCTATGAAATCGACTTAAATTGCCATAAGATCCAAATTATCATACGAATCATAGTCAAATTGGGTTTGTATGTATATATTACATCCATTAATCAGTAGTCCAAAAATGATCCCTATTGGACAACTCTTAGTCGTAGGCCCCATATAGAGCTGCTTCCCGATTTTCACTTAAATCTACCAAAAAACAAAAATATTGCACTGATTCTTCTCAACTTTTGTTTGTATATATTTTTGCAAAATACAAGAGACTTTGCCAACCATGGTCAGGATCGGTCCATTTTTGGGCCTAGTCCCCATATAGATATTTCATCCGATATGAACCTTTTCATATCTGCAGCCGAAATAATTAATAAAAATCCCACTCAAATTTGGTTTATGCTTATTTTCTATATCCAGTTAGTTGGGCCTAAGAGATAGGGTTTCTAAACGCATGGTATAAGGTATCGTATAGTCGGTCTAGACCGACTATAATTTTCTTACTTGTTTTTATAAAAATAACGTTTTACACATTGTTCAGTTTCCCTTTTTATACCCTATACCACTATGTGGTTTGGGTATAATGACTTTGTGCTGCTGTTTGTAACAACCAAAAATATTTGACCTAGACCCATCTTTAATTATACCGATCGAATCAGAATCATTTTTTGAGTTGATTTAACAATGTCCGTCCGTCCGTCTGTGTGTCCATGTAAAGCTTGTAATCAAACTGCAGGTCGCAAATATGAACTTATTTTGATGAAATTTGGTATATAAGCTTTTATCGGCCATGGGATGAACGCTATTGAAATTGGTGAGAATAGGTCAATGTTCAGACCTAGCCCCCATACAAATTACCCCTATGAAATCGACATAAATTGCCACAAGATCCAAATTGTCATATAGATCTTACTCAAATTGGGTTTATATGCGTTCATTACATCCATTAATGAGTAGTCCAAAAATGATTCTTTTGGCCCCATATAGGGCTGCTTCCCGATCTTCACTTAAATCTATTAAAAAACAAAAATATTGCACTGATTCTTCTCAGATTTGGTTTGTATATATTTTTGCAAAATACAAGAGACTTTTCCAAACATGATCAGGATCGGTCCATTTTTGGACCTAATCCCCATATAGATATAGCATCCGATATGAACTTTTTCATATCTGCAGCCAAAAAAATTAATAAAAATTCCACTCAAATTTGGTTTTTGCTTATTTTCTATGTCCAGTTAGTTGGGCCTAAGAGATAGGGTTTCTAAACGCATGGTATAGGGTATCGTATAGTCGGTCTAGACCGACTATAATTTTCTTACTTGTTTTATGATATCATATAGCACTGTTTTAAATGGATATTTTTATACCCTATACCACTATGTGGTTTGGGTATAATGACTTTGTGCTGCTGTTTGTAACAACCAAAAATATTTGACCTAGACCCATCTTTAATTATACCGATCGAATCAGAATCACTTTCTGAGTTGATTTAACAATGTCCGTCCGTCCGTCCGTCCGTCTGAGTGTCCATGTAAAGCTTGTAATCAAACTGCAGGTCGCAAATATGAATATATTTTGATGAAATTTGGTATATAAGCTTTTATCGGCCATGGGATGAACGCTATTGAAATTGGTGAGAATCGGTCTATGTTCAGACCTAGCCCCATACAAATTACCCATATGAAATCGACATAAATTGCCATAAGATCCAAATTGTCATATTGATCTTACTCAAATTGGGTTTGTATGCGTTCATTACATCCACTAATGAGTAGTCCAAAAATGATCCCTTTGACCCCATATAGAGCTGCTTCCCGATCTTCACTTAAATCTATTAAAAAACAAAAATATTGCACTGATTCTTCTCAAATTTTGTTTGTACATATTTTTGCAAAATACAAGAGACTTTACCAAACATGATCAGGATCGGTCCATTTTTGGACCTAGTCCCTTTATAGATATTGCATCCGATATGAACTTTTTCATATCTGCAGCCAAAAAAATTAATAAAAATCCCACTCAAATTTGGTTTTTGCTTATTTTCAATGTCCAGTTAGTTGGGCCTAAGAGATAGGGTTTCTAAACGCATGGTATAGGGTATCGTATAGTCGGTCTAGACCGACTATAATTTTCTTACTTGTTATTGTTGGTTTTACAAATTGTAAATTAAATACGGGTAAATTATAACTTTTTTTAAAGATTGCAATAAAAGTTTTCTCAAAATTGCAAAGGTTACTAGCTCTTGCAACCTATTCACTGCCACTTGGTACTATTTTCCATTTTAATTTTGTGACACCGAACACTACCGTATAAAGAATAATGTTTAAAGAAACCGCTTTCATCCTCCTTCCACTTAAAAGAGATCTTCATCGATAAAAACTCTCAAATTGATACTTGTTGTTTTAATACCAACTAGGTGCCAATTCTACATGAAATAAGAGAAATTTATAAGAGTTGTAAAATGTTTTTTTTATGCTATGTTCACACTGTAAGTAAGATTCGCGGTTCGCTCTCTCATTCACGGTTCGCGCCCATCATGATTGAATCTACATGATTCGCCATACAAAATTTTGAGAGCGAATCTACTTGGTTCAAAATGAACCTAGTTGTGAACCTAGAAACATTGAGTGTCATCTCCAAGTTTGATAAGAAATTATCGCTAGTTTATCTGAACTAGCTGTCAAAAATATATAAACAAAGAAAAACAAAAAATTAATTTGTGCAATAAAATAAATAGAAACATTTAACAAATAAAAAGTATATATTTGCATATACTAGCAGATTCCAGCCCTCGAAATTCGAGCGCAAATTCTAGAAATTTTTTTTTTTAAATAAATAAAGACCCTAAAAGTATGCTAATCAGTTATATCCAATTCACAAATCAACACAAAAAACAAACTCATTTTAATTACAAACACATTAACAAACTTAATAAACACACACATAGCATTGTATAATTTTATGTATGTGTTAGTAGCAACTTTAAATGCAATTAACTCAAAATAAAGGAAAAAATTAAAAAATCTGTAAATCTGCAAAACCGCTAAAAAGAAATACCTTTCAAATAATATAAATTTGGTCAAAATCGGGATAAAACGGTAGAACAAAGCATCAGTCACAAGAAATCGCCTAGCCTATTAATATTATAGATATATTCAAATGAAAATGGAAATAATGAAATAGTGAAACGTAAAGTGCTTCTACACTTGTCTTCAAATATTTGCACAAAAAATATAAACGTCAAAATGAAACAAGAACACTCGTCTGAACACCAAGGTTCACAATCATGATTCAGAGAGCGAATCAAGTGGTTCATTTTGGCGTCTGAACATGCTATAATGAGAAAAAGCTAAGCTTTAACTTCTTATATGGATAACTACCATTTGAAATTGACACCTTTGCATATAAAAAACACCATTTCAAATTAATTAAATTTTCTGAATTATTTAAAGCTACAATCCGAAATTTATATGTTTTAGTCAAAATCTTGAATTAAGTTTTTTGAAATTATTGGGATACCATAGAATATTAAATTTCAGTTAGGAGATCACTTATTTAACCCTTTGAATAAAAGTTGGTTCAACAAAAAGTTTTTGTTGAATTGACAACCTGTGCTTTCACCGAGGTACTGTCCTTAAGGGAAATCTGGCAGAATAATGAACGACAGTCACTTTTGTCATTGATAAGAAAGCTTGGTGTCAACTGCATGATTTTGCAAATTTGATAAACTAACGCCATAATTCCAGCGCATAAGAACATTTGCGCAAACAAATTAAGACACCAAAGCATAAGCTTCGATAACCAAAAGCAATAAAATTAATGTGAAATAATTTGAACGTATAGATGGCGTGGATCAACGTAAATATATTATTGGTAATAATAAAAATTACAAATTTTGCATATAGATACTATGTAAGAAAAAAAGGCAAGCGCCTTTACAGTCTGTACGGATGTATTCCATTGACCCAGTAAATAAATAAATATAATAAATAATAAATATAAATATAGAAGTATAACAGCTAATTAAAGTAGGCTACTACATGTTTACACATCTCCCCTGTGATCGGACTCACATTTTATTTTATTTTACAAGTATTCGACTTTGAATTGGACCATATATTCGCAATATAATGGAAGATGTTGCCTTCGAAGAGAAATTGGCAAAAGAGGAAATTAAACCAGAAATATGATAGAAATATTTTTATATCCTATATCACTATGTGGTTTGGGTATAATGACTTTGTGCTGCTGTTTGTAACAACCAAAAATATTTGACCTACACCCATCTTTAATTATACCGATCGAATCAGAATCACTATCTGATACGATTTAACGATGTCCGTTCGTCCGTCCGTCCGTCCGTCTGTGTGTCCATGTAAAGCTTGTAATCAAACTGCAGGTCGCAAATATGAATATATTTTGATGAAATTTGGTATTTAATCTTTTATCGGCCATGGGATGAACGCTGTTGAAATTGGTGAGAATCGGTCCATGTTCAGACCTAGCCCCCATACAAATGACCCCTATGAAATCAACATATATTGCCATAAGATCCAAATTGTCATATAGATCTTACTCAAATTGGGTTTGTATGCGTTTATTACATCCATTAATGAGTAGTCCAAAAATGATCCCTATGGGATAACTCTTAGTCATAGGCCCCATATAGAGCTGCTTCCCGATCTTCCCTTAAATCTATCAAAAAACAAAAATATTGAACTGATTCTTCTCAAATTTTGTTTGAATATATTTTTGCAAAATACAAGAGACTTTACCAAATATGGTCAGGATCGGTCCTTTTTTTGACCTAGTCCCCATATAGACATATCATCCGATATGAACTTTTTCATATCTGTAGCCAAAAAAATTAATAAAAATACCACTCAAATTTGGTTTATGCTTATTTGCTATATCCAATTAGTTGGACCGAAGATATAGGGTCTCGAAACCATGGTATAGGGTATCGTATAGTCGGGCTAGCCCGACTATAATTTTCCTACTTGTTATTTATTTATTTGTTCATTTATCTTCTAACTACAAATTATAAAATAAGTTGTTTTGAGCAATAACTACATAGGCCTTTAGCTCTATATACTTAAGAATTTAATTATATAAATATAAGTAATATCTTATAATATTTGTTTACAATTGATATATAGTTTATATTTCTTTATACTTATAAGTTTGTATTTTTGAAGAAATTGATTAATAGGATAATATATTCTGAGGAGGGGTTATGCAGTGGATGTAAGGGGTCGGTATTTTGGGACAGGAATGTTCTGGTATTATTTGTTGTACAAGTCGTAAAGAAAATGCAATGGAGAAGTTGGAATATTTATGTTACAGTTGCAAAATGGAGTGTAATTTATTAAATATAGATCCATGTGAAACTCTGGTGTGTCCCAGTCTGATCTGATAATATTTGTTTGCAAACCGGGTAGATAGTTGTAAATATCTTTTCGACTATATGTAATAAATATTTTGATATAAGTTGAGCTAAAGATAATATTATTATCAGTGTTAAAATATTGGTTGTGAATCAGTCTTTCTATATCTCTTCGAATGAAATTTTGTGTCGATTGCAAAGGTTTGTCTGTCCATGTTTCTGGTGACAAAATCCGCTTGTTAAATTCCTTGAATTTTTATCCTGGAACCCAAATAAACATTATATTTGATATATTTCAAATGATAAAAATATAGTACTCATTGGTCGATTTATTGAGAATTGATTTAAGTGAAGAAATAGAGTCGGATTATATTACGAATTTTCCTTTTTTGTTCTTAATATATTCAAAAGCCCCATTAACTGTTATCAGTTCTGCCGAATAAATTGAGCTGTATAAAGGTAAACGTGTGTTTTGTTATATGAGGTCGATTTGCTTGTTTTGGAACCGTCAGTGAATAGGAACTTGTGATCTTATAATTTGTGATCATTGAGTTGAACTAGATAGATAGATAGATTTGTAGTCTAATAACCAGGGAGGATGTAGCTTATATTTATTAGGGTAGTCTTGACAACAAATTTTCAATTTATTGCAATTCTTTATTGTTCTATTAATATCGGAGGGGAATTAAGGAATTTTTTTGAGTATCTTATCTTTTTAACTATATGGTATAATGGAGTATGTAGTGACACTGTATCACAAATATTTGAACAAAACAAAATAATATAAAATAAAATTGCATGGCAACATGATACTCGACCGCTCATTAGTCACGCATTAAAATTGAGAATGCAATTGTAATGCGTTAACGAGATTAAAAAATAAAATAAATTAATCATTCTGGTTCTATCGCCAGCAAGTAAAGATCAAAAGTTTAGTGGCATTAAACAATTAACCAAAATTAAACAATTTCGCTGTAAAACAAATGAAATAAATAGACATAATAATTGATTAATTAGTTTAAGCTAAAAATAAGTTATACAAGTTATTTAATAAAAAATGTGATTTAAATATAGATCGGACATTATGTGTTTTAATTTTAAAATATCAAATACTAAATTTCGGTAACCATATGCCGACCTAAAAGTATTGTATTTGTGTAATAAGATACTGACAATTTTAGTAATAAGGATTTCTCTCTGTGTACTAAGTGATGTAACATTAGTTTCGAAACGAATATTGTTTGTTGGAGCTGGTCATAGTGCTCCAAACGACATTCTGTTGGCTGAATTTATAACTGCAACAATTTACTTTAGTTATGACTTTGGAGCGTTCCCATAAAAAGGTAAACCATAGTTAATTTTTGATAGTAAGGGCTTCGACATTTTATAATATTCAGCCGTTGAGTAAGGGCACGTGTTAATTGATCTATATGGTCGTTTCATCTATAATGTTTGTTTAAATTATTCCTACTAATTACAGTATATCAACTTTATCAACTTTTGATAATATGAGGTTAGAGGATTGAATACAATTTTTGAGTCGGCATCGAAAGTGATGCTCCCGATGTATCGCACCAGTTCTTTAATGAAATGTTTTTATTACGAGAAGAGTGAATAATTAAGTTGAAATCATCAGCGTATGCACAGAAGTCGATTTCATTGTGGAGAGATATATTTTATGATATTAGTTTCATGCTGTTAACTAACTTAAAACTGTATGAATACCTACTTTATCAAATGCTCGCTCAGAATCTAACGACACAATGGTCGCGTGAATTCGTAACGAGAGACAATTGACAATTTGATGGTCTACATAAAGTAGAGTATCAGTTGTCGAGCTTCCCTTTCTGAAACCGAATTGTCGATTATTTAGTAGCTTGTTGGAAGTAACAAACTACCATAACCTATTGCCTATTATTTTATTTTACATTTTAGATAAACACGTCGCACCTGTACCTCTAAACTGAGTCAACTCAAAATTTAAAATTTTCAGTAGAGGCAAAAAAAAAACGTTTTTTTTTTTTTAAATATTTACTATAAAATTTAAAAACAGTTTTTTCTTTGTAAAGAATTACGAATAGTAAGTATACAACAATAGCAGTAGTAGCGATTTTTTCAGTGATCATCAAATATATAAAGTTTTTTGGGTGCAACTCAAAATATGTCTTTTTTGTGGATTCTAAAGAAGCTACTCTTATAATACTAAGAGGGTTACAACTGTATTTATACCCTATACCACTATGTGGTTTGGGTATAATGACTTTGTGCTGCTGTTTGTAACAACCAAAAATATTTGACCTAGACCCATCTTTAATTATACCGATCGAATCAGAATCACTTTCTGAGTTGATTTAACAATGTCCGTCCGTCCGTCCGTCCGTCCGTCCGTCCGTCCGTCCGTCCGTCTGTGTGTCCATGTAAAGCTTGTAATCAAACTGCAGGTCGCAAATATGAATATATTTTGACGACATTTGGTATATAAGCTTTTATCAGCCATGGGATGAACGCTATTGAAATTGGTGAGCATCGGTCCATGTTCAGACCTAGGCCCCATACAAATTACCCATATGAAATCGACATAAATTGCCATAAGATCCAAATTGTCGTATAGATCTTACTCAAATTGGGTTTGTATGCGTTCATTACATCCACTAATGCGTAGTCCAAAAATGATCCCTTTGACCCCATATAGAGCTGCTTCCCGATCTTCACTTAAATCTATTAAAAAACAAAAATATTGCACTGATTCTTCTCAAATTTTGTTTGTACACATTTTTACAAAATACAAGAGACTTTACCAAACATGATCAGGATCGGTCCATTTTTGGACCTAGTCCCTTTATAGATATAGCATCCGATATGAACTTTTTCATATCTGCAACCAAAAAAATTAATAAAAATCCCACTCAAATTTGGTTTTTGCTTATTTTCAATGTCCAGTTAGTTGGGCCTAACAGATAGGGTTTCTAAACGCATGGTATAGGGTATCGTATAGTCGGTCTAGACCGACTATAATTTTCTTACTTGTTTTTTTTTTTTCGAAAGATTAGAAAAACCAATGTAAGATTTTTACAGTCGATAGATATGAGTACACTGTATCGTTTTCTTGCAAAAAGTGAAAATTCAAAAATTTTGAGTTGACTCACTTTAGAGGTACAGGTGCGATGTGTTTAAGTAGATGGGCGGATATGCATAGTTTTAATATTTCTAGGTTTCAGAGCGTGGATATCGACGCTATTTTTTAAATTTGTGGGGAATGTGAGTTCCTAATATGTTATTATATAAATTGAGCACTCTTTTTTCCAAATCGTTCGGCATGATATTCTATTCATTCCCGAGGTTTTCCCCTTTACCGTACTTAATGTTTAAGTGAGTTCGATAAAATATATTTTCCTTCTATTTTAAATGCTTCGGGCATAGATCAGTTACATAAGAATTTGATATCGCATTCTTTTTATTTATTTTAAAATTTGTTGAAAGATTAGAGTTGGAGCAGTAATCAGAATAAAATTTTCAAAATTCACTTCCTATTTCTACTCTCTAGTAATAAATAAATTCTAGCTATCCAAAGCGTCTATGCAGTGGATACCTTGACATGCTTTGTACGCAATAAAGTTATAGATGTTGGTCCAAATTTTGTCAGTAGGAGTGTTTTGGTTGAGAATGGTGGTAAATGAAAGAAAAAGGATTTCTTTTAGCTAGTTTAATTTTTCTTAAATGTAATACGTTTGGCTTTTTTTACATAAATAGGTTAGTTTGTACCATGTGTCTTTTGAATGAGTGTCAGAGTTTATTCTTTTCTATTTTTAGGGATTCTATTTCCCTATACCACCATGGGTTTTTTCGATCGGTTTTGTGACTGGGGAATTGAATTATTAGCAGCCATTAGAATAATTTTACAAATGCTTGCAGTTTCCTGATTAATATTGATGGAAATATTATATATCATATATATTGCAGTAGTTTTAGAATTCAGCCAATTGGTATATATGGTAATGAATTTTGGTTTACTTAGTGGACAATCAACAATATTTTCTGGAAATATGGTATCAATTGTAGGGAAGTGATCACTTCCATGTAAACAATTTTCTATTCTCCACTCCACTTGATTAGTCAGCACAGTTGAGTAAAAGGTTAAATAAATATGTTAGAAGGCATTGAAGTGTGTTATTATTAAATTATCATTTAATAGTACAAAATCTGAGTTTTTAATAAATGCGGACAAATCTTTCCTTTATGATTGTTGTAAGTTGACCCCCCAATTCTTATTATGACTGTTAAAATCGCCAGTTATATACATTGGTAAACTGTATTGCCATCTGTTAATTTTGATTCACTGCAATACCATTTTAATTGTTATGCCTGCAAGTATGCAACGTACTCCGCCGTAAACTACAGGAGACATCTCCAGATGATGCAATTAAAACAGGAGACAACTTGGTTGGCAATGTGGCGCTTAAAGATCTGATGCAACTGATGAAATGCTCGGTTGAGGAAATAATGGGGGATAAGCTCAAAAATGTAGAAAAAAGCTAGAGACGGTATCAACTAAAGCAGATATTAAGGAAATTAAAAATCAAATAGAAGATATCAACGTTAAATATGATAACATACAAAAAGAAAATTTAGCCTTACGAGAAGAAATCGAACAGTTAAAAATAGATAGAGAGTTGGATCAACAGCAGATACAACGAATAGCCGATCAAGCAAGAAGGAAGAACGTTATTTTTAGAGGAATAGTAAAAAATGGATCACCGAAATCCTCAGTGCAAAAAGTCTGTAACTACATATTGAAACTACCTGAAGTACAAATCAATACCATTAGGGTTTTGTTTACTGGCGGTAATAAGATCAACGTAGTAGCAGAAATGAAGGAAGAGGATATGGCAAATAAAATATTTAAAAATCTGAGAAACTTAGTAGGATCGAAAATAAAACAAGTAAGAGTGTTAAATTCGGCTGTGCCGAATCTTTGATACCCTCCACCTCGGTTTGAGTATCTATATATATAAAATGGAATGTGTGTTTGTGTATTTGTTTGTTTGTTTGTTTGTACCTTATAGGAGACCAAACCTCTGACCGATTTTCCTGAAATTTTCACAGCATTTAACTGGGACTCTGGCATGATTTATAGGGTACTTTTTTTTCGACCACGCCCACTATTACGCCTACTTTTTTTGAATTATGTAATTGCTCCTATATAGTTTTTAACAGATTTACTTCAAATTGTATACACATTATACTCCAGGCGAGGTAGAAATAAACATTTCTTACGCCACGCCCCCTTTTACGCCCCTTTTCACGCCAAATTTTGTTTGAAAGTTTTAAACTTTTTGTTCTCTGTACAAATATGTTCCTTCCAACGGATTTTTTTTTTATTTGGTAGTATATTGCTCTTAATACTGTTAACGTCGCCATATAACTATGAACCACGCCCACTTCACCGCCCCCTTTCTTAATTCCGATACTTACTTATACCACTAACAATGTTTGCTATACAAAATACTTTTTTTGTAATATGTATTTACCTAAAGTTTAATACACTTTTTATCTACAGGTAAAGTAGGCATACATTTTTTTTTTACCAAATCCCCCTTTTTCGCCCCATTTTACCTTAAATTATAATTATCTGCTTTCAATCTATCTATATAAAAATGAATGTGTGTTTGTTTGTGCTTTATAGGAGGCCAAACCCCTGAACCGATCTTCCTGAAATTTTCACAGCGTGTTACTGTGACTCTGGAAGGAATAATAGGGCTATATAAATTTTTGATTGGACAAAGGGGCGGTGCCACGCCCATATAACCCAAAATTTGAAATCGTCATATCTCGGGAATTTTTTGATCTACAGCGGTCATATTTGGTACATATGGTATTGTCATGAATAGAAATATATACCAGAAGAAAAGTGGGCGGGACCACGCCCCTTTTTAGAAAAATAAAAAATCGTAATATCTTCTAAACTACTGGCAGGATCGTCATAAAATTTTCACAAAAGGATATTTTTGCGAAGGAATAAGTCCTTAACTGTATCAAGTTGTTAGTGGGCAAAGGGGCGTGGTCCCTCCCATATAACCCAAAATTTAAAATCGTCATATCTCGGCCATTTTTTAACCTACGGCGATGATATTTGGTATATATCGTATGAAATTTATAGAAATAGTACTACAAGAAAACTGGGCGGGACCACACCCTTTTTAGAAAAAATAAAATCCATAATAACTTCTATTAAGCTCTTGACCATATAAAGTTGTTAGTGCAATAATTAATTCTAAATTAAATAAATAATATTTTGTTTATGTATAAATATTTTTTTTTTATTTTATTTTTTTTTATAACGATGAGGGGTAGCGAAGCACACCGGGCTAAGCTACTTGATAATAAATGTAAAATAAATATTGGAAAAAGTAAACAATTTGTTAAACTTAATACCAAATTATTTCAGAAAATTCTTTGGGTTGGTTTTCGTATTTTCTTTTATTTCGGATTTATTTCGGAGTTTGCTTTTCGGTCATCGTTGTTGCTGATCGGCATGCATTTAGGTTATATACCTACATATATGCATGCGTTTCCGGTTATATGACATAACTTCTCATTTAATTTAGTTTTTGCTAATTAAATAGCTCGCCCTAACCTCCATTGCGAAGGTAATGGTTGTGTAGAGTGGCTATATGCATTAAATCGTGCTAATTGGAGATGGCTGTATAGTTTCTTTTAACTGGCCAAATATTTCTCCTTTGCGGCTATATAGATCGGATGGAGTAACAAAATAATAACCAAAAGAAAAACTTTCTCAACTTTTTTATTAAAATATTGCCATATTTGGAAAACAAAGAGAATAAATTTATAAGAATAAATATTCAAATTAGGGATGCCAAACGCAACAAACCAAATGTCCCAAACATTTTAAATAAAATAATTTGTTCTCTTTATTTTCTGAAAAAATTGTGAAAATTTATATATAAAAAATAACATTCCCATCAAATTACGTTTATTTTTGTAACAGTTTTTATGTTCGCAATTCTTAAATATCATTTGACGTTTTCTGAAATTCATTTAATTTAAATTAATAATTTCTGTAGTGTGATTCTGTAAATTTCAACGATCCGACAATCGCAAAATATATCGACAGCTATTGTTGTTTGCACTAAGGATTAAGTGATTCACTAAGTACATACATCTTAACGACAGTCGACAAATCTATTTTTCTATTTATTTAAATTGAAAACGAGTGGCATCTCTGTCAAAATAAGCGAAAAACACAAAGAAGAATAGAAAAAACAATTTACTTCGTATTTGCCAGGATGATTTTATGTTTATATTTAATATCTTTATTTTTTTACTAATATTTCTGTGTATTTAATTGAAAATGAAATAATGAATTGAATATGCTATTTAATTTTTTATTTATATAAAAAAGTTTTTTAATTAAAGCAAAATATTTTCACTATTTTATGATTTTTATTTATGTATGCCGACATTTCAACCAAAAAATTTAAGTTTTTATCGATTGAATAAACAACACAAAAATGGTTGTCGTTTAGATAACAACAACAACAGCTGACTTTAACAATAGCGAATATCGTTTAAAATTTTTACTGATAATTTTGCAATTTTCTTTTTTTAACGATTCGACTATTGTTTTCGCGGTACCGAAAAGTTATTAATTTCTCCTGAATGGCAATATTTTTTTTTAAATGTAAACATTTTTTAAATGTAAACATATTTGGTGTTTTTATTTTGGAATTTCAATTTGTGTTTAACGAATAAAATTTATATATTAAAGATGCAATTGATGTCTTCTAAATTTAAAATTATTATTTCCGACGTTTTGATATGATTTTCTGAAATTCAATTAATATTTTCTAATTTATAATTGGAAATTTTAATTCCAGCTTTTAGAATTGATATTTTCTTAAATTTAAATGGAAAATTTAAAAAGTGAAATTTTGTATTTATGTGAATAATAATGCTTTAGTAATTATAAACAATTTTTAAAAATTAGATGTTATCGCAATCAGATATTTTGTAGGTAAAGCAGAATAATAGTTCATATAACTATGTAGAACTGTTTTGAAAGCAAAAAACTCATTGATGAACTCGGTAACTCTATTTTGTAAAGACAACAAAAAGTTAATATGCCAAACTTATGTTCATATTTGTAAAAGAATAATGAAAAAACGTATGAAATAAAAGACCAGCCCGTGTATACTCTTAACATTGTTCTGTATGAAAATATTGAAAATAGTTGAAAATATTGACATTCATGTTAATATAGAAATAACTATTGCAAAGCTTATTAGAACAAAAATTGTGGCGCCATCTACTGCGGCATAGTCACGCTGAGCAAAACGAAGTGACACTCTGTTAATGCAAAAGAATTGTATTTTCCCCACAACAAAATATTGCAGAAAATTATGTACATAAAATAATATACCGATTTATTTCTAACAAGCAGTTGTTATGGATATACATATATAGAATATATGTATATTAGTTGTATTATTTAATATGTTTATGTATGTATAAGTAAATATTACTCAACTAGGTATTTTAGCATTATTTGCTTTAGATGCTGGTGAATTTTTACTCCCTTTATATTAAGTCGTAGTGTCTGCTTGTCGAAAAAATTTTGGATCGATTTTAACCCCTTTCCCGTGACCCATTAGATCTGAAATTTTGCAGGCAGGCTCGTGGTAATGACAGAAATGATCTAACAAATTTTTCTACCAGATTTAATAAAAAAATGTACAATGGGTTAGTTTTTTATTATATTATTATCACAACGACCACAAAAATAACAAGTTCAGCTATGACAACAACACATCATTTAGAATAACAACAAGAACAATATAGTAACATCATATTTTTAATTTTTTTTTTTACTTTTTCAGAGATTTCCGTGGACCTGCTCCACCGATTTTAATGATTTTTGAAACAGAAATCTTCCCATGAATTTGGTGAATCATTCTCAATAAAAGTGATCCCTGTAGCTGCACTATTGAGGGCGTGATCGTGACAAGAACAACATAGAAAATTAAATTTTTTTCAAGACTTTTTTTAGTTCTTCTAATCAACCGATTTAGACGATTATAACAGCAAACTTCTCAGGATGTTAATGAATCATTTTTTATGTCAACGAGCACCCTAGCTGCCCGATTGATGCCGTCATCGTGATTTCCACAGACGGACAGACGGACATCGCTATATCAACTCCGGTTGTTATAAGGATCACAAATATATATATTTTATAGGGTCCAAAAATTTTTTTCTAATTATTACAAACGGAATGACAAACTTATATATACCCTCTGCACACTGGCGTGGAGGGTATAAACAGAAAAGTATTTCAACGAAAGCAGACAACAAGATAGAAAGGTGATGATGCAGCTTAAAGCGGAAATTTTGAATCTATGCCGTACGCATAAAGTTTTTGTTAAAAATGATTCTGTTGGGGTTAACTGGATGATGTGGAACAACAGTCGTGAGCTGGTTTGCGGGAAAAAGAGCAGAAAAGAGGTATTATATGAGCTTTATGGAGAGAATACAAATTCTATTATCGTAAATTATAATATTTTATTAGAAAAAATTAATGAAAAAAACTAAATAATAATAATATATGTAATAGAACAGATAAAGAAGATTATAGAAAAGTAAATATTTTGTCATACAACATTAACGTCCTAAATAATAAATTGTTCTATGTAGAGTTTTTTAATTATATAAAACCTTTTGATATTTTTCCCTTGCAAGAAACCAATATTTGCCTAAACAAGGCTGAAAATTTTGATAAATACTTTAGTGGCATTGAGTTATTTTGGATACCAGCAATAAGAGAAAGTGTGTATGGAAGAGCAATGGGAGGTAGCCTGTTGGGAGTAGAAAAGGAGCTGCGTAAGCTAGGTTTCAGTTACTCATACATAACTGTTGAACAAATTACGGTTATTAACGTCCAAATAAATGCACTGCGCTTTAATATTATACCTATCTACATGAGAAGTGCTATATGGGATGAAGAATTTGCTAGAATAAATACGCTTTTTAATGAAAATGATTTAAAAAACCCAATAGATATTGGGGACTTGAATGTACGCATGGGTGCCTTGCAAAATTATGTACATATGTTTAATACAAATATTAATGCAGTAAACGAGGAAAGAAGATCCAAAGACGAAGAAGTTAATGCCAGAGGTCGCAATTTTATAAATTTTTGTTGTGATAATGGGATGGTGGTAATGAATGGAATGATGATTGGTGACGCATATGGGGAGCTTACCTTCATAAATGGTGTCGGCTCATCAGTAAATGATGTTTATGCTGTTTGCCAAGATTTTATTCTTCACATTGATAATTTTATGGTTGACAATCAGGTATGGTCTGACCACCTCCCAATAGTGCTATCAGTTCAACTTAAAATACATGACGGATGCAAAGTAAATCCAAATCTGTTGTCCAAATTACATTGGAAAAATGAATACTTATGGCAATATCACATGAAGATTAGTGAATGTTTGGAGATGGCAAAAAACCAAAAGAAATTCCTGGAATTTGGAGATATATCTACAGTAGTAAAGGAGGCGTATAAATTGGTGTATAAAGAAGGCTTAAAATTTCATCACAAACAAAAGTGGTTCAATACTAAATGTTACATTGCAAGAAAAGCTTCTTTTATATGGCTGCATAAATTCAGAAAAACCGGTAGCAAAGAAAACAGAGACAAATATTTAAAAGCAAATAAAAGATTTAAATAAATTTGTAGGGAAGATTGGTGGAAAATTGCTAAGGAAATAAGAAATGGTGATGAATTCCCAAGAATAACGGTACCAGCAGAAGAGCTGAAATCATATTTTCAACAACTGTTGAATCCAATACAAAACGCAATAGAGTTACAATATGCTTACCTATACCGGACAAATAATGAGGTGGATAAGGCCATAACAATAACTGAAATAAGGCAAGTGTTGCAAAAAGCTAAAGACAACAAGGCACCAGATGAAGATGGCATCTCATATGAATTCTATAAAAATGCTCCAGAAGAATTGTTAAAAGAGATAGCATCAATATGTTATATAATGGATGATAGTGGCAAAATAGACGATTCTTTTATGTTAAATATAATTTACCCCATACATAAAAAAGGAGATATGGCAATACCAAGTAATTATCGTGGAATATCTTTCATGAACTGTCTACCAAAGATAATGGTGGGTTTGTTAACAAATAGATTCTCAGAATAGGCCTAACGTTACAAAATCTTGAATGAATATCAAGCTGGTTTTAGGAAGAACTATTCAACAGTTGACAACTTATATAACCTCTCAGCTTTAGTACATTTAAATCGAAATGCGGATAAGAAAACTTATGCATTTTACGTAGATTTTAAAATTTCTAGGTCCTTCATCAAAAGCAGTTAAGTTTATAGAAAACATGTATAAAACTACAAACTCGGCACTGTGGACTGGTCAAGAATTATCAGAGGACTTTTCAACTGTATCAGGCGTAAAACAAGGGTATCTGCTATCACCACTACTCTTTGCGTTCTATCATAATTATCTTCATGACTTTTTAGAAGGAGAACTTAACATCGAACACTTAAATATACGACTGTTGCTATATGCAGATGATATCGTTATTCTTGCTGATGATATAAACGTTTTGCAGAAAATGATATATAAACTAGAATAATACTGTAAAATTTGGGATGTCGAGGTAAATTTAAGTAAGTCTGAGATTATGATATTCAGAAAAGGTGGAAGAATGTCACAAAATGAAAAATGGCAAAAATGATTTTCAAAAAACATATTGATATAAGAACCGCTTCTGCCAAAAGCGGCATAAATAAGACATGGAACAACTCTTTGAACAAACCCTCGATATCTGTAAGATCGAAATGAAAACTATTTCTGGCAGTTTGTAGAGCAGTGCTATAGCGCACAAGTCTGGGGATTCTTTTTGTTCAATGAAGTGGAAAACTACAGCTATGCTTTTTAAAGAAAATATTGAGGATTCCTAGTTTTACACCAACATTTGCACCTGGGGTATATAAATAAGAATTTGTTCTTTTATAATCAGGACAGACTTCCCAATCAGACTTCTCCAAAATTCTTATTAGAAGGCAAATTCTATGGGTGAATGCTATGAATACAATAGGAGCCGATTATGGTATCTCATGGACAGAGCAAAATCTCAATCAAACACAGTGGGCTGAAAATCGGATTAATTTATTATATTCACTTAGAGCTAGTTATAACCAAGCCCTTCAAATGAAAGCAGCTGAAACAAGCAGAATATATAGAAAACTTGACCCAATGGCAGGAATCAGATACATGATGGAGGAGTTGCGGTTAGAAGACATAACGTGGATTTTCAAGGCAAGAAGTGACCTTATTAAACTTAATGGTAAGAATTATCAGTTAAGTGGTTCAGACTTATGTTCACTTTGTAATTTGAAGGAAAAAGAAAACATATAACATTTTATAGGACGTTGTAATACCTTGAAAGAGTTTAGAATTTTACATTTTGGAAAATCTATAGTTAGTGAAGTCGAAATAATCAATATTTTTGATGGCATGTATCAAACTATATGAAGACATGTGTAAATTATAGAAACTTTTTAATAGCAGAGTTTAGTCCTTAGGAACATTTAAATTGTAAAATTGTTAAATTGTAAAATTGTTATTTGTTTAAATAGTCTTTCGACTGACGATATATGGTCAAAGTCAAATATAGATATATTCTTAATATATTCTTAACTTAATCCTTTTGATAATTATGTACATATATTGTTAAATTTAAAATGAAAAAATATAGAATACTACTACTACTACTACATTGGTAAACTGGATCTGAAGACATTTGCAAGATTGTTTTTCTTGAAACTATCTGTGGCAGAAATATAGAAATATAATATAGAACTATTTCTTTGAAATATATGGGGGTTTCATGTCAAGTGCACCAACTTTTGAAAGCGATGTCTTCCGATGAAATTTGCACCAAGGTTAGTCCTATTGGATAGTAGTTTAGACACAATTTTTCAACAAGATCGGTCAAGATCTCTCTGAGTTAGAGGGGATCAAAATTTGACATTTTGGCCAAACAGGTGTTTTTCTCATCCATGTAACTTATTACCTATTGTTCTTAGAAAATTTTCTCCCAAATAGTTTAGATAGCTATTTCTTCAATATTTCGGAAAAAAATACTTTAAAAAAAAAATTTTTAGACTTTTTTTTGCTAAATCAAAGCATTTTTTTGGCTTTTTTTTGAAAAAGGGCATTTTTTTTATATTTATATGTTCAACTTTAAAATTTAATTTTTCAATAGAATATTTCAGCCTGGATAGTCTTAACAATTTTTTATTTAATAAATCCTCTTTGTGTATTGAAAAAAAATTGAAAACCCAAGTGTTTTAAAAAATTTGAGTCACTCTGGCGTATAATTAGTAATGAAATAATTCAATTTCATATTATTCATACGCAGTAATTGTTTGTATTTAATATTCATAGGAGTTCATTACAATGTAATGTAATCAATTACAATTTTATTTAAAATATCACAGAAAATTCATATGATAAATAAATTTGTGTAATAACGACGTTAATAAACATTCAGACGCAGTCAGTTAGAAAGATAAACTACAGTCTATAAAAATCTTATTAAAATGTTATTAGTCAAAGAACAAAGAATTCTATGACAATTGTGATTTTTTTTATTATGATGTTATTCAATCAATTACTATAGAATTTTTACAATAGATTAGCTAAGAAAAACATAATTTGCCATCATCCGAAAAATTCAATAGCAATTGTTAATGATACAAAATAACGATATTAAATAATATTCTATTTGATTTCGAGTGGAAATAGATAAACAAGTACCAAATTATAACAACGATGCTAAAAATGAATTTATGAATATTGTGAAAATTAGTACAGTTACTGCTTATTATGGATGCAAATATAATTACTGCTGTCATTTTTTATTCAACTTTCTATATTCCGATCAGAAAAAATTTGATTTTGAAGTTGGTGGTTTGTTCAACTTATTGCTGCTATCGTTTGATAGCCGGTGTTTTGGTGCCAAGAACATTCATAATCTGTTATGATGTTTTGACGGCAACATAACTAACTATTAACGTCTTCTCTGTCTTCTCTGTTACATTTAAAGGGCGAACTTGATCTTATTGGATCAGTTTCGGTAAGCATATCTAAGTTTCTGGTATCTATTCTTTCTAATGGATAGAAAATATAGTTCACGAAGTTTGTATTGCAAATGAAGTCTATTAAGAGTTATAATTATAAAAAAAAAACAATAATAATCTTCCCTAATGAACTGATATCGTACTGTTTATATAAACAGTATTTAACCTTTTTGAAAAAAAAAACCGTTCCGTCTCATCAATCTTTTTTTTATGTTGAACTCTTAAATTTTTTCACGTCATATTGAGTGTTTTGTTATAAGAAAAATTCCATGAGTTTGCTGTTTTCTTTTATATTTTTTTTTGCGCCACAAAACAAAGTATGTCTGTTATAAAATCACATTTCTAGCATTAGTTATGACAACAGCATTTGTACATACTCGTACTCATATACTCGTACAAACGTGTCATGTATGTACGAGAGTATTGATTCATGAAGTATTAACGAATCATATTTATGCTTTAAGCTCCTATATAACCGTGTAGAGATCAAGGGCCAAACTTTGGTACGCTTTACAAAATCTGAAGTAGAAAATATGAGCATGCATTTTAAAGTTTTAGTTTGTGGTTTATCAGGGTTGTGATGCATTATATAATTGCTTCCTAGAGAATCAAAGGGAAAAAGGCAATAGCAATTGCTAGTGATACAAAATAACGATATTAAATAATACTAGCGGATTGCAGCGCTCGAAATTCGAGTGCAATTTCTAGGCAGCTTTATTTTTCAACCAATTCACAAACCAACACTTTTATGGTTTATTATCATTGTGAATGAAGGAAACAAACTCATTAGCAAACACATTAACAAATTTACTAAACACACACATAGCATATGTATAATTTTATGTATGTGTTAGTAGCAACTTTAAATACAATTTACTCAAAATAAAGGAAAAAAAGAAATATTTTTCAAATAATATACGCATGGTCAAAATCGGTATAAAATGTTAGAACAAAACATCGGTCACAAGAAATCGCCTAGCCTATTAATATAATATATTTTATTTGATTTCAAGTGGAAATAAATTAACAAGTACAGAATTATAAAAGTGATGGTAAATCTGAATTTATGAGTATTGTGAAATTAATACAGTTACTGCTTATTATGGACGCAAATATAATTCCTGCTGGCGTTTTTTGTTCAATTTCACTACTGGAGCCAAAAATATTTTCGATATTCCGATCAGAAAAAAATTTAGATCTCAAAATCGATAGTTTCTTCAACTTACTAATTCGAGAGTGGTTTAGACTAGTGTTAGAGTGGGATCGGAGCAGTTGGCGGCCAACCTCCCACCTTAAGTAATTATTCAATATAATGTATCTCGAGTACCATGCTGGGGAGAGCCTTGAAAATTTGAGCAAGGTCATCTATTATTACTGTGATAATAGTGGGGTAAGTGGGCATGTAACTTACCATACCAACTAATTATTAGCTTTCGCATATCTCAAGTACTATGCTGAAAATAGGCGGAATCAGAAAAATGGGCGTTCTACCTCGCTTACAGAGAAACGATTGAATACAATATATGTGACCTTCTCCGAGAAAAGGGACCTAGTGTGTCAAAAAACAGGTTGGGTCAAAAACGGTGGATTCTGGTACCTAAAAGGGTGTAGAAACTTTAAAAGCGTTTTTTTCTCAAAACTTAATTTTTACACACTAGGTCCCTTTTCTCGGAGAAGGTTACATATTTCGATTATGATAGGGAGAGCTTTGCGTATTTTTATGACTTTTCAATACCATATATCTGGAGTATAGTACTCGGACAGAGAAAGTTTTGCAAATTTGTGTGAGGTCATCCAGCATTATTGTGATTATCCATATCTAAAGTGGGCGGAATTGGATAAGTAGGCATTTTATTTCCAGTAAAAAGTGCATTTTTAATATGAGATATGTCTTGAGTAATATCAAATTGGGAGTAACGATACTTTGTGTGATCCGTATAGGATCAGTAGGCGTGGCACCTATCATATAAAATAGTTATTGAATATTACATAAAGCGATGACTTTTTTTTTATTAATATACAACAACAACATTGTATTATGTGAAAAAAGGTTAAACTCATTAAATCGAAATACAGTTTTTATTTAAAACTAGCCGTTTTGACCCGGTCTTGCCCGGGCTTCAAAGGCCTTTGACTTGAAAATTGGATCAGTATGCTTAGCAGGCGCTAAGTACTTAGGCCCCAATGAACAAGTTCCGCAAAAAGATGAACTATCTCCCAAAAACTTTGTATGGGATTGGAGCATTTGTTCATAATGAAAAAATTCCCCAATTGTTAAGTTTTTTTTGGAGTAAATTAACTTTTATTTCATTTTAAAATTGTTTGAATTTTTAATTTAGAAGACGCTTTTTATAAGACGCTACAGCAAAAATACTTCAAAAATAAGCTACGAAACCGCTTTAAGTTTTTTTAAGTTTTTTTTTTATTATGAGAACAGCAAATATAACAGAATCGTTTGCAAATTAAAGGAATCAGAACTTTTAAAAATTTAATTACTTCATTCAATAAGTGATCACCATTTAGCTGAGACGCCAAATTTATATAAGTTTCCAAAATTGAAAATGAATGCGACATTTACAATTGTGCCGCAAGGTTGCTTTAAGCAACTGCTTATAGTATATGTGTAGTAATTATAGCACATACGTAGATAAAATTTATCTTAAAATTTTCACTGAGCTATGTTCCGCGAGCGAGTCGCGTCCGCATCAGCGCGTTTGGCAGCTACACCCGTGCTGCCGCGCAGTTGTCGTAAACTTAATTTAATCGCCAAAATATATTTTTCACATCATTGCTATATTCTAACTGAGCTGTGTTCGCGAGCGCGTCGCGTGTCCGTCCGGTTGCCGCTCCCGCGCGTTTGGCAGCCATACCAGTGCTGCCGCGCAGTTGTTGCCAACTTTTTTTAATTGCCGAATTATATTTTTCAGATCATTCCGATATTTTAGCTAAGCTGTGTTCCGCGAGCGCGTGGCGTTGCGTCCGCACCCGCGTCCGCGCGCCGCTTCCGCGCACCAAAATGATGCTATTGAAAATAATACAGATTTTTAATACGTTTATTGCAGGACAGATATTGAGAGCAGTATGGGGAATTTGTTCATTTCTTTTGGGGACCTTTTTTAACATCTGGGGAATTTGTTCATCATGAAGTTATTCCCCAATTTTTCATTTTTTTTGGGAATTTGTTCATTGGGGACTAAGTACTCAGCGACTGCTTACCATTACAACTAACTATGTTTATTGATGGATTATTTTGAGTGTATAATGTCTAAAGCATACGAATTTTAGTAATTCTAGAGCTTTGGGATATACAACAATTCTGGTTTTGCTTCTGGCGCATATACGAAAAGATTGTGCTGGCTTCAAACTCTGGAGCAGGCGACATATATAATTGTCTATGAGAAAAACAGGGGGATTCTATGTGGATACCTGCTAACGTAAGAGATTTTCCGCTGGATTTCTAGATGCACTTGAGTAGATTCAGGCATTTCCGCTTCTCTTGACAAAGCTTGTCTTGATTTTTGGGCTTCAAGACGTTATTGGATTTGCTCAGAAGTTTCAGCATTTCTCGACTCAGATTGTCCAACTCGTTGAGACTTAACACGAATTTGGATCTGATCGGGTTCTCTAGAGTTCTGTTGAGTCTAAGCCTTTTTGCATTTGAGGTATTACGGCCTATATGCTATGCTTTCAGGTGCAAGTTACAATTGTAAGTAGTTCTTTTTCCACCTTTACAACTCATTTATATAGTGAAAAAGATGAAATGGGAATTTTGTAATCGGTTTGTTTCCAATATAGCCAAAAGTCGTGATGGAAATAAATGTAATATTTTGTTTTCCAATGTACTTTAAAAGGCGAGATGTAAATATTTGTACGAATTAACCTCATTGGAGTAATCCTGCAATGGTAGTCAACCTGTATCTGTTCACTCATGAAATAAATCTGCAATAATTTTGGGGTGTTACAACTCAGATAATAAAAAAGGCATGAGGGGAATATTTGTAATAGGTTGATCTACAATATTTATTTCATAATGGTGTAAAGAGATTTGTGCACTAAATTTAAGGGAAGTCCATTGAAAAATTAAATTATGTTATCAAACACTAAAACCGTATATAGAAATTTAAAAAAAGTGGGCGTGGCCGATATAAATATATGATGACCTTGCCTGGGATATTAGAATAATGTGCAGTAAATTCGAGCGAAACTCGAAAAAATTAAAACAAAAGTGGGCGTAAAAATAGGCGTGGCCGGTATTACCTTCTCTGGGGTATAGAGAGCGGGTGTACCAAATTTCAGAGAAATCCGTCGACAAATCAAAATTTGTATTGCGAACAAATATACAAAAAAAAAGAAATTTAAATGTATATAAAAAGTGGGCGTAAAAGTAGGCGTGGTCGATAAGAAGCATATGGTAACCTTACCTGGTGTATAGAGATCGTGTGTACCAAATTCTAGAGAAATCGGTTGACAAATAAAAATTTGTGTAGCGACCAAATATACCAAAAAACATAAAATGAATTGTATATAAAAAGTGTGCGTAAGAAGCATATGGCGATCTTTCCTGGGGTATAGAGAGCGTGTGCACCAAATTTCAGAGAAATCCATTGAAAATAAGAATTTGTATAGCGGTCAAACAAACAAACAAACATATTAAATTATATTTCATTTCATTATTATAAAGGTTAGCAAGCTTCGCATTGAGTCCACGTACATTCGATAAGCAATATATATTCCACATAACTTTTGAGACAATAGTTTCTCAGTGAATTTAGGGATAAATGCTGGATTTGATCTAGGATTTTCCCTGTAAACGTACTGGATATGGCTTTGTAAACAGAAACGTTTTTCAAACACACGATTTGTAGGCAACAACTCTAACCACTCTGCCACATACGAGCTGATGAGTGTTTTAACTATTAGCAATAATTTAAAGAAATATTTACAAATTAAATATATTAATCATTTATGTATTTTGAACACTTAGTCTAGACAATAAACTTTAGGTCGTCTTGGCTAGATTTTTACATAAAAACAGTTCTAGCAACAATATTTTGGTTGGTAATGTTAGCAACAATGTTGGCACTTAACTTGAATCTCTTATTCAATCATACCAATTTCCACTTCGCACATCCTCTTATTTGTATGATACTTGCTTGAACTATCCCTAGCTTTGCAACAACGCCATCTATGTAAAAGAAATTGTACGTAGTTGATAAATTAAAATCTCGAATTTTCGATGTACCGTACAGCTAGAAAATGTGAAAAAGGCATTTTTCAGTATTATAATGTTCTGAAGGATTATGAATTGATGAAAATTTTTCGACATTTTAGCAATTTGCGGTACTAGATGCAGTTCCATTTTGAGTAAGTTTGTTTTACTATAGCTACAATTGTTCAGAAGACTGGAAAAGAAAATCGAACTGGTTGCCGAGATATAGCCGTGAGAAAAATTTTATTTTCTTTGGAAAAAAATTAAATTTTAACCAAAATATACATGAGGCCATAAAATCCGAACAGCAGCTAAACTAGCAAAAACCCAAATGGGGTTTTGTTAGCTTCGATAAGTACTTCGGAAACTGTATACGAGAAGGAATTAGCATTTTATGTGTTGCACTGTGTATTGGTTTAGTTAGTGAAACTTATTTGGCCAAGAAAATTTCTATGGTTTATCTAGAGCATTTTTAATATAGATAAGTCTAGTTCATAACACTAATATTTTCTAGGAGGTGCTCCAGGCCCGTCTGATATAAAAAGCTGCGTTTTAGTCAGATTTTAAGCTATTTTAAATTAATGTGTCAGTTCGGTACTTAATTTCGTAGAGAACGGACATCTCTTAATAAGTAGCGGATAGTTGTTATCAAAGCGAATCAAAGTTTAAAGAAGTGCAAACAATCTGATTTTTATTTTGTAAATTGTTGTGTTGTTTTTCTTATTGAACTCACTCGTATAACAATTTACATTTCAACTGCTGGGATAGCAATTCTAACATGGCGCCGGGGGCCAAATCAAACAATTTAAATTTGAAAAAGTCTAACATGAAGAGACAAAAATGGTCTCGAACCGTGCCTATAGGTATGTTATCTGATATACCGTCAACTTCGAGAAATCGGTTTAGTGCCCTAGCCGATCTCAATGATATGGATCAGGACCCAGTATCCAATATAACAGAGGTAAAAATAGTTAAACCGCCACCATTTGTTGTCGATAATAAAACTTCCCTAAAAGAGCTTCAAGTACTATTAGGAAAAGATTCATTTTTTAAACGTACATCCATCGGAACAAAAGTTTTTCCGCAAAACACTGAAACTTATGAAAAGTGCAAAAATGCTCTATTAAAAAATAAAATAGAATTTCATTCTTTCAATTCCAAAGAGAACCGTCTGTACACAGTATTTTTATACGGACTTCCAAAAATCTGTACTGAGGATATAAAGAAGGATATCATGGGATATAACTTAACTCCGTCAAGTACTACTGAAATCAATACAAGATTCAGTTCTGTCGACAATGCAGTATATAAAGTGCAATTTGCTAGGAAAAACTTTAACCCAAAATCACTAAATAATGTAACTGCTATATGCAATGTAATTGTATCATGGAAGAAGTATAAACCAAGGAAAAATGACAATCCAACCCAATGTTGGAACTGTCTAATGTATGGCCATGGAGGTGATCACTGCAATCGTCTTCCAGCTTGTATGATATGCGCTAATGCACATCACACTAATGATTGCCCGCTCAGGAACAAAGACAAAATACCAGCAGTATTTTCTTGCTTTAACTGCAAAAAGCATGGTAAAGAACGTACAGATCACTCGGCTAATGACATTAACTGCCCTTTGCGCTCTCTTTATTTAGAAACCAGAGCCAAAGCAACTAATAAAAACTCACGTGTTTACAACAAAAAACCACTAAACTCACCACAGTATACTATTACTACCCCCCTCTCAAACAACCAAAACAATATCAATAATTATCGCAATTCCCAAACATATGCTGATTGCATGAAACAACACAACAACAACAGTAACAATCTCTTTAGCATAGAGGAATTATTTAACATATTTACAACAGCGTTGGGTGATCTCCAACAATGTACAACAAAAATACAACAAATTCAAGTTGTAATGACAATGGTTAAATATGCATATGATCTTCGGTAATTCCAATGGCTTAAAAATTCTTCACTGGAATGCTAATGGCATTACTACCTATTCTCATTTAATTCAATTCGAAATCTTACTGGAAAGAGAAAATATTCATATTGCCTCTTTAAACGAAACACATCTTAATGAAAACCATAAAACATTTTTCAAAAACTACCAAATATACCGCAATGATAGACAAGATTCAAGAGGGGGTGGAGTAGCTCTAGTTGTCCACAGGTCTGTCAAACATAAACTACTACCTATTATGAATACGCTGATAATCGAAAACCTTTCAATTGAAATTGTAATTAACAATAGAACTACTATCATCTCTACTGCGTACTCTCCAAAATATGCAACCAGTTTCGCCAATGATGTCACAAAATTAACTTCTTCACATAAAGATTATATTATTTTAGGTGATTTTAATGCAAAGCATTCTTCATGGCACTGCGTTAATAACAACACTGCGGGAAATGTACTTTACAATCTTCAACAGACAAATCATTTTTTTATATATTATCCTAATTCACCTACGTTTTATCCATACCAAAAAAACCGCAACTCATCTGTTATTGACTTGGCATTAAGCAATATCACACTTAACATCACTTTGGAGGTACTCGAATACGACATCCCATCAGACCATAGACCTGTTATCTGTAAAATCGAAAATGCAACATCTACTGATTTGGATACTAGTTATTATGATTACAAACTAACTGACTGGGTATCGTTCAGGAATATAATTAGCAATAAAATCATCATAAGTACTGAAACTTACTGCTCAAAAACTGCAATTGATAGGGAAATCGAGAAGTTTGTTCGTATGATTTTGGAAACACGAAGTCATTGCGCTCCAAAATTTCGGCTCTCTGGCAAAACTAACTTACCTTTAGACATTATTAGTCTAATAAGGACACGAAGAACTTTTAAAAGAAAAAGTCAACGAACAACAAACATATCTGAATCTAATTTATATGAACAGAGTGTAAAACTTCTAACTATAATGATCAACAAAAAAATTAGTACCCACCGTAATGATAATTGGAACAAAACACTGTCAAAATTAAGGCCTGGTGACAAATCCTTCTGGAAAATCACCAGACGTTTAAGGGGAAAACTTAACAACAAAATTCCTTTTTTCAATCAGGGTATCGAAAAAATTATAACTGATGAGGAAAAGGCACAACTACTGTCTGATGCATTTTCGGTTTCGCACGATCTTACTTCTACATACAAACATTCAATTGATAAAACTGTTAACTCTATAGTAAATCGGTTCAAGTCAACTGAAATCGAATCCGAAAACCCGACTCTCATATCACTTAATGAAATAAATTCACTAATTACGTCGCTTAAAGCTTCAAAATCACCTGGTCTTGATGATGTATCGAACTTACTAATTAAAAATTTACCCCCCAAGGCTGTACAACTACTAATGATAATTTTTAATAGCTGTATAAAAAACAACTATTTTCCTACACATTTCAAAAGAGCAAAAGTTATTGCGATTCTTAAACCAAACAAGCCTAAGCATAATCCCAACAGTTACAGACCCATTAGCTTATTAAGCAATTTGGGAAAATTATATGAAAAACTCATTCATAACCGAATCTGTGATGTCGTTGAAAATACATCGATAATAGCTAACGAACAATTTGGTTTCAGAAAACAACATAGCGCAGTACACCAAATAAATCGTATTACAAACATAATCAAAGCTAATAAACGAATAAAACAGTCAACAGGCCTAATAGTTCTTGACATAGAAAAGGCATTTGACACCGTTTGGCACAACGGCCTAGTATACAAATTGCTACAGACTGATATACCAAGATATCTGTGCATGCTTGTTGCAGATTTTCTAGACGAAAGAACATTTGTTGTTGCAGTTAATGGCACATTATCTTCTCCTAAAACAATCTCAACTGGTTTACCACATGGTTCAATTTTATCACCTTTACTGTACTCTATCTATACCTCGGACTTTTCCCCACCGTCGTACATGAAGGTTGCATACTACGCTGATGATACCGCTTTAAAAACGTCAAGCAAACTTACAAAGGCATTGTTAAAGAAAATGGAAAAGGGATTTGCTGCCTGCAGGAAATATTTTTACAAGTGGAAAATCAAAATCAACCCTAACAAAACTCAGACCATCCTTTTCCCCTACAACAACTCTCCCAAGCGATTACCAAATCGACAGCTAAGTTTTGAAAACGAAAGTCTTACAATTCAAAATGATGTTAAATATCTAGGTATGTGTCTAGACAAGAAACTTAACTTTTCAAGGCACATTGACTAAACTTGCAAGAAAGCTTTAAAAACTATCAGAGCCCTGTGGCCTATACTGAACAAACGCTCTTCGCTCACCATACAAAACAAAAATTTAATATTTCAAAGTGTGATTAGACCAATTTTGACATATGCAAGTCCCATTTGGTATAAAGCAGCAAAAACTCATCTGAAGAAACTTCAGATTATTCAAAACAAATGCCTTAAGATCATACACAACAAACACTGGAGACACTCCACGCAGCTTCTTCACAACGAAACCGGCTATGAACGAATTGACGACTTCATAAAGAGACTCAATAATAATTATTATGTAAAAGTAGAAAATTCCTCTTATCAGCTGATAAGAGAGTGTAGAGAGTCGGCCTAATTATAGCTTTAAAACTAAAACCACCAAATTGAAAATGATATGTATGTAATGCATTGTCACTCTAGATAATGCAATTGTATACATATATATTTTCTAAATTATATTTGAATAACTTTGCTTTGTTATATAAAGGTTTTCCTATTTTTCCTTTGAAAATGTTAGAATAAAAAAATTACTCAATATCTGTGATTAAAAATATTATTCGCTGTAATATCTATAGATAAAATCTCGTAAAATGTAAATATGTAAATAACAAATAATTTAATAAAGACGAATTTAAAAATAAAATAAAAAAAAATAAAAAAATAAATAAATTAATGTGTATTATACATTGGGAGGTGACTTGAACTGTAGAAATCAATTCTCGGGTTGCCTACGTTCCAACTGCTGGAGAAACGTACTTTACGATTTACTAACAACTTTGGTATTGTCTAGTCCCCAGAACCTACTTTACTTCCAACAACTAGCAGTTCTAATCAATCTGTCCTTCACTTTTTAGTTCTAATACTACTATAAACAGCTATAATTCAGACCATTTATCAGATTATGCTACTTTTAGGATATCAGTCTACTGATAGCATTGAGAGGTTTATTACAAAAGAACAATGACAATGATATCGACATTTGGTGATGAAATTTACATGGTTTTTGCAAACACAGTGTTCCACAGCAAAATGTTTAAAATATTTATATTAAAAGTTTGTCAAGTCATACTCTTATGTTAATAACTATGAGCAATAATTCCTAGAAACTGGATTAGATATAGACTTTTACTTTATAATGCTCAAACGAAATCTATAATATTAATAGGCAAGGCGATTTTTTGTGACCGATGTAAGTTTTACAATTTTACCCCGATTTTGACAAAATATTTATCATTTGAAAGGTATTACTTTTTAGCTGTTACATTTACAGATTTTCATCGTCTGGAATATTTTTGGGGGTTATGATGTTTTAAAGTTGCTACTAACACATACATAAAATTATACAATGCTATGTGTGAGTTTATAAAATTTGTTAATGTGTTTGTGTTACTGTGTTGAGTTTGTTTTCTTCACTTAAAATGAATTGAATTGTGAGGCATACTTTTAGGGTCTCCATTAAATGAAAAAATTAAATTTCCTAGAATTTGCACTCGAAATTCGAGTGCTGGAATCTGCTAGTATTTATTATTGTTCGTGAAAATATTTTTAAGTTTGGAAACTCCAGATGGTTTAATTTGCTAAAAACTCTTGATAAGACTTCTTCGAAATTTTCTAAAATTATTATTAAATAGTAATTTGTATCAAAGCAGTATTCAAAAATCTGAAAAATATGTGCCCCTGATTTCAAACTTTTAACTTGAAATTTATTTAGTTAAACCCAAAAACATATAATAATATAATTTTAATTTATTTATATATATACTAGTTGATTGTGTGGCGCCTAGGCGCCCGTTTAAAAATTATGAATAAATCAAACAGTTTAAATTTAAATACACGAAAAATTTATAATAAATTAAATTTCTTTTAGTATAGTAGTAAATTGAAAATTATATTGTTACATATGTACACATGAAAAAAGGTTGTGTTTGTAGAAATTGTATACATAAGTACCAAAACAGATAAGAAATATTTGGCAAAAAAGTTTTTCAATTTAGAATCTCTTAAAAAACTATATTTCGTGTGAAATATCGTTGGTCATTTAATAATTTTCCTTACTGTGGGTTCGATTGAATACGTATCTTAACTTGGCTTGCAACTTTTGATCGTGACAAAGCCACATACAGTTGGCCGTGTGAAAATACCGCGGTCTCCAAATTAATGCCAACGTAATCAAATGACTGGCCTTGAGCCTTGTTCATGGTAATTGCGTATGCAGGAATTACTGGAAACTGGCGGCGTTTTTATATGAAAAGTAATATGGTGTCGTTTGGGGCGAGATCAATCCTAGGAATTAGAACCGCATCATTTTGGTCAGCGTTACAGAATCAGTTAGTCTCTCAGTCAGTCAGTGAGTCAGGGATCAGCGTAAAGATATTTAAGATATTACCCGGCCTTCACACGTTAAATTTTTGGCTTCCAGGTTGTAATGCACTCATACTTTTTTACTCTTTTTTACTAAACAATCATACGTTTCAATTCTATCTTTCAATTTTTCAATGGGACAGTTGCTTAACAATTTTTCGACTATTGTATGTGTGATCAATTTGACTTGAACGTGGGATGGTCGGGTAAAGTGAGGAGATTGGAGATTCCCAAAATTATTAAAATTTAATACAATGGAGTTCGCTTATAAAAAACCCTGGTTGTAATAAATTTTTGTTTATAGCGAAGAATTTCTTCGGTCGCAAGAGTTTTAATCACATTTTTCATACAAATTGCTTGTCTTATAGCAAACAGTGGTTATATCAAACTTTTGACTTTAACAAACACATTTTATTTTCCATTTCAGAATTTTCGTATATTTTATATATTTAAAAAAAATTAATTTTAATTTAATTTAATTTTATTTTAATTTAATTTTAATATAAAACAAAAACCTCGATTTTCAAATGAAGTTTTGTAAAAGGTCCTTTTATGTATATAATATATATATAAAAAAAATAATAGATCTGAAAACATTGTAACTATCTCATCCCTCGAACATCATATATCAAAAAACTAATTTTGAATCGTGATAACTGTATAAACATTGCGTATCAAAATGTCCGTGGATTAAATACGAAACTTAATAGATTATTTTCTGAAAGCTTTGGTTTTATATACGATATCTTAGTTTTTTCTGAAAGCTGGTTAAAGTCTCATATTTTACATTCAGAAATTTTGTGCAGCAATTACCAAATTTACAGATGTGATCTCGATCTATTCGCATAGGTGGAGGTGTTCTTATTGCAGTTTCATCTAATTTTTCATCTGAGCTTTTGCCGATTCCAATATCGGACATCGAATTTATTAGTGCTGTAGTTAAATTAGAACATAAAAAACTGTTTATAACCTGCTCCTACATTCCTCCTTCTTCCGATCCAACAATATATTTTAATCACTTGGAAGCTATTAAAAATGTTGTAGAGTTTGCTGGCCCAAATGACGCAATTTTGGTAATGGGTGATTTTAATTTTCCGTCAATTTCCTGGAATATTATGTCCGATGCTCCATATCTCACTCCAGGAGTAACTGATGATTGGAAAGATGAGTTTTTTGACCGATTGGCTGATTTATGTCTTTTTCAAATCAACAACGTATATAACGAATATGGCATTCTTTTGGATCTGTTCTTCGCAAATGATCCAGCAGATTATGCAATCTCGCGCACTGCAGCAATCACAAACCGCGAAGACATTTACCATCCAACAACTGATATTTGTTTTTACGTTCCTGCAGCAGTTAATTCAGTCACATATTCAAAAAATAATTTACAATTTAATTTTCTACAAACTGATTTCAATTTACTAAACCAACTTATTGGCGAAACAAACTGGCTTGAACTACTATCTGTTCCAATTGTATCCCAAAGTGCTATTGACAGGATGGTTGATATATTTTATGAAAAACTTTTTTCGTTTATGGATGTATGTATTCCTAAACGTGTAACCTGCAAACAATCTGGACCTCCGTGGAGATCAAAACAATTATCTAAACTAAAAAACTTGAAAAATAAATGGTTCAAAAAGTACAAAAAATCTGGAACCAGCTCAGATTACGGTAAATATTCTGTTGCACGGGCTGAATATAATCTGATGAACAAATTTTTATATGATAACTACCTGATCAATATAACAAATAATTTTAAGTACAACCCAAAATCTTTCTAGGATTTTGTCAACTGTAAACGAAAATCTGTGGGTTTTCCAGCCGAAATAAAATTTCTGGACCGAAAGTCTAGTGATATTTATGAAATTGCTGATATTTTTGCTGATTTTTTTGCCGCCACATACTCTGATGCCGAGTCTAGTTTCTCAAACTATCCTTTTCCACTGGATTCAACTTTACCATTCTCTTTTCCGCCTATCTTAACTTCTGACATAATTGCAAGCTCTAGAAAACTAAAATTCACTTACAAGAATGGACCTGATGGAATACCTTCCTGCATCTTAATTCGCTGCGCGTACGGATTATCCTTGCCATTAAATCTGCTTTTTAACACCTCTATTAAATATGGCTATTTTCCAAAATCCTGGAAAGAATCGTTCATTATCCCATTACATAAATCTGGTAGCAAAGCCGATGTAAAAAACTACAGAGGTATTGCCAAATTAAGTGCAATCCCGAAACTATTCGAAAAATTTATTACTGATGCTATCTGCTTTCACACTTCATCTATTTTATCAACTTTTCAACATGGTTTTCGCAAGGGCTGCTCAACAATTACTAATATCTTGAATTTTACAACTCTCATCAATCGTGGATTTTTACAAAACAAAATTACAGATGCCGTGTACACTGACTTTAGCAAGGCTTTTGACAAAGTCAATCACAAACTTTTAGTTAAAAAACTGGATTTAATGGGCTTTTCACACATTTGGATCAAATCATATTTAACGGGCAGAACGCAGAAAGTGATGTTAAACAACGCAATTTCGAAAAATATAAATGTTTTATCTGGTGTGCCACAAGGCAGCCACCTTGGTCCTATACTGTTTTCACTGTTCATTAACGACATGCCTCATGTTATTAAATATTCGAATATTTTGCTGTACGCCGACGACGTTAAAATTTTCCTTGCATATAATACCATCTCCGATTCTATTTATCTCCAACATGATTTAAACAGTTTTTGCACTTGGTGTACTGTCAACGCAATGGAACTCAATTTAAAAAAATTTAAGCATATGCGATTTGCCAGAAAGAATGCTGCAATTGCTGAATTTTTTCTAAATGGATTCCAACTGGAGTTGGTTGCTTCATTTGTGGATCTTGGCATTTTACTCGATACCAAATTGGATTTCAAATCACATATTAATGCCACTGTAAATAAATCCAGACGGGTGCTAGCTTTCATAAAAAGATGGGCTAAAGAATTTTCTGATCCTTACGTAACTAAACAACTCTACATCCCACTCGTTCGACCTATTCTAGAATATGGTTCTCTTATCTGGGACCCTTCGTATAATGTTCACTCAGAACACGTTGAATCTGTTCAAAAACCATTCCTTCTTTTTTGTCTAAGGGAGTTAAACTGAAATTCAGGATTTAATCTTCCTCCTTATACAAGCCGTCTCGCTCTTATAAAACTTCCGACTCTTAAGAGTAGGCGAACTATGCTGAACATTTCATTTATATTGAACCTCATTAACGGCGATGTCAAATCAGAATTTCTTTTACACAACATTACTTTTAAAGTTCCTTTCCGCCCTTTACGACACTATGAACCTTTACACATCCAGTTTTTCCAATCAAATCACGGAAATGCCGATCCATTCAGGAGAATGTGCTCCAACTTTAACGAATTATATGAACTCATTGATTTCTCCTCCAGCATCAATTTAATTAAACATAATATCATTAACTTTTTAAATCTATAATATTAATACTGTTACTTGTTTAATATGTTGTTATTATTTATTTTGTAATAGCCTATAAGTTTTTAATCAGTCTGAAATGGCTCGGTCCATAGACTTAAATAAATAAATAAATGTATATTTTCGTAAAAGTCTGCCAGTAGCCAACCTTTGCTTTGTACTTTCTGCTTCTATACATAAGGAGTTTTTTATATTATATGATTTAAAAAAAATATTTTATTTACATAGAAACTCGGTAATTTTAGTCTTATAAAGGCAAACTACTAATATGTATCTTTTTAATAATTTAATTTATGTTTCATAACTTTTTAAAATGCATCAAAATAAATAAACTTATTCTACTAAAAAAGTTTTTAAACCTTTCGGACAAAGCACAAAAATACTACGGTTATAACGAACTTAGTCTAACTAATTTGGCCGGGCCCGCCGAGTTCGTTATAACCGAACTCCATTTTACTGTAAAAAAAATAGAATAGCGTAAAAAAAACGTTTTAGAGCAAGGTTCCTAAAAGTTTCTTAAGGGGGGTAAGGTTTTAAAAGTTAAAAAAAGCCGTCTTTTCATAATTCTTTTTTGAAGATATGAATAATGTTGGATTATTTATTTCCTATGCACATTATAGCATAACATTTGAAGAATCTTCGAAAAAATTTTCAATTAAAAATTTTAATAAATAAGTCCGTGACAGGGAATCTCCGGAGGCGTTGTTGTTTTGCGGTGAACATCATTACTCGTTACCGGATCATGTGAAATGAAAAAACGAAATGCGTTTCAAAGGTGACATGTTTCCTGAGGTAGCGGCGAATAGTTTTTTACATTTTTTTTGCAGCATTTTGAATTGACAAACGATTTTTGCTATAGAATTTCGGGAATTTGTTGTTAAAAATTGGGGAAGAAAATGGAATAAAAAAAACCCTTCGTACCTGATGATTTATGTGTAGATATAGTGTCTAAAATTTCAAAAAAATCTGTAAAGTAGATTTTGAGTTACGATGTTCACGGACTTCGAACATTTATTTGCGAGAAAATCGGTTTAAAGTTTTCTAAAAAACTGATTTATATACTATATACCGTATGAGGTCGGTCATTGGAAACGCTGTATCTTCTTAAGGTTTTCTCTGATTTACTTAAAATTTTGAGACAACACTCTCGATATTCAGAAAAAGAAACGCAAGAAAAGGTTTTAACACCTTCCACCCCTTAAGGAAGTGCAAACACAAAAGAGGAAAAAATATTTCATATTTCATCATACATGTAAACTGAAAAAAGAGAACTACATTTTTTCCAAAGTTATCTATAAATCTAAAAAATAAAAAATAAGGGCATATTAGTTTTACTTAAAAAAAAAATTATTATTCCAAATCGCCTTTAATTCTTCCATGATAATTTCAATAAATTATTCAAATTAAAGTCTTTAATATACCTATTTACGTAATTTATGTTTGTCAAAATTTTTTGAAAGCGAATTATGCAAAAATTAATATTATGAGTGAAAAAATATTATTTTGCCACTTCTCGTCTGAAATTACAATGAAATTTAATTATGCAAAGTTAAAATAATTTAAATTTTAAACATAATATTGCACTATTTTTTCAAGTGCTTTTCAATACAGAGCTTTAAACGAAATCATATGTTGGACAACAACAAAATCCACATTGAAGATCTCTTTTTTCTCAAATATATATCAAAAAAGCATACTCTTTGGTATGTGCTGGCCATCAGAGAACCTGAGCGGAAGCACTCTTAACAATATAGAACAATTTTGAGATGAAAAACAAAACAGACAAACGGAAACGTTTAGTTTGATAAAAGAAGTATGTATGCATATCGGAAGAAGTTGAATGAGAAAAAATAAAAATGCTTAAAATTTCATTCATTACTTTTTTTGCAGAATTTTTTTATTGACCAACAAAGGGAATTTAAAGAAGAATTTGAATAGATATTAAATTTTTTTTGCATTTTTTGCGTTCAAATTATGCCATATGTAACACGAAATCTGCATATGTAGTGCTATTGTCGTTAGCAGTGCTGCTAATTTTGACAACTTATTTTAATTTCGACGATTTTTCAATTTGTTAAAATAATTTTTTAAATTTGTTAAAATGATGATTGAAGATTTTAAATTTTCAGTAGTATAAAAATTAGGATTTCAAGGGTTAACAATTAATGGGTTGTAAATCGAAAATTGATAGTTTTAGTTCAGTGTAAATGTAAATTACAAAATATGTATAGATTTAATTCTGGGTCAAGTCGTTTCAAAACGGAAATACCTTGAATAGCATCTCCATTTAAGATTTAAGTTTTAATTACGGCGATACTTTAAACCTATATTATATATTTCAGCTATGTATCTGTCAATAAAATTATTTAGTTGATTGCTGTGTTAAATTTCGTTGAAATTTCACCACTAATACATTTTTATATATAGAAATATATGTATATAGAAATGCTGTAATAATATTCGTAATATGAATGATATAAATAAATTTTATTACTTCCTTTTGTAATACTTTTTCGAATTTTATAAGCGGTAAAATTTTCTTGACAATTTCTTGTTTTAAAAATTACGATTTTAGCTAAATCGCCAATTCAAAAATTGTCGATTTTTAGAAGCTTTTATTAGCAGCACTGGTCGGTAACAAAGAAGAGAGAAAATTGTGTGTGGATTTGTATCAAATGAGAAAGATTAAATTTTGTTTGTGTATTTCGCATAGCTTTGTATGGAGTGCTATGTGTGTGTATTATTTCAGTGTTACAGAATCAGTCAGTCAGTCAGTGAGTAAGGGATCAGCGTAAATATATTTAAGAATATAAAATATATAATTTTTTTAATAGTTATTTATCAATATACGTATGTATGTATATTAGGGTGGCCCTTCTTTATATGGAGGTAAAAAAAGTGTTCAAACTGTCGGTCTCACCCCCTAGAAATATGCGAATAGCAAAAAAACTGAGAATACAAAGTTTTGGGCCAATCAAAAAACGTTTTGTCGTAGCGCAAACCGATTGAAAATTTCAAGTGTGTTTATATGGGGAAAATAAGACTTTTTTCATATTTTACGAAAATTTCGTTCTATAGTTTAATTTTTCCGACAAGCTGTTATACATTTCAGGATCAGTATTAAATTATCCCTTCAAAAGGCTATAAAACTTCAAAATTGAATAAAAACTCGCCAAGAAATAGCAAATGCCCCATACCACTTTTGTGCCAAAAAAAAAACTAGGTCATGAAATTTGATGGCATTTTTTTCAGCTTTGAGAAATTGATTAAAGCCATCACTCTTTTTTGGTCTTTATACTTATAAGTACTAAGTTATGAAGTATTGTTTTATTATCACGTTGTCAACCTATTGCGCATTGAGACCGAAAATTGGAAATTTTTTTGATAACATTTTTAAAACTCCTTTTTCAAGTTTGAAAAAACTTTCTTAAACAAAATTTAAAAAAATGAATCTATCACTTTAAGGTTTTATGAAATACATGCTGCAGATGAACTTTGTGAATTTTTAAGTAAATCCCTGTGCCAGAATTTTTTTGACAAGGATTTAATTTTTGCGGATTTCGAGAAAAATTGGATTTTTGTGAAATATTCTGTAAATGTACTCTTTCTAAATACTTTGTATCAAAAATTCATCACTTTTCTACTTTTAAATGATATATTTTATCTTAATAGCCTAGGGTTTCGGAAAAAAATAATATGACTCCATTAAGTTGGAATTGGGGTCACATATGACCCCAAGCTAATAAAAGACAAATTATTAAAAAAATTCAAATATTTTGTAAGTGCTGTGCAATTTTTAGATGCGACACTTAAAATATAATAACCAAAATGTGTAGAAGTTTCGTTCCAAAAATTTGGGGTAAAGCCGAGAACGTTAACCCATTATTTGGCAAGGCCTGCTTTGGATTTTAAGATATTTTAAAATAAAAATGACCTAAAACGAGTTTTTCAATTAAACTCGTTGATACCACTATTTAGAATTTAAGAAAAATAATTCTGTTAATTTTATTTATTTAACCCTTCAGTGCACCTGAGATCAAAATTATCCATTGTGGTATATCTCTGGTGCAATTATCTGCTTATTGCTCGCGAATATAAGTTAAAACAACTTAGATCATATGTCTAAAAAATAGGACGTTTTTTGAAATTCACTTAGATTTAATTTTGTAATTTATTCAATTATGAGTAGTATTAATTTAATATTACCTTTTATATATATTATTATATTTGAAATTTACTTTTATTTAGTAAACTATTTAAAACTGGGAAATAAAAATAAAAGAAAGCGACCGATTATAAAAAATCAAAAAATGTCAACTGTAAGTAACTGTATCTTCACCGATTGACTTGAAATTTTTTTTTTTTGCGTTTTTATCAATATCCACCAAATTGGCGAGTGAGACAGCAAGAAATTCAACTATTACTTTATTACATAAAGTAATTTTATAACAAAATCGGTTAAAACTTGTTTTAATTTATATTCGCGAGCAATAAGCAGATAATTGCACCAAAAATATATATCACAATGGATTATTTTGATCCCAGGAGCGCTGAAGCCTCAAATAAATAAAAAGGAGTTTTAAAAATTTTATCAAAAGAATTTTCCATTTTCGGTCTCAATGCTTAATTGTTTAACAAGGTGATAATAAAACAATACTTCATATCAGAATACTTACAGGTTTAGAGACTAAAACAAAATGTTGGCTTTAATTAATTTCTTAATGTTGAAAAAAATGCCATCAAATTTCATGAGCTAGTGCTTTTTGGCACAAAAGTGGTCTGGGGCATTTGCTATTTCTGGGCGAGTTTTTATTCAATTTCGAAGTTTTATAGCCTTTTGAAGGGATAATTTAATACCGATATTGAAATATATAACAGCTTGCCGGAAAAATTAAACTGTAGAACGAAATTTTCGTAAAATCTGGAAAAAAGTCATATTTTCCCCGTATAAACACACTTGAAATTTTCAATCGGTTTGCGCCACAACAAAACGTTTTTTGAGTAGCCCAAAACTTTGTATTTTTCAGTTTTTTTTGCTATTCGCATATTTCTAGGGGGGTGAGACCGACAGTTTGAACACTTTTTTTATTAGTATACAGAATATATGTATGTATGTATATACCGTAAATGTACCATAAAGGGTTTTTTTTAGAGGTATACAACTTTGAGTGGGTGACAATGCTATATTTCACAACCGATTTGTCAGCTGATAACTGCCCTTTATTTATTCTGGCTTTCCATTTTATGATGAGAGCAGCGCTTGCAAATTGTTGTAATTTTCTTTAAAAATAATGGTTGTGTTTGTAAAACTTATCGCTCATTTTATGGTAGTCATAACAGTTCATCAGACCGGCTAATTGGAATAGCTGGGGATCGTTTTCGCACAACATTTGCTCTTAAGATAATGTGCATCGCGTAAGATTTCAAACAGTGCGCAGCGAACAATGTTGCCGCTGCATAGCAGATCATTGAAGAATACATGCACCGATCAAATCTGCGCCGCTCTCAGAAAACGGGGATGCGTCCATCCACTTTATGGAAGATTTTGTGAAAGAATCTTGGTTTCTTGCATTCTGCAAGATTAAAAGCGAAATGTCCATCATGTGCACCGCCAAATGGGCCAATGGGCTGAAACACAAATTAATATTGATTTTGATTTGCAATACAAAATTTTGTTCAGCGATGAAGCTCATTTTTGCTTGACCGGGTATGTAAATAAGAAAATTATTGCTGAAGATAATACAGAGAAAATTCAAGACTTGGAAATCAAGACGAGTTATTGGCGAAATACGGTCGCAAATGCTGCGATAGTAGATGTGTGAAATTATGTTGAAACAGCATTTCCTCTTTCGCCAAATGCGGCAATTTTTCCTTAAGTTCATCACTCAGATGTTGTTATAAGTTCGCACAATACTTGTCGGTGTATGTGTTTCCTTTTCGAAGATGATTAATAAAAATTATCTCACGTATATCCCAAAAAAAAGACTCTATAACCTAGCATGCAGATGGAACTGTTTTCACCTTATTTGGATACGATTCTCTCATTTCAGTCAACTGCTTTTCACTGCTCCTTTGCTTCAGGTCTGAAGTACCGGGCCCATGTCTCACCCATGGTTACGAATCGATACAAAAACTCGGCTTTATTGTGGCGAAACATGGCTAGACACTCTATTGAAACATATACACAACGCTCTTTTTGTTATGTTGTGAGCAAACTCGGACAGCTTGCTGATCTCCAAATTTTCGGTCAATGTGCGATGTATACAGTATCATTTTGTGAATTTTCTTAAACGTTTCTGGTGTGGCCACGTGTAGACTTTGCCACCCAATAGTTCATAGTCGTAAACGTTTAAGATTTCTCTAGAGTAGCATCTAGCTCGGCTTTAATATTGGCTGGACTGGGACCATTGATTTACATAACGGTGACCAAGATGATCCATATTTACAAATTTACTGGGATCGTTTACTTCTGATGGCTCCAAAAAATACTTATCAACAAGGCGCCTTGAAACTTAAAACAAATATTTTATGAGATTGCAGCTTTTCAATAAATCAATTTTATTTTCAAACTACTGCTGCTATACGTAAGGTCGGGCTGTTTCAGGTATACCCTCGTAAATAATTTTTCTTAAATGTAATTCTCTGAAGTTATTTAAAAGGAAACAAGATCACGAAATAACAAAATTTTAAACGTGGTTCTACGTCATTTGGTCTTAGGATTCTGACGTACATATATCATCTGGATTGTGTGAAACGACATTTTTGTCTGGTGTAAGTTTTTAAATTTCCCATATAAAATTCTAAATAACTTAATGTCTCTAGTTATTTTACCGCCACCATCTCAGTGCCGCCTAAGCCGTCTTTCAATCGCATTTATGTTTTTAAAATGTCTTTTTCACCTCCACGAAAAGGTTTGACGTTATTGTTTTTTTTTTTTTGTATTATTTAGTTGGATTTCATTTTTCATTGAACAAAGAGTCACGTAATCAACGATTCTATTTTAGATAAAAAAAAGTTTATTTTTTTTGTTTGTGTTGTTGTGAAAGACAAGTAGTTATAATAACATGTCACAGGAATAAAAACACACTACATACCACCTACTCAATATTAACAACAATAACGAAATATTAAAAAAAAAAATTTCTTTCGAAATAGACAAAATATCACAAGAAAACCAAGACTTAAGTTAAAAAGATGAAGAAATAATATATATTGTATAACTAATACAACAAAATACGAGGGGATTATATCAGTTGAAAAATATAAATGGAAGCAAAAGAAGAAAAAAAAAAGAACGAAAGACATATAAATGTTAATAAATTTTTTGTTTCTTACAATACAATCAAAAATGTTAAAAGGAAGGGAAAAAATTTATATAATAATACTAAAAAAAGGGAAAATACAGCAAATACAACATAGAGTTATTGCTAAATAAGAATTACGTGAAAAGCACAAAGAACAAAAAAAAAAAAGATTCAAAATTAAGTTGAAAAAATAGTTACAGAGTATAAAATAACGTGTAGGTGAGTTAATATCTCAAGATTTAAAATCATATTAATATACATACACATATGTGTTTGTGTGTAAGATGAGCATATATAATTGTATATGAAAGGTAAACATATATACAAACACACTTTCACAAAAATTTTGTTAAACAAAAGAAGAAAAATGCACACTAGACTGTCCCTTATTTTACGATATTAAATATTTAATTAAATATAATACCAAATATTAATAATAATAATAAATATTAATATTAATAAATTATTATAACAACTGGTTGATACTTGATATTGACAGATAGTTAATATTGACCTGACAAAGAAAACTAAACAAATTAGGGAAAATTTTTCTTCATTTCGCAACATAATAGCTTCGTAACACATTAGCTTCGCAACACATTAGCTTCGATACCCTGTTTATAGCTCCCTTAAATAGCCATCAATCGCAGACTTCACATCTTCATTGTTAATTTTTTCAAGTTTGGAAAAAGAAGATAATATAAGGACTCTTAATCTGGGAATAAGGTGCGTGATGAAGCAATTCCAACTTTAATTCATGGATAGTGGATATATGAACTGGTACATTGTTTTGATCATCAAAGTATTTTTTTTTAAACTACTGTCGCCATCTACACGTCAGGTTGGGCAGGTCTTGGATAGCCCTCGAATTTTGTAGTGTGGTAGATAAGCCGCAGTTTAAAAGTTTTTTTACCAACGATTTCGACTTTGCTAAACATTTGCACAACACATTGCATTTGTTTTCTTTCATTAGAGATTAAGGGAACTCTTCAAATGAAGGAGTACGAGTTAAGGACCGTTTAAATTGGACTACTCGACAGTGGAAATCGATCATATGGAGCGACGAGTCAAAGTTTGAAGTCTGCGTCGGGGATCCGAGAAGCTGAGTATTGCGTAAGAAAGGTGAAGAATTCCATAAAGATTGTATGAAACGCAGAGTTAAATTCCCTGCTTCATTGATGGTCTGGGGGTGTATGTCGGTACATTTCATTAACGGTACCGTTAATGCTGTACGATATCAGAATAGCCTTGAAGAGCACCTACTGCCATCCATAAGAAATTTGCAATCTCCGGAAGAAGAATATATATTTCAACAGGATGGTGCAGCATGTCACACTGCAAGATCTGTAAAGGCATGGTTGCAAGCAAATGATATTCCTGTTATCGATTGGCCAGCAAACAGTCCTTACCTATCTCCAATCGAGTCCTTGTGGGGGAAAATGAAGAAAGATTTAAGGATAACCCCGGCGCGAACATTACCTGATTTAAAAAAAAATTAACTGATATTTGGAATTCTGTAACAATTCAGGAATGTGAAATGTTAGTAGAAATCATGCATAGACGTTTAGACGCTGTTCTAAAGCAAAAAGGTGATGCCACACAGTGGTAAATCCTGAATTTGGGAAATAGGCCAACTATTTTGGCACCCATAATTGGTGGGCCAACTAATATGACCACAATTATGACTTTTTTATGTACAATTTTTCACCTCGCAACTTGAATTCCTATAATTTTTTTTATTCTAATATTTGTGAAAATATATTAAGTTTAAAATAAATGAAAGAAATTTCAATTTAATTTTATAGGTTTGTTTGTAATTCTCTATTAATGATAAAGAACCAACTAGAAATATCGGTAGGCCAACTGTTATGGCGAAGGGCTCGTATACCACCATGACAGTATTCACAGGATAGAGTGCGTTTGAAAACACTTGTTGTAATTTCTCACTTATGAAAAAAAAAACACGAGCAATTTTTTTTTAAACGTTCGTTTCCTGAAATATTTATCATTACAAAACACAAATATAACAAGTAAGAAAATTATAGTCGGTCTAGACCGACTATACGATACCCTATACCATGTCCTATCTCTTAGGCCCAACTAACTGGACATAGAAAATAAGCAAAAACCAAATTTGAGTCTGATTTTTATTAATTTTTTTGGCTGCAGATATGAAAAAATTCATATCGTATGCTATACATCTATATGGGGACTAGGTCCGAAAATGGACCGATCCCGATCATGTTTGGTAAAGTCTCTTGTATTTTGCAAAAATATATACAAACAAAATCTGAGAAGAATCAATGCAATATTTTTGTTTTTTAATAGATTTAAGTGAAGATCGGGAAGCAGCTCTATATGGGGCCAAAGGGACAATTTTTGGACTACTCATTAATGGGCGTAATATACGCATTCAAAACCCAATTTGAGTAAGATCTATATGACAATTTGGATCTTATGGCAATTTATGTCGCTTTCATAGGGGTAATTTGTATGGGGGCTAGATCTGAACATGGACCGATTCTCACCAATTTTAACAGCGTTCATCCCATGGCCGATAAAAGATTATATTCCAAATTTCGTCAAAATATATTCATATTTGCGACCTGCAGTTTGATTACAAGCTTTACATGGACACACAGACGGACGGACGGACGGACGGACATTGTTAAATCAACTCAGAAAGTGATTCTGATTCGATCGGTATAATTAAAGATGGGTCTAGGTCAAATATTTTTGGTTGTTACAAACAGCAGCACAAAGTCATTATACCCAAACCATATAGTGATATAGGGTATAAATAGTGATTTTATGTATTTTTATAAATTAAAAGCAAAAGGTAAAAAAGTGGTTGCCTTTTGTTTTTATACCCTCCACTCCAGTGTGCAGAGGGTATATATAAGTTTGTCATTCCATTTGTAATAATTAGAAAAAAAAATTTGGACCCCATAAAATATATATATTTGTGATGCTTATAACAACCGAAGTTGATATAGCGATGTCCGTCTGTCCGTCTGTGGAAATCACGATGACGACATCAACTGGGCAGCTACGATGCTCGTTGATATAAAAAATCATTCACTAACATCCTGAAAAGTTTTCTATTTAAAATCGTCCAAATCGGTCGTTTAGGGCCCGAGATTTGAATGAAGAACTAAAAAAAGTCTTGAAAAAATATAATTTTCTACGTTGCTCTTGTCACGATCACGCCCTGAATAGTGCAGCTACAGTAATTGTTTTTAGAGAGAATGATTCAACAAATTCATGGGAAGATTTCTATTTCAAAAATTGTTAAAATCGGTGGATAGGGTCCAGGGAAATCTATGAAAAAATAAAAAAAAATGAAAAATATGATGTTTCTATTTGTTCTTGTTGTTATTCTAAATGTTGTGTTGTTGTCATAGCTGGACTTGTTATTTTTGTGGTCGTTGTGGTAATAATATAATAAAAACTAACCCTTTGTACATTTTTTTTATTAGCTTTGGTAGAAAAATTTAAAAGTTTCCATTGTTTTGGCATCACTCTAAAATTTTTTAGATCATTTCTGTTATTACCACGAGCATGCGTGCACAATTTCAGATCGAATGGCTCACGGGAAATTGGTTAAAATCGATTCAAAATTTTTTCGACAAGCAGACACTACGAGTCAATATAAAGGGAGTAAAAATTCACCAACATCTAAAGCAAATAATGCTAAAATACCTAGTTGTTAATAAAAAAAAAAAAACAATGTAAATATACGTAGCAAAAAAAAATTTATGTATAAATTTATTTATAAACTTTTATAAACATATTAAATAATACAAATAATATACATATAATATACTATATATGTATGTATATCCATACTGCATGTTAGAAATAAGTCGGTATATTATTTTATTTACATAAAATTCTGCAATATTTTGTTGTGGGGAAAATACATTTCTTTTGCATTAACAGAGTGTCACTTCATTTTGCTCAGCGTGACTATGCCACAGTAGATGGCGCCACAATTTGTGTTTGTTCTAATTAGCTTTGCAATAGTTATTTCTATTTTAACTGGATATCATACAGAACAATGATAAGAGTATATACGGGCTGGTCTATTATTTCATACGTATTTTCATTATTCTTTTACAAATATGAACATAACTTTGGCATATTAACTTTTTGTTGTCTTTACAAAATAGAGTTACCGAGTTCATCAATGAGTTTTTTGCTATCAAAACAGTTCTACATAGTTATATAGAATTATTATTCTGCTTTACCTACAAAATATCTGATTGCGATTACATCTAATTTTTAAAAATTGTTTATAATTACTAAGGCATAATTATTCACATAAATACAAAATTGCACTTTTTAAATTTTCCATTCAATTTTAAGAAAATATCAATTCTAAAAACTGGAATTAAAAATTTCCAATTATAAATTACAATTAATTGAATTTCATAAAATCATATCAAAACGCCGGAAATTATAATTTTAAATTTAGAAGACATCAATTGCATCTTTAATATATAAATTTTATTCGGTAAACACAAATTGAAATTCCAAAAAAAAAACACCAAATACCTATGTTTTTATTTAAAAAATTTTTACATTTAAAAAAAATATTGACATTCAGGAGAAATTAATAGCTTTTCAGTACCGCAATTCAGTAACTTCTTTTAACGATAGTCGAATCGTTAAAAAAAGAAAATTGCAAATTTATCAGTAAAATTTTTAAACGATATTCGCTATTGCTAAAGTCAGCTGTTGTTGTTATTTAAACGACAACCATTTTTGTGCTGGTTATTCAATCGATAAAAACTTAAATTTTTAGGTTGAAATGTCGTCATACATAAATAAAAATCATAAAATAGTGAAAATATTTTGCTTCGATTAAAGAACTTTTTTATATAAATAAAAAAATTAAATAGGATATTCAACTCTTTATTTAATTTTCAAATAAATGCACAGAAATATTAGTAAAAAAATAAAGATATTAAGCATAAACATAAAATCATCCTGTCAAACACGAAGTAATTTGTTTCTTCTATTCTTCTTTGTGTTTTTCGCTTATTTTGACAGAGATGCCACTCGTTTACAATTTAAATAAATAGAAAAATAAATTTGTTGACTGTCGTTAAGATGTATGTACTTAGTGAATCACTTAATCCTTAGTGCAAACAACAATAGCTTTCGATATATTTTGCGATTGTCGGATCGTTGAAATTTACAGAATCACACTACAGAAAACATTAATTTAAATTCAATGAATTTTAGAAAACATCAAATGATATTTAAGAATTGCGAACATAAAAACTGTTACATAAATAAACGCAATTTGATGAGAATGTTATTTTTTATATATAAATTTTCACAATTTTTTTTGGATGAAAATTTGAAGTTTTTCAGAAAATAAAGAGAACAAATTATTTTATTTAAAATGTTTGGGACATTTGGTTTTTTGCGTTTGGCATCCCTAATTTGAATATTTATTATTATAAATTTATTCTCTATGTTTTCCAAATATGGCAATATTTTAATAAAAAAGTTGAGAGAGCTTTTTTTTTGGTTATTATTTTGTTACTCCATCCGACCTCTATGGCCACAATGAAGAAATATTTTTGGCCAGTTAAAAGAAACTATACAGCCATCTCCAATTAGCATGATTTAATGCATATAGCCACCCTACACAACCATTACCTTTGCAATGGAGGTTAGGGCGAGCTATTTAATTAGCAAAAACTAAATTAAACGAGAATTTATGTCATATAACCGGAAACTCATGCATATAGGTATATAACGTAAATGCATGCCGATCAGCAACCACGATGACCAAAAAGCAAACACCGAAATAAATACGAAATAATAGAAAAGACGAAAACCAACCCAAAGAATTTGCTGAAATAATTTGGTATTAAGTTTAACAAATTGTTTACTTTTTCATTTACATTTATTATCAAGACTCAAACCGAGGTGGAGGGTATCAAAGATTCGGCACAGCCGAATTTAACACTCTTACTTGTTTTAATTTACGTTGTCTTAGAAAGTGAACTTATTGTCAGCTTATAGCAGATAACTGGGACGTATGTGTGTATCTAAAGTCAAGAACACTTGCCATACACTTCAAATCAGAATGAATGCAAACATGGTGATAAAAATATACAAATTAAAGCTTGAGATCCATATTATATATATGCATCAAAACTGTTTTTGAAATGCTTATGTATAAAGAGAAAAATAATACAACAACAAAAATATTTTTATAATATAAACTTTATATTCTTAGACAAAAAATACCTTCTTCAGTAGAAAAAAAAACTTTCAACTCCAATAATAAATAAAGAATTATTATTATTTTAGTATTTTGGGTGTTGACTTTCTTTAAAGGCAAAGAGTCTTTTTGGCATCAAAGTAACCACATTTTTTGTAACTACTCCGGGTATATTTTCTAGATCACTGCTTTCTTCACAATAACGGACGATTGATTTGGACAGATTTTGTCGTCGTTGCATAAATCCTGCAATTCCACTAATCTTAAATGTACGAATACTTTTTCTAGCACATATAATTCCCATACTGGGTTTTTTGCGTTGTAAACAAAAAAAAAAATAAATAAAAACAAAAAAACAAGTAAGAAAATTATAGTCGATCTAGACCGACTATACGATACCTTATACCATGCGTTTAGAGACCCTATCTCTCAGGCCCAACTAACTGCATATAGAAAATAAGCATAAACCAAATTTGAGTGGGATCTTTATTAATTTTTTTGGCTGCAGATATGAAAAAGTTCATTTCGGATGCTATATCTATATAGGGACTAGGCCCAAAAATGGACCGATCCTGACCATGTTTGGTAAGGTCTCTTGTATTTTGCAAAAATATATACAAACAAAATTTGAGAAGAATCAGTGCAATATTTTTGTTTTTTGATAGATTTAAGTGAAGATCAAGAAGCAGCTCTATATGGGGCCTATGACTAAGAGTTGTCCCATAGGTATCATTTTTGGACTACTAATTAATAGATGTAATAAACACATACAAACCCAATTTTACTAAGATTTATATGATAATTTGGATCTTATGGCAATTTAAGTCGATTTCATAGGGGTCATTTGTATGGGGGCTAGGTCTGAACATTGACCGATTCTCACCAGTTTCAACACCTTTTATCCTGTGGCCGATACAAGCTTATATGCCAAATTTTATCAAAATATATTTATATTTGCGATCTGCAGTTTGATTACAAACTTTACATGGACACACAGACGGACGGACGGACATCGTTAAATCGAATCAGATAGTGATTCTGATTCGATCGGTATAATTAAAGATGGGTCTAGGTCAAATATTTTTGGTAGTTACAAACAGCAGCACAAAGTCATTATACCCAAACCACATAGTGGCATAGGGTATAATGATGAGGAAATGGTCCGTAAGTTTTTTTTGAAAAACAAGCAAAAAGTTTATAATTCAAAATATATTATTTAAATTTTTATTAATATTTAAAACTTTATCTAGCAAGTATATGTATATATATAGTTTTTACTTTTTTTGGTATATTTTTAAATGGAACAATTGGCACTATTTTTTTGCTGTCAAAATTTTCGCTAAAAAAATTACAATCTAATAAAAAATTAAATCTTCTATTATTATTAAACTTAAAAAAAAATAATTCTAAGTAAAAGCCTGTTATAAAAGAGCGGACATGCGGTAATTTTTCCATATTGGTATTACCAGAACAGGTTTTGCTTGTGTGCGAACGTAACTAACAAGTTGGGCTTTCTTTTATCTTATAAGAAATTAAAGCAAAAGTTTATTGGCAGCAATTTGTTGAGAGAATAATTGTATTTTCTCCGCATAATGCATAAATACCTATAAATTTTTAAAAATTTAAGTTGCATTTTTTTTAAATAACAGTTTTTCGCATATGGCATATTGACAGACGATCGTAGCACTTTTCTAAAAAAAGACCTTTCAATACCAAATTCAATATATTCTTTAGTTATATTACTTGAATGCGTTATTCATTTCCTGGTATATTTGGATAATGGATGGCGAAATGCTTTGATGAGCGTAATTTTCACCAAAGATTCTCCGGTATTTAAAAAAAAAGTGGAAGCGGTAAAAATGTTCACACTGTGCCGGATACAAAAAGCGGACGTGAAGAACGTGTAGCCTTTCGTAGGCTGCTTCAACCTACAAAGAGACCAACGTGTCCTGCTGTTTCTTAAAAAATCAATGGTAATAAATATAAGACGATTCGGGAATCCTTTGCGTCCTTGGGTTGATAAATAATGACAGAGACATAGTTGAACCTAGCCATCTGAGAAGTTGTAATATTTTCTTTACAGAATCTAAGAGCTAAAATTTTTATTTTAATTGCCATGTGCGGCCTACCCAAATCCCTTCAAAAATGGAACTCTTGAACTTTTTAATAATGTAGTTATTTGTTCAGATAACATATGTTAATTTTAAAACTTACTTCCGATAATTCAATTCATACTGAAGCTCTCATAACTATTGGGAAACATTGACCTCGCAATTGTTAGACAAGATTTAGGCGAATTCGGTATTCCTAGACCACATTCACTAGGAAATACAGCTGGCAAGTTGTCGAGAGAAATGAATTATGAAGTAATAAATGCAGATATTAACATATAGGTGGGAGCTATTTGTAGGCACAGGTAAAACATTTCCCTCAAATAGTTTGTTAACTCAGATATATAAAGATGCAAATATCGCTCTAAAATTACCACCATCCTGCAACATCAGTAAAAAAAGTAGCAAATGGTTTTATGGTAACGCCACATATTTTTGGTTTGAGGTGAGTACTAAATCGCGGTTTGCAACATATCAGAAGCTTAGTTCACTTTCGGTGGAAATCTCTTTCTTCCTGCTGGGTACTTTCGGAAACATTATTGTAAAGATTTCTCCGGGGTTAACCTTTGGTAGTACGTTCTGGGATGGTTCAAATGACGAACAGGGCGGTAAGGTTTGGGAACCTAGAGATTAACCTGTGAGAGATCGTTTTGTGTCAGTGTATAATTTCTAGCGAGATGGAGAAATTATAACCGATTTTTTTGCAAGTGAAAAAATAAGATATATGTATTTTTTATTTTAATATAAAAATTGTATAGGAAAACCACGAGATGGGTTTAAGAGGTTGTACGCTCACCTTTTGGTGTGAAAGCTGCAGAGTAAGTGACTAATGTAAAAAGTTTTAGTATTATTACAGCTTGTTACAATGGGTAATTTTAGCTTACGATACATCATAGGGTAATTTTAGCTTACGATACTTTTATGATAAATTAATGCAATTCGCAATAGGGTTTGGTTACTCGTTACAAGAAATTAATGTGCAAATTCAAATACATTAGCTTACGATAAGTGTTATGTTGAGTATAAGGAACAATTATTATTTTTATACCCTATACCACTATGTGGTTTGGGTATAATGACTTTGTGCTGCTGTTTGTAACAACCAAAAATATTTGACCTACACCCATCTTTAATTATACCGATCGAATCAGAATCACAATCTGATTCGATTTAACGATGTCCGTCCGTCCGTCCGTCCGTCTGTGTGTCCATGTAAAGCTTGTAATCAAACTGCAGGTCGCAAATATGAATATATTTTGATGAAATTTGGTGTATAAGCTTTCATCGGCCACGGGATGAACGCTATTGAAATTGGTGAGAATCGGTCCATGTTCAGACCTAGTCCCCATACAAATGACCCCTATGAAATCGACATAAACTGCTTTAAGTTCCAAATTATCATATAGATCTCATTCAAATTGGGTTTGTATGTTTTTATTACATCCATTAATGAGTAATCCAAAAATGATCCCTATGGGACAACTCTTAGCCATAGGCCTCATATAGAGCTGCTTCCCGATCTTCACTTAAATCTGTCAAAAAACAAAAATATTGCACAGATTTTTCTCAAATTTGGGTTGTATATATTTTTTCAAAGTGTAAGTGACTTTACCAAATATGGTCAGGATCGGTCCTTTTTTTGGACCTAGTCCCCATATAGACATATCATCCGATATGAACTTTTTCATATCTGCAGCCAAAAAAATTTATAAAAATGCCACTCAAATTCGGTTTATGCTCATTTCCTATATCCAATTAGTTGGACCGAAGAGATAGGGTCTCTAAACCATGGTATTGGGTATCGTATAGTCGGGCTAGACCGACAATAATTTTCTTACTTGTTTAAATTCAATTTCGGTTAATTCATTTTTATACCCTATACCACTATGTGGTTTGGGTATAATGACTTTGTGCTGCTGTTTGTAACAACCAAAAATATTTGACCCAGACCCAACTTTAATTATACCGATCGAATCAGAATCACTTTTTGAGTTGATTTAACAATGTCCGTCCGTCCGTCCGTCTGTGTGTCCATGTAAACCTTGTAATCAAACTGCAGGTCGCAAATATGAATATATTTCGATGAAATTTGGTATATGAGCTTTTATCGGCCATGGCATGAACGGTATTGAAATTGCTGAGAATCGGTCCATGTTCAGACCTAGCCCCCATACAAATTACCCTTATGAAATCGACATAAATTGCCATAGGATCCAAATTGTCATATAGATCTTACTCAAATTGGGTTTGTATGCGTTCATTACATCCACTAATGAGTAGTCCAAAAATGCTCCCTTTGGCCCCAGATAGAGCTGCTTCCCGATATTCACTTAAATCTATTAAAAAACAAAAATATTGCACTGATTCTTCTCAAATTTTGTTTGTAAATGTTTTTGCAAAATACAAGAGACGTTACCAACCATGGTCAGGATCGGTCCATTTTTGGACCTAGTCCCCATATAGATATAGCATCCGATATGAACTTTTTCAAAATTTTTTCAAATTTGGTTTTTGGGTTTCGAAACGCATGGTATAGGGTATCGTATAGTCGGTCTAGACCGACTATAATTTTCTTACTTGTTTTATTTATATCAATATTTTATTTGTCTAAATTAATGAATTTAGACAATTATTATTAACGAAATTATTTAAGAAACAAAACTACCAAAATTAAGCTGATTACCGTTATATCAGTTCACGTAGCTGAAGCCGGTGAATTTTACAAAATTGGAAGGATGGTCAATTATCATGCCGTATATCTATTAGAACTGGATCAGTTAACTTTAAAGAGCATCTGATATCCTGAATCCTTTCAAACCAGGAAAACCTGTTCGGTGAATATAATTCACTTCTTGGACGGGTATATTCCACATTCAATGCTATGATCCAAACATACTCTATCTCCATTGTAGAGCTATAATAAATAGTGATATAAAGTGTAATAGTATGTCAAAACCATTCGCGGATTATGGTAGGTCGTCTAATCAAGCAGTTTAGTTCCAATGATCGATTCTCAACTAAAGCCAAGGAATTAGAGAATAACACTGTGGAACAAATTCAGGTTAGCAAAAGTTAGGTCGATTCTGATAGTGAGTGGTGAAAATAGAGGCTAAATTAGAACACCCGTATCGCGGCGATTGTTTATGATATTTCGAATTTTTTTTTTTAATCGACCTTCGAACTTTGCAGTCAAATGCCGATTTTCAGCATATTGTTTATATGGTTTTTTGGTTATAACTCGTCGACTAATTGATATTTTTCAATCTGTAAAAGCTAAATTATTGCTAGAGACCTGTGCAACAATTAAAATTTTTAAAAAAATTGATTTAGAAAATTTTTGTGGAGCTTATGGAAAAATTATTTTTTTTCATGCTTTTTGAAAATATTTTCCACAAAACTAAGTCTTTTTTGCTCTCCGTTTGATCTATAATATGCTTCTCAGTTTCTTCAATAAATTTAATTTGAAAAGAAAATGGTCTTAGTCGGTAATTTGCGTTAAAAATCCCAAAACCATTAAATAAATAGCGATTTAGGTAGAAGTAATTAAAAAGGGAAGTTCCAAGAATTAGGAATTAGTACAACAACTTTTTTGTTTTCAACCACCGCACAGATAGCGATTTTTTTTATTTCGTACAAACGAACTAATTTCAAAAATGAATATTCAGTTAAGACTCGAAACTCAGCCGAAGCTGATGTCTTTTAATTTTCGCTCGGTCGTGATAAAATTCTGTATTAATTTTTTTTGGAACTTATTTCATTTTGTGAGTGATTTAAGTTAAGTGCATCGGTTTCATAAAAATAACAAAAAAAAAAAATTGTATAATATATATTGTATTAACAATGTCGGAACCAAAATGTAAAATGGACCATTTTTGTAATGTTTGTGGACGTTTCATGCAAGCGATGGAAAATGTGGCAATGGGAGTGATTTTTTTTTGGAAGCCTATAAACAATATTTCTCGCAGGAGTTTATCACTGACGTAAACTATGCCCCTAAAAAAGTTTGCTTTAATTGCTATTCAACTCTTGTGCAATGGAAAAGTGAAAGGAAGAAGGCTATGCCTTTTGGTATACCAATGATGTGGTTAGACAACAGCCCACATCAAGAAGAAAATTGCTATGGATGTATCAACTACCATAAAACTTTGAATAGAAGGAAAGCAAAGAATAAAACTTATGTAGCAGTGCCAAGTGTCCAATTACCATTACCGCACTCAGAATTCGTTCCAGTACCAACATACCGAAGAATTGATCTTCAAACAAATATCAGTACTACAACCGCCGCTGCTACATCCATGGATTTCTTCTCAGAATACCACCCTGGTGAAGGTACATCCAATGAAACACCAAAGGACCCAATCCTAGTCACACAAAACCAATTGGATGGAATTGTTGCAAATTTGTGTTTGACTCAGAAAAAATCAGAACTAATGGCTTCATTTTTGAAAGGAAATAATTTGCTGGCGATAGGTACCCAAGTGACAGCATATCGAAAACGCCAAAAAGAGTTAGAAAAGTTCTTCAATGTGAATGATGCAAAAATTTCGCTTATTGCAACGATATTGAAAAGTTAATGGAGACGATAGGTTAACCTATAAAAAAGATGATTGGCGTTTATTCATCGATAGTTCACTAATCAGTTTAAAAGTTGTACTTTTGCACAAGACAAATAGAATGCCTTCTGTTCCGATTGCGTATAGCACTGACACCAGTGAAAGTTTCGATAATTTGAAACACATTCTGGAAGTAGTCAAATATAACGAACACCAGTGGCGCATTTGCTGCGACCTCAAAATAGTTTCATTGATTACAGGCTTAACAGCATCTGGCCATCCAAAATATCCGTGTTTTTTGTGCGATTGGGATTCACGACACGGAGAAGGTATTAATGGAAGAAACCAGTACAAACAGCATAACTGGAATAGTCGCATTGGACGGAAATGGCCTAAAGACAATAGGCTACACGAAGGTCTTGTTCTTGAAATGAAAATTTTGTTGCCGTTGCTCGAAGAAACTGAGAAGCATATTATAGATCGACCAGAAAGCAAAACAGACTTAGTTTTGTGGAAAATATTTTCAAAAAGCATGAAAAAAATAATTTTTCCAACATTTGCTTCATAAGCACCACAAAACTTTTCGAAATCAATTTTTGAAAAAATTTTGATTGTTGCGCAGGTCTCTAGCAATAATTTTACAGATTGAAAAAATATCAATTAGTCGGCGAGTTATAGCCAAAAAACCATATAAACATTATTCTGAAAATCAGCATTTGACTGCAAAGTTCGAAGGTCGACAATTTAGTCTTCGAATTTAGCCTCTATTTTCACCCCACACTCTCAGAATCGACTTAGCTATTGCTAACCTGCATTTGTTCCACAGTGTAATTTCCTTCTTTTTCAACTTCTCGAAGTGACTTCTGGATTCCACAGTCCAACATAACTTCGTATATTTAGGTTCATCAGACTTCGATATCACTAAGAGATATATAATCGAAACCAGGAATCTTATACTTCCATACGTATAGAACAAGTTCAATTTTATTGGCTTACCTATTGTAAAATTCTGATAGCCATTGAAAGCAGACAACCTCGAGGTTTTTTGTAAAAACCAAGAAAAGTTTTCGGTGAAGGACCTCGCAGATTATCATCTATGTTTAGGAAGTGGTTCATTGTGGTCGTACCAAGACAAGGTACGCCGAACGCGCAGATCACCCAAAAGAAGTCATCATCCTATAAATTCTTAAATGATATTGGATGATCAGAGAGTGAAAGGGTGTGGTGGCTGAGGTTATAGGCATCTCAACTGCGGGGGTACATCACATTTAACATGCATATTTGTACATGAAAAAGCTATCCCCACGATGGGAACCGTAATTGCTTACACTCGACTACTTAGAGGGAGTTTTTGTTGATGTTAAGCCACAGCCAGAAGGAGTTTTGATGTCGTTTCGTAGCTGTGGATGGAAAATGTATCCACCATAACACACCAGCGACCAAAGAACAGTCAAGATAGTGTACTTCCCCGTTTGGCGACAGTTTTTTGTAATGAAAAGGTTAAAACGATCACGGATGAATATTTATCCCCTGCGTCTATTTCCTACTTCTAAGCCTGAAGAAATACAACGGCAGTAAGGGATTTGTGTCGAATGAATAGGTCGTCAACAGGAAACAAAAAGCAATTTTGAGGACGGATTTTCTCATCCCGTATTTAAAGGGAATAGAAAAGCTGAATTAAATCTATAGATATTAAGGGCCACTTCGTTGAGAAATAAAAACTGTTTTTGGCAAAAGAAAAATTTCTATTTTATTTAAAAAATAACTGAGCAAACTTTTCAAATTCTAGAGAATTTGGTAAGTGGTTTATCTTTCGACTTATTAAAAAATAGATCTAGTAATTCGTGTTGAATTTGCAGATTCGGGGAAAATTTCTTGCCGTCCAAGAAAACTTTGTATTGCATCTGAGACCAAATGTTACTCAAGGAAACGCACGGTCGAATTTGAATTGATTAATGATTTTCGGAGACATACTAACGTCCACGCACATGAAGAAATTGCTATAAAAACGTAAATCACGATTAAGTTTGTAGAATAAATATAAAATTGTTAAATGTTTATTAGAGTAAAAAACACAAATACCACACAGTTAATCTTACCGGTATTCACGTACTATTTGTGGGTGGGTGGAGTGTTTGATAAACAGCACTCGTTCCATTGAATTGTAGCTTTTATCTTTTATTTCCATTTTAATGTCTATGTCTCAGTTAGAAATTGATTTGATGTGAAGAATTTATGTTTGGACGTGTACATTTTGTATTTTCCAGGGCATTTTCGAATATAAATTCGAGTGATTGAAGGAAAAGTAATTTAATCATTGCATTTACTTAATACAAAGCTAATAAAAAATGAAAACAGAATTTCATATGTCAGATTTCAGGGGCGATAGTGCATAGAAGAAACTTGGAAAGGGTGAATTTTGCCGCTGCTTTAGAAGATGACAAAGTGTTATTCGGAGAACGAAAAATACTATTTGAAGCTAAGTTTAATTCTTTGCGGCAAAAAAATTTGTTGTTGTTGTTCGAACTATTAAGGCAGTCCAACTGCAATAATGATGTCCCAATTTCTCTCAATTGAATTTCTATGGAGATAGTCAAAAATTTTAATTGTTTAACCAAATTATTTGATTAACTGCAAGTTAGAATCACAAAAATAAATTTCTGTATAAAAATTACACTGATGCTCAGTCTGACGAACGGACATTATTCATAATGTTATTATGAGACGATTTATAAAATAAATGGTTGGCGAACAAAATAAATAATACCCCGACCACAGAGTGGTGCGGGGTGCAATAAGAATATCGAATACTATTGATAAATCTGGATGACTGTCGAAAGAAATGAGGGTAAAGATGAAGAAATGGGATTTTGAAATCTTCCTTAATGGATATTTTGACATATGTATGATCGACAGTTAGCTGATATTTGATTGTTTTTCTTTCGTCCTTAAACCGACCAAACCTTTCATTCAAATATATTTTCATTTGAAACCTTAGTAAGCACATATAGGCAGACGGACGGATGGTACTCGTGTTATTGCCTAGGCTACTCTATAAGAAATTCTCTTAAAAAAATTTTAAAATTTCCAAATATTTCAAAACTTTTTGAACGCTATGAAACATATTTTTAACCGTGCAAAACTAAGATACGGTTAATATTTTTTAACCTCTTTAATAATAATAACGGCGTATAACTAGGTTAAAGTGTATTTGTCATTTTATTCGTACTCAAATATTTCATAAAATTAAATATGTAGGTTTTTTACAATTTGTTACCATACCACTATTAGGCATCATATAGAATTCTCCGTCCTTTGTATAATGTGGAAAGGCCACTCACAAATGATTGGCTTTTTTATACAAAAATAACATTTGTCTATCTTGTCTTCTTAACCATTTGAGATTTCTATATAAAGTGGTTAAGTCTATTGAAGGTTAATACTAATTTATGTCCTTATTTTATTTACAAATCCATCACTTTTATTAAAAGCTCGAATGTTGTTTTTTATATCTATTTCATTTGTATGTATTGTCCGTTCATACTTAAATCCAAATTTTATTATAATGGCTTTTCTTTTATACGAGAGGCTTAAAATCACGGATGTCCTCTGGCTTTAATGCTTCCGTTTTGTTAATGTAAAGAGAATATATATATTTTTTTTCATTTCTATAATAAAATGCAAATCGGTTTCTGTTCAAAATGGCTCAATATTGTTATTGCTAGGAAGTGTGGAGATTTGCGGCAAGGTCAACATATCAGAGAGTTTATTATAAAGACAATTTAAGTGATTTTATTGATTATAAAAATACTGCATAAATATGATGCTTTTCAGAAAAAAAAAGGAAAACCATAAAGGAATTTTCTTATTTGATCTTAAAGTTGTTATAAAAGGTCCCGAAAAAATTCGCTTCAAAATTGGCATGTTATCTCAACAAATAGGGCTACTTTAGATAAAAAAAAAATCAAATAGAGTCGGAACCATTATGTTCATGTATTTGTTTTATAAATTCACTACGTATGTATATAATATCATCGATATTTTTGTGTACAGACTGATATATATATAAAAATTCTTAACAGAACAAATGGAAAAAAGAATAAATTAGGCCTATTTTACATACAAACAATTTAGTAAAAAAAAAATATATATAGCAAAATAAGCTGAAACACATTGACGAGTTTCGGCATTTCTTTGAAAATTCTGGTATGGACGTTGTATGTGTATCTGAAACTTGGTTTGACGAATAAATTACAGATACTCTCGTATCACTGGACGGTTATAGACTTTACAGAGCTGGCTGACAGAACTGATGGATAAGGATGTGTAGCTATTTATATTAGAAATGGACAAATTAGTAAAGTTAAGTGCAGAAGTGTTAACGTTGAAAATGATAGGGTGGAACACTTATTCTTAGAAATGCGTGATGTAGGAGGTAAAATTCTTGTTGGTAGTGTCTACAGACCAAATCGCAATACAGACTTCGGTTACTTTTATGAAATGTTGACCATTGATTTTATACCCTATTACAACAACATTATAACTACAGGAGATTTTAATTCAAACCTTTTAGAAAACTGTGGTATGGTCGAAAATATGAAATCCCACGGTCTCACTCCCGTGAGAAAAGCCGAAGAACAATGCTTAATGTTATGTTTTTATTTAACTTAATTCGAGGCGACATATGCTCAAATGTTCTTATGGACAACACCTCAATGAACGTTCCGGCACGGTCAACACATTTTTACACTCCACTGTTTATCCCAATCTGTCGTCAAAAGTTTGCCGATGATGTCCCATTTAGAAGAATGTGCCATGATTTCAATGATCTATACAATTTAATTGATTTTTCTTTAAATGATGATTTTATTTAACGCAATATTATATTATTTTTAAATATATAATCTCAAGTTTTTGATTTAAGGACTTGTAGGTATATATTATATATTTTTTTTCTCTGTATTATAAATATTATATACATTATATATTATATATTATATATTATATTATACTTAACAGTCTGTAAAGTTTTACTATAGACTTAATAAATAAATAAATAAATAAAAAAAAAAAAAAAAACATGTATATTCCAACACACTTCACAGTCACCAACAGCACATTATTATTACGACATACTGCTAAAAATTCCCAGTAAAACCGTAGAATTTAGAGACATCAAAAACATTAATAACCCATACCTGGAGGAAGCGTGTTGCCATATAGATTGGAACCTCAAATACTTTATGTTGTCAGTAGATGACCAGCTATTCTTCTTGGAAAATCATATCTCAGCTTTATATAATACTATAGTCCCAATCAAAGTCAGGACAATATGTAAGCGACAAACACCCTGGTTCAGAAAATTTATTGATTATTGCTATAAAGTTTTTTTTTCGATGAAAGCGTTTTAAATCTGATGACCTACATGAATTATATCGCACAGCAAGGAGAATAGTTAATAAATGCATTAGGAAGGGTAAGGCCACATGCTATGCTGAAAAGTTTTCCGCATCAATTGATACAAAGAAAAAACGGGAAAACCATTAAAGAAATTGGAGTTGGCAGGACTAAAGGATCAGCGGATATTTCAGCATCAAATCCTAATGAAATTAACGAGAATTTTATTAATATCCCTATGCCTTAAACTGAGCCCACATACAATAATAACTATGCCGATAACTGTCACCCCGAAACCCTTTTCTCATTTAAATGCGTTCGTCAATTGGACGTACTTAAGAGCTGTCAGTCGATAAAGTCAAATGCAACTGCTATTGATGGTATCCACTTTATTTTTTTGAAAATGCTTCTCCCCTTAATTTTGCCATACATAAGACACATTTTTAACAAAATAACCACAACGAGCACTTTTCGCCAACAATGGAAACAAGCTAAAATCCTGCCGGTACAAAAGTCAGCCACTGAGTATCGTTCTATAGCCATTTTACCTTATCTGCCAAAGGCATTTCAACGACTCCTTCATGGTCAAATAATGTCATATTTAAATAATAATAATTTACTCACAGCTGTGTTACTGCTCTAGCCGATGAATCTTGAGTTGCCGTCCACCTTTATCATTTTTAAAGACTTCACCGATGTTTTTCCGGAGCTTTGAAACACACCCAGTAGACGCACCATATTTTCTTCCAGCTTCACGCATAGACTTGCCGCTTAAAATATCGTTTTCTATATCTTTTTTTAATTCGAGTTGGGATAACTTTAGGCGTAGTTATTTCGGCTAAAATAATTGATAGTTATATTTCAGCTCAAAAAAATAAAATATGATTAATACTAAATTGTTTTGATGTTTTGTATTTAACGCAACTAAACAGAGTTACGAAAAAAAATTAAATGACTTGTAAGTTGCAAGTTAGGAACAATAGAAGTGTTTGGAAGTCACTGTATGTATGTAGCTATTAACAATTTGTATGTTATCTTCTCCATAATTCCATTTAAGTTTGTTAGATAGTCGTGTACCGGTACGGAAAACGAGAATTTTTGATTCATTGAGGTTTACTTTCAGACTCTATTGGTTGCAATACATGTTTTGGTTTTGTTGGTGAATCGGATAAAATGACAAAATATGATAAAAGCAAAATTTTTACTGGAACATTCAAAACTTTTACTTCGCCAGGAAGTGCCAAGTCACTTAGGTACAGGGAAAAATGCATCTTTGTTTTATACCAAGATCAACGCTTAAGGTTTGGAGTAATCGTTACCATATAGTATTTGGTTTGTATTATTTTCATAAAAGAGTTGTAAAATACGGATAAATTCTGCTGATAAGCCCATGGAAACAGAGAGTTCCTGGGTATCATGAAAAATCTATACAAAATGCACAAATGTTATTACCACTTATCTTATTAACGTGAACTAAATTAACAAGATTGAAAACCTTGTCAGCTGTAGAGTTACGCTTCCTAAAATTAGCTAGGAACTCATTAAATATATTGTGCTTATCAATCCAGACTGTGAGGCGAGTTAAAAGCAGATTATTAAAAATTTTACAAGTAGTATCAATTAACGACAATCCACGATAATTTGATATTTTTTTTAATGAAAATTGTATTGAGAACCGATAAAATCTACTTTACAAAATTCATAACAGATGCCATCGAGACCGGCTGTTTTATTTTGTTTTAAAGATCTTAAAACAGAAGTGAGTCCACAAAATTCTATTGGAGAGTCAATAAGTGGATCTATTAAATACGGAATATATCACTGCAGTACATATGTGTGCTCTGAATTTTCCACAGTAAACTAAAGTGTGTGCAAAAATATTCCGAATTTAGATCAGCTCTTCGTATACTTTGAATCAGCCACCCTGTAAATATTTGGTTTTATTAAGTTTAATTATTAATATTATATTGATATTTTATTTTAAGTCAACTGTAGTCTTATGTTTATTTATTTTAACCCTAGTAGTTACTGAGGGTAAATTTTTGCAAAATATAGCAGAATTTTATTTCCTAACCAATATTGCGGGTCTCATCTGTTTACTAGAACAATACATTATATTTAGGTATTTACTTCTTTTAAATGTGCCAAAATTCAAAGTTTGGCCATGGATAGGAATGGGTTAGCATTGTTCGATATGTTCCAAATTTTGAGCGTGGAAACTTTGAACAGTTGGTTATTATATTTTAAGCATCGCATCTAAAACTTCAGCAGCACTTACAAAATAATTGATTTATTTAATAAATTGTCTTTCATTTGCTTGGATCACACGTGACCCCAATTCCAAAAGGGTTAATGGGGTCATGTTATTTTTTTTCCGAAACCTTAGGCGATTAAGATCAAAAATAATTTTTGAAACAAAGTATTTGAAAAGAGTACATTTACTGAATATTTCACAAAAATCTAATTTTTCTCGAAATCCGCAAAAAAAATCTTTGTAAAAAAATTTTAGCTAGGGATTCACCTAAAAATTCATACAGTTAATCTCTAACATTTATTTAACAAAACCTTAAAGTGACAGATTCATTTTTTTTTTATATATTGTGTAATAAAATTTGTTTAAACTTTAAACTTTAAACTTCAAAATTATATAAAAAAATTATCCATTTTCGGTCTCGTTACGCAATAGGTTAACAACGTGGTAATTAAACAATTCTTCATATCTTAGTGCATGTAAGTATAGATACAAAAAAAAAGAAAAATGATGGCTTTAATCGATTTCTTAAAGTTGAAAAAAGTGCCATCAACTATCACGACCTACTGTTTTTTTTTGGCACAAAAGTGGTCTTTGGCATTTGCTATTTCTCGGCGAGTTTTTATTCGATTTTGAAGTTTTATAGCCTTTTGAAACGGTAATTTAATGATAAAATCGATTCATATAACAACTTGTAGAAATAATTAAACTGCAGAGCGAAATTTTCGTAAAATCTGAAAAAAGTCTTATTTTCCCCATATTATCTTACTTGGAATTTTCAATCGATTTCAGGTGCGACTTTTCTTTATCCGATTAACCCCAAGCTTCACATTTATAATTTTTATTAAAAAAGGAAACAAACTAAATCCCGACACTCCAAAAAATCGCCTTTAAAAAAATATCTATATAACGTAGGACCACGCTAATATATGTATGTATATATGTATGTAATATAAAACCAGATATTTATTTTATTTCCGCAGTCAAAATGACATTTCTATTATTTGTTATGACATAATTCTGCAAAATAACCTGTATTTACAAATTAGTACTTAGTGTTGCACAATTGAATCTATATGTATACAAAAATATTTCTCGCAAATAAAGAAACTCAATATTATAATAAACAATGTTGGGTACGGTCACGTATGTATTTACGGTTATGTATTTATTAAAAATATTTGTATATAATTATCCTATTTATAAATTAAGTTTTATATATTTATAAATATTGCTTAATTTTGCTGGTAATCGGATAATGTGGAATACGTACCATGCTCTAGGGTACCATATAGTCTATCTACAGCTAATATTACTTTATTATTTGTTTGTTGTTGAGTTTAGTGTAATGTTATATATTAACACGATAAAAAAAGGTACATTCAGAAATAGGATGAACAAAATATGCGACAAGCTTTAAAATCTATTAAACATTTTTATATTAGGCTTTAAGAGCCTAGAACTACAAAATGGTTTTTGATTGCAAGTGGCGTTTTGTAATGTTCACCTTTTGGTTGAGGTACCTGATGACCTGTCGAATGTCAAGACAACACAAAAGTATGCTTGTATATCATCGCGAACATAGTGCAGGGTAGGACTGCGGGAGCCATTGTATTGCTAGCAAGCAGTCGGGTGTGGAGCTCGTGTTCTTCCTATACTATAGTCCTATATTTTTTTCTTACAATACATTTTTATTCTAGACTCCCTTTTTTATTAATTAAAACAAATTTTATCAAAGGTATTTGAAGTGGAACGGTATGACTAGAAAACCAAAATCTAAAACAATGCCCCATAATCTAGCCATATTGATAAATGATTCTAATTGAAAATAAGGTATAGTTGACCGGGTGTGCACAAAACAAAAGATCTCACAGTTTTTGTCGGGAGAGGACACCTCATGACCCATGCTTGCCTTGCGTTTTAGCGGTGTCTAATTCGTATTGATGCTAAAACCCCTTATACCCTATACCACTATGTGGTTTGGGTAGAATGACTTTGTGCTGCTGTTTGTAACAACCAAAAACATTTGAGCTAGACCCATTTTTTTATTATACCGATCGAATCAGAATCACTTTTTGAATCGATTTAACTATGTCCGTCCGTCCGTCTGTGTGTCCATGTAAACTTTGTAATCAAACTGCAGGTCGTAAATATTTTGATGAAATTTGGTATATAAGCCTTCATTAGCCGTGGGATAAATGCTATTGAAATTGGTGAGAATCGGTCCATGTTCAGACCTAGCCCCCATACAAATGACCCTATAAAATTGACATAAATTGCCATAGGATTCAAATTGTCGTATAGATCTTAGTCAAATTGGGTTTGTGTGTGTTTATTACATCCATTAATGAATAGTCCAAAAACGGTCCCTATGGGACAACTCTTGGTCATAGGCCCCATATAGAGCTGCTTCCCGATCTTCACTTAAATCTATAAAAAAAACAAAAATATTGCACTGATTCTTCTCAAATTTTGTTTGTATTTATTTTTGCAAAATACAAGAGACTTTACCAAACATGGTCAGGATCGGTCCATTTTGGGGCCTAGTCCCCATATAGATATAACATCCGATATGAACTTTTTCATATCTGCAGCCAAAAAAATTAATAAAAATCCCACTCAAATTTGGTTTATCTTAGTTTCTAGGTCCAGTTAGTTTGCCCATGGTAATCGAAGAGGGTGGCAATACCTCAGAACAATTAAAAGTTATTTAAAGGCCGTGGGAGAAAAGAAACTAATTTACCAAAATTTGCAGTAGTTGCCACTTGTAACCATACAGATAAAGTTGGCAATACCTCACACACAAAAATTCTTTGATTGCGTGAAGATAACCACCAAAACGATTATTACAGTTTTAGGTCTTTTATTGACGTCCCATTTCCATAAGCTAATTTTCAGAATTTTTCAACTAGTGTAATTTACATTTCCGAGGTTCCTAATCTTTTTCGTAACTTTTATAAACATTAATATATAATTATTTCATTACTTCATTGATTAATGAAGATGTAAACGCTGAATTCGTACATTTTCCGTTATTGTTTCTGGGGAAATATTTAAAAATAAGATAGTGTATGGAAATTATTCGAACTTAACCTCTTACATTAAGTTCAATAACGAATAATTTTTGGGAAAATCAATTTTAATTGTTGCTTTAATTTAAATTCTTGAATAATGCGTATGTCACTTAACTGAATCCAAAAAAAATGATTCATATTTTTTCAGTACTCTAAAAATCGTTTTATTTAAGCGTCTTTTAAGCTTCGCAATAATTCAAAGCTTTGAAAATTTGTTGGCGAAGTCGACAGATATGAGATCTAAGAAAAAAATAAATAATCTTTTATTAAGAAAGAATACCAAATTATATTTGCTTTCATTTACTTGAGTATTCTAAAGTATTACATCGAAATCAATCTTTATATAATTTACTGTAAATCAAGTGAAAGATACATACATTTCTACGAAAGGGACAATAATAACGTTGTATCATATAAAATTACTAAATGGGATTTTTTGTTGTTGTTAATACTTACAACACAATATGTAGCAAAGTAAATGGCAATTCCAAGAAAATAAATACAAAATTCATATACAACAACACGCACGCTGTTCGACACAAAAGTTTAATAAATCAAAATTATTTTTTCATTGCTATGACAACCATAATAGGCATTATTTGACACACGTTTCAGTTTGTGTTATTTCTTCATCATATAAGTATGTCCATAGCTCCACTGACTAGTGGGCATATATATATTTGTCGTACCGTTTGTAACTCATTGCTGTCTCTGAAAATCACTTGGGCAATTCACAATGGATATTGTATAGTTTTATCTGTTGCATCGTGTATTACTTTACAATAGTGTTAAACTTTTGTTGATAATTTTCACTTAAAAGTCTGATACAACTATAACACTTTATTTGCTATGTGTAATAAATGTTATCTGTTGCATCATAACATATCAGTTCCAATTGAATGCTAGTTTTTAAGAAAAATTTTAGCAACATAGATAATTAAAAATGGCAAATAACGCAAATACATCGGTAATTGTATTTATACAAAAATAAATGTTTAACTAATTTTGAATGTATGTTTGCTCCTTTTAGTCTCAACCAAAACGCATTCACCTGAAGTCAACAAGAAAGTTGTCAGTAACAGAAGAAGTCTTTAGTTGACTTTAATGAAAAATCGGGATCTCGGGGTATGTAGTAATGCATGCTGGTGTTAATGGATATGTATTACAATATCTGTGGTTTTCTGGAATAACCGCGTATGTCCATTTTTGTCAGTTTTGAGTTAACGATGTCAAATATATTAACTTTTAATGCTCTTTACATGTGTTAAATATTTTTAAAAAAAATATTGACCATTTATGAGTTTTTTCTTTAAATATCGACGTAACTTAAATGTTTATTAAATTAATTTGCAGCACTAACGACGTATGTCAACCTACGTTTGATTGCTGACAAATTATTTTCTCAGAAAACGACACATAGCGACATACGTTGTTATTAATGAAAAAAAATGCAAAATATTTTGGATTATTTTTCAGTTTATAACCACTTATTAAAACTTGTGTGTTTATTTCTGTTATTTTTTGTCACTCTTATTCTTGATACGTTGTTATATTCTCGTCCTAAGTCCCGTTAACTTTTTGTTGACGAACAAAAAAATCCATTTTTCAAGCAACAACAACTTACGTCTACATGGGTGATTGCATTGGTAGATTTCTTTTTCAAAGAAAACGACGTTTGTCGACATAAGTTGTTTTATCTTCACACACTTTAAATGTTATTTACATATTGTTTTTTTCGACCTTCTCTAGGATCTATTCATCTGAAGATTTTTGACTCAACATTTTATATAAAGTATTTATTGCCCATATCTACAGGACTGTTAAATAAAAAGCTCTACAAACTTTATATCGAGCCCATAATATTAAATATAACGTTTTTTGGCTCCCCTGAACATTTTGATTTTAATGACATACGCGGTTATTCCAGAAACTCACAGATATTGCGTTTTATTTCTGTAGGATGTGCCCAAATTCTGCTGGAGGTAATTGCACCGTATGGTTTTTTTTTGTCCACAAGGTTCTTTACCCTTTTAGACCTGAAATCTGTTTTAAGGTGCTTAAAACACAAACAAATAATTTTTTCTGATTTGGCAAAAGGGCATTACAAAAAAAGAAATGCGCGGTAAAACTAAATAGGTTTAATTGTGTTTTTTGACCAGGGAGTGAAGTCATGAAAAAATGGGTTCGGGTTAATCAAAACAAAAATTTAAGATTCGGGTTCGGTTCAGGGTTCGGATTAAAAATTAAATAAAAGTACGAATGTTTTGTAAGTAGGAAATTTATTTATTTTTCAAAGAAATTTTCGTTTAATTTTATAATTAATATATTTGCCAAGTTTTCTTCTTTTTAATTTGTTCTTTGTATCGACAAAATAAATTTCAAGGCTGAAAAGGACCACTCGACGCTTACTTGCGTAGCAGGTACTGCGAATATAACCTGATCCGCTTGGTACAATAACGGTGTTTCCATTTTATGTTGCTCACAAAGTAGTATTTTTTTCCAGTCTGGAATGTTTTTCATATATTTCAATTTAATTTTTAACTAATGCCATTTTATTTTCTGACAAAAAACGTCGCATTTTGTTTGTCCTTTTTTCAAAAAGTGTATTTTTTTTATATATTCTGAATTAAGAGCAACCTCATTTTATACATCAATCGAAAGGTCTCAAATTGCTGTGTGCATAAAATGAAAAAATTTTTGCTTATTATCCCTTTGAAGTCATAGGGTGAAAATATTAAAAAAGGGGAACAATGGGGAAATATTCTCACACTATGACCTGAAAGAAGGCAATGGCTGCAATTTTTTGTGATTTACGAGGGCTCGACTTTGAGATTTTCGATTGTTGTACAAATAGATAAAAAAATACACTTTTCGAAAAAAGTGCAAATAAAATGCGACATTTTTTGTCAGAAAAGAAAACAGCATAAGTGGTCAATCGAAGCGGTGATATTTAAATTTGAGAATTTGATTTAGAAAATCGATCCCGCTTTCTTAGAAGTTATTCGAACTTATCGTCTTGGCAGTGCAATACTGTGACAACGCAAAATATATAGTTTTGAGATATTACGGTTTACAGTTTTATCCTTCAGTATAATTTCACTGAAAACAGTAAAATTTTGAGATGTTATAATATTTCTCTTATTCTTTGAGTCTCTCTTAGTCCAATAGAACAGTTTTCGGAAAACAGTAACATTTTGAGTTGTTACGGTATTGCACTGGCAAGACGATATCTTCATAATTTTCTGAAGAAGAAGATATTGATTCCCTCATGAAATTTTCTTCTTATCTTGCCGTTTGTAAATTTTTGAAAATTTGTATTGTTTTAAAATATTTTTTTTTTACATTTCCAACAGCTTCGGGGTTTAATATGCTTTCTAGATATAATGCAGCAATAATATTTAAATGTAATGTAATAATTAAACATTTAAATATAATTCGTTTGAAAATGTTTTTCTTTTGTAATCTTTTAAATTCATCTGTTCTTCTTGTAGTTTCAAGATAAATTTTTTAAATACGTCCAAAAACTTTTACGAATTCTTCACAAATATTTCAAATACTATCATTCATGGTTAATTCAGCTTCCATTAATTCCAAACAACAACTTCTGTATTACAATAAGGTTTGAAACAATTCATAACTGGAATTCCATCTAGTTTGACAGTCTAGTGAGGCTTTTTTCAAGTTTAGCTTCTTAGCTAAAGAAGCAATATTTGGTGTTCGCATTTTTTTTCGCAAATAGCTCTGCATAGTATTTTCTTAAAAGAAGTATTAGATATAGTGTCGAGCACTGCCAATTATAAACTGTGAGCAACACATCTGAAGAGAATAATATTTGGGTGAGAATGTGTTAATGTTTCTGCTCCATCCAGTTCAATAATAGAAAGCACATTTGCTTCAACTGCGTCAAATTCAAAATTTCCATACTCGTCTTTTAGTAAGTGAGAACCTTTCATCATCATCATATTTTTTCCGTTATCGGATGTAATTGAATATACTTGCTATAATTTAATATCGTAACACTCAAGAACGCTAATAATGTGTTTTTTTATGTACGCTCTTGTGTGACGATGTTGAGACATCTATGATTAGAATTATGAAAAACTTAAAACTTAAATGTGAGTACTCACTTTACTAAATGCAGTTTAAGAGTTACTTTTGAAATGAAACACGTTTAATTTAAGAAAGTTAAAATATATACATGGTTTGCGTCTCTTCTATTTGCATTCGTTGCATGAAAAAATTTGTCTGCTGAATTTTTTACACAAATATAATGTTTATACATAGCTAAAACTGAAAAAGAGTGTTTCCCATTTTTGCCTTGTTAGTGTGCTGGTTACTTGTTTGCTACAAATAGTCGTTATGTTTTTTATGATTTTGTGAATATTTTTTTTATTTTTTTGAACCCGAACCTGCTTGAATTTTAGGTTCGGTTCCGGTTCAGGTTAAAAGTTTTTAAAAACAGCGAACCTGAACCCGATTGTGTCGCCGCTACCCTGTCACAAAAATGCACTGGTCGAAAGAATCCACGATTTCTGCCATATTCAACACCACGTCCCGTGACAAATTCCTCAATCTGCGTTCAGACAAATAAACTTTAGAGAGTTCAATCAGTTATCAATATGGTATTAAAGCGGTGTACTGAACTATCGGCTGAAATTAAAAACTAGTCTATTGATGAACAAATGATAACATTTATGGGCAGATGTCCCACAGGGCAAGAAATATAATCTAAACCACGATCTGTTGGCTTACAAAATCTTGTGTGCATACATTTTGAAGGGTTTCAAGGAACTGGAACAGTTGAAGATTGTGGTGTTGTAGATAGACCATCTGAGATTAATCGACAGGTTTTTCACTAAAATACCGCTCTTAGAGTCATTGCAACAAATGGGGTTTTTAGAAACAGGCACAATTAAGACAAATAAGAAGTTTTAAATTTCCTCTAGACAAAGAAAATATTTTTCAATTTACAAATGGAGAGCACAAAGCTATTTTTAAGTGGAAAAACCCAAAGGCGGTAATAATTGCTTCTAGTATGTGTGGCAAAGTGAAGTCAACCGGTGGCATCGAAACCTAAAATACACGCAGTACATAGAAACTACAATGCGTCTATGGGTGGGGTTGACTTATTCTAGAATATTACCATATCATAAATCTTGGATGGAATACAGAGAAAATGCATAACTTGTGGGAAAGTAAAAAAAAAAAATCGTGTTTGTCCTTTACAATGGAGCTAGGTACTATGTTAGCGGCTACATTCGAAGGTCCTAAATATGTTGAACAGTTTCAACAATTTCGCTTGATCACTGGCCAACATTTTTTGATAATCCACCAAAAATATGCCGTTATAATTGTGGAAGTCGGTCAAGAGGATGATGTCAAAAATGTAAAGTTACTCTTTGTTTGCAAAAATAGGGACTGTTTTAGAAAATACCATTCAAAATATTGAATTTATATGAATGACCATTTTTGTATACATATTGAATCTCTTTTTGTATGAGACAATGAAGTACCTGAATATTTTAAGTTCATTGAAACATTAAAAAAAATATCAAAATTGGGTTTGATTTTATTTGTTTAGATTGTTTTGAAGCTTATGACCTAGACCGCATAATTGTGCCATGTACTTGTTACAAAAAAGGATATATTTAACTAAAAAAATATATATTTTTCTAATTCGGTGATTTAGGGGAAGTAACAAGCAATTCTTAGATTTTATCCTCTTCCTAATCGCCTAAAAGTTGATTTAATTTTTTTAATGAAGGCCAAAAAAATATGTTTCACTGTCTTGAATAAACCACTAACATATCGAAATTATGTTTTTCACATAAAGCAGTAAATAAATTGTTTACGTTGACGTTTTTACAATATGAAAATATACATAACTAGCTGTTCACAACAAATGATGGTTTTGTATATTTTAAATACAAATTACAATAAAAGTTGTGTATAGCCCAATTATTACGCTTTAAATAATTGAAGTATTTTTTATGTTAAAAATATTTATATATTTTCAAAATAACATATATTATTCTATACATTTATAGCTATTGCAAATAAAATAAAGAAAAAAAGCTTGTATTATTTTAACAATTACTTTAATTTTGTTTGGCATTATCATTTTGTATTTCGCTGGAGTAAGTTTCGATTGCAATCATTACGAGATCGCAGGATTTATATAATCGAGTAGGGTTTAAAAACATTCAGCACAACCGAATTTCACACTCTTCCATGTTTTAATGATTCTTTTTAAAGAACAATTACGCTATGTTGTGCATTTCGAGCTAAGCCGTATATCTGTTAACTGTCCCCTAGGAAGAAATATTGGCATTATAAAACACAACAAAAGCTTCATCGGCAACATAAATACATTTATACGTATGCGTTATAATAATCCTAGACGACGAAACTATCGTGTCCGCATCAGCTTCATCATCAACATCGTCACCAACCATCACTTATACTGGATGTCACTGTTAATTCTTTTTTAACTCCCTAAAGATGTGTGAATGTTTATCACATTCATTCCTCGTACAACTACATATTTACACACGTTCATATAAATGTTTATCCAGGGAGTAGAGACTACATTTTAGGGAGCAACTGGCATTAATATGTCTTCGATGTTGCTATTTCATAAATAACAAACTTAATACTTCATATAGAGTCATCATTTAAGAATGAAATAATATAAAATAATTGTGAATGTTGACGGTGGCTGTGTTATATTGTGCGTGAGACATGCATTCATACATTTACCGCAGTTTATTGCAACTTATGAAAACTTTTCTATAAGAAGAGAATATTAGATTAAGAAAAAATGATGATAGCCTTTTAACAATTGAAGAATATATTAATACGTGAAGGAAAATTTTTTCATCCCTTTTTAAGCATAATGCAGACACAGAGGAGGATGAAAATTGGTATAGTTATAATTAGAATGGAGGAGAAATGCAGACTTTTAAAATTTGCGTATAATATGTGTTAAAAATGTATTAAATAAAATAAAATAAAATAAAAAAAATAAAATAAAATAAAACAAAATAAAATAAAATAAAATATTAATAATAAATAATTTTATAATAGCCTAAAGATATGCTAATCAATTTTAGCCAATTCAAAATTCATCGAATTTCCTTATAATTTTATATCACACGCCCTGTGTTGAATTGTGATTTGCCTAAAATTGATTAGCATACTTTTGTGGTCCTATAGAATTATTTATTATCATTCATTTTTATACATATAGATCATGAAAACATTGGAAAAAAAAATTTAAAGAAAAAATAAAATTTCCTAGAATTGGCACTCGAATTTCTAGTGCTAGGTTATGTTAATATTATTTAGGACTTATTATAGTGTTGGACGTTTTTTTATAAAAATTTTATATTCATAAGAACATGTTTAAAATCATAGAGTTTTTCTATAGGAAAAGTGTGTAGTACTTCCGAGTAACGATTTTAGAAGAAATAAATCTGTTTTACTTTGCAAAAAGTCTTCCTTTAGCTCGCTTTTCTATTGGTGAAGATGTTTTACATAAATATGGGGTAAGTTCGGGTAATATGGACTCTCTACTTTATGTACACAGATTTCCATCTAGGTAATAACGCAATATTTACGAATTAAATTCTCGTTTCTGCTTTAATCAATGGCCTATCTGTGTTTGATATAAAATTTCTTTATACCCTATACCACTATGTGATTTGGGTATAATGACTTTGTGCTGCTGTTTGTAACAATCAAAAATATTTGAACTACACCCATTTTTAATTATACCGATCGAATCAGAATCACTATCTGATTCGATTTAATGATGTCCGTCCGTCCGTCCGTCCGTCTGTGTGTCCATGTAAAGCTTGTAATCAAACTGCAGGTCGCAAATATGAATATATTTTGCTGAAATTTTGTATTTAACCTTTTATCGGCCATGGGATGAATACCGTTGAAATTGGTGAAAATCGGTCCATGCTCAGACCTAGCCCCCATACAAATGACCCCTATGAAATCAACATATATTGCCATAAGATCCAAATTATCATACAAATCTTAGTCAAATTGGGTTTGTATGTATATATTACATCCATTAATCAGTAGTCCAAAAATGATCCCTATTGGATCATTAGTCATAGGCCCCATATAGAGCTGCTTTCCGATCTTCACTTAAGTCTATCAAAAAACAAAAATATTGAACTGATTCTTCTCAAATTTTGTTTGCATATATTTTTGCAAAATACAAGAAACTTTACCAAACATGGTCAGGATCGGTCCTTTTGGGTCCTAGTCCCCATATAGATATAGCATCCGATATGAACTTTTTCATATCTGCACCCGAAAAAATTAATAAAAATCCCACTCAAATTTGGTTTATGCTTATTTTCTATACCCAGTTAGTTGGGCCTGAGAGATAGGGTCTCTAAACGCATGGTATAGGGTATCGTATAGTCGGTCTAGACCGACTATAATTTTCTTACTTATTCTTTATAAATATAACAGGAACGACATTTTTGTTTCTTTGTTTATTTTTTGTTTGTTCGCTACCTTTTCACGCCAAAACTACTGAACCGATTCACATAAAATTTAGCTCACGGATAGTGCTTACTCCGGAAGGAGTTATAGGCAATATTAGATTTTTATTGTACTTTGTGCAACATTATAACACTTATTTTTTTATGTAAAAGCTTAAACTACTGAACCGATTACCTGGAAATTTCGCAAACACTTGGACCATGCAAGAGGCCGTATTATATTCTTCCCCATGGAAACTGATGGAACTATTTGGAATTATAATTGGTATGTGTGGGTTATCATAACCTTTGGAACTCTTGCAGGATTACAGGAATGATTTGTTAGAAAGCATTCTTCGTAGAAGGCAAGTAATTAATTCTGATGCTACATTTGACGATGACACCTACAACGAGGTTATAATTATTATTGAGGGCAAGTTGATAATGACGATGGGGAAAGATATACGCTAGTTTGGTATTCCATGGCCAGTTAGATTACCAAACATATGCCGATGAGTTGTCAAGAAACAAGAAACTAAACTACAAGCTCACTGCTACCAATGCAGAAATCGCGAACAAGATGCCTAGATTACTTCTCCAACAAAAAATTTTTTTTAGGAAAGATAGTGACGCAGGTCAGTAGAGATGATGGCGCTATATTCTCCTTGGGTGCCCCTGGTGGCACAAGGAAAACAGTTGTTCTAAATCTTTTATTGGCATACAATGGTAGAGACTCGAACATCGCTTATTCAGTAGCTTCCTCAGGGATTGCGGCAACTCTTCTAAGTGGTGGTAGAACTGTACATTCTGTTCTCAAATTACCATACATGCAACAGAATTTCCAAAATTGGTTAGAGACATCAATGGAGAAATAACATTTAAAGCAGCATATTGCAATTTGGTATCCTCTAAAGAACACCTACTATCAGAAACCTTTTCGGAAATTAACCGAAATATGTCCCACGAATCGTGGTTATGCAAAAGAGCATTGTCAACTCCAAAAAACTCAACGGTGGATCACATTTACCGTCAAAATCTGTATCACAATATACCTATCCATTGATACCGTTATATCCGAAGAGCAATGCAATACATACCCCCGAATTAGAACTTAAGGTTGGAGTTCCAATTATTTTTATCCGGAACTTCAAAGAGCCAAAAATTTGCAATGGTACAAGATTTGAGCATCTTAATAAATCCAGCAGGGGTGGTGATTTCAATTGATTTTTGTTATGGTAGAGCAATCATGGCTTGATTTATGGCTTGGATCATTATCCTGTTGGAACCAAAAATATTTCCAAAACACAACTGATGTGAACTTTGATTTAAATTTGATTTGAAAATATTTATGTATCTCATTAGATCCCAGATAGACTCAATAAATATTATTTATTTGCTTTCTCACATCGCACGAGAGTTGTCATCGCAACATCACAATATCTTTGATTGTCGCTCTCATTATCAAGGATTCAGTTTTTATTCAACGCTCTTCAGCGCAACAATAAATTTTATTTAACAGCAATAGCAAAGGATCTGGAGCTCTGCGAGTCAACAATACGAATAATTAAACAAAATGAAATTAAAATTAGGTGTGATGTAATGTCTGGATCTATGCAGACATTAAGTAAATTTCACGGGTAAAAGATTCGTTAATAAATAGAAAAATGTTTGATGATTTGGATAGAAAATTGCAATCGAAATGATATTCCTCTAAATTGTTGTTTTATAAAATTAAAAGCCACCAAAAAAATTTACTCATTTAAAGGAAATGGAAACTGTTTATTCCAACTAGACAAAATCAGTAGTAATATCGGTTTGAAAGGTGGATTATGAAGGTGCTCCATTATCTTCCGAAGATACTTAATGAATGTGGATATACAGGCTTATATTAGAAGAAAATACCTAAGCGCACATAGTTGTCGAATAATCTAACCCATAAAAACAAAGCTTGCATTAAAACTTTTTCTTTGCTAATGAATATCTCCGTGAATGTGCGTGACTGTGTGTGACTATCTTAAAATTAATCTTTGGCCACAACAAGTCTATGGACAAAGTTTCAGATCCATCAGATGAGGGGAAGTGGGGCTTTAATCTATCCGTGACTGTGCGTGACTATGCGTGACTGTGGGTGACAATGTCAAAGTTAATCATTTTTTTCACAGCAACTCTGTCGACCAAGTTTCAGATCGATCGGATAAGGAGAAATGGATTTTAAGTCACTCCGTGCCTGTGCGTGACTATGTCGAAGTTGTTTTTTTTTACATCAAGTATATCGACCAAGTTTCAATTCGATCGCATGTGGATAAATGATATTTAGATCACTCCGTGACTGTGCGTGACCATGCGTGACTGTGCGTGACAAAGTCAAAGTTAATCTTTTTTTCACAGCATGTGTAGGGATCAAGTTTCAGATCGATCGGATGAGAGGAAATGATATTTAGATCACTCCATGACTTTGCGTGACCATGCGTGACTGTGCGTGACTAAGTCAAAGTTAATCTTATTTTCCCAGCAATTCTATGTATCAAATCGATCGGAGGAGGGGAAATGACATTTAGATCACTCCGTGACTACCGCGAAATTAATCTGTAGTCACAGCAAGACTAAGAGCCAAGTTTCAGATCAATTGAGTTAAAAGAAATAGTTTAAAAAAGAGACGAGAGGATAACTTGGCTTATTTGTAGTAATGCATCTGGCGACCCGACGCGTTACGACGGGCAAAGTAAGGTATTGACAAGACTAACCTTCGCGTTTACTGGGGAGCACATCAGCAAACATGTACTCGAAAGCTACAAATATCAGTTTCAAGGCTTTACTCTTGATAGACAATGCTCCAGGGCATCCATTAGGTCTATTTCATCCAAACGTAAAAGTACTTTTTACCACCCAGTACAATATCGATACTTCAACCACTTGACCAGGGTATTATGAAAACACTTAAATCTAATTTCGAACGTAGAACACTTAAACTTATATTGAAAAAATGTTAATGCAATCCAGATATGAAATTTTCTGAGATGCGGAAAGTCAATTTTTAAAATGTGTGGAATTAATATTTCTATCTGTTCAAGACTTAAAGTTATCGACATTAAACGCCTGTTGGAAAAATATTTGACATGAAATCGTTTTTGAAGGATATTTGTTAGTTTCTACAGGTATAACTATCGAACGTATAGTAAATAATGCTTTATCAGTGGGTGGAGAAGGATTATCTGACATGAAAGAACAAGATATCATTAATTAATAAATAACGCTGAAGATTTAGATGACAAAGAGTTTGTGAAATAAGCTGATAAATCTGGCGCAAATATTGCAAATAGTTGTGCTGAAGACAGTTCAGTTTAATGAAGTAGGAGAAAATTTATGTATAGAAAACCTGAATAAAATAGTAAAACAGGGCAAAGTATTTGAAACAATTGTTGCGAATTCTGATTCTTCACAATTCGTAGATAACTCTTCAATACTGTCTTGCAACATATGTTTAAAACCGGAAAAATCATCATTAGAAAACGAAGAATCATTAGATAGTGAAATTTTAATTAATACAGATGCACAAGAAGATATGCTCTTAAATAAGGAGACTAACAAAAATTCAAATGGTGAAAACTTTGAACATTCAATTAAAAAAAGATGTAGGTAGAAAGTTATTTCAGTTAGCTCCGACAGCGAATAAACATGCAATAAAACTGTTTTCGGAATTATGTAATTTATTTAAATTCATTAATTATTATTTAGTTACTAATTTAATTTATTTGAAATTAACCGATTTTCAGTTACATATGTATATGTTTTTCATTTAACTAAATCGCACATATTTCGTTCAAAACATAGTTTTTCCTTAATATGTATTGATTTAAACTCCCTTTACCTTTAATGAGAAAAGTTAAAGGTGAATAGTTTGTACATAACACGTTATACATGGTCACATGAACGTGTTATACGAGAAGGCTAATACAACGCGTGTTTTCCTATAACGCCAAACCAATCAACCGTGTTATAGGAGGGGGGAATTACTGTATTTAAAAATTCATTTGAACAACGTTAAGTTCAGTTAGAAGTGGCTGCTGTTCCAAAGGAAAAGCACAATTAGACTCTGGGGTCCGTTGTGATACCACGGGACGAATAGGTGTTCCCGTCAGTCCCCACCGTAGAACCAGTTTGAGCTCCTGATGAGGCCCCTGATGTGTGAAATTTCTACATTTGAAAGATCAGACAGATCGTGACGAAACGGGGATCCAAATGTTCGAAGTCTCGTTCTGTAGAGCCCCGGGCAATAGCAATGGAAGTGTTCTATGCTCTCCACCTCCTCCACATTCATGCACCTACGGCAGAAGTCATTTGATGAGACCCTGAGGCGTTCAGCGTGTCTTCCTGTGAGGCAGTGCCTATTACCGTTCTTCTTTAATTTGAAATGCCACAATATTTATCTATTGGCCGAAGCTGGCGACAGTTTCTTGGGTTTATTATTTTCTTTTCTGCAATTTCTGTCAACTCATTAAATTTTTTTTTTAAATAACTATAGATACGCTTGGAAAATAATTTTAAAAAATATTTGGTTTTAGTAAAAAGGTTCTAGATTACGACCGGATTTAACGTGAGCAATGTTTTAATTTTCTCTTTTCTCAAAAACATATATAATCCAAATTGAAAAGAAAAAATCGATGCAATATATTCGTTCTTTGATTGATTAGAGTGAAGATCGGTTTTATTTTTGAACGACTGGGTTTATTTTTGGACTATTGATTAGTGGCTACAACACATACATACAAAGATTTTTATCGATATATATAAAATAATCTTGATCTCCGACCGACTAAAATTGGTCTGATGAGGTTAATTGAATGGGGGCTATGTTTGAACATGCACCGATTTGCATCAGTTTAAATTTAATCAAAATATTTTCATATTGTTATTATTCATTTATTATTTATTTAAAGTAAAAACATTTGAATTTGAGCCTGATTAATTTCTAACTTAATCATTTAAAATGATACGGATTGAAAAAAGATTTTTCATTTATATAAAAATTAATAAAAATAAAATACGGAACGCACGCCGTTAACGCCAAATGTAAGTTTAGCAAAAATATATTGTTTCTTGTTTTTTTTTTTTTTTTTCAAAACAAAAACAAACACTTATATTGTAGTATGTAATATGTCCTCATGTACAAACATGTTTGTTTCAAAGTTGTTTTATATTTTAGTGTGTTATATTGAAGGATGTTTAAATAGTATTTGTTTTATAGAATTGAATTTTTTAGCAAACAACCTATCTTCTGCTTTTGGTTACTGATGAGGATTGGTGACTCGACCGGAAACAGCTTTATAACCTGGCACGCAGTATATAGATCAAGTTGGTGAAAGAAATGTGCCAATGTTTTTTGCTTTATTTTAAAGTAAAAATATTTGATCTTGAGCCTGATTAATTTTGAAACTCAAGCTAGTTCTAAGCTTTCCTTACATGGCTTTCAAAGGCTTAAGAGGTAATTTACGAGATATACCAGATAGCCCCCAAATTTCGTCAAAACCTGCACACGACAGTTTACATTTGCTAGTTTCGCAAATAAATATATGGGTGCCTCCATATGAATTTACAATGCGCACCATAGATTAATTATTAAGTACAAACATTTGTTGATACGACAATTTACAATAAAGTCAACGCCCGTATTTTATATACGGAAATGTTTATGATTTATCAATTGTCGGTACAGCAAATTTATTGTGCAATACTAAATCACACTATGCCCCATATGTAGGTCAAGAAATTTTTTTTTTAATCAGGTATTTTTATACACAGTCAATTAGACTATGTAAAAATGAATAATATAAAGAATTGACAAAATAAAGAACAATGAATTAATCATTTGACACTAAACTGAAGAGGAGTTTTTATTTTTAATTAAACGTACTGCTTTAACATATATCAATAAAGGAATTTTATCCTTTCATGGCGATCCTGCCGGGAGCACGCCATGGGAACAGGACCCTCTGACGTGCTCCCGTATAATAAAGTGAAAAAATAAGAATAATTTAATATTAAATTAATTATCATTGGAAACGTTTCATGAACTAAAGTGTCGATATTCATAAAACTACACAAATTTCACCATTGAAAAACGTTCCGTGATCGTGGCACTTGGATTTAAACTCCCGTTTAAAATAAAAATTAAAAAAAAAAAATGGAATCAGTGAGAAAGAAAATTTATTATAAACATTTTTTCCGAAAAATAAAAACTACAAAATAAATAATTTCTCTATATACAAAACGTCTTTTAAAGAAAAGCAAAATCTAAAAATTGTAAAAGTAATTTAAACAAAACAATACAAACAGAATACATATATCCCTGAAAAGAAGAGAAGTGAAAAAAATCCGAAAGAACTAAATAGAATTTTTTATAAACTCTTGATTTTAATAATTATGTTTTTTCAAACCATATAGACTGAAGTTAAACAAAAAAAATTTTTGAATGTTGATTCACAATGATACAAAATAATTCGTAAAAACATCATCGCAACGTAAACAGAGGAAACAGGTGTAGCCAAAACACCTGCAAGAACAGTAATAAAATAAGCAACAACAGCGGCAGTTTAATGATCACTTACCAACAACAGCAACATTGTCCCCATTATCCTGCAACCACAACAGCTGCCACAACTATGCCCGAAACAATATAAACATCCTCATAAATAAGTATATATAGTTTTAATTTTAAAGTTTTTATAATTTGTAAACAAGGAAAATCGCGGCCACAAGAGCTGCAATCAACCTGAAATTTTTTTTTCCAATAAATATAATATTCTTTTTTTTAAATAATAAGATAATATTAATTAGTAGCTTATTTCAAAATCAATTTTTTTGTAAAATTGTGTTTTGTTTTTAGAAGAATTAAGCGACCGTACTTTAATGTAAGTTTAAGTATATTGTAATTAAATTACTTTCATTAAATATTAATAATTTTAAATATTCATAATACTTATAAAGATTTGGAGATAATTTTGAGAAGAAATTTTGAAATTTTTAGAATAGAAATATGTATAAAAAAAGGAGTAATGACAGTAAGAAGAATGAACAGAATTTTAAATATTAAATAATTTTTTTTTTCAGGAAAATATTTTATTACAATGAAATGTATACAGGACAGGATGGACAGAGTTGTATCTTCTGAAATTAATACAAAGTAAAGCTGTATGGTACGAAAACTGAATCTAACCACACTGCTCATAGGCCTGACTTTAGGTGAGTGTGTTAAAGCGCTGACCAAAAAGTGCAAGTACGAGTGTATGTGAAGGTTCATGGTTCAAAACCTCACGGCCGCCCAAAGTAGAAAAAATTTTCATAGAAACAATCTATTCAATTAAAACATAACAATTATCACAATGTTCAATAAATCGCTGATGAAGGCTGAAATGCCAGAAACCGGTCCGATTAAGAATACAGTGCAGTTATGAATTTTTTAAATATATGCTTTCTTCTTCTTCTTTACCACGCACCATTTAAACAAAATTAAAATTGCATATTAATTACATTAGTAATTGCAATATGTCTGAAAAATGACGATAAATCTAACAAACAAAAAATTTCTTCGCTTCAAAGCGTCATCTCAAATATATGTAAAAGTGCATATGTAGGTATGTACAAAAACCGTACATCACATATGACAACTCTTACGAAAAACTGAGATTAGTGGAAATTAGAAGTATAAATGCAAAAAATATTCAAAATTCAAAAATAACGATTATTTGTTTGGACAGAGTTGTATCTTCTGAAATTAATACAAAGTAAAGCTGTATGGTACGAAAACTGAATCTAACCACACTGCTCATAGGCCTGACTTTAGGTGAGTGTGTTAAAGCGCTGACCAAAAAGTGCAAGTACGAGTGTATGTGAAGGTTCATGGTTCAAAACCTCACGGCCGCCCTAAGTAGAAAAAATTTTCATATAGAAACAATCTATTCAATTAAAACATAACAATTATCACAATGTTCAATAAATCGCTAATGAAGGCTGAAATGCCAGAAACCGGTCCGATTAAGAATACAGTGCAGTTATGAATTTTTTGAAATATATGCTTTCTTCTTCTTCTTTACCACGCACCATTTAAACAAAATTAAAATTGCATATTAATTACAGTAGTAATTGCAATATGTCTGAAAAATGACGATAAATCTAACAAAAAAAAATATTTTTTATTGGACTATCCACAACATCGCTCCGAAATAGGGATAGAAGGAAGAAATATGGGGCGATAAGTCGCCCGGAGCACAGTGAAATGTCCTTTGACATTTTACATATATAAAATGATAACAAAAATTACCTGAATGCTAAAGGGAATTATTCCCAAAGTTGGCTAGACCAACCGGCATCAGAAAAGTGAAATAAATTAAAATGAAGTTAATAAAAATGACCTGGATACTAAAGGGAAATTGACTTTGGACAATTCTTCCCCAAGTTGCTTAGACCAAGCGTCATCCGAAGAAGGCATTAATGGGTTGCAACCCATTACAGAGAAATAAATATAGAATTATATGAGAATAAGTAGAAATTAATAAAAATAAAATGTGCTCAAACCTGAGAGGTGAATTGATTAGAATAATATCCGGGAAGAACAAAACTGATGACCACAAGTGATATAGGAGAGTATCATTTATATTGTGCTATGGCCCGATGAGGACGCTCATTACGGACATGAATACGGAATAGAGGGACACTATTCTAAATTATTTAAGCAGCTATAGGAAAATTAATAATTAATAATTAATAATATCAAATATATCTATAATATTAATAGGCTAGGCGATTTCTTGTGACCGATGTTGTGTTCTACCGTTTTGTTCCGATTTTGACCAAACGTATATCCGTTTTGCAGATTTACAGATTATTACATTTTTTACTTTAATTTGAGTAAATTACGTTTAAAGTTGCTACTAACACATACATAAAATTATGCAATGCTGTGTGTGTTTATTAAATTTGTTAATGTGTTTGTAATAAAAATGAGTTTGTTTTTTGTGTTGATGTGTGAATTGGCTATAATTGTTTAGCATACCTTTAGGGTCTTTATTTAATGAAAAAACAGAATTTCCTAGAATTTGCGCTCGAATTTCGAGGGCTGGAATCTGCTAGTATATATTATTATTTAATAAATTATTATAAAATAAATTTACAAAATTTTTAAGAAAATTTTAAAATATATAAATTTTAAATCTCTAAATAAATATTATGTTTAACAAAATTTATATGAAATCTCAAAATAATAAAGACGTAATTTTAAAATTTTTGACAAGATCATTCTAATTAAAAAGGGAGGTGGCATAGCCATCCCATTAAAAATATAATCTAATAAATAAACATTTAAGTATACACATGTTAATTAAATAATCTAAAACTATAACTTAATAAATAATAATTTGTTATTATTAAGTTGCAATTTAAGTTTCAAATACAAGAATATTCGTTAAACAATTTTATTATATTACTACATAAAATTAAGCTCAACAAAAAAAAATTAATTTTTATACCTAATATCAATAATCCTAAATTAAATCTAAATTAAATTATTTAATTCTTATATATACATATCTACATGATTTTCGCAATAAAACATGAAATCAAAATCATGTTTGTCAAAACAAATTAAATGTATGCATAATTAAAATTAATATAAAAAAAATATCAAAGAACAAAATGCTTAAGAATCTTTAATACATTGCTACCATTGTCAAACTTATAATTGAAATATGTTTAAATGTATGAAATACAGAAAATTCAGAAATATGAAAAAGGGAGATGTAGCGCGATTATATTCATAAGGTGGACGATGAATTTATTTAGTCGCTAATAAGTATATTTTAGTTTGGGACTAAATGTCATTGTCCAAAATATATTTAAGTAAAAACATTTGCTGATACGACAATTTATAATAAAGTCAACGCCCGTATTTTATATATGGAAATGTTTACGATTTATCAGTTGTCGATAAAGCAAATTTATTGTGCAATACTCGATCACGCTATGCCCCATATGTAGGTCAAGTATATTTTTTTAATCAGGTATTTTTATACACAGTCAATCAAACTATGTAAAAATGAATAATATAAAGAATTGACAAAATAAAGAACAATGAATTAATCATTTGACACTAAACTGAAGAGCTGTTTTTATTTTTAATTAAACTTACTGCTTTAACATAAATCAATAAAGGAATTTTATCCTTTCAATAGCGTGTAAGTAAATATAAAGAGATAATACCCCGCATACACACAATTTTATTTTTGAAACGATAGAGCTTCTTTTCTTGTATAAGTAACGTATTTACATGATAAAAAAATGGACTTTCCAAATTAAATCCACAACGCTTAACGATTGGCTTTGAATTTAAAATATCATATGTAAATTTGTTATTTTAGCTCTTTTCGATTTAGGCGATTTTTGGTTTTAACTGTTTTTGATTTTATTTTTTGAGATTTCCGCTTTTGATTATTTTTGATTATGGAGTTTCCGAATTTGGATATTCCGCCCATATTTTCTACGACTACTCACATTGGTAATTCAAAAGGTTCAAGACTTTCGCTTTCATAGTAGTTCTTTATTATTTTGCTTGGGCAGGATGTGCCACGCCCACTAATCCTGACTACCCACATTAACGTCTGATGGAGTCGTACAAAGTTTCAAGGCTTTCCCTTTTATAATACTTTAATTTATATGATATTATAAATTTACTTTTTCTTCGATAAATCACATGAATAACTTATGGGCTCACCCAGAGTTCCAAGGCGCTCACTATTACAATATTCCACTAGTACTCAATATATATATTAAAAAATCAGTTTTTATGGGAGGTGTCACGCCCACTAAAAATATCAAAAAATGAATAGCCCATCGTTCCTTCCAGATAAACAGTAAGAATTTGCAAAATGTTCAAGAAGATTGGTCCCATCGCTTAGCATATAGGAGATGTGCTACAGAGAAACAAGCATACATGCTTTTGCGTATATATATACTTATAGAGATGACAATTTAATTTTAATAAATATGTTTAAATACTGTTGAATTTATTTTTTGCCAACACAGACTTATTCATTAGCTATCTAAAAAATTTCTATTCACTAAACTTATTTAGATATAATAACTTGAACTATATAGTTAACTACAACTGTATTTTTCTTTTGCTCGCAACTGTATATAAATATATAGAATATAAAATATTTGGTACAATCAATCTTACCTTGTTTTGTATTTATCCAATTAAAATTTATAAATTTATTTTACTCAGTAGAAATTTTGAAATTAAAGAATTTTATTTAAGTGATAATTACTTAAAGATAAATACATTTTTATTGCATTTTAAACATTCCTGAAAGTATTTTTAAAATCAATTTATGTATCAATTGCTATGTTTGAAAATATCAGCAACAATAACCATAAATAATTCTAGCAACTAACATGTGTATTTCAATTTCGATTTATGGTCAATTCATTGGTATAAAACAAAAACGAAAACCATCTGCTTTGATATGTATGAAAGGTACATATCCAGCAACTATTATTGTATGTTTTCTAGGAAATAAGTATTTTAATTGTGTTTTACTAAAGAAAATACAATGCAAATGCATTTCATAGGCATTGCATGAACATTTGTGAGCTACTGCTAATTTATTCACAAGAACATATAGATACATACGTACACTCCAAACAAAGAATATATGGAATATATGGAAAATGCAAAAGAGTTAATATTTTAAGTAAGGAATTTTCAAGAGTGATTGAGTTAGAAATTAAATCAGGCTCAAGATCAAATGCTTTTACTTTAAATAAAGTAAAAAACATTAGCATATTTCTTTCAAAGAGAAGAGTCACAAACCCTCGAGGAATTTTCTTGAATAGCTTATCGCCTGGTAACTTGCAGTTAGAACTTCTATATTTCTGTATTGTGCTCAAAGCAAAAATTCAACCTTCTGGCAAATACCTCAACAATGCAAAAAAAATATAGATGACAGTTTTGAGTAATGGAATTTCCCTATCCAATCTCATTACGCAGTTGGATGCTCTATCCACACGTGGGTAGTCATGACATCTTACCACCCCAAACTCTTTTGAGGCATCAGTTTTTGGATTGCAGTTACAATAATATTTTTAGCCCAATACTGGGCATATGTGTACTCAATATAAGTTATGCCAACAAATTGTCGAATCTCCAATGATGTAAGGCTCAAATACCTGCTTGTATCCCTCTGCTGAACATAATTATTTGTCAATATCTTATTTTTTCAAAAATTGGTTTTGGGAATGTGAAAAAAAATGATTAGAATGGGCGACAAAAGCTCCATAATTTCAGAGGAAAAAGCTGTATTAGCTAGCCATAAAAGGTTTTCCTTTATTTGGGACTATTCTGATGCCATTCGAGTTTCTATTATCGTATTGGACTTACGAACTTCCTTACCTGTCACAGCGACATCTTTTTCACTTTCTTCATCCGCTGAGAAATTTAAATCGTCTTCGCTTTCAATGATTCCAGCGATTTGAGAAGACGATAAACATTTGTCAAAAGTTGCATCTATACGATGAAGTTTCGTGATGAATATCTACAAACAAAAATTAATGCGAAACTTTGTTTTAAAAAGCTACAACAATAGTAGTTACTCAATATTACAATCATTCACAATATATTTTCTTTCAATACGTAAAAAAATTAAAGTCCCACTTTTTCCACATTTTTCAGAATTATTAAAAGGAATGTTATAATTTTGACAAAACACATAAACATAATGGTTCTATTCGTCAAATTTATCGTGCACTTCGTCCATTTTGTGGCAGTCATACTCGTCTCTTAGAGCGGCTAATTCGAATAACTATGGACCGTAAAATGCCAAACAGATCGCACTGAACAAGCACATCGATCTGTTCGGCGCCGCACAGTGGACCATCATTTTTTTTTTTGTTACCAATTTTAAAGTTATGTTATTCATTTGAAAGTAAATACTAGTTAACCTCGGGAGCCAAAAAATTGCAACTCTACCTCAACTATATCACAGCGAACAGGGTATTCGAAAATGGGCTTTCTCAGTATTTTGCTAAAATTAAAAATTTCTTTGTAAATTTTTATATTTGAATGACTGTAACTTTTTTGACTTAAAAGATTTTGAAGTGAAATAAATTTTGTGTACTTTCCTGGCTTCCATACTATTAATGTTAAAAATGTCAAATCACTGAGTCATTCCAAACTTTAAAAAAAAAACTTTTTAAAAAAGGTCCAAATTTTCCGAAAATCTCCTACTTAATAGAGCATAACTCCTGCCAGTCAAAAGCAGTCAGAAAAAATTTTGCACTCTTCTATAGTCCGAACCCTCCCCTATACTCCTCTACCCCATTATACACCCGCCAGTTGCCGCCCGTGTGCTCCAGAACAATTTTTCTGACCCAGGGTTAGATATTTTCTGCAAAATTTATGAATACAAAAGTTGTCCACTATTTGGTTAGGATATATTAAGTTTGAGGTGATGTTTGTAACTGCCAAAAAATTGGACATTTATCCATCTTTTATTATACGGATCGACTCAAAAACACTTTCTGAGTCGATTAAACGATGTCCGTCCGTCCGTCTGAGTGTTATGAATACAAAAGTTGGTCGTGCCGGTGCACCGCGGTGTATTTTTTTGCGTGCCGGTAGAGTTGTCAGGAGTTGTTATATAAAAAAGGGTTGCGCTTAATTGTTACAGGTACATTTACATAGGTGTCTTTCAAAAACATTAATAGTCTGAATTAGAGTTATATAGTTTAAATACCTGACAAAATGGGAAACAATTTAAATAACAGGTAAATGGTAAAAAAAAACTATTGTGACATAGCCCTTTAATAAATCAATATAAGGAATTGCGGAAGCGAACAATGAAAAGAATTGTGGAATTTTTCCAGAGAATCGAGATTTAGTTTCTGCCGAAAAAGAATGCTTACCTTCACAATCTGCTATTAGTGTCACTTGAACATCAGCAGAAATAAAATTGCAAGATCTCCTAGAACATACTGCAGAACGATTGCTAAATACGCTTGATACTGATCATTTAAAAAAAATTGGTAATGGCAGCATTACTTTAATTTCTAAATGGAGATGTGATGGATCCTCTGGTCAGAAACAATACAAGCAATTTAATGCCGAAAATTCATCAGATGTTAATTTATTTATGGTATCTTTCGTTCCATTGCGCTTAACAAAAAGGTATAGCGTCTTAAAGCCGTCAACTAGTAGAGCAACAGAAATTGATATATGGAAAAATGAAATTCCTTCCTCAACAAAGTATTGCAGACCAATAAAATTTGCATTCAAAAAGGAAAACAAAGTTGTCATAACTGAAGTTCAAAAAATCAAAGATCAAATTAAAGAACTTCAACCAGTAATATTTAAATTTGATGACCAAGACATTGAAGTACATTTTAAAATGTGTCTCACAATGATTGATGGAAAAGTTGCACAAGCTTTAACTGGAACAAGTCATCGACAAAGCCAAAAGACATCAAGTCAATTAAGCCAACCCCCACCAGAAGGCGATAGTTTTAAGGAAGCCTACAAATTTGGAATGTCGCCTCTTCATGCTAGAATACGTTTCATTGAGCATATTCTTAAATTGGGTTATCATTTGGAATTTGGTCCGTTAAGCGAAACAGTGAGAAAAAACAAAGAAATTGAAGAAAATAGAAAGCAAAAAAAACAAATTCAACAAAAATATCTACAGCTAGGCCTCGTATTCGATCAACCAAAACAAGGGGAAGGAAACACAAATGATGGAAATACTGCAAGGAGACTTTTTTTCCAATCCGGAAACTGCAGCATCTATCACAGGTGTAGATCATGAATTAATAAGACGATTCAAAATCATATTACAAGTTCTAGCATGCAGCAGAAAGATAAATGCAAAAAAAATTGGAGAGTACGCCAATAAAACAGCTATACTTTATAATGAAAAATACTCTTGGAGATATATGCCATCCACACTTCATAAAATTTTGTACCATGGGGAACAAATAATTCAAAACAATATGCTACCAATAGGACATCTATCTGAAGAAGCGCAAGAAAAAAGGAACAAAGACTACAGATTCTTTCGCGAGCACAACACAAGTAAAATGTCAAGATGTTGTACTAATGAAGACCTTAAAACTATCTTGTTTTGCACTTCAGATCCATATATGTCCAACATTCGTCAAAAATGGAAAACTACCTCTATTGAATTAGACGAAGAAGCTAAACAACTTCTAGAAGATGAAAATCAAGGCTATTTAGAAGAAATTTTTACTAAAATTGGTTGATTTAAAGTACTTTTTCATTACACTAACAATAAGTTATACTTTTTTTATATAGTTAAAAAATTTTCTTGATTTAAAAATTTATATATTTTGTAAATTTATAATAAAAATTGTTATATTTCATAAATTTACCATAAAAATTGATATAGAAATATTTAAAAAGACAATAAAAAAAATTAACTGAAGCAAAAACATACCAGTTTTTCATTGAAACTTCTCTATCTTGAACCAATATAAGGTAACTTTTACGTTCGCTGCTTAATAAACTATATTTTAACTCGGGATCTTTCAAAAAAAAAAAAAAAAAAACAACCTTTGGCCCTTGTACACATTAGGACTAAAAAGTTTACGGGGGCCAAAGTTTGGCATTTTCTGAAAAAATTAACTTAAAAAATTGTTAAAAAGTATAAGTTGTAAAATAAACTGAAAAAATAAGACATTATATTAAAAAAAAAACCTTTTTTTACCTTTTAATACTTCACTTTTGTACTAAAATTCAACTACATACAAATGAAAATGTATTTTAAACCCTCCGAAACTATTTTTATTTTCGGTCGAGAATTACGTTTTATAGCAAAACTTAAAGCCTAAAGTCTCACCTAGCAAACAAAGAAACCGTATATCAAAATTCCAATCCAATCAAAAGTTATAGATTTTTGACCGCCTTCTCGGCAAATGGTCCACTGTGCGCCGTTCTCAAATTTATGAAAGATTTTATGACAGAATCTTTCTTTACAAGCTTTAAAGTTTCAACTTGTTCAGGAATTAAACCATCGTGTGCGTCGCTAATTCGGCCAATGAGCTGAAACACAAATTGATATTGATTTTGTTCTTCCATAAAAAAATTTGTTCACGGATGAATTGCATTTATGTTTGAATGGGTACAAAAAAAAAAAGCAAAATTGTCGCATATGAAGTGAATATAATCCACAAGCTTTTTTCCAAATAACGTTAAGTCCACAGAAAATTTTTGTTTGGTGCACTTTATGGTTCGGCGCAGTGATCTACCCATCTTTAAAAACGACAATGGGCACCATGTTACTGTCAATGGTACAGATAAATTATTTCTAGTTGTTTCGTACTTCGATTAGCTGGGATTGATCTTACTGACATGTGGTTCCATTGGATTATTTTATGTCGGGTTATATAAAGCCACTCCTTTACGCCTATAAACCAAAGACAATTGAATGCCTGGAAATCATCATTCGATGAGTTAATGGTGAAATGCTGCGAAAAGTGTGTTAAAATTGGAGTTCTAGATTGGCATAAAGTTATCTATCCAATAAAGCTAGTTTGATATTAAAAATATTTTTCTTTGCTTTATTTCAATTTAGATTTCTGTAACGTAAAAAAAAACACCCTTTATGATCAATAATCCAGCCTCTTTTAGTGTTACAAGATCAGAAAACCATAAAACATCTATGAGGAACAGCAACAACTGAACTATTATCCAATGCTGCATACACATTTAAGATTAATTGAGTCTGAACGGTATCATGCAGATCTGCATCATGGCATACGTCGGAGGTTAAAGGCAAAATTTGTGATTCAATATTTTTTTAAATGCCTGTCATTTATTATGGGAAAGATAAATTTCCTAATGATTGTCATAATTTAATAGACTATTGTTATTTTAAATAAAATTTTATTGGAATTTAAAGCAATAGTGAGAAAAGATATTCTAATAGTTTTATTTATTATAACATTGTATTAATATTTTTGGATGATATTTCAAAGAACTTCCTGTAAACGCGTGACATTAGCACAAGTTGAAATTTGGAAATTGTTTGAATTTAAGACCTTCTTTATTTTTTTTTTTGGTGTGTTTGCTTTTAATCCTGACATACACGACATTCCAGCAGTCATTTACATATGTCTAACTGGCAATATTTAGTAGACATTCTGAAACCAAAACAGGGTTAAAAAATATATTTCAGTTAGAGTGCAACATAAAAAGACTCTTTACACAGACATGTGTAAAATATTTTTAAAAACATTTTTGTTGTTTTTAGTTTCAGTGGAGCAGGATCTAAAGAATTGTAAAAGCGTTGCACTTTTAGTCAATGTTCCTTTGTAAACACTGAAAATTGAAAGTGAATAAAAACATGATACAGAGGAGCAAAAACATATGCGAGTAAAACAACAAAAAAAAAAAAAAAAAAAAAACAGCAACCACTTCAATAGCAGCAGGTTCAATATTGTAAACTCATGTTTGCAGAGCTAAAAAAAAAAAATTCAAATCGAAATAGAAACAAACTAAACAAAGGTTAGTTATTTTACTTACTCTGGTTTGATGTTTTTTAGCTGGTAATGATTGAACAGGAAAAAGATTTTTCAATTTTTTATTAGTGCTTTTTGAACGCTGAATCACAATCTTGCTATAAAATGTAGCTGACAGTATATTTAGATCAATGCTAGCCGCTAAAATGCTTGCTAAGTCCTATAATTTAGAAAATGGTAAATAAGCGTTGTATTTCGTTCCGTTTATCAATGAGTAAAAACGTATCACACGTAATTTGTTGTTTTAAATTGTTTACTTTTTACATTAAAAAAAACCTAATGATTTATTTATCAAGCCAAAACTAGCAAAGAGCCACTGTTAAGTTACTTCAAAAACCTTCCGAATGGTGTCTCAGCCCGAAGATTATTAAAGTACATTTAACTTGCTCCAGCAAAAAATAGAAAAAATCTAGCACAACCTTTGCTTAGAACATTCGTGCCCTGTTTGTATTCATCGGACTCTGGTAGTAGTTTTAGTAAATTTTTTTTGTTATTGCAAATAATAGTTTCAACATTCTTCATAGTGTAAATCCAATTGAACCAACGACCTGCTAACATTCTATATATGAATACACGAAACATGCATTTAGAATACAAGTCCATATGTCCATTATGTTACGATGGATGGAAGCGTTACCAGACGTTTCGAAATAGTTATTGGCAATTGTTTTTTTTTTTTTTAATTTTTATTTATTTATAATAAGTATAAATAAATTTATTTATAATATACATAAATAAGTAGTTAACATAAATTAATTATTTTTATATATGGATATATTCAATATAATACTATTCTAACAAAATTGCTACTATGACTATAGAATTATGCAGTGAGAAATTATATAAATAATTTTATTTAAAATTTGCAACCTAAGAGGCAAAAAAGAGAAGGAAAGTGGTCTTACCCGTTAAGCCACTAAAAATTATTAATATTTACTTTTGAAAGTAAATTTTTATCTCTACAGAAAATATCACTCTTGAATTTACAATTATCTATGGTGATTGTTATATATATTTTTAATATCTGCCCTGCTATAAATATGGTAAATCATAAAAATAAAACTAATTTTCTGAATGTATCCTTTTCTGTCGAGGCATAATAAAGCTCCTGGGGGAACATAACCACTTTTTAGGCCTAAAGTTATATAGTTTATCGTATAATTTGAGGATAATATCGAATTATTTGTGCCGCATTCTGTATGTTTTAAAATATGATTTTTTATCAATGTTACCAACCCATTTATTCAGTACCATTCGACAGTATTGAGCTGTGTTTTAGCAATAACTGCACTAATTAATTTTTTCAGCTCCTCAATCGATGCTGCGTGATTATCCTAATGCTCATACTTAACAGATTTTCGCAAACAAAAGTGCAACGGGTCAAATTGAAGCTGCTCGGGTGCCAATGCATAATGCTAAAACGCCTATTAACGCGATTTTCAAACTAAACATGCAAACAATCAATAGTTTCCTGATGCGACACTCCATCCTGTTGGAACCAAATGTTGTCCTGATCTAAAAACGACACCAAACAGTGCATCATTCAGGGTTCATTGGCTTTTTAGTAGTTATATGAGGATTTTCTGTACACCAGTTGCGATAGTTTTACTGCTTGACATGAGTACAGAGGAGAAACTGAGCTTCTTCAAAAAAGATGAATTTTCGCTAAAAATGTTTATCTTCTTCCAAGAGTTCGTAGCTCAATTATAGAATCGTTATTCAAGCGCAAGTCGACGTATTTCGTAAACTGCATATATTACACTTACATCTTCTTTAGAAATTCGATGAACGAAATTGGTTCTTTTGAGGTGTTTGAACGTAGCATTTTTTTCCAATATATAAAAAAGGATATGCTAATGAGCCATCCAAGTATAGAGGAATATTCTTCGTGAATTGCATGGGAAAGATCATGATGGGTGCTATACATGAAAGGTTAATACAATGGGCCACAAACTATAAAACTTTAAATGACGTCCAAGCAGGCTTTCGCAAAGGCTATTCGACAATAGATAACATCTATAATTTAACGGCAATTGTTAACATAAAGTTTTATGAACCAAAAAGTGTTTACGCGTTCTTTGTGGACCTTAAAGCCGCCTTTGGAAATATATTGTACAACGTGGAGAATGGAAGTAAACCTAACAAAATCCGAGATAATAGTTCTTAGTGGTCGTGTTTCCTCAAATGAAAAGTGGAAGTTTAAAAGAGGGCGGGTAGAAATTGCGGCTAAAGTAGTTAGGTATAATATTGACTCCGACAATGTCTTACACGAAACATGTAATTACAAAAATTATGCTGCAAAAGTTTGTGTAAATATCACTTGAAAAATTTTATTGCAAAAAGGGATGTGTCGCTCAAGGCCAAGTGAAAGTTATTTCAAGCTGTTTGCAGCTCTATACAAACGTACGGGGACTGCGTAGGCTTGACATTATTGATAAATTGTAAAGGTTTTTCACAGAAAATACCCTAAGCTATGTCCTTGCTTTAAAACCCGGTCAAGAGGATGCAAGGCTCTATACTTACAGTCTACACCTTCAATATATTTCATCAAAAAATATATAAAAAATTATATACTGGTAAAAAAAACTACGTTGACCGTTTGAATAACTTAGATTTGTATTTAAATAATATGCACCAATCTAAAAACATATGGCATAACACGTGCAAGGTATTAATTGAGAATATGAAATCTAGATCTTATCAACAACGAAATTATTAGCTTTTGGATCATTCAAAAGGCCTTAGCTATTGAAACGAAAAATATAACCAACACCAAATATCCCTAATAATGAAAACTCGCGGAGACCTTTTAATGCTTAACTCAAATATCTATATCACCAACCAATGGACTCTACGTTCTTTGTGTAATCTGAATGAAGATGAAACAATTTTGCACTTTATGGGAAGGTGTCCTGTAATATATGAATTTAATATTTAAAAAAAAAAAAAAAAACGAAAATTTTATTTGTTTGTTAGATTATCGTCATTTTTCAGACATATTGCAATTACTACTGTAATTAATATGCAATTTTTTAATTTTGTTTAAATGGTGCGTGGTAAAGGAGAAGAAAACATATATTTCAAAAATTCATAACTGCACTGTATTCTTAATCGGACCGGTTTCTGGTTATTAGTTAAACAAATTTAAGGACAAACTTCCGGCTGACGGTTAAAAAACCAAGCATATAATATCTTTATTAGTATAAATATACTCCGTTAAAAAATTCTTAGATTAAAGTTTTATATTAAAACAAATATTGTTATATTAAATAGTTCTATTATATAATACAATAAAGAATTTATCTATCTATCTACTAATATGTCTTTATAACACAGCCATGCATTGGTGCTGCCGCACTCAAAATAACCAATAGTTAAAAGTGCAAACACTAGGAGGACTAGCCTGTAGATTGTATCTAATAACACTGTCCAACAAATTAAGACTTTTTGAATGGAACAGAATAGCTACCCCATAATTCTGAAAGGGCATGTTGAGTAGATCATTTTTGTAGAACAAACTTATGGTCCAAAACGTCTGAGTATTTTTTTACAGTGGGACAGAGTTTTAATTTTTTGGTCGAAGGGAGCATTATACTTTATGAAAAAAATGCTGTAAGTTAATGTCTGAGAGAATTCTTATGATCAGAGTTGTATTGCGGAATTGTATGAGGATTATTTTTGTGGAAGATCTTAACCCTCTAACTGGTCTCTTTATGGGTCAATTTGACCCTTTTTTTTCGAGAAAATCAAAAAATATCCTTTGAAAAAGGACATTTAAGGATTAGAATATTCTACAAAAATGTTTGCCGAAAAATTTCAGTGGGGGTCAGCAAAGACACCATTGTTGTAAATAAAGCTCTTTACGATTAATTGGCAAAATTATAGGGTCGCTATTCTGTTCCAAAAATGCTGTTGGACAGTGTAATCAAAATGAGTTTTAATGCTAAAAGTTTTTTTTTTTTTGTTTTTTGTCAATAAGTTTATTCTTTCTTTGTGAATAATTTTTAAAGTTTATATTTAAGTAAGTAATTTTTTTTTAAATATCAATAAAAAGAGATTTAAAACAAAACTGCGTGATAAATTTTCTACAAAATGTTTTTAGGCCCGTCAGGAGGCAAACATGGTTTTCGTGCTTAAACTTTTGTCAAGCACTGTATATATATATATAATTTTCACTGAGCCTCATTTTAACTTTGGAAACACTAAAAATTTGTATTACTCGTATCTTGAGTAATTCAGTCTTTCATATGCCTAATGTGGGCGGTTTTCTTGCAGTGTGTTGTTAAAATCAATAATTTAAATAATAATCGGCATTAATAGTTTTCTCTTTTTTTGCGATCGAATTCCTCGTCATAAAAAATCGAATGGTCCAAAGTTATGAATCGATGGCAAGGCTCTTTTGTATAGGACTCTAAACAATCTTTTACAATTGATAAACAAGTGTACTTAGATAAACTAAACTACATGCAGACAGCTTTGATATACCCGAAGCAAGTAAGAACTTTCTACTCGGTCTAGACCTACTATACGATATACTATACCATGGCTTTGTAGAAGGGGTCTGTGGTGCAATATATTAAATGCAGAAAATGGGGAAGCACAAATTAGTTTCCTGCAGATATGAAAAAGTTTACACCGGATGCTATATTTGTATGGGGACTAGGTTGAAAAATGATCCGATCACAATCGAATTTCAAATATGAAGAAATACAATTGCATACCCTCGCTCATCGCTGACTTTCTTGCTTTGAAACTACTTACCGTTGCCGATCAACTTTTTCATATTTCCCAGTAAGGCCAACTTAGTAAGACCAACTTATGGACTCAGATAACTGACGTTCATTTCGAAGTTACGTATTACTAAGCTTGAAACTACTATCGAATTTCTTTCAAATAAAAATCAGCCATAAATGTCCCTTGCAATTCGTTATTTTATTTAAACGATTCAGCAAAACGATACATTCAGCATGGTGCTACGGCTTTTAAGTGGAGGTAATTTAATCAACGCTAATCTACTGCCATATGATGACCAATTTATTCCAGATTCCAAGGAAAACATGGTAAACAGAACAGAACAGAATAAAGGATTCCCGATCGAGTCATATTCAGTTAAAGGTCTTACGAGGTATGTATTTAACGGTTTAGCGAAATACGGATCGTTAAATTCGTTGGCTCATTGCCTAATAAAAGTAACTGCGCCTTTAGCTTTACTGACGGTCATATTATGTGAAATAAAACCCAGCTTTGTATTAAACTATATATATGGGACGTTTCATGTCAAGTGACCCAAATTTTGAAACCGATGTCTTCCGAGCGGTATGTAATTTGCAATTGCACCATGTTACAAAACATTTTTTTTTTTTATAGATGCCCCACTCGAGCGACCAAAAAGCTCTTAAAGGGAAATACATAAGCTTTCTTTTGAGCAAAAAAGGGCCTTTTTTGAAAAAAAGTTAAACAAATTTTTGATTTTGCAAAAAAAAAAGTAAAAGGGTCTTTTTTGAAAAAAAAAAGTCAAACAAATTTTTGATTTTGCAAAAAAAAAAATAAAAAAAATTTTTTTATTTTATTTAAAAATTTATTTTATTTAAAAAAAATTTTTTTCCCGAAAAAGTAAAGAAATAGCTATCTAAACTATTTGGGACAAATTTTGCAAAGAACAATAGGTAAAAAATTATATGGATGAGAAAAAACACCTGTTTGGCCAAAATGTCAAAGTTTGACCCCCTCAAACTCAGAGAGTTTTGGACCGATCTTGTTGAAAAATTGTGTCTAAGCTACTATTCAGTAGGATTAACCTTGGTGAAAATTTCATCCCGATCGGAAGACATCGGTTTCAAAAGTTGGGTCACTTGATAACAATAATACTTTCTCACTTTTTTTAATGGTGAATATGTTGGTCAGGTCCGCCTGTATAGTTTTGTATATTTTTATGAATAAGGAGAAAGTTTTACCGTATAATATTGGATTAGAAAGATCACTAAATGTGATGTCCGTTACTATGGAATTAGCCATATACGGAATTACCCGTACACCTTCAATAAGTATGGACCAGTTGCAATCTAAATGCAATTTTTATCTAAAAATAGCAAAAAGTAAAGAAAAAATAGAAAAGGAGGCACTGAAAAATGTAGCAGAATTAAAATTAATTTTAATTAATTGAAATAAGTTTTTATTGCTACCTCATACTTGTTCCATACAGAAGAACTTGTCTATAGCTGCACTTTATGATAAACGATATGGAATAAACTGCATTTATATAATGCAACTTTTCTAAAATTTTGTAATATTTTTATTCGTGAATGCGAATTAAATTTTTTTTAAATCATGTTGTCCACGCGCATTGTCGTGAACGCTCTCTTTTCTTTTCTTAATTTCACTGAGGAGCATTAGAATAAAAAAATTTTCTCTTTAAGAAAGATGCAGTATTAAGAATTTAAAAAAAAAAAAAAACAATAACTTAAGTGTTTTTTTACGTCTGATTTTAGTAAGCAACGGTACGTCTGGAACGCCATGCGAAATTTCGGTAAAAAAAATAAAATTTGGAAAAATTTAAGTTAAAAATAATTGCTTCATAGGTTTTGATTTATTTGTTTTGAGTTTTAGTGTATTTGTAAAATAAACTAAAATTAAATAAATAAAAAATAGTATAGTATAATAGTGAAAAGTAGTAAATGTCTTGAATGCCAGTTTTAAGATGTGTCGAACTAGCATATAATATATGAGGGTGGATCAATAAGTCCGTGACTGTTCGAACTTCCCTCATAGTTATATGAAATGCAACACTGCTCCTATCAAGTATCACCTGTTAGTAGACTACCGTAAAATTATGAGCAAGTTCCATCATTTACTTTGTATTTAACAGCTGTTCAAAACATACAACGTCGTGTTTTTTTCTTTAATGAAAAAAAAAGTGAATTTAGAGTGCTCATTAAACATTATTTTTTGCAAAAAAAAAAAAAACACACCCCAAAAACCAAGGAAAAGCATGATAAATACTATGGGGACTCTGCACAATCGATCAATGGTAAAAAAGTGGTTTACTGACTTTCGTTGTGGTCTCATAAATACAAAGGACGCCGAACGTTCTGGACGGCCAATATGGTGTTGGGCGATCGAAGAGTAAAATTGACTATTTTCTGTTTCCAAACCTAAATAAATGGCTCGGTGGAAAGAGATTTAGCTCATATTAGGGACCTCGAAAAAATTTTTGGAAGGGATACAAAAATTGGAGAAACATTGGACTAAGTATATTGAGCTAAACGGAAATTATGTTGAAAAACATTTTTTTTTTTGCAAATAAAAAAATGTGTTTCATTCAAAAAGTCACGGACTTATTGATCTGCCCTCGTATTAATTTTGTATCTTTCTTCCAACTATTGAAGAGTAAATAAATGGTTGCTGAAAGATCTCGTAGAAATTGACACGAAAAGATCGATAAGGAATGTAACGAAGTATATAAAAATAAGTAAAAAGACAGGTATATGATTAATTCTTAGATTTTTATTTTTACATAGTAATACGACTTTTAATAGAAATGCGAAAATAATGAAAAGAGGTGACATGCTCAAGAGGGTACATCAGCGGTTATGAGCTAAATAAAGAGAATATGTTCCAAAAAGAGAGAGAAATTTCAAATTAATTATAGCACCAGAAGTACAGCAACTCCAGAATACGACACCCCTGAAAGTATTTTTCTGGTTTCATCAAAACTTTCAATCAGCAAAAAATCAAAAGAGATATAGAAAACGGCTTAAAAGCTGAAATCAAGAACTATTAGAAATCGAGCGCAGAAAACTTAGGGAATCCGAAAACGGAAAACAAAAGCACAAATGATGTCAAATAGTAGAGAAATAATTACAGAAGAAATCGAACAAAATTCTTAGTTCTTCTTACAAAACTTTGAAACAAAGCTCAATTAAAAGAGATATATTAAGAAATAAAGTCAATTTGTGTGCTTAACTGAAAAAATTATATCGAAAATCACCTACTTGTAACTAATGTGAAATTTTCTTTACGTAACTCCAAAACAAATTTTCAATATAAAGAATATAATGTCCAATAATTTGAAAACCGTCCATGACACAAGAGATATTTAATAAATAATTACAAGATCCAGCGGTGGAATAGTGTACAGAAACCTATCTTGTTTCTGCAATGCAAACATCTGGTTGACCGGGAAACTATAAACTTGATCAGAAAATCGGCAAAATGGGATTCAGAGAAATGATTTCTAGTAAAACGATTAGAGCAGTGCTTACAGTGATTCTATTTAGAAACTTCGCCAATGGAGCATACTCATTCTTTTTACTACTACTGACACTGTTACTAGAATAATATACTTATTTTTATTTTCTATAAAACAATAAATTGATCTTCGTTTCATTTTCAGCTTGGTTTACATCTTTGTTCGTTAAGCATGAGAAAATCTTTTGAGCGCCACAAAATGTCTTGAACTGTCGTTTTTCATTTTCTCAAAGCTTAATTATTTTTATCTAAAAATTACAACAAAAAGGTCGAAATAACAATCAAGTTTATTTTTGCTATATTTTTTTTTTATTACAGAAACATCATTACTCCATACAAATCTCTAAATTGACGCCCTTTTACGTAAAAACTTACAAGTTTTTAACGCACAACTTTAAAAGAAAAATGATTGCTTTTAGAAAAATATTAAACCATAAAACAAACTGTTGTTGCTGTTGTTATTGAAATGATAATTTTTGAAAAAGCTTTTCTAAATAATTAAAAAGGCAGCTTCTTGAAGATCCCTGAAAGGTTTTATTTCAAATATCTTTACATTTAAAGTGACGTTTCTTGTATTTTTGCATTGTGACGTTCAAGAAGGAATTCTGTTGTTTTTTAACAAAACTTATGAAAAAACCAAATATATTGCATTTTACTGTATTCGTATTCATTAAAAATCGTCTCAGAAATCGGGTACTTTGTCTACTAAGAAAGTTTGAGAACAAAATAATAAAATTGTTCATGTAAGTTTTGATTGAAATTGACCGGTATATGAAAACTAAATTGCTTAAAAATATTTTTCTCTGATGTTATCTAAGATATATAAAAATTTTAATATTTTAAAAAATTTACAGTTTGTTTGCAATGATAGGAAAACTGACTTCGAAATTAAATTTATATTTTATTTATTTATTTATTTTCGGTCTATGGATACAATATTGTCCTTACGGAGTAGCAAGAAAACGTAAAAATATATTAATTAAAAGAACTTAACATTATTTAAAATAAGTCTAAATTGGGTATGGGGAACAGTAATATCCTAAATATTGCAATAATTATTAAATAATCTACAAGCCTTTGTAAGCGGTTCATTTAATGCTTATCTGTTTTATGCATATCAACATAAAAGAATTTATCAATTCTCCGAAACACCCTTGGAGGAACATAAATTTTTATTAATTGTAACAATTCAGAGCAATCAATTTCACCACAAATAATACCGTGTAAAATATTTAGAGAAAATATCTTTCTTCTAACTTCCAAAGTTTTCATTGCAAGTAGAGCACACTTACTCTCACAAGGCACAGAAAGAGAAGGAATAGAAGATGATGCAGACTGAAAATTTGAAAATGAAAGCGCATACTTTATAAATTTAACTTGAATTTTCTCAATACGATTTATGTGATTAGCAGCTGCATTAGCACTCCAAATAAATGAAGCGTATTCTAGCTTTGATCTAACGAAAGAAGTAAATAATGCTTTCTTAGTATAATGATCAAAGACATTATCTGAGTTTCGACGAATAAAACCAAACATCGAATATGATTTTGGTATCACATCAGACTATAAAATAGGCCTATTTAAGTCATCTTGAAGATCAGAAATATCTCTAACTGTTGAAATTGGTTTGAAAACTTTAAGATCATACGCATACAAAAGATATTTCGAATTTTTAAAACAGTGATAAATATCATCTAAAAAAATATTAAAAAGTAAGTGACCCAGGATACTACCTTGCGGTACACCAGAGGTCAAAATGAGAGATTTGGAACAGATTCCATCTATTGAAACCGTAAAAAAATGGCCAGTTGAATAATAACGAAACCAACTAAGCATTTCCGAATGGAAACCAATCTTTGAAAGCTTTAGTAAAAGAAGTTCATGTGGAATACGATCAAATGCTTTCGCAAAATCCCTATAAACTGAATCAACTTGAACACCTTTTTCAAAATAAGATATACAAAATTTGTGAAAACAGCTGTGTTAGTGGTAGTTGATCTCCCAGCCATAAATCCATGCTGAGATACGCAAATGTAACGCTTTAAATGATAAAAGAGTTTTCTGTACACAGTATGCTCAGAAACTTTTGCAATATTAGTCAATTTAGAAAAAGGCCTGTAATTCTCAACATTATTTTTTTTCCCAGACTTCAGTATTGGATATATCGTCGTATATTTCCATTTATGAATAAAATAACCCGCCCTCAATGATTTATTAAAAATTATCTTCAGAGGTCAAATCAATGAAAATAAACTTTTTTTCAGCGGAAAAGCAGAAAGACCATCATTATCCGATTTAAAAGAATTAGAAAGCTTGTCTATACCGAATGCAACATCTTCATCTGAAACATGCAACGACCCAAAATCAAAAAAAAAAAGAAAAACTATCAACATAGGAAAAACATCATCATTTAAGTTTGACTGGAAATATTTGGCAAAAAGATTTAGCGAATCATACAATGTATTAGATGTTAAACCATTATACGTCATTAGAACTGGTGTTGAGGAATTATTTCTTTTGGAATTAATAAAACTACAAAAACGCTTTGGATTGAACTTTATAGAATTACTAGCAGTATACCTGCTACGTTGTTAGCGTAATTATACCCTATACCACTATGTGGTTTGGGTATAATGACTTTGTGCTGCTGTTTGTAACAACCAAAAATATTTGACCTAGACCCATCTTTAATTATACCGATCGAATCAGAATCACTTTCTGAGTTGATTTAACAATGTCCGTCCGTCCGTCTGTGTGTCCATGTAAAGCTTTTAATCAAACTGCAGGTCGCAAATATGAATATATTTTGATGAAATTTGGTATAAAAGCTTTTATCGGCCATGGGATGAACGCTATTGAAATTGGTGAGAATCGGTCCATGTTCAGACCTAGCCCCCATACAAATTACCCATATGAAATCGAAATAAATTGCCATAAGATCCAAATTGTCATATAGATCTTACTCAAATTGGGTTTGTATGCATTCATTACATCCACTAATGAGTAGTCCAAAAATGATCAGGATCGGTCCATTTTTGGACCTAGTCCCTTTATAGATATAGCATCCGATATGAACTTTTTCATATCTGCAGCCAAAAAAATTAATAAAAATCCCACTCAAATTTGGTTTTTGCTTATTTTCAATGTCCAGTAAGTTGGGCCTAAGAGATAGGGTTTCTAAACGCATGGTATAGGGTATCGTATAGTCGGTCTAGACCGACTATAATTTTCTTACTTGTTATTATATAAATTATTTAAGCCGTAATAATATTTAAACTTATTGAGGAAATTAAACTCTCTTTCATAGTGTAGAAAATTTTACTTATCACGGTCATTATTTGAGGCTTTATATTTTTATATGAAACTTATTTCTAAGATTTTTTAATTTTTTTAGCCCTTTAGTATACCACGGGAGTCTATGAACTTTTGGACTCGCCAAAGGAATATTATCTTTTATAATTTTTTGCAATATTTTTTAGAAATAAATCATAACAAATTGAAACAATATTACTATTCAGTAAATTATACCAATTACAATTATTAATATCAGCATTTAAAGAATCAGAATCGCAAGCATAATAATTATAACGTAAATCATCACTGCCATTGTTACATATATATTCATAAAATTCAGTACCAAATTCCAAGGCAGATTGATGCAAGTGGAAGGAGAAATTGGAAAATCAGCTTGACAGAGAGAAAATTTTAAAACTGAGCTTAGAAAAACTAAATCTAAAATTCTATTAAGATTATTATACACAGTATTAATTTGATGCCAGTCAAGACTAAAAACTGTATCAATCAGGTTAACCCCAATTGAGTGATTAACATTATTTGGAAGAAATTCACCAGACTTAGTAACTTCAAACCACACAGTATCAGATAGATTCAATTCACCCAATACACATGATTTGTCTCCATCACTTAAACGGTTAACAAGATGAGCAATATTAAATTCATGAGCTGCATACGAATCATCCGAACTTTTAGGCGGAATATATGAAGCACAAATGAAAAGTTCATAAGTAACAGTCTTGTTTGAAATGCAAATCTGGTCCAAATATGAATCCAAATTAATTAAAGGAATTTGTTTGCTAGCCAAAGATGTTTTTACTGCTATAAGGATTCCTCCACCTCTTTCACAACCAGTCTTTAAAGGATCTCTATCCTTTCCACAGACGACATATAAGTAAGGATTAAAAAATTCTTCATTATAAAAGTTTGAATTCAGCCAAGTCTCAGCTACAACAAAGACATCATAATCACATTGGGAAATAAAGGTAGTAAATAAGGAAGATTTAATCCTCATTCCAGAAACGTTTTGGTAGTAAATTTTCAATTTATTAGAATTTGGTGTTAAGCTTGCCGTTGTTGAGTCGGCTGCTCTGGAAAAAACTTAAATGGGCGGACTCTGATGTCAGATGTCCAAAGTTCTGGCTTAAAAAGTTCATCATAGAATCCAGATGACACACCAAGTGTAAAATTAACAAATTTTACATCCTCCATGTTAACTGAAGGCTTAAACGAGGATAAATGCCCCCACTTCATTTTAAGTACCACATCCAATTCAGAATTATTATTATCTCCCACCACGACTTTATGTTTTCTAATAGGCGACTTCCTCTTAGTATCATTAGTCCAACTGGAAATATCGTCGGCAATTATCAAGTTGTCATCAGATAAAACCGCAACATTGTCATCAGTTTGATTAACAGAAACATTAGTAACAGCCACATTATTAACAGCAGTAGATTGAGTTAAGCAATGAGCAGACTGAATAGCAGTAGAAGCAGAGTTGATGATGTTGTTGTTATTTTGAGTAGATGAACAAAGAGTATTATTAAACTTTGTTGTTTGCAAGCAAGTAGCAAGAGGTAAATTAGATCTGGAACCAGTTTTGAGTGCAGAAGTATTAACTACATCATTATCAGCAGTGGATTGAGTTCCTCTATGAACAAGTTGATTATCAGTAAACGCAGTGTTGTTGATGTTGTTATTTTGAATATCATGGCAATTTATTGTTTGTAAGCAAGTCACAGGAGGTAAACTAGAATTAGAACCGGTTTTGAGTGCAGCCAAACTATTATTTGGATTGTTATTCAAAAATTGAGAGAATAATATTTTTCATTGCTCAATTTCACAAGATAATAAACTAAATTTTTTCACCAAATCACAAGATAATTGCAAACAATTGTCACAATTGAAAACAATGTTATTAAAATTAAAAAGAACATTGAAGGCACTTTCATTTTCAATTTTCGCACATACTTTGTGAAATTTACAATTACATATTGCACAAACAATAGCAAAGTTTTTTGAATGTTATTGAAACATTTAGAGCAAATTATTTTTTCCGACGACATACCGAACAACTAGGCAGGTTGAAAGCTCTCTTCTAGTAACAATTAATAACTATCTCGCACTAGTTTGAAAAATTACTTTGGCAAAAAGTGGCAACCTTATACAACATATGTTTTCAGCTTCAAGGCGCCGCATCATTTAGTATTTTTTGAGCCACTTTTTTGGGATAATTGTTACTGTTTTTCTTTAAAATTTTTATTGTTTTAAGGAAAAAATATCGCATTTGGCGAAAAAGAATGTTTTGTTCTGTCAAAAGTACCAGTTCACACATCTGCTATTCACGCAACTTATTCGCCACATTAACTGCCCAGTGGTCGACCATTTTTCGTCATGACACACTTGGTCGATCTGCCAAAAAATTTCTTTAAGTCAATTGCACTTTATATGGTAACAAATGCAAATCATCTTTCAAAATGCACCGTAAAGTAATTTTAGCAGTGTGGCGCCATTTGAGTTTTTTCGTTGCAGAAATCATAACTTCCGAACCAATTGAGATATTCACTAAGTTTAAAGCCATATTATAGATAATATCAAAGTAGGAATTTGTTAACGGCAAGAAAAATTCATGTTTATGTTAACTAAAAACATGACTTTTAACCATTTTGAATTTTGTATGTTTTTTAAGGTTTATATGTTTTAAAATTATTATCCATAAATAACAAGAAAAGAAAAATAAGATTTTGCAAATTGTTTTTTTTTTCAAATTGCTTAAAAATAATTATCACAATATATAACAGAAGTTACATCTAATAGACTACTCATTTCTGAACTATAATTATTGGATTCTAACTCTTTTCGTGACTTCACATGACGCAGAGATGAAATATCTGGATCGGAAAATGCTGCCAAAATGTTGAAGAGGTCCTCATTTTGCCTCACTCTTGATGCTTTGAAGGTGTTCGAGCATCTATATATTTTTTAAATTTGTTGGGAGACTCCTGAGCTTCTCCGGAAAGCTCTACTATTGGCAAAAACTGATATTCAACTTTGCCATGTGCCAGTATTTTATGGACTCTCAGGGTCAATATCTTCAGTGGTTACATTTCCGCCAAAAGTGAAACAGTTTTCGAAGCACATTCTTCATATTTTCTTTGCAATTTAAAATATTCAAGTTCTTTCCCAATCTTATAATGATTTGATTGTTAATTCCAGTGAATCGAGTTACTGCTTCATCATTTTCAAAAAATCTTCGCAAAGTGTTCCCATCGTTTGAGTTCCCGTATCCGGACTTGGGGTGGTCTACTTTTTGTCCAACTTCTTTGCAAAACTCATCCTGCATTCGGTTCTTTCTGATCTTTTGTTTATTCTTATCTAATGTATTTGCATCAAAGTATTCACAAAAGGAGGTGAAAGAGTATACGCCAATGATAGCAAATACTCCATACACCTTATCCTTGCGTACAATGGTGAGATTCCATATTCATAATTGCTTTTCTCAGTTGCAGAATCGTTAAAATTTCTGAAGTTCCTTTGCGTCTTTTTGCAAACCGGGCATGACAATGTTGAAGTTGTAATTGTCAGTTCGTTTACGACTTTTCCATCAATCATGGTCAGGTGGAACTCGTAACTACATTCAAGATATCTTTCTTCTCTAGTTTTAAGCACTGCGGGCTTAATCTTGTCAATTTGTTCTTGTTCTTCAGTAATATAAACTGTCGACCACTTCCGGATTTTGTTTTCACATTATTTCGTTGACAGTATCTCGATACAATCTCGCAAGCCATTAATTTTTTAATACTTATTTAATTGATGGGCAAATTATTTCAATGCTTTATCTTTTCCCAAAGCCTGTATAACCGCAAATTTGTTATCCGCTCAAATTTTCAAATTTTAAAATAAATTTTTATTTTAGTAAGAATAATTTACTCACGTTATTGTTATGTTATTATTATATTATATGATACACGAAATATATATTAACTTCTGAAATAGATATTAACTTCTGAATTTTCTCTATACATCATAACCAAGCTATAATTTGTTTATCTTAAACCTCTTATCAGTATTAGTTATTTTTTTTTGTATACTGATCGATTCAGAATTGGAAAATTGACACAATTGCTTATATACATCTGGTAACTTTCACAAATGGTTTCATAACGACATCATGCTTCCTTCTAAAGAGCATGGTACGAGTATGTATTGGTATGAGCTTTTGTTAGCTAACAAATGTAGTTTTTATATGAAGAAAAGAAAAAAAAAAAAAAAAAAACAAACAAAAAAAAAGTCGAACTTAAAATAACTGGAGAAAAACTCATTTTTTTCTTTCAACGAAATGGAATTTTGTAGTTTATACACAACATGATTACAAGCCAATGTTTGCGTACAATATTAGAAAATAAAACCAGAATAAAAAAAAAACAGCGAAAAAAAACTTTTTCTGGAGGGAAAACTTTATTCGCCAAATTATCGAATAAAATACTAAAAGATTCTACAAAAAATGGATGGGAATTTATTGGTAATGTAATGGATTATATGAGTTTTTATTACATAATATCCTGTTGTTATTAAGCAGAATTATCTTTGAATTTTATTATTCTTTTTTTTTTCATGGTAACAATATTTTCCTTAGTGTTTTAATTTTAACCTATTTTGTGTTGTTTTTTTTTTTTTTTTTTTTTTTTTGGAGGGCGAGCAGTGTCAATATCATTTATAAATATAATCACCGGAATGATTATAATTATCTTAACGGTCGTTAAATTTATTTTCATTATTTTGAAATTAATTCCATCTGTATTTAGAACAGTTCATGCCTGCATGTCTCTCTTAAGTTGTTTTCTTTATTTTATCTCATCTATTAGAAAAGGCAGACCACAAAATTTGCCTAAACAAAATATATCATCCATTTAGCTAGAAGACAATACATACTACATCATGTACAAAGATGCTTCACCATTGAATATAATAGCAAACATTTTAAAATCTCTTGTTTTACCCTAAAGGTATTACGACACCAGTAAACCATTTTAAAGCGATGAACTCAAATTTATGAAATACACTTGAGCAAATTATTGTGCTTTAAAAATTATAGCATCATACACAATACGACTACTGGTTTATTAAAGATATATACATATAGGTAATCATTGGGAGGGAATATAATATAAGGATTACTTTCAAATAAAATAATTATTTAATTATATTAATTTTTAAAAAGTAAAGGTATGATTTCCGGGAAAAAGAGCAAAAGGAACAGACTAAAAATCATAAACTCCATATACGTCGTCTATATTCAAAACTAGTTCTAACTAGTTCTAAGGACATTATTGTCATGATAAAATATCCGAACAAAACTTTTAGTAAGTGGCGCTTATTTTAAACAGATTTAAGAGGAAATCGGGACTTTCTAGAAGAACTTTCTCAAATGTTAAATGTTTGAGACAATATATCCCTCTCTCATAAATTTTTATGTTTGAAGTTACATCATTGACTGGAAAATAACCGTGCTGGTTTCACATGTACAATGTCGGCTTGTTTGAAAAATAGACAAGAAGAGGTATAGCCCAAGATGGGATAATCTCATTAATATAATAGGTTGAAATTGCCAACTAAGGCCTTGGAGAATCAAGAGATAAAGTGGTTGCGTTAGCAAACAATCTACTGATATTAAGTTTTTCTGGACACTTTTTTAATTGGGCTGGGAATCTTGGTCTAGTGTATCTGAGAAAAATAATATTATTACTTTCCTCTGCGAAGACCTCGTTATCATCCCACACTAAAACTCGCTTGTAAACTGGACATTGAAAACTGTATGTGATACTCGGTATTATGATTTTTAAGGGGGGTAAGGTTTTAAAACCTTTTTTTTGTTTAATTTCTCTTTCTAAATGTACAACATATCGAGAGTATTGTTTCAAAATTTGAAGTAAATCGGAGCAAAACTTAAGAAGATTGAGCGTTTCCAGCGACCGGCCACATACGTTATATCGTATCTAAATCAGTTTTCAAAAAAGTTTAAATCGATTTTCTCGCAAATAAATGTTCGAAGTCCGTGAACATCATAATTCAAAATCTACTTGACCGATTCTTTTAAAATTTTACACACTATATTTACACTAGGGTGACAGCCATTTTTTTCTGACGTGCTGGTCGGATTATTATGACACTGGATGTAAAACTTTAGTGCGCAAAATTTGAGCCAAATCGGCCAATGCTTTCTGGACGCGCATTGAGTTCAACGTTCAAATGTGCATTTATATCTAAAAATTAAAAAAAAAAAAAGCATTTTTCACAAAAATTTTGATATTAGTAATTGCGTTTCAATTAAATTAATTAATAACCCATAATCTAGAGTAAATTACCTTTCTAGTAAAATAACAAAATCTATTATCGGTTGAAAAACAGCCAAGTTGTATCAAGTTCCCCAGGCAACAAATGCGCCGCAGACCACTTGATTAAGATAATCGAGCTCGCATTTTTAAAGACATTGAAATAATGTACAACAACAATATTTTTGCATTCTTCTGATCCCAGAGTGATCTTATGTAAAGTATTTTGTATCTTGCCTATTTTTATGCCGTTCTAAATTAATGTCAAAACGGTACGTATTTGTTGGCACTATTTCATAATCTCCAATTTTACAAAATCTCCAATTTAACAAAATCTCCAATTTTACGCACACCTCAAAATTAGCCCAAAAATTTTTTTTCGCACAAACCGCTGTCACCCTAATCTACACATAAATCATCAAAACTCTTCGTGGTTAGTTTTTTTATTTTCCATTCTCTTCCCCATTTTTTAACAACAAATTCCCGAAATTTTATAGCAAAAATCGTGCTTTTCACTTCAAAATGCTGCAAAAAAAAAAAAAAAATAAATAAAAAACTCTTCGTCACTACCGCAGGAAACGTGTCACCTATAGAACTCATTTCGATTTTTTATTTCACATGATCCGGTAACGAATTATGATGTTCACCACAAAACAACAACTCCTGCGGGGATTCGCTGTCACGGACTTATTTATGAAAATTTTTAATTGCAAATTTTTTCGAAGATTCTTCAAATGTTATGCTATAAGGTGGATATGAAATAAATAATTCAACATTATTCCTATCTTCAAAAAAGAATTATGGAAACACGACTTTTATTTAACTTTTAAAACCTTACCCCCCCACCCTCCCCCCTTAAAATAAAAATAAAATTCAATGGCATTTTTCTGAGTCTGTTACACGCAGATATGAAAGAGTTCTTATCGGATGATATTTTGATATAATTTGATATAGAGACTAGGTGGACCATTTTCTCAAAAACATGTATGTGTAAACTAAATCTGAGAAGCAGACTTATATGAGAACTATGGCCAAGAATGGTCCTACATAGTAGAGTTTTGGGCTGCTGATTAATGAGTGCAATAAAAGCAGCAAATTTGACCAGGATAAGTGCAATAATCTCGATCGTCTTATATTCGAAAAATACTTATATACAGAAATTTAATCCAAATATACTTAAATTCGCAATCTGCATTATTCAGACAGTATAACAAAAGGTGGATCTTGGACTTGTATTTTTGGTAGTAAACAACGGCAGCACATAATAATTATATCCTGATCATAGAGTAGTATATGTTATAAAATGGTAAATGTTGTTCAAAAGATATTTGGTTGATATCCAAGAAAGTTTCTCTACCTATATATGGTCCAATACTCAGTCATGGTTTATTGCTATAATAAATATCGAAGTGCAAGCAGTTTATTAAAAATCAGCTGTACAAGGTGCAATCAGAAAATATTGTAAAAATTGTTTCACAATTATGGTGATGAAGTCAGTGGCTTCCAGCATGCGTAAGTGGTTATAGCTTGTGGCACGTGTATTTAATTTAACACTTCTTATTGGTATAAGACCTTTATGCCTGGTTTTCATTATGTCATTTTCAATGGCAATTGTTGTAAATTATTTTCAGTTGTATGAAAACGTGTTTTAATGTCTTGTCATTTACAACCCCTGGTAACATTTGACAAATGAAATGAAATTGCCAGCATGTTGGCAATTTGTTTGTGTTTGACAGCCGGATTTTTTGTTCGTTTATAAGATGTAACGAATACGTAATGAATAGAAAATTACGAGATGCCAGTTGAGGCAATTGTTTGTTGTCCGCTTATATGACTAAGTGAAAACCAGACATTACTTATTGTTAAAAACTGCGTGCTAAATTTTATCTAAGGCGCACAATTAATATTTCTAAAAATGAAAATCCACGTCGTACATGCTTATCAATTACCAGACACGCTAGAGAGACCTAGAATACTTTCTCAGGGTTATAAAAAATGTAAGGAAGTGCTGACTACCTCATTTAACTCTTCTACTATACTAATAAATAATAACCCTGAATATGTTAAGTTGTTTAAAGAATTGATAAAAAAAAACGGAAAATTTAAATTTTTTGAGGGGTTTCATTCGATGAAATTAGTGCAGCTTGATTTGCTGAAGCTATTTGCTGAAGAACGAAATAAGAAATTATCAAAAGTTTGACCCAAAAACGCCAAAACCTTTGGAGGTTTTACCATAGTACTTGCAGCCTGTCTTGGAGTTACTCACCCCCGGAATGACTGTCGTACAGTGATAGAAAATGGTTGTAATGGGAAGTTTGAATTTGACGCAGTAAGAAGTCTTAAAACATAATTTACATTTACTCCAAGTATTGACATTTCTTGGAGCTAAAATTGCCGGATGTAGAAATTTATTTTCGACTTCCCTAAGAAAGTGATAAAATGGAAGAAGAAATATACATGGTAGCTTAATTTTTAGAGATATCTAGTTAGGAGCAATAAGTCGAGGATGGAAAAGGAAATGCTGCAGAAGAGTGCCATCTGCAGAATTTATCAATATTCCCTAAACCATTTGATCTTGTGGTCAAAGAAGAAGTTCTACCATAACCAAAGAGTATTTGAAGCAACGGGTGCTGTAATTCGAAGAACTTGCGAAGTTCCTATCATTCTTGCATTCCCAACCTTGTCTCTCGTCATTACAGTAAGGAGGCTATTGAGTGGTACCAAACATATGGTGTTAGATTATTGGAAATAATTTTCAAACTGCTCAAGTTAAAATACCTCGAAAGGATTATAAAACACCCGCTAACAATAAGGGGTTAACGGAATATATAGCTAAAGCCGTAATTAAGGGTATCCTTGATAAAATTAAAAATATAATTTAAAACTTGTACTAAAATATTTTTAATAAAAATAAAAAAATAAAAGATAAGAATAAAGTTGTTTGCTTTTATTTTCTGATAATAAGTACGTGTGCTTTTTATTTTGACAACCTATATGGATTTTTGGACACAGAATTTGGTGATCATATGTGATATCTTAATCTTTCAGTGGATATCCAATGCGCTCCTCATATTTGCTCAAGAGTGGTGTGGTTCTTAAAACGGAGTCACTGGGATATATTTGTTGTTCCACAGAAATAAACTGTCACTAAGAGCAACCAACCAATACCAGGAGAATTACTTGCCATTGCCACATATAACAAAGATATACAAAGGATCCCTCCAGTGTCCGTATTCTGAACTACTAGTTCTTTTGAGTGTGGCAACACCAATGTGAGCTGGTTTGACAATAAGTTAGCAATGTATACATATGCAGTTTATGAAATGAGTCGGCTCACTCTTCAAAAAGATATATATTAAAAACATATTTCCAAAGCGATGAATCTTCTACCAAAAGTGCAAGAAAATTACGTTTAAAATTCTGGAAAAGAGAAACGCCTTCTAGGTAATATGTGGACAATTTTGTCAAATTATTGTGTGAAACTGGATCGTTACTGTACAACACGTTCTGCTGCTCGTACAGTACGTACAAATGAATATATTGTTGCTGTTGCCAAGAGTGTGCAAGAATAGCCAAGCACCTCAATTAGCAATTCCGGTCAGGAATTGAATTTTATACCGATCGAATCAGAAACACTTTCTGAGTCAATTTAGCATTTTCCGTCTGTCCGTCCGCTGGCCGTCCATCCGTCTTTATGTCCATGTAAACCTTGTAATCAAACAGGTTGCAAATATGAACATATTTTGATGACATTTGGCATGTAAGTTTTTATTAGCCATAGCATGAACGCTATTGAAATTGGCGAAGATCGGTGCATGTTCAGACATAAAATGGACACCCATGAAAATGCCATATGATCCAAATTATCATATGGATCTCGGTCAAATTTATTACATCAATAGGATAATTCTTGGTCATAGCCCGCATATGAAGCTGATTTCCGATCTTCACTTAAATCTATAAAAAAAAAAAAATATTGCACAGTTTTTTCTCTAATTTGGTTTGTATATGTTCTTACAAAGAATAAGTGACCTTATCAAATATTGTCAGGATCGGTTAATTTTTTGACCTAGTCCCCATATAATTATGGCATCCGTTATGAACTTTTTCATATTCAAAGGAAAAGAAATGAATAACAATGCCACTCAAATTTGGTTTATGCTTATTTCTATATCCAATTAGTTGGGCCTAAAAGATAGGGTCTCATCGTGTAGGCGGTTATTAGTAGTTTGGTATTTTTCAGGAGTGGTTTATCTGGTTTTGGGAAAATAGTGCATCAGAGAAAAAAATAAAGTAGTTTATGTTTCATGAACTAATTTTTTGTATAAAATCGGTACCGGTACCCACCTCCGAAAAACTAAAAAAGTTCCTCTGGGCTATGAAAATTGATTTTCCGCTTTAAGAGTTAGTGAAACGCCCTACTATGTGTATTTGTAAAAATAAAATCTAATTAAACGTATACAAAAATAATGATTTATAATACTAAAATTCTTTAGATAGATATAAAACATCTTCTATGCAAAAAATTTGTAGAATCGTCTCCGGAAAAACTGGCAATCCTTTTTTTGCACAGACTCGGTGTTGACATGAATATACAAATACTAACGGTTAAGTCTAATAGATAATTGGTATAATTTAAACAAATCATAGGTTGGCATCTCACATACTGTGAACATAAATTAGAGTGAGCCTAACTTAAAGTGACTCTGTTTTGAAAACAAACCATCGCTCAGTGGTGAATTCCGGCCAAAAATCCATAACTCCTATATCTCTTAAAGTAAATATCTGAAATTTGGTATTCAAGTTAAGAATATCATATTTGATCACTCACCTAAATTTTGGACACACACATAATTTTTATAACATACCTAATGAAAAATTAAACACATATGATTGATTTATTTGGAATTTTTTTTTTTATACATACAAAAATTTTTATGATTTTTGAATTAAATTAATTAATAGGTTCCAAGGCTTCATCTATCATGTTTTGTTCTTTGTTATCACTTCCTATTCTTATTTGACTAATCAATGGATCCGAGGATATTAAAAGGTAATGAATGGCATCTTCATTGTTCAGTTTTCTAGAAAATCCTCTGCTGTGACTCATCCTGGCCGATTTAAGAATTTTGTTGTATGCTTCCTGAGCCTCCTCTGATAATGTGCCTATTGGTATTCTAATATATTGAATTATTTCAGCACCATGAATGAGAACTTTATGTACAGTCGGCGGCATGTTGTACCATCCATAAAGGCACACAAATAGTTCATCTGTCTTACAACAAAATACTTTAAATTTATTAATAATAATTTCATGGCTTGATGCTTAAACTAGGAGAATAATTGCAAAGTTTTCAATTAATTCGCGGGTCAATGTTTAATATATCAGCAACTATACTATAATGTTTGAAGAATGTTCGAGCAATACTACCATTATTTGAATTAGCTGAATCGGGTCATACGACACATATCCCCCAGTCTTGATCTCATTTCGTTCTGAATTTGTTTTTTATGTTTTGTTTTTTGGTCTTGTTATCATTTGAAACAAAAGATTTCTTAAAATCCATATTATGCGCTATATGTAGAAGATACTCCATAAATCTCATCCAGAATTGTAATTGATTTCAATGGGTTTTCATGATTTAACATATGTAAGTTTATATTATTTTGATTTGCATTGCATATATAGCAAGACCTTGTGGATATCTGATAACGACTTTCATCAACCATTGTACAAAAGAGGGAATAGTTGATCATAAATTTACGGCTGCCATGGAATTCAATTTCTGATGGCAATAAATGTTTAATTTTTTCACAAATATTTTTGTACTCCTTTTCGATCATTTTTTTATTTTCTTTAACAAATTCAAACTGTATTGGTCGACAGAAATGAACAGATGATGGCCTTTAATTTTTCCAGATAATTTGTTTTGACTTTGTCGATATGAACAAAATTTGTTTCGTTGATTTCTTTTAAATCCGATTCGATAGAAAATAATATTCTCTTTGAAGTGTGATTTCAAAGTGCCTGTAGGGCAATTCCATATCTGACGGAATTACATTTTGAGTTGAAAAATTGAAGTTAAGGCTATTCCACAGAGCTATTTTCAATTGGAAATTCATTCTTCAGTTTGAAAATGATTGTTAATGATTAGGAGATTTAAAAAAAAACTCAGAAGCAATTTTTTCACTATTTTATTCTTTTATTTTTGAGTAATTTCTCATTGTGTGATGGAATGACATTTTTGCTACCATGACTCTGTCCTGGTATTAAAATCTGGGAATTTTTTTGAATTAAGAAGCTAATCAGTTTTTAAACTAATGCATATTTTGCATATGAAATATAAGCAATATAAAATTATAATTTAGAGCAACTCACCTGTAATAGTGTTGATGTTATTAACTGTAATTTGATGTGACGGAATGACTAAAGTTTCTTAAACATGTTTTAAAAGGAAATGGAGTAAACAAATAAATTTTATAATTGTTTTATTATCTAGAATACTTGTAAGAAATAATATTATGTAACTTGGAACATATTTAAATATATTTCTAAACTTACTTCATATAAATGAAATAAACATTTTTTTTCATCAAAGTTGACATTTTTATGGAACTGCCCTGTAGTATTATGGATGCACCCTTTTCATCTGCGATTATACCTTCGGGGTAGCAATCCTTTTTACATTCCAGCACTTGAGGATATGAAGGATAATACTTTGCTCCTAACAACATCTCACTATAAGATCTTAAGTTTTCGTACTTTGCCTTTGATAGCTCCAGATCCGTAAACATCGCTAGAGCGATGTAAAATAACATCTTTATTTAAAGCTTCACATTTTGGTTTGCTAAGGTTTTCAGACGCCTTATGAAGTAGTGATGAATCATACACTCCGTTTCACATGAATAGCACACTTGGCAAGGTACATTTCATTTCACGATAGCTTTTAATCAAATGAAAGTAAAGAATAATTCTTGACTTAAATTTATAGTTAAAGTATTTAGTTTGTATTAACAATACACAAAAACAAAATTTATTGAGTATTTTTCAAGTTACAGGACTTAAAAATTAAAAAACCTAAACATAGAGCGTACATTTTGTTTCATTTGAATAGCACACTTTATTTTAAACTACATTAAAAATTATATAATTAATTTTAAACAACTTGTTTTGGGTTAAATATATAAATTATTAATTTATAAATCTAATTTAATAATGGGTAGAACCTCCTTTGTTTAGAATAACTTCATAAAGCTTATTTGGTAAGGAATCATAAAGTTTGTTCATATAGTCAAGGGAAATTGAAACCCATGCTTCCCGAATAGCCTGCATTAGCTCAGCTTTGGCAGAAAACTGTCTCCCTGACTCATAAACTTAACTGGCCAACCCCCCCCCCCCCCCCTCCTTCAAACATTTTCGATAATTGTTAAGGTCCGACGAGTATGGAGGCCAGTCTAAGAGTTTGACATTTCTAATGGGGCAAAAGTCTTTTCCAAAAATCCTTTGTACGTGTGCGCGTTCATCTTGGGAGTCTAAAATTGAAGCTCGCATGTACCGAAATAAGATATGGCTTCCAAGACCATAACCCAGCCGACTCTGCTCCAATTGATGGGTCTCCTTTCTTAAATCATGGGACTAATAGTTATACCCGTCAGGGCGCTTGAAGTTAAATTTTTTCTCATCAGAGAATACAACGCGCTGCCACTCTGTCTTCCATGACATGTAGTTTCTACAGAAACTAAGCCGAGCTTTTTTGCGTAGAGGGGTAAGCGGTGGTTTTTTCTTTAACTTAAGATGCATCAGATGTTTAGGTTTAGAAATCACCTGACAAACAGTAGTTTTACTTGCGCTAACTCCAGCTTTTGATCTTATTTGTTCAACAGAGTCATGCGAATTGGAAGCCTCGCTCAGTATAGATCGCTTATCTGCATTGGAAAGTACACTATTTACATGACCTTTCATATTTTATTCCATAATTTGAGCTCTTCTGAATAAAACTGTATACGACTTTTCTACTTCTTCCAATTTTATTTTTTGCTATTTCAGACACAGAGAGGTCACGTGATAAGTTTTTATTTTAATTTGTTCCTCGTTCGTTAATGCTGTACCACGACCCATTATTATTGAATATTATTAAAATATATTTTAGATATTCAAAATAATGGTTTACTTATATTGCCGATGATCTGCATGACGTAAATTAAATTTTAACGCAAATCTGCAAATTTTCAAGTGAAACAGAAAATGCATTGGAATTTGAAGAAAACGAAAATGAAATGCACAGAAAAATGTAACGGTAAATTCTCAGAGTTTCAATTTTGTCGCAGAGAATCCGGATAAGAATATGAAAAAAATAGTATAACAACAAGTATAGTTCAGTCAATGAATATTGGTAGATAACATGGTTTAAAGGAAATTACTGGCCTTCCTCTATATAACTGTTAACTAGTTCCGGCATCCCTTATTATAAAATCTTATATATTAAAAGAATTTATGAAAACTAAAGTCAACCCGTCTGGCCGTTCTATTCGGCCGATTTCCTTCATTTTTTTTTAAATGAAAGGTATTTAGACACAGATATGTCATCAAGCATTGGAATTTACTCATATCCCACCTTACTCAAGTTATTTTTTTTCAAGATTTTTTCAATATTTCCCTCTATAACTAGAGTTCTAATTAACGTAGGCTGTTGACATAAGTCTAAGAACACTCAGTGGATTAAGCTCTTTATTTTGAGCTATTAACTGCTTAAATTCGTTGGGTTGGAGGAAAGTTATGCGTGGAGAATCAACTTTACTTTTACTGTACGTTAACTTATCTTGGCATATTTTGGCATTACTGTACGTTAACTTATCTTGGCAAATTTTGGCATTACTGTACGTTAACTTCTCTTGGCAAATTTTGGTATTATATTATAAAAATTAATATAATAAAATATAATGCTGCGGAGCAGCAGGGGTACTATATTAAGTATTATATATATATATTTTTGTGCATATATTTTTTCTACAAGCTTACACAATCTTCACATTCCAAGTAATTACAGTTTAATTTTAACAACATTGATTCCCGATTTTCAAATGTATTCCTAGTTTTTTGCACAATCCCCATTTTTTTTGACCGGTACTAATTAACCCTTAAATTTTTCTATTTATTTCGTCTATTTTAAACATTTTTTTGATCGCTCCTCTATGTGTTTCAGTATTATTAACAATGTTTCATCCCATTTTTATACCCTATACCACTATGTGGTTTGGGTATAATGACTTTGTGCTGCTGTTTGTAACAACCAAAAATATTTGACCTAGACCCATCTTTAATTATACCGATCGAATCAGAATCACTTTCTGAGTTGATTTAACAATGTCCGTCCGTCCGTCCGTCCGTCCGTCTGTGTGTCCATGTAAAGCTTGTAATCAAACTGCAGGTCGCAAATATGAATATATTTTGATGAAATTTGGTATACAAGCTTTTATCGGCCATGGGATGAACGCTATTGAAATTGGTGAGAATCGGTCCATGTTCAGACCTAGCCCCCATACAAATTACCCATATGAAATCGACATAAATTGCCATAAGATCCAAATTGTCATATAGATCTTACTCAAATTGGGTTTGTATGCGTTCATTACATCCACTAATGAGTAGTCCAAAAATGATCCCTTTGACCCCATATAGAGCTGCTTCCCGATCTTCACTTACATCTATTAAAAAACAAAAATATTGCACTGATTCTTCTCAAATTTTGTTTGTACATATTTTTGCAAAATACAAGAGACTTTACCAAACATGATCAGGATCGGTCCATTTTTCGACCTAGTCCCTTTATAGATATAGCATCCGATATGAACTTTTTCATATCTGCAGCCAAAAAAATTAATAAAAATCCCACTCAAATTTGGTTTTTGCTTATTTACAATGTCCAGTTAGTTGGGCCTAAGACATAGGGTTTCTAAACGCATGGTATAGGGTATCGTATAGTCGGTCTAGACCGACTATAATTTTCTTACTTGTTTACTTTGGTGAAGTTGAAATATTTCAAAAAGTTCCCCATTTGTAATTGATGGAGTCACTAATAATGCTCTGGTTTACAGGAAGGCATGAAATGGCAGCTGAAATTTATAATACTTACTCGTGATATCATACACTAGTAAATTTAACTTACATTTAACCTCTACTAGTCCCTTATAAATTGTTCTGGCCTTTCAAAAATTGGTTTTTATAAGTTTTATTTGTTAAACTCTTTCTTTTAACTCAATCTCTCTGCCTGTCGTGGGGCAACCCCATTCCCCCTTATCCGATTGATCTGAAATTTGGCTCATAGTCTTGTTGTGAATAGAGATTAATTTTGGGGTTGTCACACACTGTCACGCGTGGTCACGCAAAGTCACGGAGTGATCTAAATATCATTTCCCCTCATCCGATCGATCTGAAACTTGGTCCATACACTTGCTGTGAAAAAAGATTAACTTTGACATAGTCACGCACAGTCACGGATAGATTAAAACCCCACTTCCCCTCATCCGATGGTTCTGAAATTTTGTCCATAGACTTGTTGTGGCCAAAGATTAATTTTGGAGATATTCCAAACCCATATGCATAAGGAAAGAAAGAGTTCTAATAAAAACTTTGTTTTTATGGGTTAGATTATTTTTTAACTAATTCGCAACCACAAAAATAACGATGCATCGGGAGCAAAATTATGTCCGGACCAGCTTCAAATATTCACATAACGGATAAGAAGCTAGTTCTAATTCTGATATCTCAGACTCAGTCACTATCTAAAGCTTTATATTCACAGAACAGATGAAAAGCTGTCTTCGTTTCTACGGGTGTGCAGCGGCTGCTATTGTGTTCCTTCGAGTCTTTCTGTGTATTTACTAATAAGCCTCTGACTCTGCATGATGGCCGTAATTTATGATATATTCCACCTTCTCCCACTGATGAGATACTAAATACTTCTTACATTATACTTAAGCTGCGTTCTGCATGTATTTGTATTTTGCGATATTTAATAAGTTCTCCACTGCGAGTAGAAAACAAACCATGGAGTGAGTGATCTATGCAGTTATATCGATTTTGTTTATTTTCAAACAGCATTATCAGTAATTCAAATTGTTGAAAACTAGATTTTTATAAACTTTGAAAAGTTCATCGAAATGTTTCATCAAAATATCAGCTCTCGGGAAAAGATTATAGGTATGATTCTTTTAAGATTAATTATTTCTAAGCATTCGGATGTTAGTTGGCTTTTTAATTTTTATACGATTTGCATTTATTTACTGTCACGCGTAGCACTGTTACCTAAAAATAAACTTTGATTAGTGAGATTTAAAAAATTTCCATTTGATGAAGCTTTTTTCAAGTGTATCGAATATTTCTGTTTTTTTTTTTGTCATCTTTATCCTAACAACCAATTTTTTTGAAGCTTATGCCATTTCGCCACCAATTCCCCCACCTCCCTTCATCTTAAGTTGTCTGACAAACCATCATGGATGGCAGCCCAAATATAAAGCGGAAATGGTTTTTTTTTAACGTAGTAACAAGACGTGATTATATACACCTTGGATTAGCATAAATTCATTTGAGTTCTTGTTTGAAGTTTTTTTTGTTCATTGCTCACCTTTTCCTTGCAAAGTGATGGTTGTTCGAGTGTATTTTTTCGATTTTATTTCCACCTCTCATCAAATTATCCTTGTGAAGCTACTTTGTATGTCACTTTTCAGCTAACTACAGTGTGCATGAATGGGCGTGTAGTTGTATGTAATCTTGCTTGTGTGTGTCTATGTGTATGTCTGTGTTATCGTTAATCCATCGCGTAAAAAGATATTTTGTGTTGTATTTTTTCCGCTTACTTTGCAAAGTGGATTTTCCTCAAAGTCACGCATGGTAGTGGGTGCGACAATATTTTTTTTCGTTTTTTATTTGACTTGAACGCCACTTTACACTTGGATTGATGTGACCTTTTTTGGTTGGTATTTGGTGAACCTGTACTTGTACTTAGTAGTTTGTTAATGGTATATTTTTTTTTTTTTTTTGGTACACAAAAGAAGAAAGAAAAATTACTTTTAAATGCACTTTGCATTGATTTTGGTTGTCATTGAGAATGATAAGAGAAAAAAATCACAGGAACTCAGAAAAGTTTTTAAATTTATATAATTATAATTGAAATCTCCAAATTGATTGTGAATGTATGTTTTGAGGTTAAAAAGAATTAAGCCCCGGAAAAGCATAATTTCAATACTATGGGATATACATTTAACAAGAAAGACAATACGATACCCTATGTCATGACTTTCGAGAAAGGGTATTAGATAAAATTTTGCTAAAGTCATAATTTTTGTGTTAATACTTTATTTTTCAGCAAATAGTTTCGAGTACAAATGAATTCAATACTTTTAGGTTTTTTATTAAAATAATATGTATTTACATATATAACGATTTCGACAAAGAATTTAGAATCTTTTCCTCTAAACTTAAACATTATAACAATATTTTATTATACATTTGCCATTAAATAATTTTAGAAAAGTAAGGCAAAAATTTACACAAAGCCTTTAGAAATTTAGGATAAAACAATAACGTTGAGCTTAGACTATAATTGCGATGATACAACAACCATGCTCAGAATATTGACATCGGGTATTGAAATTTATTGTTGACCCTTGCATTTTATTATCTACAAGTTCAGAGTTTATTAGAATATGAAGTTGTTGAATAAAGTAATGCAAAAGCAATTGTAGATCATTTCCAAAAGTTTGTTTTGTGCAATCTGACAATTTTTTCATTATACTGTGCTGAATTTTGCCCGTTGTACTGATGAACATTATTTTACGAAAAACAAATTTTCGTAACAGACTTTTGTTGCCAGCATTGTGTTTGGAATTCCGACTTCTTAGTGCATATAACAGTCTTGTTATCTTATTATTTTTGTCAATTCTATGTGGAACGTGGTGGTTGAATTTAAGTTTAGCACCACTCCTAAATATGTGAACTTACAGGTTATTAAGATAGGACACATGGTTTATGTGGATGGGAGAAGTACATGAATTGCGTCTTTTGAGGATTAATTAAAATGCCATTTTTATACCATCCAAACCACACTACAGAAGGCGTATATTGAAGAGTATTTATATTCTTGATCTCTATAAAATCTCGAGTCGATATAAAGATGTTCGTCTGTCTGTTCAAATTACGCTTATTCACAATGTAAACCATCTACCTGTGAAAAATTATTATAATATTGTTTGTCTCGTGCATGTTAGTGTTGAATTTAGTACTTAATAACTGAGGAATGACGTACCAAAATGTAAAGATACTTCGATAAAATTTAACAAAAAACTAAAAATAGAGAAAAATATTTATAAGTAATAGTAATAATGCACATAATGTACAAAAAAAAAAAAAAATACAAAAGAAACAAAACAACAAAAATAAACAAACAAACAAATAAAAATGTAATTGTATGTATTTACATTTATGTTCATTGCATTTAATAATTACTTTCAATTAAAAAATACGAAAATACCTTAAATATTTGCAAATTATCTTATATATTTTAAACATATAACATGTTGCAATTTAAATGTGAAATCGTGCCATTCTTCTCTCTTTGTGGTGAACACTTTGGTTCAATGAACAAATTCTAAAAAATTTCCAAAAATTTGTATGGGATTCTGGAATTTGTTCATGATGAAAAAATTCCCTAATGTTTACGTTTTTAAACTCTTTCTTTTAACTCAATCTCTCTTTCTATCTGTCGTGGGGCAACCCCATTCCCCCTTATCCAATTGATCTGCAACTGGGCCGTGACTAAAGATTTATTTTGGGGTACTCAGGCACAGTCACGCATAGTTACGCACAGTCACAGAGAGATTAAAACCTCACTTCCCCTTATCCGAACGAACTGAAAATTTGTTCATACACTTTCACAGCAAGAAAGATTAAATTTGTCATAGCCACGCACAGTCACGCATAGCCACGCATAGTCAAGTACAGTCACGGAGTGATTTAAAAGCCATTTTCCCTTATCCGATCGATCTTAAACTTGATACACAGACTTGTTGCCAACAGATATTAACTTAAAGATAGTCACTCATAGTCACGCATAGTCATGCGTAGTCATGCATAGTCATGCATAGTCACGCACAGTCACGGAGTGATTGAAAGACCATTTCCCCACTTCCAATCTGTCCAAAACTTGGCCCATAGACTTGTTGTGACCAAAGATTAATTTTAAAATAGTTACGCACAGTCAGGAAAATATTCAAAACTCATACATATGAAAAAGGAGAGAAAGAGTTTTAATAAAAACTTTGTTTTTATGGGCTAGATTATTTATTTATTTATTGTTTATTTACATACTTTATCTTATAATTACAAATTATAAAATAAAACTATTTATGAAATATTTATAAAATAAAAACTATTTACTTTACATTATTTAGGTAGAGTTATAATTACAGTTTTAAAGTTGGTTTTATTTATATTACATTATACAGATTTTATTTTTTGAGAAATTTTGTTAATAGTTTTATGTTTTCGATGGAAGAATGGGACAGTGTATATATAGGATCTGAGTTTTGAAAAATACTCAATCGGGAGTAACTGGTTTCTGGACAATCACAGAGAAAGTGGGAAAGTTTTGTTGGATTTGAAATATCACAATTGCAAAATGAAGTACTATTGGGATTGAATACTGGTTCATGTGTTGCAATAGTGTGACCTAGACGAAGTCGTTCAAATTTGGTACAATCTAGTCTTTTAACGCTCGTTTGACTATCATTCAAAAATTATAGGCTACATTATTTGGGAGGTAATTTGATTTTTATTTTTATATTTAAAATTTTTTAATTTTTTAATTTAGAGCTTTTTTTAATAAGACGCTACAGCAAAAATGCTTCAAAAATAAGCTGCGAAGTTTATTTATTTTGTAAACATTAAATATAACGGAATCTTTTGCAAATTAAAGGAATCAGAACTTTTAAAAATCGAATCAGTTCATTCAATAAGTAATTATCATTGATCAGAGAAGTCAAATTTATAGAAGCTTCAAAAATGGAAAATGGATGCGACGTTTAAAATTGTGCCGCAAAAATGCTTTAATCAATTGCTTATAGTATAGGATTAGCAATTATTGCACATACGTAGATAAAATTTATCATAAGACTTTTCGCTGAGCTGTGTTCCGCGTCCGGGCGCCTCTTCCGCGCGTTTGGCAGCTACTTATTTTATTTGCCAAAATATATTCTTCAGATCATTCCGATATTTTAGCTCAGCTGTGTTCCGTGAGCGCGTCCCGTCGCGTCCGCTCGCCACTTCCGCACACCGAAATTATGCTATTGAAAAGAATACAAATTTTAAATACGTTTATTGTTGGACAGATATTGAGATCAGTATGCAAATTTTCACTTAAATAAATATTTAACAAAATTGCTTAAATCAAAATATGTAAAAATTGAAGAACGAATTTGGGGAGTAAGTTAATTTTTTATTTCGTTTTTAAAAAAAATGGGGAATCTGTTCATTTCTTTTGGGGCCCTTTTTTTAAATTTGGGGAATTTGATCATCGTAATGTTATTCCGGTGTGTACCAAATTTCAGAGAAATCCGTTGAAAAATACATATTTGTATAGCGAACAAATGTACCAAAAAACAGAAAATGAGTTTTTTAAAAAGGAGGGCATAAAGGTAGGCGTGGCCAGAAAGATATATAATCCGACCTTCGCTGGAGTGCAGAGATCACGTGCACCAAATTTCAGAGAAAGCCGTTGAAAAATAGAAGTTTGTATAGCAGTCAAACAAAGAAACAAATAAAAGGAAAAAAAAATAAATTTTATATCCATAGAAGTAGGCGCAAAATTAGGCGTTGCCGGTAAGAAGCATATGGCGACCTTGCATGGAGTCCAAAAGTAAAAATTTGCATGGCGAAAAATATACTAAAAAACAGAAAATTAACTTTTTTTTTTTTTTTTTTTTTTTTTTTTTTTAATCGTTTATTTAATTCAATTTTATAAACTTAAACTATAAATAAACAAATAGTATGAACAATAATTTAAAATACACAGTCCCATATTCGAGCTCTCTAGTAAAGTATATATAATATTAATAACATTTTTTTAAAAATAATTACAATAATTTATACAATATTTATTAGTATTTTATATATGTATGTAAATAAATGTAAAGAAAAATATCAAAAAAAAAACATTACTTTCATATTTGGAAAGATAAAAACTAAGTCAAGGGATAAAAAAGAGGAAGTGGAACTCATTCAGTGAGCCACCAAAATTTTTTAACATTTAAGTTTGGGATCATATTTTTATCCCTTAAGTAAACGCTAGTGTCAAATCTACGATTTTCAAAAGTCATTTGCCTGCAACTGATAGATTTTATATTGGCTCGTCTATATATGTGATAAAATATAGGAACGCCAAATTCGTTTTGGATAAATCCTTTACTATCTAGATATAAGAAAGCTTCAGGTGGTATATAACCATTATGTAATGTGCTATACAAGTATTCCTCGTTGGCATAATAAGGAGCAATTATTAAGTTATTTTCTTTACATTCGAAGCATTTAATAATGTGGTTTCTAATTAAATGAATTATAAAATTATCAATTCTACTTATTTTTGCTACCTTATATAGTATTTTATTTGATACAAATTTTGTATAGTCACTATTAGAAGTCCTATATAGTGATGTGCGTGCTCTCAAACATTTTCGTTCAAAAACTCGCATTTTCTCCATATAAGATGGTGAAATATTAAACCATATTTGGCAACCGTATGTTAAAATAGGTCTGATTAATGATTGATATAACAAAATTTTTACATTGTGTTTAATATATTTAGAAAAGAATAGTTTTTTGTACATAAAAAATGCATTTCTTGCTTTTATTAGCTGTAAATTAGTATGACTATTGAAGTATAAAAATTTATCTAAATAAATTCCAAGATATTTAACCTCATCTTTGTTTGGGATATGTATATTGTTATTAGACACTATTCCAAACTCTTTCCAATTTTTTTTTATATTATAATTGCACTTTCCTACTGGAGGACGGAACAATATAGTTTCGCATTTATTAAAATTAATTTTCATTTGCCAATCAAGGGCATATTTCTGTACTAAATTAAAATAATTTTGTAAGTTTTCGTTAATTTTTTGGATTTTGTTATCAGAATGATAGATAATGATGTCATCAGCAAATCCTATGATGTTATCAATTTTATTTAGGAGATCATGTATGAACAAATTAAATAATACAGGGGAGTTCACAGTACCTTGTTGCAAACCATTTGCAATAATAAATTTTCTAGTACTTATTTGATTATTATTACTAACTTGAAACGATTTGTTGTTTAGCATATTATGTATAAGTATTAATAAATGCATTGGAGCTTTATATTTCCAAAGTTTATAAATTAAGCCTGGAATCCAGATACTATCGAAAGCTTTTTCAAAATCTATAAGACAGGCACCTGTACAGAGGGATTTATTCAAGTTCCAATTGATATTTGAGACTAAACAGTGTATTGCATGAATAGTTGAATGTTTGTATTTAAATCCGAATTGGTTATCATTGATTAAATTTTTTGTTTCGCAAAATTTTAATATATTTTTGTTAATACAAACTTCATATACCTTGCTTATATTTGGTAACAAACTGATTGCACGAAGGTTTTTTGGATTACTTGTGTCCTTATCTTTTTTGGGTAAAACTACAACTTTTGCCAATTTCCACGCATGTGGAAAGTAAGAATTATTAAGCATGTTATTGAATAGCGTACAATATTCTAAAACAATTGTTTCTGGAATATTCCTTAAAATAATATTGGGTATTTTGTCTATGCCTGAGGATAATTTTTGTCTTAAGTTTTTGAAAATATAAAAAATAGAATTCTTTGTAATGAAATAATCCTCAGCGAGAGTTTCATTTAACTCATTGGCCTTTTTATTTGCATTAAATATTGTTAAAAATGTTTGGTTTGCTTCGTATTCAGTTTTTGTTTCCAAAAACCTAGAGAAAAAATTACCGACATCAATATGCAAATCGTTATCTGGGTCGATTTCTTTGTGAGAGTGAACAGATTCTAGATAGGACCCAATTGTATTTAATATTTGGTTCTGATCTCTTACTACAAAGTTAGTATTTTCCACATCTAATTCGAGAGCATTAATTCCTATATTTCTTAGTAAAACTTCTTTGTCTATTGGAATTTTAATCTGATTAATGCTTAATGCTTGAGTCATTTTAAATTGTTTTTTGACTTCAAAAAACATATTCGATGGATTTTTTATATCAATGCTTTCCAACTTATCCTTGAAATGTTTATTAACTGCTAGAACAAAATTGTCATTAATAAGTTTTTTAATTAGTTTTAAATTATTTTTGAGTAAATTAAGTTCTACTGGCGTTAATGAAAGTTCTAGTCTATTATGTTTTTTGATGGTAGTTATTATTTTACTTTTTTCAGATTGTAATTTCTTTATAGTTGCGTTAATGAATTTTTCAACTGAATTGCTGTTTTTAAATTTTGGGACAGACTTTTCAATTGAGTTCATTATAAATTTATTTAGTCTACTCAAATAAAAATCAATTTCAGAGTTTGTTAGATTTCTGTTATTCGGTATTGTTTCACTATTATTTAACTCATTCATGATGTTATTTTTGAATTTTTTCCAATTAGTTTTTTTGTAATTAAATTTTAAATCTGGTTTTTTGTTAAAAAAGGCAAGTGGATGATTATTTTCATCATGTAAAATACGAATTTGTATAGCATTGTGATCGCTATCATAGTCTATGGTTTTTAGGCAATTTAATGTATTGGTTTCCTTCTGTATAGATAGGCGAGAGTCTGCTATGCATACATCTAAATACGATTCACAACGGGGATAAGAAGGTGTGACAGAAGCATATAAGCTGCATCTAAACAAAATTTCATTGAAAGACATCCATTCTTTAAGCATATTCCCTTTCGTATTATTAGAAGCATTGCCCCATTCAACATGTTTACTGTTTAGGTCTCTTCCTGGTTTTCGGGTTTTTTCTTCGGCCAGTTCTTTACAACTGAAGCTCTCTATATTTTTCTGAATATTTTTGTTTGCGACTGTTATTGCCGAAATATATTATAGCAATTGAGTTTGTATTCAAATGTCACTTTCTTAGATATCGTTACTGGTAATAATACTTATAGAGCAGTTTAAATTGCTGTAATATGATAATTTTTTTGAGTAATTTCATTAAAATGAAAAAAAGTGTTCTACCCGCGGGTATATATAGGCTTAAAGAGGACACTGTCGTCTTTTTTCGGGTGACATACGGTTCTTGTTCAGTTTCTGTTCCACTAAAGTTGAAATTTGATAAAAAAATATAGTAGTTTAATAAAAAAAAAAAAAAAAATAAATAAAAAAAAAAAGATAGAGCTCCCCTAATATTAAACTGTAGGTTGTAATTTCTTACAACAACTATAGATTACAATCCTACCAACCTTGTAAAAAGAATCGCAGGTCATTATCGATGATAACTTAAGAATAGCAACCATTTATTTTTAATAAAAAACAAAAAAAAAAAATCACATTTTTCTGAAATTTAAAAAACAGTTGAGTTTGCCAGCATGCCACGCCCAGAGTAAGCAATAGTTTAACCTAATTTTTTGAATACCTTAATTTGGTTATTTTAGCTACAAAATGGCGTTAAAATTTTAAAAATCGGTGAAAAGAAATTGGAATTTTGGCCAATGAAATCAAAATTTCAGCCACAGTGGGGCGGTCCCTGATCAATCAAACCTGACAAAGAAAACACTGCGAATTTGGGAGGCATTGTTTTTCCTTTTTAAAGATAATCAATAAAAATTATCCCACTCTCATCTCAACAAATAGACGCCATAACCTTATCTGCAGGTGGAAATAATCCCTTCTCCTTCTGTGGGCACGATTCTCCTATTTCAGTCTACTGTTTTAACCAGGGCTGTGATGTCGTCCAAAAAACTTCCATCTCTTCCCACTGAAATTTTTAAGGTCCGACTACAACTCCAACTCCGACTTCTACTCCAAACAGCGATAATTATGTTGTGGGTAATTGATGCCAGTGAATCAATATAACATTTATTTTATGAAATATTTTATTTACTTTTATTAATCTTCTTAATAATAAACAAAATATTATAAGTTCGGGAACTTAAATTAACAAAACTTCAAAACACAACTCTGCATTTGTCGTTAGAAAAAGGATAGCCTCAATAATATCTGGCTTCATTGATGCTCTCAAATCGGATCTGATGATTCAGAGTGCAGAAGATATTACTTACGCGGATACTTGTGTGCGGTGTAAATGTCGTGGTGATTAAAGCAGCACCCTATATTATCTCATAGTACTTTGGAATTGCATTTTTTTTTGCTAAATCTGATGAACGGTAAAAATTTCTCTATCTCTTTTAATGCCTGGTAAAAGTCTAATTTAAATGTAGTATTCTTTTTCTATTTGAAAAGCTTTTGAAGTGTGTGTGAAGGTAAACTCCAGCATCTAGTTGCGGCAGTTGAATAGAGTTCGCATTTACACCGATCCATTTGCAAATGCTAAAAATATGTCCAGAAAATTCGATGTTTGATAATATAAAGCATCAGTATTATGTCCAAGTTAATATCTCGTTTTACTTTGATGTCCTCCACTTAATAACTGGCCTCTAAAGGTTCCGCACGCCTGTAAAACAACTTGAATTTGAATTTGTCACCAATTTTCCTAAACGAATAAATATTTTGAAAAATTACAATGATTGAAGAATATTCCTTAATAATTTAAATTTTATGATAAGAGTCCATTTAGAATTTTAGTTATTATTGCTTAAAACAATTGTTATAAAAAAGATAAGCACAACAAAATTATAACTACCACATAGTGTGCGACTTACCCACTCGATTAATCTTCTTTAATGTGCTATATCCGTGGTTTTCTAGAATAACCGCGTATGTCATAAAATCAAAATGTTCAAGGGAGCCAAAAACCGTTATATTTGAAATTATGGGCTCGATATAAAGATTTTATAGCTTTTTATTTAACAGTCCTGTAGATATGGGCAATAAATACTTTATATAAAATTTTGAGTAAAAAATCTTCAGAGGTTTGGGTGTAACGACTTTGTGCTGCTGTTTGTAACCCCAACCGATCGAATCAGAATCACTATCTGATTCGATTTAACGATGTCCGTCCGTCCGTCCGTCCGTCCGTCCGTCTGTGTGTCCATGTAAAGCTTGTAATCAAACTGCAGGTCGCAAATATAAATATATTTTGATGAAATTTGGTATATAAGCTTCTATCGCCCATGGGATGAAAGCTGTTGAAATTGGAGAGAATCGCTCAATGTTCAGACCTAGCCCCCTTACAAAAGACCCCTATGAAATCAACATAAATTGTCATAAGATCCAAATTATCATATAAATCTTAGTCAAATTGAGTTTGTATATTACATCCATCCATTTTTATATTACATCCATTAATTAGTACTCCAAAAATTATCCCTATGGGACAACTCTTAGTCATAGGCCATATAGAGCTGCTTCCCGATCTTCACTTAAATCTATCAAAAAACAAAAATATTGCACGGATTCCTTTCAAATTTTGTTTGTATATATTTTTACAAAATACAAGAGACTTTACCAAACATGGTCTGGATCGGTCCATTTTTGGGCCTAGTCCCCATATAGATATAGCATCCGATATGAACTTTTTCATATCTGCAGCCAAAAAAATTAATAAAAATTCCACTCAAATTTGGTTTATGCTTATTTTCTATATCCAGTTAGTTGGGCCTGAGAGATAGGGTCTCTAAACGCATGGTATAGGGTATCGTAAAGTCGGTCTAGACCGACTATAATTTTTTACTTGTTTTTTTTTCAAATATGAGAAATTATTGCGAAATTAGGTTGGATGCATATGTTTTTATATCTCTTGACATTAACAACAGAAGTTGATTTGCTTTCTGTTATACTCGTAAATACCAAAATGTAAAATTTTCTTTTTCGTTTGTTATAACAGAAAAATAATTCAAAATACAGATTTCTTTATATCAAATTATAACTGACATTTTTGGTTTAAAATATTTTGTAATAATAAAATAATTTATTGGATTTAATACTGGATTTAATACACTTGTTTTAAGATATGAATAATGTTGGATAATTTATTTCATATACATGTCATAGTATAACATTTGGAGAATCTTCAACAAAAAAATTCAATTAAAAATTTTAATAAATAAGTCCGGCGAATCTCCAGAGGTGTTGTTGTTTAACGGTTACCGGATCATGGGAAATAAATAATGGAAATGCGTTTAAAAACTGATATGTTTCCCGAAGTAATCACGAAGAGTTTAAAATTTAATTTGTTTTTTTGCAGCATTGTGAAGTGAAAAAAAACCATGATTACCTGATGATTTATGTGTAGAAAAATTGTGTAAAATTTCAAAGGAATCGGTCTAGTGGATTTTGAGTTATGATGTTCACCGACTTCAAACATGTTATTTGCGAGAAAATCGATTTAAAATTTTTAAAAACTGATTTATATACGATATACCGTATGAGTTTTGCTCTGATTTACTTGAAATTTTGACACAACACTCTCGACATATTGTACATGTTTTAAAACCTTACCCCCATCTCCCCTCTTAATTGAATTAGTTTATTAATTTGTACAAACACTTTTATTTGTGAAAGGAAGTTATTTTGCTGTTATATGTACTTTCATTTTATAATAATTATTATTAAACAATTAAGAGTGTTAAATTCGGCTGTGCCGAATCTTTGATACCCTCCACCTCGGTTTGAGTATTGATAATAAATGTAAACAAAATATTGACAAAATATGCATGCGTTTCCTATATGCATGCATTTCCGGTTATATGACATAACTTCTCATTTAATTTAGTTTTTGCTAATTAAATAGCTCGCCCTAACCCCTATTGCAAAGGTAATGGTTGCGTAGGGTGGCTATATGCATTAAATCATGCAAAAAAAAGCTCTCTCAACTTCTTTATTAAAATATTGTCATATCTGGAAAACATTGAGAATGAATTTATAATTATAAATATTCAAATTAGGGATGCCAAACGCAAAAAACCAAATGTCCCAAACATTTTAAATAAAATAATTTGTTCTCTTTATTTTCTGAAAACCTTCAAATACTAGTTGTTTATAGCGAAGAATTTCTTCGGTCCCAAGAGTTCTAATCACATTTTTCATACAAATTGCTTCTCTTATAGCGAACAGTGGTTATTATCAAACTTTTAACTTTAACAAACAAATTTTTTTTTCCATTTCAGAATTTTCGTATATTTTATATATTTCAAAAAAAAATTTATTTCAATTTAATTTAATTTTATTTTCATTTAATTTTAATACAAAACAAAAACTTCGATTTTCAAATGAAGTTTTGTAAAAGGTCCTTTTATGTATATTTTCGTAAAAGTTTGCCAGTAGCCAACCTTTGCTTTGAACTTTCTGCTTCTATACATAAGGAGTTTTTCATATTATATGATTTTAAAAAAATATTTTATTTTTATAGAAACTCGGTAATTTTAGTCTTATTAAGACAAACAATTAATATGTAATTTAATTCAATTAATATTTTATAACTTTTTAAAATGCCCCAAATTAAATAAACTTATTCAACTAAAAAAAACTTTTTAAACCTTTCGAACAAATCAAAAAATACTACGGTTATAACGAACTAAGTCTATAAGGAACTAATTTGGCCGGTCCCGCGGAGTTCGCTATAAACTAGCTCCATTTTATTGTAGAAAAATAGAATAGCATAGAAAAAAAAAACGTTTTAGAGCAAGGTTCCTAAACGTTTCTTAAGGGGGGTAAGGTTTTAAAAGTTAAAAAAGTCGTATTTTCATAATTCTTTTTTGAAGATACGAATAATGTTGGATTATTTATTTCATATATCCGTTATAGCATAATATTTGAAGAATCTTTGAAAAAACTTTCAAATAAAAATTTTAATAAATAAGTTCGTGACAGCGAATCTCCGGAGGCGTTGTTGTTTTGCGGTGAACATCATAACTCGTTACCGGATCATGTGAAATAAAAAAATCGGAACGCGTTTCAAAGGTGACATGTTTCGTGTGGCAGCATTTTGAAGGGAAAAACGATTTTTGCTATGCAATTTCGGGAATTTGTTGTTAAAAAATGGGAAAGAAAATGGAATTAAAAAAAACCCTTCGTGGTTACTTGATGATTTATGTATAGATATAGTGTCTAAAAGAATCAGTCAAGTAGATTTTGAGTTATGATGTTGACGGACTTCGAATTTATATACTATGATTATTATACTATATACCGTATGAGGCCGGTCGCTGGAAACGCTGTATCTTCTTAAGTTTTACTCTGATTTACTTAAGATTTGAAACAACACTCCCGACATGTTGTGCATACAGAAAGAGAAATGCAAAAAAAGGTTTTAAAACCTACCACCCCTTAAGGAAGTGCAAATACCAATACACCTACAAAAAAGAGAAAAAAAATATTTCATATGTCATCATAAATTATGTAAACTGTAAAAAGCGAACATTTTTTCCAATTATCTATGTATAAATCCAAAAAAAAAAAAAAATAAGGGCGTATTAGTTTTACTTAAAAAACAAAATTATTATTCCAAATCGCCTTTAATTCTTCCATGATAATTTCAATATATTATTCAAATTAAAATCTTAAATATACCTATTTACGTAATTTATGTTTGTCAAAATATAAAGCAAATCATACAAAAATTAATATGAGTGAAAAAAAATTATTTTCCCACCACTCTTCTGAAATTACAATGTAATTTAATTAAGCAAAGTCAGAATAATTTAAATTTTAAACTTATTATTGCACTATTTTTTCAATTGCCTTTCAATACAGAGCTTTAAATGAAATCATACGTTGGACAACAACAAAATCCTCATTGAAGATCTCTTTTTTCTCAAATATTTATCAAAAAAGCATACTCTTTGGTAAGTGCTGGCAATCAGAGAACCTGAGCGAAACAAAACAGACAAACGGTAAAGTTTAGTTTGATAAAAAAAAGTATGTATGCATATCGGAAGACGTTAAATGAGAAAAATAAAAATGTTTAAAATTTCCTTCATTACTCTTTTTTGCAGAATTTTTTCATTGGCCAACAAAGGGAATTTAAAGAAGAATTTGAATAGATATTAGTTTTTTTATGCATTTTTTGCGTTCATCTTATTCCATATGTAACACGAAATCTGCATATGTAGTGCTATTGTCGTTAGCAGTGCTGCTAATTTTGACAACTTATTTTAATTTCGACGATTTTTCAATTTGTTAAAATAATTTTTTAAATTTGTTAAAATGATGATTGAAGATTTTAAATTTTCAGTAGTATAAAAATTAGGATTTCAAGGGTTAACAATTAATGGGTTGTAAATCGAAAATTGATAGGTTTAGTTCAGTGTAAATGTAAATTACAAAATATGTATAGATTTAATTCTGGGTCAAGTCCATTTAAGATTTAAGTTTTAATTACGGCTATACTTTAAACCAATATTATATGTTTCAGCTATAGATACATGTAAATAAAATTATTTAGTTGATTGCTGTGTTAAATTTTTTTCGTTGAAATTTCATCACTAATACATTTTTATGTATAGAAATAACCAATGCTGTAATAATATTCGTAATATGAATGATATAAATAAATTTTATTCCTTCCTTTTGTTATATTTTTCGAGTTTTATAAGCGGTAAAATTTTCTTGACAATTTCTTGTTTTAAAAATGACAATTTTGGCGATTTAGTTTCCAAAATTGTAGATTTTCAGAAGATTTTATTAGCAGCACTGGTCGGTAACAAAGAAGAGAGAAAATTGTGTGTGTGTTTGTATAAGATGAAAAAGATTATATTTTGTTTGTGTATTTCACATAGCTTTGAGAAAGATTAAATTTTGTTTGTGTATTTCACCTAGCTTTGTAGGGAGTGCTATGTGTGTGTATTATTTCAGCGTTACAGAATCAGTCAGTCAGTCAGTGAGTCAGGGATCAGCGTAAATATATATAAGATTCATCCAAAAAAAATTGTGAAAATTTATATATAAATAACATTCTCATCAAATTGCGTTTATTTATGTAACAATTTTTATGTTCGCAATTCTTAAATATCATTTGAGGTTTTCTAAAATTCACTGAATTTAAATAAATGTTTTCTGTTGTGTGATTCTGTAAATTTCAACAATCCGACAATCGCAAAATATATCGACAGCTCTTGTTGTTTGCACTAAGGATTAAGTGATTCACTAAGTATATACATCTTAACGACAGTCGACAAATCTATTTTTCTATTTATTTAAATTGTGAACGTGTGGCATCTCTGTCAAAATAAGCGAAAAACACAAAGAAGAATAGAAAAAAACAAATTACTTTGTGTTTCACTGGATGATTGTATGTTTATGTTTAATATCTCTATTTTTTTTACTAATATTTCTGTTTTTTTATTTGAAAATGAAATAATGAATTAAATATGTTATTTAATTTTTTTATTTATATAAAAATGTTTTTTAATAGAAGCAAAATATTTTCACTATTTTATGATTTTTATTTATTTATGACGACATTTCAACCTAAACATTTAAGTTTTTATCGATTGAGTAAACAACACAAAAATGGTTGTTGTTTAGATAACAACAACAGCTGACTTTAACAATAGCGAATATCGTTTAAAAATTTTACTGATAACTTTGCAATTTTTTTTTTTAACGATTCTACTATCGTTAACAGAAGTTACTGAACAACCATTAATTTCTCCTGAATGCCAATATTTTTTATATGTAAACATATTTGGTGTTTTTTTTGTGGAATTTGATGCAATTGATGTCTTCTAAATTTAAAATTATTTCCGACGTTTTGATACGATTTTCTGAAATTCAAACACTTATCCACTGTTTATATATGATTTCATCAATTTCATTTTCTAATAATAATTCACCAAGTTTCTCTTTAAAATTTTGTATATCTGGACACATGCTACATTGGCCAAGGTAGCAATTTTGTGATGGGGGATTGCATATAAATCTTTTTAAACAATCTTTATAAGTTTCCAGCACAAAATCCTGCACATTTTCTGTCAATTTTTTCAGGTTTATTGCGTGGAGCATTAGTTTTGTATTTTGATGTATTTTACAAACACATACATTATGGCTTCCTGACGCATCTGCTAGAACCACATTTTTTGGCCGAAGTTCACAAAATTTAGAAATTCCAATAGTTATCCCTTCATGTTTTTCTTTAAATAAAGCATAAACTTCTCGAAGATTTCCGAGTAAAAGTCTTTTATTTTTTTTTTACTTTTATACCATTTTCTGTTATTGACACGTAGTCTTTACATCCTGGTAGACATCTGCTGACATCATCAGTTTCATAAAAGATTTTCACCACATTAACAATTTCTAATGGCAATCGTTTTCCAAGTTTTGGATTCGGTGTACTCAATACGCCTTCTGTCTCAACCAAGTTTTTTACCTTTCGTGCCATGAAATTTGTTATTTGAAATTCCTCCTCCATTCTTTTCAATGTCCAGCTTTTAGGTAAAATAGTTAAAAGTTGAATTTTATCACTGTTTTTAGTTATTGATTTAAACTTTTCTTTTAGTTGTTCGATTATTTCCGATTCTGGGCATACGTGAGAGGTTGAAGGTGTTGAATTTGGGAAAATGTTGGTTTTAATTGATGTTGTTATTTTTTCTAACTTTCTAGTTGTATACCCTTTTAATGGAATTTTTCTCGAACATATTGGAGATTCTTGTAAATATGTTAAACTTTCGTTTAACTTAGAAATTCGAACATCTCCCGAAACTGATGCTTCACTTTCCGAGTCTGAAGTCTCGTTTTCTGGCTCGTTCATAGATTGAATATTATTGTTTACACTTCCTTTTAATTTATAAAGTTCTCTTCTGCATATATCACATATTTTATTTGATATTGAAATGTTATTACTAATTCCAGTCATCCATTGCTGAACTTTTCGAAGTCCTCTTGCATTCCGGACATGAGCAACTTTTTTAAATGGATTACAACAATATATTGTATTAAATGACATATTGTTTACAGAGGCAAAAAACAATCACTTTGAACACTTTTGGTTTTATTTAAAAATATTGATTTTATAGCAACACATGTGGTTTTTTAAAGCAACGTGCTTAGAATGGTTTTTTTTTCGTGGTGCTTCCTTTGACTTCTCGTTTTTCAATAATTTCTCTATATCCAAGTTATTTGACACTACGAACCACACCCGACAACATTTATACTGTTGTCTCGCTCTAACATAATTACCTGTCAAACCAACCCTAACACAGGTCTGTACTGAGTACAGTACAGAGCTAAAGAACCAGAAACAAATAGCGGCGTGCTTGCATAGCCCGCCGACGCTAACGAGCACAACCAACCACATTCATAAACAGTAACAGTAACAGCACCGACTTTTTAAATATCTACCTTTACTCTATGATAAATATTTCTGGATCCAAGCATACCCCCAATCTGAAATTTTTTGGAACTTTAGGGAAGGAACCAATCTTAAACATATATTTTTTTCAGATTTTTAAAATTGTCGTTTTTACAGCTATAGCCTCCCGAGTTATAGGTCAAGAGATGTGACCTTGGACCTTTCCAAAAAAAAAAAAATCATGTTGTACATCAAATTAAAGGTAATTAATTAACCTTTCAAATGCAACCTTGATGAGTTGCGTAACCCCTTTCCCGTGACCCAATCGATCTGAAACTTTGCAGGCAGGCTCATGGCAATGACAGTAATGACCTAACAAATTTTTTTAGTGATGCCAAAACAATGGAAACCTTTAAATTTTTCTACCAGAGTTGATAAAAAAATGTACAAAGGGTTAGTTTTTATTATATTATTACCACAACGAAGGCAATGAGTAATAATTTATCAAAACTAATAACATCAGAAAATTATTCATACAAATCTATGAGAGATGGCCAGGTAAGACTAATGATCAAAGACATTCAAACATATAGTGTGATAGTAAAATATCTTTTACACTTACCAACTCAAACAAGAAAGAGCTTTTAGAGTAGTTGTTAAAAACTTGCATTTTTCTACACCAACCTCTGAAATAAAAGATGAAATTCAAAGCCTAGGTCACAAAGTTCGAAACGATATGAACATAAAAAGTAGAGTAACGAAACAGCCTATGTCAATGTTCTTCGTTGACCTAGAACCAATGGTAAACAACAAGAACATTTATGAAATAAGAAATCTTTTGAACGCAATTGTCAAAATAGAGCCACCATTAAAAACACATGAAATTATACAATGTTATAGATGCCAAGGGTTTGGTCACTCAAAAACTTATTGTAGGAAAATGTTTAATTGTGTGAAATGTGGACTAAATCATCCATCTGTTACTTGTCCTAAATCGGAAGAAACACCTCCAAGGTGTGTTAATTGTCTGCAATATCATACCGCAAATTATAAGGGATGCCAAGTATATAGAAATCTTTTGAAAAAAAAATATGAACATCGCAGAAATAATTTAAATATTTCCCAAGCAAATTATAATCCTAACCCAGAATATTCCCCATCATTTAATAATAACAATAATTCTAACAGTCGATCTAAAAACAATCAATTACCAGAAACGATAACAATCAACAAGAACAAAATATTCTAAAATCCTTAGAAACATTTATGAAACAACAAAATGAATTAACAAATAAGCTAATAAGCATGATGCAGTTAATCATTACAAAATTATGCGTTTAAACTTACGTATAGCGCTATGGAATGCTAATGGCATTACCAATCACACACGAGAAATAGAAATTTTCCTTCAAACTAACTTCATAGATATTCTTTTAGTCTCCGAAACACACTTGACCAGCCGAAGCCACTTTAAAATTAATGGCTACCACCTTTTGCATACCAATCATCCCGATGACAGAGCAAATGCTGGCTCTGGAATCTTGATAAAATCCACAATAAAATATGAAAACTTGAATGGCTTCCAGCAAAACTATCTGCAGGCAACTTCTATTAAACTAAAATGTAATGACAGTGACTTAGTTGTATCCTCAATTTACTTTCCTCCCCGACATACCGTACTTTGTAAAAATTATGAGGATTTTTTAATACACTTGGTATCCGTTTCATTGCTGGAGGCGACCTTAACGCCAAACACCCTTGGTGGGGATCCAGACTGGTAAACCCTAAAGGAACTGAACTTTACAAATGTTTGATGAACAAAAACCTTTGAGCCCTTTCTGCTGGATCACCAACACACTGGCCCAGTGACCAACGAAAAAATCCAGATTTATTAGATTTCATCGTATACAAGGGCATCCAAAATCATAAACTAGAAATTAGAAGTAGCAATGAACTTAGTTCTGATCATACTCCAGTTCTTGTAAATTATAACGTTTCAGATCATTTAAATACTCCTACTCATCAAACACAAACATACCTCTATTTCAACAATATTTGGATGATAATGTTAATCTTAATATAAATATTAAATCTGAAATCGAATTAGATGAAGCAGTCGAAAATTTTACAAATGCAATGCATAACGCAGCGAATATCTCAACAACAATATTAAATTCTTCATCTCAACAACATTTCTCAAACTTTGACGTTTCACTCGAAATTCGTCAACTTCTAAGAGAAAAAAGAAGATTGCGAAAAAGGTGGCAGATAAGTAGAAACTCACTCGATAAGCGATTATTTAATAAATCTAGCAACGATCTTAAAATATTGCTTAATAAGCACAAAAACGCTAAAACATCACAATTCCTTGAGGAAATAAATAATTCAAGATATGACGAGCACCTACTATGGAAAGCTACTAAATTTCTTAAAAGACCAACAAAAAGGGCTATTGTTTTAAAAAATACAGATGGCTCGTGGTGTAGAACTGACAAAGATACTGCTGAGACATTTGCTACTCATTTAAAAAATACTTTTGTACCATTTTCTTTTAATACAACAACTCAACAAGACGATATATCAGATTTTTTGAACTGTCCTTTACAAATGGACTTTCCAATAAAATTTTTCACTCTACAAGAAGTAAAAAATGTGATCAGACTGCTGAATAAAAAGAAAAGTCCAGGATATGATTTAATTGATGGAAAAGTTATCAGTAAACTAACGCATAAATGTGTTGTATTTCTAACTTTAGTATTTAACTCAATAATAAGGCTTAATCATTTCCCTTCACAATGGAAATGCGCAGAGATCATAATGATACAAAAACCCAACAAGCCCGGAAATTTGGTAACATCATTTAGACCAATAAGTCTACTTTCAATTTTCTCCAAGTTGTTTGAAAAAATTTTTCTACAAAGACTATCTCCAGTTTCGGAAAGCAAAAATATCATCCCTGAACATCAATTTGGTTTTAGACATAAACATGGTACCCCCGAACAGATTCATAGAATTGTTAACAACATAACTGATGCTTTAGAAAAGAAGAGATACTGTTCTGCTGTATTTCCAGATATTCAGCAAGCTTTCGACAGAGTTTGGCATATGGGGTTATTATACAAAATCAAAAAATTCATGCCTGCACCTTTTTATCAGTTTTTCAAAAGCTATTTATGGGAAAGACATTTTTACGTAAAAATCAACGAAGAAACTTCGGAACTATATGAAATATATGCTGGAATACCACAAGGTAGTGTGTTGGGTCCTATACTATATACTATTTATACAGCAGATATGCCTGTACTCGACAATGTCATGGTGGCTACATATGCTGATGACACAGCTGTTATGGCAACAAGTGATTCCCCAGATGAAGCATCTTCTTTTGTACAAAATGAAATCAATGAACTTGACCAATGGCTAAAAAAATGGAATGTTAAAGTTAACTGTGAAAAATCTCAACATACAACTTTTACACTCAGAAGAAAACATTGCCCTCCAATTACTTTAAATGGTTATACAATTCCGAAGACTGATACTGTAAAATACTTGGGTATGGCTCTCGACAGGCGACTTACCTGGAAAAACCACATCAAAAATAAGCACGAACAACTCAAAATCAAAACTAAAAAACTTTACTGGCTTTTAGGTACAAAATCTCAGCTAAATCTAAACAACAAACTGAGAATATACAAGGTCATACTCAACTCAGTGTGGACTTATGGTATCCAGTTATGGGGTACAGCTAGTAATTCAAACATCGATATACTTGAAAGATACCAATCAAAAACGCTAAGGCAAATTACCAACGCGCCATGGTATGTTACGAACAAATCCATCAGAAATGATCTTAATATATCAACAGTTCGAAACGAAATTAGAACCGCAAGTGAAAGGTACCTGCAAAGGCTAAGCGACCATACTAATCCTTTAGCGATATCGTTACTCGACAACACCAACGAAATAAGATGACTAAAACGGAACCATGTTTTAGATCTCCCATTCCGCAATGTGCATCTGCAAATAGTTAACCTTTTAAAATTTAAATTATATTTAGATAAACTTTGTAAATAATTATTATTATAACACCAAATTTAAATTATATTTTTATATATGTAATTCATTTATTATTTTTTAATGTTATGTATCTCATTGGAGTTATATCCTAAATTTAACAAATTTGCTTATTATCCTCGGATAGATTGTAAATAAAGAATTCATTATAAAAAAAAAAAAAAAAAAAAGGGTTAGTTTTTATTATACTATTACCACAACGACCTCAAAAACAACAAGTCCAGCTATGACAACAATACAACATTTAGAATAACAACAAGAACAATATAGAAACATCATATTTTTAATTTTTTTTTAATTTTCAGAGATTTCCCTGGACCTGTTCCACCGATTTTAATGATTTTTGAAATAGGAATCTTGCCATGAATTCGGTGAATCATTCTCACTAAAAATGATCACTCAGCTATCCTATTGAGGGCGTGATCGTGACTAGAACAACATAGAAAATCATATTTTTTCAAGACTTTTTTTTAGTTCTTCATTCAAATCTCGGGCCCTAATCGACCGCTGTGGAGGATTTAAAATAGTGAATATCTCAGAATGTTAATGAATCATTTTTTGTTTCAACGAGCACCCTAGCTGCCCGATTGATGCCGTCATCGTGATTTCCACAGACGGACAGACGGACATCGCTATATCAACTCCGGTAGTTATAAGGATCACAAATATATATATTTTATGGGGTCCAAAATTTTTTTTCTAATTATTACAAACGGAATGACAAACTTATATATACCCTCTGCACACTGGAGTGGAGGGTATAAAAAGAAAAGTTGTTGAACTTTCAAATACAATTGAATTGCAATAAAATTCCTAGGTATTTAATTATGGTTACCTATTTCCTACAAATTCTTTGTCTGTGTGTAGGATCCTTAATATCAGCAAATTTTATATAATATTTTTATACTTATTAGTTAATAAATATATAGCAAAATTTCTATGTTTAGTTTAGTATGTTTCAGAACCACAACATGTGCGAAATACTGATTTTATAAATAACACAGTGCGACGAATTTCAGTTTAATCTCTGCAATTCAAGCACCACTATGACGGTTCGTTAGTGTATCCAAAATGATGAAAAATGGCCAAAGGATTTTTCCCTGAGGTACCCGTTTTCGCGGGACGCCCTGGCGCGCTCCCCCACCCACTTTTGTTATCTTATGGTCTTTTGTTTGTCATAACTCGAGAACGGCTGTTCCGATTTAGGTGAAATAAATGTTGAAAAATTAAGAATTACCATTCCTTTAATCTATTCCCATACACTTTCTCTATATTATAAACAGTTTCGCAGATATAAATAAATTTTTAAAAATCATAAAAAATCCAAAACGGAAAAATATGTCAAGGCTATGTCATAGGCAAATTGCTATTTATTTTATATTCCATTGGCACCCTAAATTTAAATCATATTTCATTGTCACCCGAATGTATATTCATTTGGGCGATTAACGGCAAATGTCATTTTATGCTTCTAGGCCAGTGGTTTTCAACCTTTTTGAAGCCGCGACCCCTTAACGTTTTTGCTCTCACAGTTTTTTTTTACAAATATAAATTTTTCGGTGTTCTTTTATGTTTTTGAATTCAATTAATTTAGTTTATGTTTTTGAATTAAAAAAATAAAATATTTAAAAAAATAAAATATTTAAAAAAAAAATCAATGTATTTTATTTAGATCAGCTCGCGACCCCCGAGAAAGGTCGACGCGACCCCCCAGGGGGTTGCGACCCACCGGTTGAAAACCACTGTTCTAGTCTAATCACAAGAAGGCAATGTACATTAGTTGCTTGTTGTTGCATTTAGCATGTAATGCACATTGCTTTTCTGTTGTTGTTTTTAACCAGCATCTAATGATCACCTGATCGAATGATCACCTGATCTGGTTACATTTATTAAAAATTATTTAGTTTAACTTTAATTTATTTGCTGCATTTTTAACAAAAAGATTTACATCGATCAACAGGCGCCTACAAACGCGAACAGTAAAAGTAATTTTTCTCCTGTTTTTTATTAAAAAAAAATTTAAAAAGTGCAAAAAGTGGATAGAATTTTCTTTCTATTTCTATATTAAAGTTAAAAATGAATAGTTGTGCCGAAAATATTAACAATTTTTGTTACGTGTGTGGACATTTTGTGAAACTTGGAAGAAACTCCACAGCAGATAAGAATAAACGTGGTAGATTCAGTGCTGAATTCAAATTTGCGTACGAGAAATATTTTTCCCAGCCAGTGTTTTGTGTGGATTGGGCTCCAAAGACTGTTTGTGGAAGATGCTACGGGCTTCTTTTGAAATGGACAAAAAGAGAGATTAATGAAATGCCATTTGGCATTCCTATGATGTGGTCGTATCCGGGCGAGCATCAACGATCAAACTGCTACGCTTGCATGAACTCCAGATTCAAGTATACAGGTCGAACCAAAAACAAAAGTGGTAAAAATAAAGCAACGGCAACGGGATACATCGGAGTGCGAAGTGCACAATTACCACTTCCGCACTCAGAAGATGTACCGATACCACCTAAATTGCCCAGTCCGGATTGTTTCACTATAATGACAACTGAAACCGCATTCACCGAAGCATCAACATCACATTCGTTGTATGTGCCAGAAACTATACAAAATGATGAAGCAAAACCTCTACATCAAGATGAAATGGACTTCGTTGTTGCTCATCTTGGTTTGTCGCAGCGAAATTCTGAATTTTTAGCGTCGTTTTTAAAGAAGAGAAATCTCACGCAAAAAGATGTAAAAGTGACAGCCTATCGCCAGCGACAATCACAATTCCAGAAATTCTACACTATTAACACGCAAAACACTTTTTCGTATTGCATTAACATTGAAGGTCTTATGATTGAAATGAATCTTAATTATAATTACAATGCGAAGGATTGGCGTCTATTTATAGACTCGTCGAAGACCAGTCTGAAGGCTGTACTGTTGCACAAGTTGAATACGAAACCGCCAGTACCCATAGCCTACAGCATCGACATGAAAGAATGCTACGAGACAATGAAAACAATACTGCAAAGTATTCAATATGATCAACACAAGTGGAAGATATGCTGCGATATCAAAGTCATCAATATACTGCGGGGTCTCAAAGGCGGATATCCGAAGCATATGTGTTTCATTTGCGATTGGGATACGCGCTATAGGGGCGACCAGTACACCTGCACGAGTTGGAAAAATCGAGAAGATGTCCTTGCCATAAATCCGACATTGAGCATGCTTCATGATGCGTTGGTACCGATCGATGATATTTACCTACCAAACCTGCACATTAAACTTGGTATATGTAAAAAATTTGTCGAAAAAGTAACCAGAAGGGAGTCAGCATTTCATTGTTTGAAAGAAATCTTTCCAAAGCTTAGCGAAGCAAAACTTAAAGCAGGTACAAAATACATGTTTTTTGTTGTAATCTCATGGTTTTTAAGTTAGTTTTCATTAAAAATTTGTTTCATTTCTTTCTAGGCATTCTCAATGGACCGGACATTAGAAAACTCATTAAAAGCGATGCATTTAACGAAATATTGACCGACAATGAATTAATTGCTTGGGATTCAATAAAAGCAATATTACATGGGCTGCTACGGAAGCACCGTGTGAATGGCTATGAAGTTTTGGTTGAAAATATGCTTGATGCTTTCCATAAAATCGAAATTACGATGTCCCTCAAAATTCACTTTCTACATCGTCACCTTGATTTCTTTGCTAAACAATTACCTACTGAATCTGACGAACAGGGTGAGAGATTTCACCAAGTTATTATGCCGATGGAGACTCGATTCAAAGGAAAGAAGTTGGATGCCATGCTATGTGAAGTTTGCTGGTGGTCATGTAAGATAAACAGATTCAAATCTACAACCAACGAAGGGGAAGAAGAAGAAGAAGAAAGTGTTGATAACGAAGAGCCTTTAAACACTTCGGGAAGTAGTGGTGAATCAAATTCGGATGATCAAGATGAAGTTCAACAGCCACCTAAAAGAACTCGACGTTAGTTTTACAGTAAAACTGTTTTTTTACACATAAAACTTCTTTTCTAATATGAATAAATATATTCTCAGTCATCCAAGTAATAAGCCTTGACATATTTTTCCGTTTTGGATTTTTTATGATTTTTAAAAACAAAAAATTTAAATTTCTTGGGGAAATTTTTTTTTTTTTTTCATAAATTTATTTATATCTGCGAAACTGTTTATAATATAGAGAAAGTGTATGGGAATAGATTAAAGGAATGGTAATTCTTAATTTTTCAACATTTATTTCACCTAAATCGGAACAGCCGTTCTCGAGTTATGACAAACAAAAGACCATAAGATAACAAAAGTGGGTGGGGGGAGCGCGCCAGGGCGTCCCGCGAAAACGGGTACCTCAGGGAAAAAATCCTTTGGCCATTTTTCATCATCTTGGATACACTAACGAACCGTCATAGTGGTGCTTGAATTGCAGAGATTATGTTGCACTGTGTAATTTAACCACCCCCAAATAAATGAAACCCAACTTAGAAGTAGTTTAGATTTGTTAACTAGTGTTAGTGCAGTTGATAACATTAAAATTGATTTTAATAAATTTTACTTGTCTATATAAGTTAAAGAATTTGACTCTTGACGTCTGTATTGATTAAATATTTGTTATTTTCTATAAAAAGTTATTACTCTGACACGTTCACAGTAAAAATAAAAGTGCAAATAATAAAAGGGGACAAAAATAGAAGAAAAAAAAATTCGAACAAACACTCGTTTTGTTGATAATCCATAAAACCAATAACATTCAAGTATTTGTTTTTTCTTGTTGTGTTTAGTTTATAGTTTAAAACAATTTTCAACCTAAATTCCGAATGACATAAAAACAACACAGTTACTGAATAATAATAACAACAACAATAACAACAAAAACAAAATACACAAACATAAAAACATTGACTTTGTTGATAGTTAACTGCAGTTCAGTTGAGTTAAATCCCCAGATAGCATTTTATTTTATAGGAAAAAAAAAAACAACAACAACAAGCAGATATAAAATAAAATAACAAACTAAATTGTCAACAACAAAACCATCCAAATACACACATTTCAACAATAATAACAACAACAAACAAGGCGACAAATATAAATTGATAAAGCAAACAAAAAATTTATATAAAAAAAAAATCATATTTTATGTACATGTTAGCCTCCTTGGACCGTTTTATACTCTTTCTACTATAATTATGCTCTATTAGAATTTTGTATAACTTTCTCCACAAAAATTGAGCCAAGTATGTGTATTTGAGTTCGGATTTGTACTTATTTTATAAATTTTGTTTAAGGAATCCATTCGTTAAGATTTAAAATTTAGCAAACTAAATTCCTTGGCAAAAGAGGCTGTTACTAGAATTTAAATTTTTATAAACAAAACTCTTCACTTGTCGTCTGGCCCAACTTCTTGCCGATAGTGGTTGATAGACTTTGAAAATTTACAATTTTTTCCTGTGTTCAAAAATGGCCAAATTTAAGAATAACGAAAATAATTGAAATAAATTATAAATTATAATTAAATAAATTATTGGGTTATGCGCCTTCTGTATCGATAGTAAAATGTTGGGCAGATAAACTTTGCCAGATAAGGTTTCTCCTTATTTGTCACAAAAAAATTCGGCTTTCATCAGGATTTTCAGCGAATATAGACTTGTGACATTTCGATTCAAATTCAGGGCAAGAATCGGTCCTTCATCAATCTCATTTGCAGGATCATGCTAAAAAAAATAGATTGATAGAATAATATTTTACTCAATCTGTGACACAAATCTCTTTTAATTATTTTATTCAGAGATTATGAAAACTTTGGAAATAAGTTTTTCGAGTTACACAGAGATTGTGGTGAAAAATTAAAGATTTTTTTACCAACGCCAGTTACTTATCAATTAGCCTTCATATATATATTTATTGTTATAAAAAACCTCAGACTCCCTTTCTGAGCCGAGTTAGCGATAGTCGCCCGTCCGTCCGTTTGTCTGTTTAACTGCCTGTCCATCCGTCTGTGTGTCCATGTAAACATTTTAATCAAACTACAGGTGGCAAAGATACCATACCATACCCTATACCATGCGCTTAAAGAAAGGTTCTTACGGTCATATTTGAGTGACATTATTATTAATATGTTTACATGTACATATGAAACAGTTCATCTCGGATGCTGTATTTATATGGGGACTATGTCGAAAAATGGACACATCCTGATCATATGTTGTAAAGTCTCTTATTTTTGCAACAACATATATAAAATTGTGCAATATTTTTTTTTAAGATTTAAATGAAGATCGTGAAGTGGATTTATATTGGGCTGTGATTAAGAACTGTACTACATGGTTTATTTTTTTTTAATATTGATTGTACAATAAACACACTCAAACCAAATTTGTCCGAGATCTTTATGATAATTTGGATCTTGTGTCAATTTATATCAATCTTAAGGGGTTTATATGTATAGGAATAAGCTCTGAACATCCATCGATTTTCACCAATTTCAACATCGTTCTTACTGCTGCTGTTAGCAGCTTATATTTCAAATTTCATCAACATATATTAATTAACGTTGTTGTGCCATATGACTTATTTCTAGTGAATATTTGTTGCTATTTATAATGATACGTATTTACCACGTGTGGGAGGTGCCACGCCCACTGGTTTGATCCCACCCATTTTTTACATAATTTCTCACTCTCATCATTCGTGAACTCACAACTGGTTTCAAGACTGTCGGATTTATAGTACTCCAAGTAATATTTTTTGTATGTTAGATGCCACGCCCACTAACCCAATCCCACCCATTTTTAGCACGACTTCTCACATTGCTCATTTATGTGCTCATACAAAATTTCAGGACACTTGCTATCATAGAGCTCCACATATGCGCTGTTAAAATTTTTTCATATGTTGGAGGTGCCACGACCACTTCATATATTAAAAAAAATATAGCCTATTTTACTTTACCGATACAAAGTTACATATTACCCATTAATGTCAAACAAACCCACAAACAAACAAATTTTTTATTTTATATTGTATATAGAATTAAGGACCTGTACTTTGATTAAAAACGTTGATTCAGAAAGTGATTTTGAGTCGATTGGTGTAATAAGCACAATATTTTTCTACCCTGACCACATAGGGGTGTCATGTATAAATATTGTAAACTTTAAAATAAAATTTCTGAAAACATTTTTTTCACTGAGGCTATAAGAAACCCGTCTTTTGAAGCAGCAGTGTACTCTAATGTATATTTTTTCTTTTTATGGCAAATAAAAAAGGTATTAGGTTAGCTCTATATATATTTTAGTAGTACATAAAAAATCAAATATATCCCAAAGATACAAATACTTACAAAACTGAATATATGATTATGTACAATATCACAAACATTGTGAAATCAAATCTATCAATGGAATGATATAAAAGGGTACTCGCACAAAACATTTTTGTAATAAACCAATTTTTCAAAATCTAAGTAATTGAGTCTCGGTAATACAGATTAGCAAAAATTAAAAAAAAAAAAATAGTGTAATATTGTAATTGTAAATATTTTCAGCTTTTAGTAAACTTTTAAGATGTGTTTTATATAAATAGTACTGAAATAATAATTATCAGTCTAAAGATTTATTAGTTATCACCTCTACAGCAGTTTGTGAAAGTAAAACTAGAATTTATCCAAAATATTAAGTAAACTTGTAAGGCAATTATAGTCTTTCTATAAGATACCCTTTAGGTTTTAGCTCCAATCTGGCATTTAGGGAAGTCATTAGTGGACATAGAAAATCATATCGTTATCAGTATCAAATTTTTTATACAACAATTTATTTCAATGATCATAAATTAATTTTACATTAATGATATTGCGAAACCGCTATCGACTTTTCTGCAGATCGTGCATAAATATACAACATGTTTATGACTAAAATTTTGGAGCATTCATTGCTGGTTCATAAAAAATGCTTGAATAATTTTTAAATTTTTTTCGAATTCATTGTATTGTTTAAAATTTGGAGTCGCGTTTTTCCCATAGTTGGTGTTGTGTTTCTGTACTTTGCATCTTGCTTAAAAATTAAGACGAGTTTGGTAATTGTGGTGTATGTTCGCAGCTTTTCTCAATTTCTTACGGATTTCTTCTATGTGTCGCTTTCATTTGTAGTTGTAATCAACGTAAACGCCGAGGTATTTGTAGTTCTTGGGTTTTGCAAGTTTAGCAGCTGTTCGAATTTTATGGACTAATGTATAATTTGGCTAAAACTAGATTTTTCCGAAGAACATAACATTTGTCCCATGACTATATAGAGATAACCGAATTTGTTTTCCTGTCTTCGCCAGAATTGTATATGGACTAGGAGAAAAAAGGTGTAAAAAGTTTGCATTTATTATGTCGAAAAATTCTCACCATTTTTTACCATTCTATAATATAATTCATAATTCTCCAGAACATTCTAGTACTGGAAAATGTTTTCTTCATTTTTCCAGCTGGATTTTGCACAGAAAATTGTTGCAAGTGCATATAAAGTTTCAACTAGTCCTATCAGTCAATACATATGTCATGTAGCCGCATATTGTCATTAATGTGACAACACCATAACACATTGAACAGAAAAAAACATTAATGCTTCAATATGGAAAATAACAAGTGCCGAAAAATAAATGATTTTTTAGGATTGCGGTCATATGGTGCCAAAAGTTGGAAAGAAGGAGCGAAAGAATTCGTTAACTGGAATTTAACTTTGCTTAAACGGAATATTTCGATAAAGTTGATAAAATTGGTAAAGATTTCAAGCCGAATACAGTGTGCAGCAATTGCTATAGAACTATTTGACCTGAACTTTGAAGCGCAGAAAACTCACGCAGCAGCATATTAGCGTCACGACATACCGGAAACCCCAAGGCGAATTTCAGCATTTGTACATCGTTGGCGATAAATGTACGTTCACTTAAAAGTTTAGTGAATAAAATGGGAATGAAATATAATGCTGCCGACGGGCGATTATTCATTGATGGCTCAGTTTCAAGTTTGCAGATTGTGCTGTTACACAGAACAAACATAAAGCCGTCAATTTTATTAGCATTGGATACAAGTATGAAGGAATCTTATGAAACACTGCAAAATATATGAAAGAAAATCAATTTTAATGAATGGATGCATTGCTTGCAGATGTTTGTTGGTGGAGTCATATGGTATACCAATATGATGATGGAGTCAGAGAAGGAGCGGAGAATGATAGATTTGAAGGACAAACCGAAACAGATATGCCATTGAATGTGCTAGCAAGCTCAGATAATGATGGTGATTCAGATAGTGGACCTGAACATCCAACGAAAAAACAAAGAGTATCAACTTCACGGGCTTCACTGGGTGCATAAACTTCAATGGAAAATTTATGGTTTTTTGCCTTTTGCACTATTTTTCATACATTTCTCAGGTTTTATATGTAAAATGCAGCTGTAAAATTGAAACTTTTTTTATTTTGATGGAAATAAAATTAAAAAAAACTAACCTATAAAACCAAGTTTTCATTATACTCCTTACAAATACCTTAATGCCATGCAAGGTAAAAAATTAAATGATATCAATAAAATTTGCTTTAAGGGAAAAGAGATTCAATGTTTTAGATGTCAATTATGGGGACACTCAGCTCCTAACTGTAATTCCAAATGTGTTAAATATGATGTAAATCATGAACCAGACTATTGCGGTGTAACAAATCGCGAATTAGACGCAACTTGTATAAATTGTAACGAAACCGGACACGTACCTAATTATTATGAATGTTTAGCTTATAAGATCTATATGAAAAATCAATTGTGGAATTAATTGACATTAATTTCATACATAAAACTCATTCTAGTAAAAACTCGAAAATAAATTTTGATAATTACAACGTCGTTAGATATAACTCTAGTCAAGGCACAGTCATACTAATCACCAAAGCTATTAAAATCCATTATATAAATATATCTAATTTAAATTTCCAAAATTGTTTCCTAAAGCTTACTTTATCACAGGTAAGGCAATTTAAAAAGATTATGTTGGTAGCATTCATCTTCCATGTAATATTGATTTTATATCTAGTCTCGATGTTATTAAAGATTTTTCAACTTCTTGTAACGGTGTTTTATAGAGGGAGACTTCAATTTTAGTAGTATCTATTGGCGCGATATTATTGACAACTTGATTGGTTAAAACTTCTATATTATGTTCAAGTTTTCGGGTTCAAATTTTACTAGATTATGTGATGTATCTCCGAGTTTTCCAAAAATCCCTTAGTTTCGACTTAGCAAATAAATAGATTTTTTCAAATATCTAGTATTGATATTTAATATTTTAATTCTCGGATTTCGATCTAATTTTGTCTCCTCCTAAAGATTTTAAATACTTTCCGAACACCAACTGGGATGATTTTCGTAATGACAATCATAACAATATCGAAGATATCTCCCCTCCTGTTTACACGAACTTCCACAACTGATATTGATGAAGCATTTCCTGGTTCATTGAGTGAAAGAGTCGGAAAGAGTCGAATTAAATAACAAAAGATTTATAGTCTCGGAAAATATAAAGAATTTTTTAAAGTTTAAAATTTTTCACAGAAATGAAAACAGATGTTCTGTCGAGTACCGCACGCTAAGTGGCCAGAAAGTAAATCAAGCCAAGGAGTATGAGACGGAGTTGCTGAATATTAAACCTGGACCAAAGGCTTTTAAAGAAGTTTATAGGATAATGGTCAAGAGGAAACAAAAAGGGATTTGATAAACTTATTGTGAATGAGAATATTTATCACAAGATAAAGTTGGTCAATTTATGTGTCATTTCACAGAGATATATATAACAGATGTACGCGGTATAGAACAGATGTATGTGGCAGAAGTTCCAAACATGGTGAATTTGTAAATTAAGTTTACCGTATCGTTTCAATCTTACTCAACAATTGTAAATTCTACAGTCAAAATTTTTTTTGGCAATATTTTTTTTTTTTTTGCGATATTTTTTTACAATATTTTCTTTCATCATCGCCGTGAGTCTGCCTACAAGGTTTCAATTGAACTGGATCACGGGGAAAGGGTTAAAAATTGATCCAAATTTTTTCGACAAGCAGACACTATGAGCTAATATATAGGGAGTAATAATCTAACCCATAAAAACAATATTTTTAATAAAACTCTTTCTTTCCTTATGCATATGAATTTTGAGTATTTCCGTGACTGTGCGTGACTGTGTCTGACTATCTTAAAATTAATCTTTGGCCACAACAAATCTATGGACAAAGTTTCAGATCCATCAGATGAGGGGAAATGACAATTAGATCACTCCGTGACTGTGCGTGACTACCCCAAAATTAATCTGTAGTCACGGTAAGACTATGGGCCATGTTTGAGATCAATTGGATAAGGGGGAATGGGGCCCACCCATGGCAGACAGACAGAGAGTATGAGTTAAAAGAAAGAGTTTAAAAAGAGATTTTTCTAGATGAATATTTTTCGATATTTTAGCAATTTGGGGCACTAGATGCAATTTCTTCGGGTAAATTTGTTTTACACTTTTTTTCTTCCAGTCTATAGCTACAATTGTGCCGAAGACAGAAAAAATCAAACTATAAAATCCGAACAGCAGTTAACTAGCAAAACACATATGGGGCTTTGTTAGTTTAAGGAAGTACTTTGAAAAACCGCACACGAGTAGGAGTTTGCATTTGGTGGCTTCAAAGATGTTGAACTGTGTTATTCAGCCGTGATCGTGCCACAATTTAGTTTTGATATCGTGTTGCATTTTTGTTGTGGCTATTTCTATATTCTTAGGAGCGACTACGATAGCGGTATCGTTAACATAAGCGAATGTTTTATTAGTTGTTAATGTTTTAATTAGCTCGTTAGAACATATTACTTATAGAATGGTGCCTAATTTTGAACCTTGGGATTCTTGATACTCACTTAATGTATTTTTCACTTTTACGTGATATTTTTTAAGAGTAAGGTGAATTTTAAATTATTCGAGACATCTCCAATGAATTCCTAATCCCTCCAGCATTTTAGTTTAATTTTAATTTTTAATATAATTTCATCTTTTTTAATAATCTGCAAGCCAAAAAGCCACATTGATTAATAACTTCATGACACATAAGTTCTTATATGCACCCCTCAATTGATATAAATTTTTCTCAAAGGGAATAGAAAAATTACACAAATAGATACTTGAAATAACATATCACCACTATTTCCACATATACGCATATGAACGCTTAATTATTTAAAAAGTATTTAAAAATAAAGAAACGAGATTGAAACGAGAAAGAAACGAGAGCTGAATGAACCCAATTAAAAGTCTTTGAAATTGAATTAAGACAAAACTATCAAAACAGCGTAACCGAGCTAAGGACATGGAATGGTTGCAATTCTTTGCAACAGTATGCCAAACCTGCAAAAACTACAAGGGTTAAAGGTTTCTGGACCTAATATTAAAACAACAATAAATCTGATTACTATAAAAGAAAATACTGCTGGGTGCAATATTGTTACATATGAATATTTTACTTTAATTATAATTATCTTTTTTAACATTCATAATAGAATTAAGTACCGTAGTGTTATATTTTTTTTAGAAATAACAGTAAATAAGAAAACTTAAAAAAATTATTTTATTTGCACACATCATAAGAAATATTTAGCAACATTTACTAACGTTGTGTATCATGTTACAAATTTGATCCGGAACTTACAATTGTGTGCAAGTTCATATCAAATGTAAATATTATATGTGAACTTTGTTAAAAAATGGTCAGATTGCGACCATATTTTGTGGGATTACTTATATGATCTAAAATCTAAATCCAATCAAATTTGTTAGTAATATATGTTACTTAAATGTCTTTAGATAAACCTAGTTCATATCGATATATCATATAATATACAGACATATATTAAATTTTACCAAGATATATATGATAATCTGGATTTTGGTATAAGTTAAATTGACTAAATGAAATATACTAAAGAGCTCGGTTATATGACAGTGTGCAGTAATAAATTATATAAACTCTGGTTTAGTTTATTTTTTGTTAAATTATAAAAAAAACTTTTATTGAAATAAAATTTACAAAAATATTGGGGCCTATGCCTGATGCGAAGGACATATAACGTCGTATGATTTATTCATATAATTATCACTCATACGTCTGAGTATTAATTTTGGTGACGAACATAAAAGTGTTTATATTGAAAACTAAGCGTTGCACTGTGGCTGAAAGTCGTTTTCATTGGCCAAAATTCTGTTACTTTTGAACCGATCAAAATATTTTAGTAACTTTTTTATAGTGGTATAATTTAATATATGTCTGTATTTTATAACCATTTATCAGTAGGTGCTTTCCGATATGAACTAAGTTTATCTAAAGACATTTAAGTAACATATATTATTAACAAATTTGATTGGATTTAGATTTTAGATCATATAAGTAATCCCAAAAAGCATTACTGAAATTACAATTTATTATTAATGCTTGCTTTCTCATTCAACACGTTCCACTGCAATAGAAAGTTGCAGAGGTATTGTTATCCAAAAACCAGGAAAACTTTCAAATGAAATAACATCATATAGACGTATTTCAATACTTCTTGTAATGCCAAAAATTTTTGAAAAACTTTTTGCTAAAAGACTCCAGTCCATAATAAAACAAAGAAATTTGTTACCCAAACATCAGTTTGGATTCAGAGAGCAACACTCTACAGTAGAACAAGTCCATCGTATTATAGATGTTGCTGAAAAAGCACATGAAAATATAGAAGTTTGTTCAGCCATATTCCTTGATGTAAGTCAAGCATTTGATCGAGTTTGGCATCAAGGACTTTTATATAAATTGTACAAAGATCTACCAAAAGAATTCTATAGAATTTTAAGATCTTGTCTTACTGATCGTCATTTTAGGGTAAAATTGGAAAATGGATATTCAAATTTAAAAAAGATAGAAGCAGGTGCGCCACAAGGTAGTGTCCTTGGACTAATTTTATACTTGCTGTATACAAGAGACCTGCCCATACCCCAATCCGCAACAATAGCAACGTTTGCAGATGACACAGCAATACTAGCAACAGCAACACATGAGAAAGAATCCATTAACAAAGTACAAAACGCTCTTTCAAATACCACACTTTGGATAAAAAAGTGGAGGTTGAAACTCAATGAGAGCAAATCTATCCATATGAACTTCACCAACGAAAAAATAACTTACATACCTTTATACATAAACAACATGAAGATACAATATGCAAATACTGCCAAATACCTAGACATGACACTTGATGCAAAAATAAAGTAGAAGATCACATCAAAAAGCTCAACAAATGAAACTTAAATTCAGACAATTGTACTTGTTATTTGGAAGTAATTCTGAAGTATCTCTAAGTAACAAACTCTTGGTGTACAAGCAAATAATTAAATCAATATGGAGATACGGAATCCAGCTGTTCAAAAAAAACCAATGTACAAATTATAAAAAAACACAAAACAAAATATTACGTACTACTGTCAAAGCTCCATGGTTTATTCGAAACGATGATCTGCATAAAGAATTGGTGTTAAACACCGTAATTGAAGAGACAAAACGTCATGCACAAAAGCATGCAACAAAAGTCCAGCTTCACACGAATGAAGATCTTAATGAAATCTTCTTTTCTCACAAACGAAATAGAAAACTACTGAGGGCCCTTCCAATGGACCTTGTCATCAACTAGAAAAATATTCAAAAATTTATAACTTTTGAAGATAACTACTGAATTGTTACTCGTCACACTGTTTTACCTCATATCGTTATATTACTAAGTGAGTTTTACTCAGTTGTGATTGTTAATAGAAAAAAAATTAATTAGAATTGATTGAGTACTTTTTAAAGGATCCCAGGTCAAAGTTAAACTTATCATTCTTTTTAACTTTTAGCGTGAAATGTGTGTTTTTTATTTTTTTTATTCATTAAAAAATGTCATATTTGGATTTTGAATAATAATTATTAAACACATTTTTATTAATAATGGAATTTTTTATTGATGTTTACACTCAGAAAAATTTTTACTCTAAAAAAAAATAGTAAAATCAACTGGAAATTTTGCTATTATTACTGAAAAATTAAAAATTTTTTGCTGGAAATTTGCAAATTTGTTTACACTCAAATGTAAGAGTAATTATAGCCGATCTAGAGCGACTATACGATATCCTATACCATGGTTTAGAGACCCTACCTCTTCGGTCCAACTAATTCGATATAGAAAATAAGCATAAACCAAATTTGAGTGGCATTGTTATTAACTTTTTTGGCTGTAGATATCAAAAGTTCATATCGGAAGCTATATTTATATGGGGACTAGGTCGAAAAATGGAACGATCCTGACCATATTTGGTAAAGTCACTTATATTTTAAAAAATATATGCAAACCAATTTTGAGAAAAGACTGTGCAAATTTTTTGGTTTTTGATCGATTTAAGTAAAAATCGGGAAGCAGCTTTATATGGGCTCTATGACAAAGAATTGCCATATGGAGTTTGATTTTGGACAACTGATAGATGGATGTAATAAACACACAAAAACCCAATTTGACCGAGATCTATATGATAATTTGGATTTTTGGCAATTTAAGTCGATTTTATTGGGGCCATTTGTATGGGGACTAGGTCTGAACGTGGACCTAGTTTCACTTATTTCAATAGCGTTCATCCTATACTCGATAAAGGCTTATATACCAAATATCATTAAAATATATTCATATTTGCGACCTGTAGTTTGATTAAAATCTTTACATGCACACACAGACGGAAACACAGATGGACGGACATCGCTAAATCGACTCATAAAGTGATTCTGAGTTGATCGGTATAATAAAAAATGAGTCAAGGTCAAATATGTTTGGTAGTTACAAACAGCAGCACAAAGTAATTATACCCAAACCACATAGTGGTATTCTGTATAAATACGTTAGTTATATTAGCTAAAATCTTTGAAATATTACTACAGAATAATTTATTATTTTTTGCTGCCAAATTTGTTAATTGTAGCAAAATAAATCTGCTGAACATTAGCGTAATGATTCTTATTTTTTTTTTAAATTTTGATATGAAAATATAGGATTTTATTTTTCGAATCTTTCATCTATACTATAATATTATAAAGAGGTAATGTGTGTTTGTTTGTTTGTTTGTTTGTTTGTTTGTAGGAGGTAATCTCCGTAACTACTCATCTGATCTTTTTGAAATTTTCACAGAGTCTTACTGCGGCTATGGGAAGTGCTATAGGCTATAATTTTTTTAATATTTTTAGTGGGCGTGGCACCTCCTACACAAAGTAAATTTTTAATATCGTATACATATATTGAGTACTATGACAAAGAGAGCTTTGCAAATTTGTGGAGGTCACCTATTGTTAATATTAGTACCTACGCCGGAAATGGGCGGGATCGGATAAGTGGGCGTGGTACCTCCCATACAAGTAATAGTTCATTATTATATATCTCGAGTGCTGTGATAGATAGTGCTTTTAAAATTTTTCTGATGTCACCTATTATTAATGTGAGTAGTCGGATGCAAAATGGGCAGTATCGGACCAATAGGCGTGGCACCTGCCATACAAAGTAAATATAAAATGCCATATATCTGGAGTACTGTAATAGTGAGAGTCTTGGGACTTTGTGCGAGCCCATAAGTAATACATTTGATTAGTTAGACAAAAAATGGTCGTGATCGGAGCAGTGGGCGTGGCACCACCCATACAAAGTAAAAATTTAATATCATATTTCTGGAGTACTGTAAAATAGAGAGCTTTGTGGCTTTGCGTGAGCCTATAGGTTCTTTGTGTGATTAGTCGAACAAAAAATGGGCGTGATCGAAGCAGTGGGCGTAGCACCGCCCATGCAAAGTAGATATCTAATATCATATAGCTGGCGTACTATAAAAGGGAAAGACTCGACATTTTGCATGAGTCCATCAGATATTAATGTGAGTAGTCCAATAAAAATTGGGCGGGATGGGATTAGTGGGCGTGGCACCTCCTATGTAAAAAATATGAGGCACTACGAAAGCGACAGTCCTTTGACAAGTTTATTAGTTATCAATGTGATTTGTCGTGGAAAATATATCGCCAAAACCAAAAATCGCCAAACCCAAAACTCGAGAAAAATAAAAATCGCCCAAAAAACAAAATCTTCAAAATCAAAAATGGACAAAATCAGAAATCGCTAAAAAGAAAAATTGCCAAATGATATTCTAAGTTCAAGGCCAATAGTTAAGTGTTGCCAGATCTAATATGGATAATCCATCTTCTCATGGGCAGCTACATGTACCTTGCTCCAGGGTAGGAACGCCGAAAAATCTGATAATTGTTGTACCGAATGAAAAAACAAAAAACATTGTATATCAGCCTCAGCAAGCATTGAAATAAAAAAAAATTATACTAATATTCTATACTAACATAATAAAGAGGTAATATTTGTTTGTTTGTTTGTTTGTAGGAGGTAATCTCCGTAACTACTCATCTGATCTTCCTGAAATTTTCACATAGTCTTACTGCGGATATGGGAGTGCTACAGGCTTTAATTTTATTTAAATATTTTTAGTGGTCGTGGCACTCCCATACAAAGTATATTTTTAATATCATATATATTAAGTACTATGATAGAGAAAGCTTTGCAAATTTGTCTCAAGTAATCTATTATTAACGTGAGTAGTCAGACAAAAAAATGGGCGGGATTAGACAAATGTGCATGGTACCCCACACAAACTTAATATTAAATGTGATATATCTGAATTACTCTATTAGTGAGAGCCTTGGGACTTTGCGTGAGCCCTTTCATAACGATTCCGAAGGGGGGGGAGGGGAGGGTGTAGCGAAGCACACCGGGTTACATCTAATATTTATTAAAACATTTTATACAAGAAAACCTTTTAAAAATAAAAACTGCAATAGATTTTAATAGCTTTTGAAGCAATGGTAGGTTTTGTTTATTATTATTTTTTACTAATACTATGTTTTTCATACTTAAATAATAATGAAATACAATTATAATGAATAATTCATTTGACTGAAATATTGATTGCAAATATTCCATATTTTGTTCTGTGTTATTTCTGTTCTTTTGTAGTTTTTTGACTTTTTCGTTTAAATCCCGATGTTCCACTTTACATTGATTTTAAGTACTGGAGATGAACGGATCTGACGTTACCAAAAATATATTAAATAGATCATATGTGGAATTTTGTGCACTTTTTCTAGAAATGTGATCTCTATAAAACTGTAATCCTTATTCCTTTTTTCCTGAGCTTCCTCTGATAGATCTTGTGAACTGTTGCAGTTTCCGTAGCACAACTCCAAATTTTCTAGAGTCAATTTCTTTATTGCACGCAAGTACTGCTAGTATTATTTTATTATTTTATTTTGGTAGGTGAGACTTTAGCTTTTAATTTTTGATACAAACCGTAAATATCGACCAATGATAAAAAAAAGTTATAGAGGGTTTAAAATACATTTTAATTTTTAGTTGAATTACAAAAGTTAAGGGTTAAAAGGTTAAAAAAGGTTTTTTTTATATACAATGTCTTATTTTTTCAGTTAATTTTACAACTAATACTTTTTAAAAATTTTGTAAGTTAAATTTTGTCAGAAAATGCCAAACTTTGGCCCCCGTAAACTTTTTGGTCTTAATGTTCACAAGGACCAAAGGTTTGCTTTTTTTGAAAGAGCCCGAGTCAAAATACAGTTATTAAGCAGCGAACGTAAAAGCTAGCTAATGGTGGTTCAAGATAGAGCAGTTTCAATGAAAAAGTCGTTTGGTTTCACTTTAGTTAAAATTTTTTTTGTCTTTTTATATATTTCTATGTCAATTTTTATTGTGAATTTATAAAACACATAAATTTCTGAATCATAAAAAGAGTATAGATTATTATTAGCATACTGAAAAACTACTTTAAATCAAACAATTTTAGTAAATATTTCTTTTAAACAGCCTTGATTTTCATCTTCTACAAGTTGTTTAGCTTCTTCGTCTAATTCGTCTAATTCAAAATCCTCTTTGTGCGCCTTGGGCTCGCTTCTACAATTTTTTCAATTTTTTCAATTATTTCAATTTTATTTTGGGTTGGTTGAATTTGATGCAAAAATTAATCCTTAATAAATCTTTGCGAAATTTCTTCATTGATATTCTCCAGCTTGCGCCTTCGAGATCTTTCACTACATCCGTCAATTGGTTTTGCTGGTCGACCATTTTTCCACTTTCGTTGGCAGTGGTAGATGAACTCTCAAAAATAAGTTCCTTAAAAAACCAGTCTTTCTGACGTCTGTACATCTTTGCCTTGCTATAAGAGCTTTCGAGATACCATTTTTTTTAAATTTCATGCAAAATTTTGTAACTTTTTCTTTGTGTATTTCAATTTCTTGTAGGTTACAATTATCAAAGAAATGGTTGCTCAGTATGTGCAAAACTATATCGCCTACATCCTTTTGCTGAAAATAAATATAAGCGAGATCTCTATAACAGTACTTAGCCCTTGTTCAGACTGCAATGAATAATAATTGTGGAAACATCTATAATATCAATAGGCTAGCCGATTTTTTGTGACCGATGTTTTGTTCTACTGTTTTATCCCAATTTTGACAAAAAAACTTATATTAATTGAAAGGTATTTCTTTTTAGCCGTTTTGCAGATTTACAGATTTTTAAATTTTTCCTTTGTTTTGAGTAAATTGCATTTGAAGTTGCTACCAACACACACATAAAATTATACAATGCTATGTGTGTGCATTAAATTTGTTAATGTGTTCGTAATAAAAATGAGTTTGTTCTTTGTTCTGATTCCTGAATTGGTTATAATTGAATAGCATACCTTCAGGGTCTTTATTTAATGAAAAAATAAAATTTCCTAGAATTTGCACTCGAATTTCGAGGGCTGGAATCTGCTAGTTATTATAAATGCTCTTCCTTGCCATTATGTAATATACAATTTTTTATCTCTGATTACCACTTTTTGAAGCATAAAAAACCCACACTAGAACCCCTTTTAAAAGGTGAAGCATACCTGTTCATATCTTAGAAGGGTGTGTGGCAATAGTTTTTTACCATTTAACAGGTAGATTTAATTATTTTTTCTCATTTTGTCAGTTCTGACTCTTAACGTTTTTGAAAAATACCTACGTAAATGTACCTGACAAAATAAAAAAGATTTTACCCATTAATATACTTTAACAATTAAGCGCATTATGTCTGAACCTTTTTTATAAGTTCACAACAACTCGTGTCAACTCTACCCTTTCCTTTTTCTGTGAGTATAGAAAACAAACTCACGAAAAAAAAATACACCGGTACGACCAACTTCTGTATTCATAACACACAGACAGACGGCCGGACAATGTTAAATCGACTCAGAAAGTGATTTTGGGTCGATCCGTATAACAGAAGTTGGGTATAAGTCCAATATTTTTGGTAGTTACAAACATCAGGGCTAACTCAATGTATCCTAACCACATAGTGGAAAACTTTTGTATTCATAAATTTTGCACAAAATATCTGACCTTTGGTCAGAAAAAGTGTTCTGGTGCACACGGGCAGAAACTGGCAGGTATAAAATAGGGTATAGGAGTGCAGGGGACGGTTCAAACTACAGAAAATCGCATGATTTTTTTTTTATGGTTTTTGGTGGGCAGGATTTATGCTCTATTAAGTAGGAGATTTTCGGGAAATTTTCCCATTTAAAAAAATTGTTTTTCAAATTTCTACATGATTCAGGCAGTGACTTTATATATCTAACATTAATATCATAGAAGTTACAAAATTATAAAAAATTAATTTTACTTTAAAATCATTTAAAAAAAAAAGGTTACAGTCATTTAAAAATTAAAATTTACAAAGAAATTTTGAATATTAGTAAAATAATGAGAAAGTCCATTTTCGAAGACCCTGTTCGCTATGATATAGTTGAAATAGAGTCGCAATTTTTTGGCTCCCGAGGTTCTCTGGTATTTACTTCCAAATAACATAACGTTAAAATCTGTAACCAAAAAAAAAAGATTTTTTGACGCCTTCTCAAAATATGGTCCACAGTGCGCCGGGTGTTGGCGGGTGGTACACGTTCCTCGTCTCCTAGAAGTTCTATTCCACTAAAGTTGAAATTTGACAAAAATATAGTAGTTTGATAAATATTTCATAAAGCCCCTAATATTAAACGGTAGGGCTGTGACCACTTACAACAACTAAAGACAATCCTACTAATCTTTTAAAAAGGATCGCAGGATACTCAATTTTTGGCTACCTCAATTTGTATATATTAGCTATTTATAAAATGGCGTTAAAACTTAAAAAATCGGTGACAAAAAGAATTTGACTTTTGGCCAAAAAAATCAAAATTTCAGCCACAGTGCGCCGTCGACTCCTTCATCAGTGCTGAAGCCGCTTCTAAGGTCTGCGTCTGAGTTCATCTAATGTTTGCTTGCCAAATTAATCATCTTAGACAATTTTTGAGCTTTTAATATTGGTATGACGGCAGACGGTTTTTTAAACCATGCCGTAAAATCTTTATTATTATTTTATTTTTTTATTATATAAGTATTATAACGAATGAATGAAGAACTCAATAATCTATTTATCTATCTATCTGTCTATCTATTGGTATGAGAAAGTGATTAAAAAAACAAGAGAAAATGTATTTGTATTAAAACATTGAAGTTAAAAATTCTACGAACAAAAAAGAGCAAATAAAATATTGTGTTTTTTCTGAAGCCAGTATTTTTCAAATTTAGAAAAAAAATATTTTTCTATAGTCTCTAATGAAGGGATCTTAATAGTCAGTCTGATCTAATAATAGAAAAATATTGCAATTTTTTAGGTAGAAGTTAATTCTATCTACAAAGAAGCCATCGCTGTTTTTATAAAAAAGGAAAGCAGTTAACTTTAAAATCAAATGGTATTAGAATTTAATGGTTGAGTATCGGCAACTGTATTAAAATGGAAGCCATACCCCAACATTGATTACAATATTGAGATGTAGCAGGCTGAGAGTAACAAGGATTCGAAACAGTCGAATTTAACACTCTTGCATATTTTTATCTCACTTAATTTATAATGATATCCGAGTTTGGCTTAGAGTAGTTGTAATTTTTAGACTTTGGAGAATTTTAAATAATGCCTGATTCTGGAGCATATTCCTTCAATTAGAGTTGTACAGTTTGATCACTACAGGTTTTTACTGAAAAGAGTATTCTCTTGCACAGGGTGACTGATGAATTGTGCTGCACTAAGAAAGTCGTATAATTTAGTTTTTCTTCATTTATTTGAAAAAAAGAAATAATAATTAGTCGTTTCTAACAACAATTGTATTTCATTCATTACTGCCTGGCATTAAAACTATCAGCATTTGTGGTTTTGTTTGTACATTATCTGTTTGCAATAACTACACAGAAAAAAATACGGTATGGTAAGGTCAGGAGAGCATGGTTGGCTATGTGACGAGCTGCACTATCTTCTTGAAACCACACAGAGCAGAAAGGTACTCTTTTCGGAGTGGTTCTAGCCATTTCAACATCTTTAAGTTTCGGTCTCCGCTGAACGCAACAGTATGTTGGTAGCATCATTTGTTAGCCACCCTGTACTTGCAGAAAATCAAATATGTTTGTGAAAAATATTTTTTTATCGGTAAAGGCTAGAAAATTTTTAAAGAAAAAATATTCACTTTTTTTTACTCTTCGTTACAACTTTTATACGTTGTCTGACACCATAAGTTAGTCATAATTAAAGCAAATCAATAAATCCTTTATTCGAATATTACTTTTAGTATAGACATGATTCTACTCTCTTAATTGAAAATACATTTTATTTATTTAAAATTCTTTAAAACAAATTAAAAGATTCTGTCATATTGCAGAGCACCATATTTACCATTTACTGATGGCTATATTGTTTTTTTATTTATTTATTTTTTTTTAAAGCTTATCTACCTACATATTATGCCTTTAACCACACTTGTCATCAGGACTTTGTTATTATTTTGCTTTCTACTAAAAAGAAAAAAATTAATTTCTCCCCATTTAAGTTTTTTCCACACTTGACCACTTGCCACCATTCATCTTTTCTTATTTTGTAGTATAGACTGGTAATAACGGGTGATTTTTTTGAGGTTAGGATTTTCATGCATTAGTATTTGACAGATCACGTGGGATTTCAGACATGGTGTCAAAGAGAAAGATGCTCAGTATGCTTTGACATTTCATCATGAATAGACTTACTAACGAGCAACGCTTGCAAATCATTGAATTTTATTACCAAAATCAGTGTTCGGTTCGAAATGTGTTTCGCGCTTTACGTCCGATTTATGGTCTACATAATCGACCAAGTGAGCAAACAATTAATGCGATTGTGACCAAGTTTCGCACTCAGTTTACTTTATTGGACATTAAACCAACCACACGAATGCGTACAGTGCGTACAGAAGAGAATATTGCGTCTGTTTCTGAGAGTGTTACTGAAGACCGTGAAATGTCGATTCGTCGCCGTTCGCAGCAATTGGGTTTGTGTTATTCGACCACATGGAAGATTTTACGCAAAGATCTTGGTGTAAAACCGTATAAAATACAGCTCGTGCAAGAACTGAAGCCGAACGATCTGCCACAACGTCTAATTTTCAGTGAATGGGCCCTAGAAAAGTTGGCAGAAAATCCGCTTTTTTATCGACAAATTTTGTTCAGCGATGAGGCTCATTTCTGGTTGAATGGCTTCGTAAATAAGCAAAATTGCCGTATTTGGAGTGAAGAGCAACCAGAAGCCGTTCAAGAACTGCCCATGCATCCCGAAAAATGCACTGTTTGGTGTGGTTTGTACGCTGGTGGAATCATTGGACCGTATTTTTTCAAAGATGCTGTTGGATGCAACGTTACGGTGAATGGCGATCGCTATCGTTCGATGCTAACAAACTTTTTGTTGCCAAAAATGGAAGAACTGAACTTGGTTGACATGTGGTTTCAACAAGATGGCGCTACATGCCACACAGCTCGCGATTCTATGGCCATTTTGAGGGAAAACTTCGGAGAACAATTCATCTCAAGAAATGGACCGGTAAGTTGGCCACCAAGATCATGCGATTTGACGCCTTTAGACTATTTTTTGTGGGGCTACGTCAAGTCTAAAGTCTACAGAAATAAGCCAGCAACTATTCCAGCTTTGGAAGACAACATTTCCGAAGAAATTCGGGCTATTCCGGCCGAAATGCTCGAAAAAGTTGCCCAAAATTGGACTTTCCGAATGGACCACCTAAGACGCAGCCGCGGTCAACATTTAAATGAAATTATCTTCAAAAAGTAAATGTCATGGACCAATCTAACGTTTCAAATAAAGAACCGATGAGATTTTGCAAATTTTATGCGTTTTTTTTTAAAAAAAAGTTATCAAGCTCTTAAAAAATCACCCGTTACAATATAATGTCATCTTTTCCACTTGTCTGTTCTACGTGTACATATACATATGGGAAAATTGTGGAGACTCTTATTTGTTGTTTGTCATATTTTGATGTTTGCTTGGGATCATTTCAAGGTCCTGAAATAAGTTTAATTAAGATAACGTGGAAAATAAATACAATTAAATTATTAACAGTCGGTTTCAATTCTGTGATGAAAAAGTGGATTTATAATGACAGTTTATCCAAAGTTACTAACTATGTAAAATACTTATTTTACTTTTGACACATGAGCTTTGATCACCAATCGCAATTGAAATTGGTTCAAATCAAATCGTTGTACGTTCAGAACAGATCTTAATTGAAATGTTCTCTCAGGGATGGACCCAAATAACTTTTACACTTAGATAATTAGATATAACTTGTCATAAATTATACCTCCAAATTAAGTAGGTTTAAAGAATTTATAGGCAAAATCCTTATATGCATATATTTTCTTAACTCCTAAGACATAAAGATATAAGTTGGATTGACTATGTTTTCAGATAAATCGAAATGTCTTGAAATTGAAAACAAAATGTTGTGAACTCAAAAACCAACAACTGGGATGAAGTTTTAGTAATACATTTGAAATTATGCTGCACTCCAGATCATCATACATACGACTTTGGGAAAATATAGGTGTCGCTAGTGCTTTCTGAACTTGTCAAATAATAATAAAATAAATAAAAATAATAATAATAAAAGGTTTACGTTACGGTACAGTTTATGGTTATATCAAATATTTTTCAGTACTGTTAATTTTAGATCAAAATTTTAAAACAAATTACTCTAAATATTTAACGTATTTTTATCTTATACATATATAACAAGTAAGGAAATTATAGTCGGTCTAGATCGATACGATACCCTGTACCATGGTTTAGAGACCCTATCTTTCGGTCGAACTAATTCGATATAGAAAATAAGCATAAACCAAATCTGAGTGGCATTGTTTTTAATTTTTTGGCTGCAGATATGAAAAAGTTCATATCGGATGCTATATTTATATGGGGAGTGGGTCGAGCAATGGACCGATCCTGACCATATTTGGCAAAGTCACTTATATGTAAAAAAAAATATATATACGAACCAAATTTGAGAAAACTCTGTGTAATATTTTTGTTTTTTGATAGATTTAAGTGAAGATCGAGAAGCAGCTCTATATGTGGCCTATGTCTAAGAATTGTCCTATAGGGATTATTTTTGGACTACTGATTAATGGATATAATAAATACATACAAACCCAATTTGACTGAGATCTATATAATAATTTGGATCTTATGGAAATTTGTGTCGATTTCATAGAGGTCATTTGTATGGGGACTAGGTCTGAACATGGACCGAATTTCACCAATTGCAATAACGTTCATCCTATGGCTGATAAAAGCTTATATACTAAATTTCATCATATATTCACATCTGCGACCTGCAGTTTGATTACAAAACGGACGGAGGACATCGCTAAGTCAACTCAGAAATTGAGTCGATCGGTATAATAAAAGATGGGTCTAGGTATAATATTTTTGGTTTATAGGAGACTAAACCACTGGACCACTTCATATCCGGTAGGAAAAATAGGCTTTGTTTTTTGGATTTTTTAAGTGGGCGTGGCACCTCCCATATCAAGCGAATTTTTAGCATCTAATTTTAGCATATAATATCTGGGGTACTACGACATAATAAACTAATTTAAAGAGTTGCGGAAAAAATGGGCAATGGCTGAGTTCATAAGTTATTAAGTTGATTAGTTGCACAAAATATGGGCAAGATCAAAAATATAAAAAAAAAAAAAAAATCGTCAAAGTTGAAAATTACCAAAACCGATAATCGCGAATTATCAAAATCACCAAAATCAAAAATCGCCTAAATTAAATTAAAATTGCCAAAACCGAAAATCGCGAATAACAAAAAAGAAAAAACGGAAAACGCCACCAAATCGACAAATCAAAAAACGCTAAAGACAAATAAAACAGTTTTCTACAAAATGTGTTCATAGTTATTTATTTCGTTCCGATGGGTGTAGCGAAGCGCGACGGGTTATATATAGTACCCTATATATGCCTATGTGTAATGATTTTGTGGTGATATTTGTATCTACCAAAAATATTTGACCTATTACATCAACCGATTCAGAATTACAAAAGAAATTTGTTAATCGTAGTTATTTTTACTAATTCATCAGTTATTTTTGTTGCTTTAAAATAAATGAAAAATAATTTGTGAAACTGAATATATAGTGGTCTGATTTTCAAATGTATATTCATTTATTTCAACATATATTTTCAGTTTATTTTAATAAAAAAATTTTGAGTGCGTAATCCTAGGACCATAGAATTATGCGACGGATATATACCGATAATATGTTTATTTGGTTTAGTTACCCTACAGTTTTATAAGCTTCAGAAACACGTAGCAAATTATATCTTGGTCATCGCCTGACACTACCAGCAAAAACACACATGTTCGATATATATCGCCCATTTCCTTATTTCTACTATGACAATACGGTTTTAGATATCCTCTCACTGTAAAGAATAAATGAAGTGAGAATGTCACTGGCGTAAATATTATGAAGTTAGCGGGTGCATATCCAATAGAGTTGTAATAGCTGGGGCGATGTATCGCATGCCGAAATATATACAAACATATTTCGTAAATGGCTGCTAGGTTGTGTGTTTTGTTTGATCTTTATCAGTTTTCACTATGTACTCAAATTTTTGTAAGCTCTTCAGTAGTGTATGCAAAGTTTTTCATTCAGAATGAATGTGAGAGAGATGCTTCCTTCAGACTATACATTGCATTCTTTTCACAGCCGGACTCTATCGATGTTCGTCGGCTTGCTTAAATCTCGAGCACATTCACAATATATATTTCTGTATATTGAGTACGAAACATGTTTAAGGGACCACTAACAATTGCATAGAAAATTTTTAATTTTGGCTACAACTATGAATTTGGTTATTAATATATTTTATGAACACTACGTTGTGTAAAATTTGCATTGGTAAAATCAATGTTAGCAAAATGGTTTTGTGCAAAATTTCTCAATCTTTCAATTATATGGCTGTAGTTTAAGTGTGACTCATAATTCAGTTAGATTAATAAGTGCCATCGTAATATGAGCACACATTTGTCTTTACCAAAACGTATACATATGAAATAACTATACAGTAACAGCTGTCACTAAAATAAGTTGTTAAAGTAACATGACAGATCATTTCATACGTGTGTAGTTGTAGTAGTCCGAGTATGTTGAGACCCTTTTTTCTTTGTTTGTTTTTCTTTGTTTTTCTTTGTATTTTTTATTTTTTTTTTGTGAATGTTACTTCTTTTCATGTCTATGTTCTGTCAGTCATCAAGCCAAGTTTTATCACTTGTTAAATTTTTGGTAGGTTAAGTATTCTTTGGGTGGTTGTTAGTGTTTAAGAATTAACTTAAGTTTTGTAAAACATTTTTTTTTTTATTTTCTTTTAAGATATTTGAAGATATATTTTAATTCCATTTTTCGAGTAAAATGATTGTATCAATTGTTGTTCAAATTCGCATTAACATTAACTTTGGCGTGAGTAAATGGTTAAGAAAAACATGTAAGAGTGTTAAATTGGGGTGTGAAGAATCTTTGTTACCATCCGCCTCTATCGTGAACTCAATATTATAACCTTAAAATTCTCATATCCTTTCAATTTATATTTATTTGCTTCCTTTTTTGACCGGTGTGTATTATAATTTCTTATTTACTGCGATTTTTTAAGGCAAAGATTGAGATTTTTTCATAGTAAAATTGACTTTTATCTGAAAGTTGAATTATTTCGGTTATTAAATAAATAAATCCGCTAAACGCTGCTGTTATTAAAAAACAGATATTCATTTATGAAAATTTTAAATTTATTCAGATATTCTTGATAGCTGAATTTTGAAATTAAATGCTTAAATTTAAATAATTAATTAAAAACTGAGAATAAACTATGGTGGGTAGTTCAGCAAATAAATAGTAGACGAACTCTACAGACCAGTGATGCCAGGATATTTTTTCAGAAATCCCTATGCTTATGAAAAAAAATCCCTTTTTCCCTACACCCATTTTTTTCCTCCCTACATTTTTCCCTACACAACTTTTTCCAATTTTTCAAAAAATAAAATTTTATTTTTAATTTGTACTTTTAAAATTTTTTATTTATTTATTTTTTACTTTTATTTTTGTTTCTGCCCCGACCTATACGCCCGCAATTAAGATTTATTTGGCCAGGTAAAAGAAACTATACAGCCTCCATTACCTTCGCAATGGAGGTTAGGGCGAACTACTTAATTTGCAAGAACTTGAACTAAATTAAACGAGAGGTTATGTCATATAACCGGAAACGCATACATATAGGTATATAACCTAAATGCATACCGATAAGCAACCACAATGACCAAAAAGCAATGACAATACGATGGAAACTTTTAACAATATATATTTTTGACGACTTAGACGGTCAATACCAAAAAATTTTACCATAAAATTAAAAACTATTTTAGTAATTTAAACATTTGTTTGTTTTATTTATTTAACAAAGAACAAATATTAAAAAAATTAACAAAACTTAAAAGTATTATTTTTTATGCTGTTGGCAAAACAATGGAAACCTTTACTATACAATTACATACGGTCTTGGGGCGTAGATGATTCCTATACCGAACGATTGTATTAATTTATTTTAGTAACAGCCCCGAAGCGTGTAGCCATTTTGTGGCCATTTAAATATTCAACTTTTTCGTCAACAATATTCGCTGACAGTATTCTAATTCCAGTTCATTCGTTTTTTAGCAAAATTAATGATTTTATGGATTTATTTGTAGAATATTTCTCACAAATATTATTTTGTTTATAACCATCACCAAAATCATCTATTATTCTGGTTTTCAACTCGTCATAAAACTTTATTCTTGCCATTATTTTATAATAATTGAAAGAAAGAAAGTGTCAGAATCTATATTTAAATAGATATATCACTCGTTCTTCTCTTTTTATTATTTTAATCAACTCTGGTAAAGAAATTTAAAAGTTTCCACGGTTTTGGCATCTCTAAAAGAAATATTTCTTTTTCGTTTACCTTTTTTTTAATTACATTTTTTGTAACAAATGTGTTATCTTCCAATATGGAACACACCAAATAGTGATTTCGCAAAAAAAAAAATACATAATTTTATTACTAAGCGCGAAATTATTAAAAAACAAAATTGGCAAATTTAGAATTTTGTAAAAGTTCAAAATGAATTGCTACCTACTCTATTTAAGTACCACTTTTTTTTATTCATAATGTGTTCGGAAATTATTCAAATTATAAAGACAAAAAATATTATTATTTTATTTATTAAGCTCTCCATTCAACTGACCCCTATGATATCGACTTAACTTGCCATAATTCAAATTATCAAATAGATCACAGCCGAATTGGGTTTTTGTGCGTTTATTGCATTCATTAATCCGTAGACCAAAAATAAACCATATAGGACTTAAACCTATCAAAAACAAAAATATTGCACAGATTTTTCTCAAAATCGGTTTGTATATGTTGTTGCAAAAAATAAGTGACTTTACCAAATATGCTCAGGAACTGTCTAATTTTCGACGTAGATTTGGTTTATGCTTTTTTTCAAAACTCAATTAGTTTTACCTAAGACCAATTCTCTAAACGCATGGTATAGGTCATCGGTCAAAACCTACAATAAATTTCTTAGTTGTTTTCCTAAGAAAATGTACTTTCAAATGAAAATTTACCAGCTGAAAAGTATCAGTTTTCTCCTTAAGTCTCGAATTAAAACAAATTTTATTCTTCTGCGATGTTTGTGTTTCGGGTGGAATCTAAATATCAAATTTCGTATTCCTAAATTACTTTGTAAAGAAGATACAAAAAGGTACACTCTTACATTTACGGGCCGTTTTTACCCCGTTTTAACATCCGAATTTCCAAAAGATTTCGTCTAATTTAATGTTTTTACCCACAAACTATATTTTATATTCGTTTGTTTAGAAGATACCAAATATACAATTTTTCCCATTTTTGGTCGTTTCTCCTCCCCTATTTATTAAAGTTAGCAATAAATTCGTTCTTGACTGAAGCCTACGTATCCGGTGGAGTCTGTATACCAAACTTCATATGTATAGATTAATATGTTAAAAAGATGCAGAACGGTACAATTTGTGCCCTTTTTGTCCATTTTTTCCCTTAAATGGTCGAATTTCGAAAAAATTTATCCTGGGCCAATATTTGTTTCCCAGATGGAGCCAACACACCAAATTTCATTTTCCTAACTTCATTTCTTATCATTTTCCCCTTCTTTGTCCGCTTTTACCTCCGGAAGACTCTAATTTAAAAAATTATTAGAGGACCCCTGCTGCTCCGCACCATTATATTATATTATATTATATTATATTAATTTTTATAATATAATACCAAAATTTGCCAAGAGAAGTTAACGTACAGTAAAATTAAAGTTGATTGTCCACGCATAACTTTCCTCAAACCCAACGAATTTGCCAAGAGAATTTAACGTACAGTAATGCCAAAATATGCCAAGATAAGTTAACGTACAGTAAAAGTGAAGTTGATTCAACGAATTTAAGCAGTTAATAGTTCAAAAGAAGGAGCTTGATCCACTGAGTGTTCTTAGACCTATGTCAACAGCCTACGTTCATTAGAACTCTAGTTATAGAGGTTTGAGGGAAGAAAAATATTGAAAAAAAATCTTGCATGCAAAGTTTATTCATAAATTCTTTTAATATATAAGATTATTCTTGGTCGATTTTTGTGTCTCTAGAGGAACCTATATATCAAATGTCATATTCCTAAATTTCTTTTGTAAAGAAGATGCAAAAAGGTACCATTTTTACCCGTTTTGGCCGTTTTTAACTCCCTTAACACCAGAATTTCATTCATAAAGTTTTCCTCTCATCTGATGTTTATATCTCGAATGGAATCCGCATATCATATTTGATATTCCTAGATTAGAAGATACCAAATGTACACTTTTTGCCCTTTGTGGCCGTTTTTCCCTCCGTTAGACATTAAAATTAGCAATAACTTCATTCTGTGCTGATGCCCACATATTCGGTGGAGTCTGTATATCAATTTCATATATATATATTAATATGTTAAGAAGATGCAGAAAGGTACAATTTCTACCCTATTTGGCCCTTTTTCCCCCTTAAATGGCTAAATTTCGAAAAAATTAGTTCTGAGCTTACACTTGATTCTCGGATGGAGTCTATGCACCAAATTTCATATTCCTAGATTAATTTGTTAACCTTTTCCCATTTTTTGTTCGCTTTTACCCCGTTAATGTACGAATTTTAAAAATCCTTTCTTAGTGGATCTTTACGTCTAGAGAGAAACCTACAGTCCAAATTCCAAGTTTCTGGGTCGTATGGTTTGGGCTGGGCGATATGATCATCCTCTCAACTCTTTTCTATATGTAATATAGATTTAAATAATTCAAAAATAACATAAAAATGAACAAAAATAACATAAAAAGTAAGATAAGAATATCACAAGAATTACAAAAGAATAACATAAAACCATATAAAAACTAACAGATTTTATAAAAAAAATTATTTTTGCAATTCTTTATAATGCATCATTTTGATATGGTTAGATGTGCATTTAAAATTTACACAATTAATTAAAATGGCTTGCAAATGAGATCTTATACCGCAAACAGAATTTTGGTTCTTGGTTTTAAAAGATTTTTTTATGACAGTGGTTATTAGCATGTTTGCTTATATCTGATTTTTTGCAATTTAATATTTTTTCACAAGCTTAGCTTCTGCATTTAAGGTCGTAATCTTTGACCTGTTCCAGCCACCCCATTAGCTTATCGTCTCTCAACCAACTTGAGCAAAATCTTTGTTTTTCGTACTTCTTTGATGTGTTTTTAGCATCATCGGAAAACGAATCGAACATGTTTCTAAAATTAATTATGTTTAAATTTATAACATTTTAATGTTCTTTTTATTTGAAAAACTTACTTATTAAAATAGAAGAGACCTACAAAGATGGCGTACGTATGGATAAAAAAGATGCACAAAATAAGGAAACCCCACAAACAAGTGTTTATTACCTATACCACTATGTGGTTTGGGTATAATGACTTTGTGCTGCTGTTTGTAACTACCAAAAATATTTGACATAGACCCATCTTTTATTAAACCGATCGAATCAGAATCACTAACTGATTCGATTTAACGATGTCCGTCCGTCCGTCCATCCGTCTGTGTGTCCACGTAAACTTTGTAATCAAACTGCAGGTCACAAATATCAATATATTTTGACGAAATCTGGTATATTAGCTTTTACCGGTCATAGGATGAACGCTGCTGAAAATAGTGAGAATCGGTCCATGTTCAGACCTAGCCCCCATACAAATGACCCCTATGAAATCGACATAAATTGCCATAAGATCCAAATTGTCATATTGATCTTACTCAAATTGGGTTTGTATGCGTTTATTACATCCATTCATGAGTAGTCCAAAAATGATCGCTATGAGACAACTGTTAGTCATAGGCCTCATGTAGATCTTCCCGATCTTCACTTAAATCTATCAAAAAACAAAAATATTGCACTGATTCTTCTTAAATTTTATTTTTATATATTTTTGCAAAATACAAGAGACATTACCAAACATAGTCAAGATCGGTCCATTTTTGGGCCAAGTCCCCATATAGATATAGCATCCGATATGAACTTTTTTATATCTGCAGCCAAAAAAATTAATAAAAATCCCACTCAAATTTGGTTTATGCTTATTTTCTATATCCAGTTAGTTGGGCCTGGTAGGTAGGGTCTCTAAACGCATGGTATAGGGTATCGTATAGTCGGTCTAGACCGACTATAATTTCCTTACTTGTTTTTACTTGTCATTGTTATGAGGGACGCCACATATTTACTTCCTTCATATTACAGATTTATTACCAGACTTAAAAATGTATATTTTTTTATTTTAAAGTTTAAAATTTAAAAATATATAATATTAAGTTGTTTAAAAAAAATCTGGAAAAAATCCCTACAATTCGACAAAAGTAGGAAATCTTTTCCCTTTTCCCTATATATCAAATTTGTGAAAAAAAATCCCTGCAAAAAGGGAAAAATCCCTACAATTGGCATCACTGCTACAGACTACTAAACCACTAAAGCAAAAGTCGGCTGCGGTGCCAAGCCGGATTTAAGCAGCATGCTTTGAAGCAAATGTTACAACCACAATAACACAACAAAAACAACAACAACAATTACAGATAACATACAAGAAAAAATTTAAATAACAGTAATAACAAGAACACCTTGGAATAATAATTTTTTTTCAAAATTTTCTATTTTACATTTTATTCGGAATATCGGGACCTTTTGAACCGATTTTGATGATTTCCAAAATGATTTTAAAAATGAGCTATGAATATCAACTCCGTTTGATATGTATTTATATATAATAGTTGACCTGGCAAATGTTGTTATGCCTAAAATTACTATTTTATCTCCTGGTTAATTTTGATACGTATTTCATACATATGCCAGACGAATTGGGAGTTGTAAGACTAAATATAATTGTAGAATCTATTAGAAGCATAGGCATTTTTGTCAATATAATATGCTCTTCTCTCAATTTGCCATTGACAATTGTCAATTCAAAAATGTTACCCAATATTTTCTTGATAACGAACCGAGTTCCTTTTTATAATTTCGGTCCATTTAGGTTTCAAAGCAGTAAATTGACAATTTAATTTTAAATAGTAAATTATGTGGTCGAAAACCTGGCTAATCAAGTGAATTTTAAAGGTCAGTTCAAAAATTTACTCCTTCATTTTCTTCTATAATAACGTATGACGTCACATATTTCTTTATAATTACGTCACACAAATTTGAATAGTGACTTTGTATGGCTACACTCACTATATATCTGTGATATCAAGAAGTATCGTTACCTTCCCTTCTATATTGCTTAAGATACAATATAAGGGAAATTGGCTATGTAAGGGAGGTGGCATGTCCACTTATCGGTTCCCGCTCAATGTAGTAACAGATGAGCTCAAAAAAAAAAATAAATAAAATGTAATATTCAATGTTTACTTCGTATGGAAGGTGTCACGCCCCGTGAAATATTCAGATAATTTAATAGTTATTCTGCTATTCGGGGCGGAGGCGAAAACAAAAAATCTACAATCATTAAAATCGGTCCAGCCGTTCTTTAGTTACAATTTGTGTAACTGTATATTATATATATATTAGAGGGTTCAGATTCTTTTTATGGTGTGGAGGCTATACTAACAGATTTCAAAATTTTTTAATGTGTAATTTACAGATGAAAATAGGGAAATATTTTCATCCCCTATACCACTATCTGGTTACTATCTGGGACTTTGTGCTGATATTTTACCTAGGCCCATCTTTTATTGTACCGATGGACTCGGAATCAATCTCCGTCTGTGCGTCCGCCCGTCTGTGTATCCATGTAAATCTTGTAATCAAACTACAGGTCGCAAGTAAGGATATATTTTGATGAAATTTAGTATATACGCTTCCATCGGCCATAGGATGAATGTTATTCGAATCAGTAAAAATTGGTTTATGTTCAGACCTCGTCCCCATACAAATGGCCCCTATGAGATCGACTTAAATTGCCATAATATCCAAATTATCATATAGATCTCGGTCAAATTGGGTTTGTGTATGTTTATTAGATACATTTATCAGTAGTCCAAAAATAAACTCTACAGGAAAATTCTTAGTTCTAGCGCCCATATGAAGCTGATTCCCGATTTTCATAGATCTTTCTTAAATTTTGTTTGTATATGTTTTGAAAAAATATGTGACCTTACTATAAATATTGTTATAAGCCATCCATTTCTCGACTTAGTCCCTATATATATATAGCATAAAAAATTAATAACAATGTCGTTCAAATTTGATTTATGCTTGTATTCTATACCTAATTAGCTGCACCTGACAGATTTTTTTTAGTCTAGTTCCGCGAAGCTGAGTGGCTTGTCTGCAGATGCAAATTTTTGGGTCCAGGGATAAGCCGGATTTGGCTAGTTTTTTTGCAGCGACAGACCAAAGCCTCTGGTGGAAGTCGCCTGGTATAGGTTATTATATGGTCGGCCTAGACCGACTATAATTTACTTACTTATTTTTAATTTGTTCTCAATATTTATATTGTCTGGTAAATTAAAACAGCTTTATAAGGGTTATATTATTATTTGAAACGAAAACAATATTCATGAACACAAATTTTATTGTATCCTTCTATAAACCTATATTAGTACGAAATTTTCTTAGAATATGCGAAAGTCAAAGTGGGGCCTCCAATAACTTCAATATATAATAAGCTAAAGAGTTTTGTGGTACCTCAAATAACAGGATACGAGTATACGTTTTAATTAATTATCCTCAAAATTAAAGAATTTCGCATTATTTTTTTTAAACCCAAATTTGTTAAATAGTCCATATAATGAATATATCTGTGTTCGAGAAAAATAACTTTTATATAAATCTAATGGAGATTCATTGCGAGTTTGGTCAGTATGTTTTCATTTATATCTTTTTAAAAAACAGTGTAAGAGAAATGAGGATTTCACGTAAATATAAAGCGTTGTTAGTAGTCGACTAAGGCGATTATAGCTTGTGACTACAGATATACATTGAATTAGATTTTTATGCTTTATAACGTTAAGAAATGTTACTTGTGGAACTTCTAATTATATATAGAATAGTTGTGTTAAAAAAAAAAATCAATCGAAGTGTATTAAAAACGTAATCGACAATTTTTTATAAGTCCCTACAAATAAGGCGCTCAGCGCCAAAACGGCCTAAGCCCAAAAAAATGGTTCTGAGAAAAACGAAGTTAAAAGAAAATAAGTTTTTAAAATATTTTTATTTTTTTATTAATCGTAAATAAATATTAGTTGTAATAGGTTAATCACTAGGTCTTAATTAACTTAGATAAAGATTGTTTTAAACAGTTAATACAAAAACTAAAGTGGCTTAGGCCATTTTGGAATCCATTTAAAAAAAAAATTATATTGATAGGAACTGAGGGTTAGGCCATTTATTAAAACATACAAAATTTCTTCAGATAAATAATAAAAATAATTTTTAGCGTTTTAAATAATACAAATTAATAATAAAAATTATTCGTCTTCTTCCTGAATATCTTCGTCTTCGGCTCTCGAATTTGTTTTTAAATTATTACAAAATGCATGCTTTATAGGAGGTATGAACTCTTTGAGTTCCTGTAAATCCTTAAAATTTGCCGCTTCAATGAATCTTCCTCCAGGATAAAGCGGTTCCAATTCCAAATCTACGAACTTGCTGGAGTTCCTCTTTGAAATATCAACTTCTTGAACTAAAACATCTATGTTATTTGAATATTTGTATTAAATTATAAATGGAATCAAAGCCACTGAATCTTAAGCCATTCAACTTTTGAAGTCTTGTCTGCGGAGATTTTTCTGTTTGTTACTAGTTTCTCGATTAAGGATATGATTTTAATATCATCTGCCGTCATCTTTACCAAGTGAAATGGTGCCCTTTTTTTTGCCGTGATGATTACACGATCCCAATCATCAGGCGTAAAAATGTCCTTATAATATTTTTTTTCCTTTTCAATGAGACTAAAATCTTGATCGCATGGTAGGAATGAGTGGCCAGATACTAATAATTTGTGGTCTATATGTTCCACTGGGAAGGTCGAATTATTCACCATGTATGTGCAAATTGTGCTCATTCTTATGTTCCGGTTTTGGCCACCACATTGATCGCTATACATTATTAAGTTCTTACATTTGACATTGACTTTCACGTAATGCATAATGCAAGACCATATTTCCTGTGGGCCACGTGAAGCTATTCCCTCATTCCAGGTATACATGGATGACTTTTTCATGATAAGGTTATGAATACCAAGACAATAGGTCCATAGCTGTATTTTGTAGTAAGCTACCCCTGTGGAAATGACTGGTGTCGGCAGAGTTTTCATAAGATCGAATACTATAACTGCATATTCTTCCTTGTTAAGTTTCAAGTCCAATTGCATCCCAGTTCTAGCTGATTCAGCTTTTCGGTGATGTAAATCTCTTTCACTCGTAATCCTTTCCTTTTCAGAAGGATCACCTTCAGATTCGGTTTATGATTAAGTGTACGTGTAATACGACCATCGGTTATTTGTAAGATCTGCTTAAAATATGTTTTGCAGCCATGGATTCCGACATTATTTACTCCAGGAAGTTTGTAAATTCTTGTACTAGATCTACGGCTTTCGCCAATAAACTTCTTATAAGATTTTGTTTCAATTACTACAATCTGTCCACATAAATAAGCATTTTGCAAATCACGATCACCAATTTTATAAAAATTTTCAAAAATACTTCGCAAATTATTCTCACTGAAGTGCTGATGACATTTTAACGGACATGGACATTCAAGTGCATTTAGTATTTTAGCTGGCTTCATAACTCCTTTCACAGTTTTATAAGATTTGCCGGAATTTCTCTGAACTTTACTTACGTGTTTTTTCCAGTTAGATTTGTTGGCAATCCGTTTTCTAGTAGATATTTTCAATTCATTGCTGCTTTCAACTTCGATATCTGGTTCAGCTGACCTGCTTTCATTTTCTGTTATTCCGATCTGGGATTCTGTTGCCGCAAGTCCCGATGGCCCAGGCAATGTATCTTCAGAAGAGCGTGATGAAAGTGATGACCCACTTGGTGTTGGGACGTACTCCGATCCAGAAATTTCGAAGTCTTGTAAACTCATCGAGTCAGCATCAGACATGTTTATTCACGTACTATTACATTTTCAATTAAAAAAACTGATAACACACTTCAATAGGTCTTATGAACTTACCTTTGACAAACTAGTGGATTTATTATTTAAACAAGAATAACTATTTAACGAGCTATACCGATACTTACAAAAAAGAAACTTTTTACTTACAAAAAAGAAAGTTGATTTTTAAAAATAAACAGGCATTTCTCGGCCTACTCGATCGTTTCGCTTCAGGAAAATTCAAATATTTGAACACCCATGGCTAACTTGATTTATTTTTCGAATATACACTTGACTAAAACGTGACATGCGATTTTGGCCTAACCCACATATATTTTCTATTTCTAAGACTCGATTTGGCCTAAGCGGCTTAGGCCATTATGGCATCCACATTTTTTTGAACTTTGCATAGAGGAAAAACAGTTTTCAGCAGGTAGTATAACCTAGTGTTATACTAGGCAATAGGGAGTTTTTTTTAGTATTTATTTCAAAAGGTTCCGGTTAGATCAGCATAGTCAGTTTGATTTTTTTGAAAATGAGGGTTAGGCCGTTTTAGCGCTGAGCGCCTCAAATAATTTGAGAAAAACGCCAGCACAAAAACTCAAAATGTTAAATATTCGCTGGCGCATAAGTAACGTTATTTTTTATTTTTTCTTTCAGATTTTATTTAACGTTCGCATTTATTAAAATTTTACTACTTCTACGTATCTTTTTGTCCTCTAAAATGTAGTAACGCCAATATAAAATGAAAGAAATGAAATTCGATTTATTTGTGAAATAAAATCAAGAATTAGGAAACAAATATATAATGTTTATAAGCACCAAAAACAAAAAAAAAACTTATGTATCGAGATGAAATCAATGGTACTATCAATTTTTTCAATACCCACAATTTCCAATTTGCAACTAACCCTTCCAAATATTTCCTCATATACACATTATTCGCACAAATACTGGAATGTTCAATAAAATACATAACTCAGGAACAAATGCACATTAAAGGCCGTATATACACAAAATCCTTGGTGTTGGTGTCACTTTTAATGGGAAATAAAATCGGTTCAAGCAGAAACATTTTCGGTTCACGTATTACAGAGAACATCCATTACTAACACAATGCAACATGTTTTTATCTATACTAATATTATAAAGAGGTAATGTGAGTTTGTTTGTTTGTTTGTTTGTTTGTTTGTTTGTTTGTAGGAGGTAATCTCCGTAACTAGCCATCTGATCTTCCTGAAATTTTCACAGAGTCTTACTGCGGATATGGGAAGTGCTATGGGCTATAATTTTTTCAATATTTTTAGTGGGCGTGGCACCTCCCACACAAAGTAAATTTTTAATATCATATAAATATATTGAGAATTATGATAGGGAGAGCTTTGCAAATATGTGTGAGGTCACCTATTGTTAATATTAGTAGCCACGCCAGAAATGGGCGGAATCGGAGAAGTGGGCGTGGTAATAATTCAATGAGGGCTTTTCAAATTTGTCTGATGGCACCTATTATTAATGTGAGCAGTCGGACAAAAAATGGGCAGTATCGGACCAATAAGCGTAGCACCTGCCATACAAATTAAATATAAAATGCCATATATCTGGAGTACTGTTATAGTGAGAGTCTTGGGACTTTGTGTGAACCCATAAATTATTCATATGATTAGTTTGACAAAAAATGGGCATGATCGGAGCAGTGGGCGTGGCACCGCCCGTACAAAGTAAATATATGATATCATATAACTGGTGTACTAAAAAAGGGAATCTTTGCAATTTGCACGAGCCCATCAGATCTTAGTATGAGTAGTCAGACAAAAAATTTGTGGGTTCACACCAATGGGTGTTCAACTCCCCATGCAAAGTAACTTTTTAAAGTCATATATCTGGAGTACTGTAAAAGAGAGAGCTTTATGGCTTTGCGTGAGCCCATAGGTTCTTTGTATGATTAGTAGAACAAAAAAATGGGCGTGATCGAAACAATGGGCGTAGCACCGCGCATGCAAAGTAGATATCTAATATCATATAACTGGGAAAGACTCGAAATTTTGCACGAGTCCATCAGATATTAATGTGAGCAGTCCGATAAAAATTGGGCGGGATGGGATAAGTGGGCGTGGCACCTCCTATATAAAAAATATGATGTACTACGAAAGCAACAGTCTTTTGACAAGTACATTAGTTATCAATGTGATTTGTCGTGGAAAATATATCGTCAAAATCAAAATCGCCAAATCCAAAAATCGCGAAAAATAAAAATCGCCCAAAAACAAAAATTTTCAAAATCAAAAATGGGCAAAATCAAAAATCACTAAAAATAAAAATTGCCAAGTGATATTTTAAGTTCAAGGCCAATAGTTGAGTGTTGCCAGATCTAATTTGGAAAATCCATGTTCTTCTCATGGGCAGCTACATGTCCCTCCAGGGCAGGAACGCCGAAAAATCTGATAATTGTTGTACCGAATTAAAAAAGCAAAAATCATTTTATATCAGCAAGTATCAAAATAAAAGAATCTATATTAATAATCTATACTTTGTATAATAAAGAGGTAATGTGTTTGTTTGTTTGTAGGAGGTAATCTCCGTAACGACTTATCTGATCTTCCTGAAATTTTAGTGGGCATGGCACCTGCCATACAAAGTAAATTTTTAATATCATATATACTAAGTACTATGATAGAGAGAGCTTTGAAAATTTATCTCAGGTCATCTATTATTAACGCGAGTAGTCAGACAAAAAAATGGGCGGGATTGGACAAATGCGCATGGCACCCCTATACAAACTTAATATTAAATGTGATATATCTGAATTACTGTATTAGTGAGAGCCTTGGGACTTTGCGTGAGCCTTTTCATAAGGATTCGGAAGGGGGGGGGGAGGGTGTAGCGAAGCACACCGGGTTACATCTAGTATATTTATATATATAGAATATAATAAGCAATATTTTATCTACAACAGTTGATTTCTTTTATTATAGAAAGGATATTTTTCTTATTTGGTAAATAGTATTACAATATCTAAACACAGAAAACGGATTCACTGTGGCAACCAAAATTGTTGCCAATCGAAATTTGATAGACCCATGTCCTGTCACACCATTTTGTTATGATAAATAAACAGTGTCTTTGAAATAACCGTACGAAGTTTAAGGCAACTGATGTTTGAAGTAAATTCGATTGTATGAAGTTTACAATTTAGGTAGACCAATGCAAAACTGCAGTAATTATAACTACACTTTTAAATAATTTTATATATAATTTATTTCTGTTTATAGTTATAAATTAATGAGAATTAAAGTAGACAAACATTTTAAATAAATTCTTGCATGAAAATGGACGTGATATATTGAAGAGTTTATGCCAATTATGGTACATGGTTTAGTAATGCATACGAATTTATCTTCTCATTTTATCTTTACACTTCTTTATTGCTCTTGAAATGGAGCGGTGGTTGCTACAAGCGTTTGTATTGTTTTATTTATTTTTTTTTTTTTTTGGTAACCGTTCCCTAAATCGTCGTAGTGTTTTTGTATCCGATTTGAATATTAAAGCTTCTATTTATTATGAATCGGTGGCCATGTAAATTTGAAAAATAATTTTTTATACTTATATATTTTTGTGGTGTTTATTTTTGAATTGCCAGAAGTTAAGAAATTATGATCGCCGTCCTTAAAATTATTATGTTTTCAAATTTTATTTTTTTTATTCCTTTTTATATATTTAATTTTCCAAAAATGACAAATAAAGGTAAATATTCGGTACGGTTTATCATTTAATTAGCGTTTTTGGTACTTACAATAGAATTCGGTTATATGATTGGTTTTATTTTATTATAATAATATCTGTAAATACATATTTTCGATTTAAAATATATTGTGATAATAAATTTTAAAATTGTAGTAACCAATGTTTAAGAACGAGTAATATTATAAGAGGATATTTTTTATTGAAGGTTTCATTCAATTATTCATTTTATCGGAAATAATTTCATATGATAGATATAGAAATGCATTTTAAAATATTTCTGAATTACAATGAAAATGATTATTTTCTAAATAAAGTTTTCTAGTGGTAACGAAATTCCTAGCAATTATTTTTCCGTTTGTAAAATTCTGATTTGTTTCATACTCGTATGTTGGATGCTGTTAATTTTTATCTTTAAATTATTCTTATCAGTAATTAGTTTGTATGTGGAAAATTTTCTTCTCTTTAAACAAACGATGTTTAAGTTTAAAACTATCAACTATTCACATGGCTTATTATTTTTTATATTTTAGAGTTAAACGAGAAAATCATTTATCACAGCATTGAATTGCCGCACCATAGTAGTCGCATGCATCATTACATATAAGTGAACAGATTATTTAATTTTCTTAAAAGTCACTCTCTTAATATCTGGAGTATAAAAAAAAACGACAAACACCTTAATTATTTGTAATCTGTTTCTAAAGCAAAAATTCCATGTATGTGTGCTTAGTGTTTGCTATTTAAAAAGTAAATGCCTAAAATTTCTAAGTATTTCATTTTAAGAAAAGACCAAGCAGGACCAAACAGAACAATGGACATTCCTAACAAGCTGACACTAACTATTTATAAAATAACAAAGAAAAGAACCATCAATACACATACAAATATAATAAAATAAAATAAAATAAAATAAAATAAAATAAAATAAAGCATTACTGCTGGACAGAAACATTTAGACCAAAAACATACACACAAAGAATATGAGGACAACGCCAACAATTTAATGGCGTGTGGATAGATACCAATGCAGCACATGCCGGATATAACAAAAGAACGGACAGGACACATGCAGTCAGTAAAATATGTACAGCATGAATGTGGGTCTATGTGTATGTGTGTGATTATGTTGCGGACATAAAATATATAAAAATAAGATAATAAGTAGTCTAAGTCCAATAGAAGAATGATACGGAGAGCGGGCATAAAAGGAGTAAAAATAATGGGCAACAGGCAAAGGGACACATACAAAATGCATACATTAGCAATTTGGCAGCACACATATAATGTTATATTTGTGTTTGTATTTTGTTTTCTCATTGCAGGGTTGGATGATAAGATTAAACAGTTTGAAATGACATTAGTCTAGTTGTAGGGATAAATGTTTTTAAAAAAAATTTATGGAGACAAAATAAGGCGATATACTCGCATTAAAGTTTTGAAGACAAAATTTTTGCAGTAACTTCTAAAAGTTTGAACAAAAGTTATAATTAATATTATATGTTAATGTAATAACAATAAATGAATTTATTAAAAAAGTAAAGACTCTTAAACCATTCATAACTTTTTGGGACTGTAAGCATTTGAGATACTTAAATGCAACTAACTTTTATTTTAACTATTTTATAAGCAACTAGATGTAACCCGGTGTGCTTCGCTACACCCTCCCCCCCCTTCCGAATCCTTATGAAAGGGCTCACGCAAAGTCCCAAGGCTCTCACTAATACAGTAATTCAGATATATCACATTTAATATTAAGTTTGTATAGGGGTGCCATGCGCATTTGTCCAATCCCGCCCATTTTTTTGTCTGAGTACTCGCGTTAATAATAGATGACCTGAGATAAATTTTCAAAGCTCTCTCTATCATAGTACTTAGTATATATGATATTAAAAATTTACTTTGTATGGGAGGTGCCATGCCCACTAAAATTTCAGGAAGATCAGATAAGTCGTTACGGAGATTACCTCCTACAAACAAACACATTACCTCTTTATTATACAAAGTATAGATTATTAATATAGATTCTTTTATTTTGATACTTGCTGATATAAAATGATTTTTGCTTTTTTAATTCGGTACAACAATTATCAGATTTTTCGGCGTTCCTGCCCTGGAGGGACATGTAGCTGCCCATGAGAAGAACATGGATTTTCCAAATTAGATCTGGCAACACTCAACTATTGGCCTTGAACTTAAAATATCACTTGGCAATTTTTATTTTTAGTGATTTTTGATTTTGCCCATTTTTGATTTTGAAAATTTTTGTTTTTGGGCGATTTTTATTTTTCGCGATTTTTGGATTTGGCGATTTTGATTTTGACGATATATTTTCCACGACAAATCACATTGATAACTAATGTACTTGTCAAAAGACTGTTGCTTTCGTAGTACATCATATTTTTTATATAGGAGGTGCCACGCCCACTTATCCCATCCCGCCCAATTTTTTTCGGACTGCTCACATTAATATCTGATGGACTCGTGCAAAATTTCGAGTCTTTCCCAGTTATATGATATTAGATATCTACTTTGCATGCGCGGTGCTACGCCCATCGTTTCGATCACGCCCATTTTTTTGTTCTACTAATCATACAAAGAACCTATGGGCTCACGCAAAGCCATAAAGCTCTCTCTTTTACAGTACTCCAGATATATGACTTTAAAAAGTTACTTTGCATGGGGAGTTGAACACCCATTGGTGTGAACCCACAAATTTTTTGTCTGACTACTCATACTAAGATCTGATGGGCTCGTGCAAATTGCAAAGATTCCTTTTTTTAGTACACCAGTTATATGATATCATATATTTACTTTGTACGGGCGGTGCCACGCCCACTGCTCCGATCACGCCCATTTTTTGTCTAACTAATCATATGAATAATTTATGGGTTCACACAAAGTCTCAAGACTCTCACTATAACAGTACTCCAGATATATGGCATTTTATATTTAATTTGTATGGCAGGTGCTACGCCTATTGGCCCGATACTGCCCATTTTTTGTCCGACTGCTCACATTAATAATAGGTGCCATCAGACAAATTTGAAAAGCCCTCTCTGTCTCAGTACTCGAGATATATAACATTGAATTATTACCACGCCCACTTCTCCGATCCCGCCCATTTCTGGCGTGGCTACTAATATTAACAATAGGTGACCTCACACATATTTGCAAAGCTCTCCCTATCATAATTCTCAATATATTTATATGATATTAAAAATTTACTTTGTGTGGGAGGTGCCACGCCCACTAAAAATATTGAAAAAATTATAGCCTATAGCACTTCCCATATCCTCAGTAAGACTCTGTGAAAATTTCAGGAAGATCAGATGGCTAGTTACGGAGATTACCTCCTACAAACAAACAAACAAACAAACAAACACACATTACCTCTTTATAATAGTTATTAATAATATAGATAAGTCGGCGTAGATAGCAGAAATAAAAGTGGAATGATAAAACGTGGAATTCTGTTTGCTCTGTGTATACATTCAAAATATCTGAAAATAAAATTTATACTAAGAGAGATTATTTTTCACTGTACCACTCCGTGGTCAGAGTGTAATGAGTTTATGATGACGTTTCCAACTATCAAAAATATCTGACCAAAACAAACCCTTAATTATGCCTATCGACTAAAAATAACTTTATGGGTCAATGATTTAATTTCTATGATATTTTGCATTAAGGCTTTTGTCACTCTTAGATCCAAATTATCATACAGATCTCAGTAAAATTAGCGTCATATGCATTTATTAGACTTACTACTTATTTATTAGCCCTATATGATCACTTTTGGCTATAGTTCTATATAAAACTGCATCCCTGTCTTCATGATGCATGTATTTTGGCACATGCCAATAATAGTCATGATTGATTTATTTTATGCCCTACTCCCCATGCAGTATTAAGTTTCATATCTCCAGGCCATAGATTAGTAAAAAAAACAATTAAAAAATTATATTAGGTCTAGACCGATTATGCCATACCCTATACCATGCTTTTTTAGGTCCGACTAATTGGGTAGAGAAAATAAGCATAACCCAAACCTGAGTGGAATCTTTGTTATATGCTATATTTATGTGAGGACTATGTCGAAAAATGGACTGATCCTGTCCATATTTGATAAAGTCACTTCTTTTTTGCAAAAACATATATAGACTAAATTTGGGAAAAACCTGTGCAATATTTTTGGTAGGTCTAAGTGAAGATTGGGAAGCAGGTTTATATGGGGGCCATGACTAAGAATTGTCCTATTGTGTTCATTTTTTGGCTACTAATTAACTGATAAACAGACATTCTTAAAAACACTACAGTTTTGTGCGATTATATGTGAAAAAAAACTTATTGTGCTACAATCTCAAAATTCTGGTTCTTAATATAAAGAAAAACATATAAATATTCCAGCTCCTGAATTTTTAGTGCATCTTAATTAATAACGATCTGGAATAATGTTACTTTATATTCAAAATCTTTCGTTAAAAAATCTTTTTTATATTTTTTAATACAAGACATTATTTAGCACATTACTTGATATGCTATTAGAACTTCCTAATAGAAAGAAAAAAATCTTCAAATTTTGTTTTGGGTCATGTTAGACATTTCTGAGGAAGTGCCACAATGTATTTTCGATAAAATTTCTGTTTCATGGTCGAATCAAAATTGATATAAGCTTAATATTTCCAGAAATTTAAAAATTAAAAATTAAAAATTAAAAATTAAAAATTAAAAATTAAAAATTAAAAATTAAAAATTAAAAATTAAAAATTAAAAATTAAAAATTAAAAATTAAAAATTAAAAATTAAAAATTAAAAATTAAAAATTAAAAATTAAAAATTAAAAATTAAAAGTTAAAAATTAAAAATTAAAAATTAAAAATTAAAAATTAAAAATTAAAAATTAAAAATTAAAAATTAAAAATTAAAAATTAAAAATTAAAAATTAAAAATTAAAAATTAAAAATTAAAAATTAAAAATTAAAAATTAAAAATTAAAAATTAAAAATTAAAAATTAAAAATTAAAAATTAAAAATTAAAAATTAAAAATTAAAAATTAAAAATTAAAAATTAAAAATTAAAAATTAAAAATTAAAAATTAAAAATTAAAAATTAAAAATTAAAAATTAAAAATTAAAAATTAAAAATTAAAAATTAAAAATTAAAAATTAAAAATTAAAAATTAAAAATTAAAAATTAAAAATTAAAAATTAAAAATTAAAAATTAAAAATTAAAAATTAAAAATTAAAAATTAAAAATTAAAAATTAAAAATTAAAAATTAAAAATTAAAAATTAAAAATTAAAAATTAAAAATTAAAAATTAAAAATTAAAAATTAAAAATTAAAAATTAAAAATTAAAAATTAAAAATTAAAAATTAAAAATTAAAAATTAAAAATTAAAAATTAAAAATTAAAAATTAAAAATTAAAAATTAAAAATTAAAAATTAAAAATTAAAAATTAAAAATTAAAAATTAAAAATTAAAAATTAAAAATTAAAAATTAAAAATTAAAAATTAAAAATTAAAAATTAAAAATTAAAAATTAAAAATTAAAAATTAAAAATTAAAAATTAAAAATTAAAAATTAAAAATTAAAAATTAAAAATTAAAAATTAAAAATTAAAAATTAAAAATTAAAATTTAAAAATTAAAAATTAAAAATTAAAAATTAAAAATTAAAAATTAAAAATTAAAAATTAAAAATTAAAAATTAAAAATTAAAAATTAAAAATTAAAAATTAAAAATTAAAAATTAAAAATTAAAAATTAAAAATTAAAAATTAAAAATTATAAATTAAAAATTAAAAATTAAAAATTAAAAATTAAAAATTAAAAATTAAAAATTAAAAATTAAAAATTAAAAATTAAAAATTAAAAATTAAAAATTAAAAATTAAAAATTAAAAATTAAAAATTAAAAATTAAAAATTAAAAATAAAAAAATAAAAATTAAAAATTAAAAATTAAAAATTAAAAATTAAAAATTAAAAATTAAAAATTAAAAATTAAAAATTAAAAATTAAAAATTAAAATTTAAAAATTAAAAATTAAAAATTAAAAATTAAAAATTAAAAATTAAAAATTAAAAATTAAAAATTAAAAATTAAAAATTAAAAATTAAAAATTAAAAATTAAAAATTAAAAATTAAAAATTAAAAATTAAAAATTAAAAATTAAAAATTAAAAATTAAAAATTAAAAATTAAAAATTAAAAATGAAAAATTAAAAATTAAAAATTAAAAATTAAAAATTAAAAATTAAAAATTAAATATTAAAAATTAAAAATTAAAAATTAAAAATTAAAAATTAAAAATTAAAAATTAAAAATTAAAAATTTAAAATTTAAAATTAAAAATTAAAAATTAAAAATTAAAAATTAAAAATTAAAAATTAAAAATTAAAAATTAAAAATTAAAAATTAAAAATTAAAAATTAAAAATTAAAAATTAAAAATTAAAAATTAAAAATTAAAAATTAAAAATTAAAAATTAAAAATTAAAAATTAAAAATTAAAAATTAAAAATTAAAAATTAAAAATTAAAAATTAAAAATTAAAAATTAAAATTTAAAAATTAAAAATTAAAAATTAAAAATTAAAAATTAAAAATTAAAAATTAAAAATTAAAAATTAAAAATTAAAAATTAAAAATTAAAAATTAAAAATTAAAAATTAAAAATTAAAAATTAAAAATTAAAAATTAAAAATTAAAAATTAAAAATTAAAAATTAAAAATTAAAAATTAAAAATTAAAAATTAAAAATTAAAAATTAAAAATTAAAAATTAAAAATTAAAAATTAAAAATTAAAAATTAAAAATTAAAAATTAAAAATTAAAAATTAAAAATTAAAAATTAAAAATTAAAAATTAAAAATTAAAAATTAAAAGTTAAAAATTAAAAATTAAAAATTAAAAATTAAAAATTAAAAATTAAAAATTAAAAATTAAAAATTAAAAATTAAAAATTAAAAATTAAAAATTAAAAATTAAAAATTAAAAATTAAAAATTAAAAATTAAAAATTAAAAATTAAAAATTAAAAATTAAAAATTGAAAATTAAAAATTAAAAATTAAAAATTAAATATTAAAAATTTAAATTAAAAATTAAAAATTAAAATTTAAAAATTAAAAATTAAAAATTAAAAATTAAAAACTAAAAATTAAAAATTAAAAATTAAAAATTAAAAATTTAAAAATTAAAAATTAAAAATTAAAAATTAAAAATTAAAAATTAAAAGATAAAAATTAAAAGATAAAAATTAAAAATTAAAAATTAAAAATTAAAAATTAAAAATTAAAAATTAAAAATTAAAAATTAAAAATTAAAAATTAAAAATTAAAAATTAAAAATTAAAAATTAAAAATTAAAAATTAAAAATTAAAAATTAAAAATTAAAAATTAAAAATTAAAAATTAAAAATTAAAAATTAAAAATTAAAAATTAAAAATTAAAAATTAAAAATTAAAAATTAAAAATTTAAAATTAAAAATTAAAAATTAAAAATTAAAAATTAAAAATTAAAAATTAAAAATTAAAAATTAAAAATTAAAAATTAAAAATTAAAAATTAAAAATTAAAAATTAAAAATTAAAAATTAAAATTTAAAATTTAAAAATTTTAGTTTCATTCTTTAGTTTCTTAACTGTTATTATTATTTTTGTTTTTTTGTATATAATAAAATAATTAAAAATTTCCTTTTTTAATATTAATAATTTGTAGCCAAATCATTAGATTTTTTTTAAGTAACGTATGACTTCTGAGGTCTCAAAACAGGCTTATAGGTATTATTATGATGCCGGCTGCGTTAAATAATGATTTTCATTGGTGTTCTATGAAGTATTTTTCTACTCTAGTAAAAGAAAAATAATGAAATTTTTTATAAAGTAATTATTTATTTTTAAGGGTCAATGTTTTTATAGTAGAAATTAGCCAACAAGAAAGTTAATGAACTTTAAATTTAATTGGTATTCGTATTTAATGTTTCAGTATCGGCAACAGTTTCAAAGTGGTAGTCGTACCCAATATTGGGTAACAAAAATTCGGCACAGCTGAATTTAACAATCTTACTTTTTTTTTTTTTTTTGTTAAATTATTCATTATAAATGGGGCCTAATTATTATGGTTTTCTTATTTTAAGTCGATTGCCTTTATGAATTTCTTTATCAGTTATTTTTAGAATTCTGTTAATAAAATTTGTTGTGTTTTATATTTTAGCATTCTCTCTGAAGATGTTAAGTTCGTGTACCAATTACCGTTAGATTAATTTTTTATTATATATCTACTAATTATCATTATAATTTTTTGTATTTATTTTTTTTTTTTTAGAAAAATATTTATCCTTTTACGATCGTATAAACTTAATATTTATCGGCATTAATTTTTTTTGGAATGCACTGAGGTAACATAATTTTATTTTATAATTTATCTATAATATTAATAGGCTAGGCGATTTCTTGTGACCGATGTTTTGTTCTACCGTTTTATCCCGATTTTGACCAACTTATATTATTTGAAATGTATTTCGTTTTATCCCTTTTGCAGATTTACAGATTTTTAAATATTTTCCTTTATTTTGAGTAAATTGCATTTAAAATTGCTACTAACACATACATAAAATTACACAATGCTATGTGTGTGTTTATTAAATTTGTTAATGTGTTTGTAATAGTCAATGAATCACTGATTTCTTTTTATTTAGCTTATAAAATAATTTATATTTATGTAATTTATATAGGCCCAGTTTTTGGAATGTTAAATTTTAGGGATCAAGAATATATATATTTTAAGGGTTCTAGATTTGTTTTTCTAATTATTACAGACGGAATGACTAACTCAAATATATCCTCTCCACACTGGTGTGGGTAGTATAAAAATTTGTTACATTAACGAAAGTTTATTTGTTTTAAAAATTGTACTTTTTTAATACTTACTTTTTTGTTATCAAAACAAGACGCTTTAACACACCTACTTATTAAAAAAATTTAATTATTTAAAATATAGGAAATGTAGCCTATATGACATTTACAATATGTTCAGTTTTAAGTGACAATTTATAAAAAATATATTTTTCCTTTAGCTCTTAACGAATATGGATAAATTTTATATACCTCAAGATTTAAAACTGGAATTGTTCAATAAAGTTGTTTATTGAATTTGTATTAAGCGTATATTAAATTTAACAATATCTTCCTTTTGGCAATGATACATATCAAATAATAAATATTAAAAATAACTGATATTGAACGTATGACATGCTTGAAAATGACAGAAATGTTTATTATACATTTACATTATTTAAACATTATCACATAAAATTGTAGTGATTATCGTTTTTATATGCATCTTAATATTTACGTAGTCTGATTATCACTGAAGTCGGTGGTATTCTATTTTACCAGCAACTGAGTTTATGTGGATGTCGATGGTGCATTAACACTCCAAGTGTATTAAAAATGCATTAAAATAGCAACAGCGACATCACAGCTGCATTTGCTTCATAAACGTTTAAATTGAATAAATGAATTAAGTACAGCAATTCTTATGAGACTTTTACGGGAATGAGCACATGAATATCGTATTGTCTATAAAAATAGTTTAATTAAAATGTTTTTAAATCATTGTGAGACTTGTGGTTCATGTACTTAATTCAATGAATGCAAATAAGTGTGACAATCAAACAGGTTCTTTAAAATTTATAAATGAGTATATGATTACAGGGGTTTGTAGTGAGGAGTATAATGTTTTGAGGCATGTGTAGAATTAAAAAAGGTTAAGTAAAGTTGAAACATTATTGTTTGAAGAAATTTTTTTATAATGGTAATTAAAATTAAAAAAAAATGTTTTTTAAATCTTTTATGCCGTTAACCGAAATTAAAACAAAACCACATTCAAAACCCATGATATTAGAATGCAATCTGACTGTCTTCTTTAAGAAATAATGTAAGACATAATTCTACAAGTATGCGTACCCCCCATCCTTTCTTACACTAATAAAATAACATCTGAATTAGCTCTTGTGCTAAACTTCCATGTCACTTCACTTTGCTTGTATGCTTTGGAATTGAACTTGTATAAACTTTGAGATTAGTTTGCGGGTTAAGGTTTTTTTATCAATGAAAAATAGGACAGCAATATTTAACTCATAATAGAAATACCAAATACAAACGGATTCCAATTAAATAAATTTCTAAGTAGAGCTAAAATTGATTTAATAAATTCAAATAATTATAAATATTTTGATAATTCGAATAAAAACTATATTCACAAACAAATAATTAAATGCCACACTCAATCTTAATAAACATTTATTAAGTTTATGAAAAAAAACTTAAGTTCATGAAACAAAAACTTCTATAAAAAAAGTTATACGAATCAGTAAATCAGAAATTTGAAATTAGGTCATTAAAATTAATATAATATTACGTTTGAATATACTTTGATTTAAACATAATATATATTATTATGCACATATACTAAGCATATTTCTTCCAGAAAAAAAAACAAACAAAAAACAAACAAAAATTTAAAAAAAATAATAATATTATGATTTAAAGAAAAGTCAATTTTATTGTAGAGATCATTGATATAATGACAAATTCTTCTAAATGGATCAAACTCTTATTTGGCATTGAGGTACTGGATATAGAATTGCAATAAAAGTATTGTCTAGTCAAGAACGCCTATTTTAAGGAAACAAAGTGGTATTTATAAGTGATATGTTGCAAAAGTTGTTCAGCTTTACCGCCGCTACAATTTTAGCAAATATTGTTAGTGATGTTGAAAAAAGTGAAAATAAAATAATTTTTTTTCCCATCTTTTTTCAAAACAAGGGCAGGAAAAATTATCTTTTTGGCATAAAACTTTAATGAGATTTGTTCAATGGATAGAAGTTAAGAATCCATTGAATTCCCAAGTATAGTTAAGCGGTAATATCAAGTCTGAATAATCTGTTGGACAAAAAGAGATCCCACCTTTTTTCGATGGGCCCACGAATTTTCAAAATCTTTTGAAATCGAACTCCAAAGTTCGTGTATTTTTCAAAAAGTTTTTATTTTATGGTACTATGTAATACTTATGTTTAAGTACTTTTATTGATTAACGGAACTTAGGTTGCTTTTGTATATACTTTCATTTTATAAGAAATAATTCAATTTTAAACAGTAATAATTGTTCCAGTGGTAACCGAATTCCAGCAATTTTTCTGTGTGTACGTAGGTATACATCATTATGATAACTGGATTAATTATATAATACGTTTTTTAAATTACTAATTGAGTTTATGAATTAGTCTGTCCTTGAAAATTTTCTACGTTCGAGCAAAATAATATTTGCAATTTATATTAATTCATAAGCCCGACACGAAAACGTTAACATGAGAAAACATATTAGAAGCATAAAGGAATATTTATTAATTTTCAAGTGTTGTGTTACTTCGAAACTTTCATTTTCTTTTAAATCAATCAGTAACATGTGTTGATGTCTAGATTTGTTGACTTTTTATATTGCATTTTCAGTACAACCAAAGGATAGAGTCAATTGAAGACAAAGTAGGTATTTGTAATTAATAATTTAACCGCTTAAAATAAAATTTTTTCTGGTTCATGGTTTTCATTTTATACTTAACCTTTCTGTTCTTTTATCATATAATATAGATTTTACATTTGACATTCGACTATTTTGCAACATATATGTATGTACCGACATTTCATTACACGGATAATGGAATCATTTGTTGTTCCAATATTTTCATACCTACTCAATGTACCTGCAATATAAATTGATTGCAATGAGTTCATCCGTGCTTTAACCAATTAAGTCAAAAGAAAAAGAAAAGAAAAAACAGTTATATGGGAGTATAGAATAGCTATTCTCGTAAATTTTTGGTTTGTTCAACTTTCTTATTTATTTAAATTAAATTTATATTAATTTTTATTCAATTCTATTTGCTTTTATTTATTTTTTATTTTGGCTTATAATTTGAATTAATTTTCACTATGGCACAAAAATACTCTCACATACAAACACGTATAAATATTAACATTCGTACAATCATTCAAACGTCCAAACATACTTTTTCATAACATTATTATACTTAAAACTAACACATATAACTTTAATGGAGTGACATTTAAATACTAAAAGATATTCGTCAACAACTGACATCAGGCCTGGTGTCATCGACGGACATGAAATAATGGTGAGTTAATAATTGATGAATTTCTATAAATTTGCATCAATTTCGATAAATCCAGGACATATTACACGAAACAAATTGCATAATTTGTCATTTCATTTCAATGATTTTAACTTTCGAATTTAAAGAAATAATCACTTGAATATGTATCGAAATTTAATTAATATAAAATTGTTGTATTTCCATTGTTCAATATATAAGTAACCTAGATGTTTCAACGCGGCCTAGCTCGGATTTACATAAATTAAACACATTGCAGTCATTTTATGTGTTGGTTCTTAAACTAGAAATTAAATATTTTATTTGGAGAAAATTATGATATAACTGGAATATTGTTTGAATGGTGTCTCAAAATGTAAACCGCTGACTTTAAATGTTTATCCTTTGGATTTATTTAGTCTAATGGCAAATGCTGACTTGACTGGGAATTGCAGGCGTTTGATTTAAATGGTAAATCTGCTGGTACTAGGGGTATTCGTGGTATGAAAATATCTTCTCCTTTCGCTGATGCTCTTAATAAAGTCGCTCCGATTATATAAGATACTCCGAACTTGTTATAATTTGTGTGGCGTAACTGCAACAACTCGATGGAATTGAGGAACTCGGGGGTATGTATGGCATTGCTATGTGATAAAGAATTTGGTAGTAAATATGATCCACCGTTATGTTTTTTGGAGCTAGCAATGCTCTTTCTTATACCCAGGATTCGTAGGACATATTTCGGTTAATTCCCGGATAGTCCTCTGACAGAAGTTGTTCATCACAGGATACCAAGTTGCAGAATGCTGCTTTAAATGCATGTTCTTCATTGATGTCTTTAATCACTTCACCACTTAAAATTTTGGAAAGTTTGCTGCGCGTATAGTAATTTGTAACCTAACTGGCCGCGGATTATCAAACTGGCCTGTATCTTTCCTCCTCATCGTTATCAACTTATCCTCAATAATACTTAGAGCCTCGTTGTAGGTGTCATCATCAAATGTAGCATCTGAATGAATTACCTGGCATCAAAGAACAATGCCCTCTGACATTTCACTTATGTAATCCTGCTAGAGTTCCAAAGGTTTCTATAACCCCCATACGAATTAAAATTCTAAAAGGTTCCGTAAATTTCCTGCTTGGCTGGGTGCCAGAGTGTGCCATTTTCCATCGATCCTAATACTGCACGTTTCGCATTCCCTGCTATTAAAGGTTTTCAAATCTATAAAATACGTTGCTCCTTTTACAATGATTAGGAGCATTCGTAGACAAAAGCGTTCCAAATTTGTTAAATGTACGATGTATACACCACCTGGGACATTTCCCAGCATTAACTCCAGGCCAGTTGTTGACAAATATGCCAAATATTCCCCTCTTTAACAGAACGTTTTAGCAAAAATTTGGACGGACTGGGTGAATTGGTGAAGCCAAACACAGTGGTCGTTCATAAACTAGCCGCTCGAATGTTAATTTCGAACATCGCCCAAGAACAGCAATTCACCGTTATGGAAAATAATTGCAATTTCCAAGAATTTCTATACAGCGTATACTCACTGGAACCCTGAGTTCCCATAAAGTTCAACATAAAGTTTAATCTACACAAGCAATGACCACGCACAGCGAAGAAAGTTCATTGAACATATTGGATATTCGAACAAAATCCATGTAAGCTCTGAAGTACATTTTCTTTAATCATCACAATTCAGAGAACGGGGTGGGAACATCATTGGAACATCATACATGATTCGTCGGGCACTAACTATTACTGGTGCTCAATATCCCTACGTGATACCAGAGCTTTTTGGCGTAAATTTTATGGTATTAATATGAACGAAATGTCATTTTACTAAGATGGTGCCATGTGCCATACAGATTAAATTACTGTATGAGAATTTCCATATTCGTTTACTCCCTTGTTTCGGTAGTCAGAATTTGCCGATAGATCATATTATTTAACACTACTCGTATTGGATTTCTACTTATGAGGTTATTTGAAGTCAAAGGTCAATGCCAACAACAACCCGTACATTGTAAGAGGAATTTCATTTATGCAAAATCGTGATGAAATATGTATCATTTGCTCGAGATGTTGTTTCATACATAATCCTATCCTGTCTACTTTGTGATTCAATAGAGAAATATCACTATACATTCAAATCTTGCGTGAAATTTATTACAGTATTTTAAAATATCGATGTTTATACCCTATACCACTATGTGGTTTGGGTATAATGACTTTGTGCTGCTGTTTGTAACAACCAAAAATATTTGACCTAGACCCATCTTTAACTATACCGATCGAATCAGAATCACTTTCTGAGTTGATTTAACAATGTCCGTCCGTCCGTCCGTCCGTCTGTGTGTCCATGTAAAGCTTGTAATCAAACTGCAGGTCGCAAATATGAATATATTTTGATGAAATTTGGTGAATAAGCTTTTATCGGCCATGGGATGAACGCTGTTGAAATTGGTGAGAATCGGTCCATGTTGAGACCTAGCCCCCATACAAATTACCCCTATGAAATCGACATAAATTGCCATAAGATCCAAATTGTCATATAGATCTTACTCAAATTGGGTTTGTATGCGTTCATTACATCCACTAATGAGTAGTCCAAAAATGATCCCTTTGGCCCCAAATAGAGCTGCTTCCCGACCATCACTTAAATCTATTAAAAAACAAAAATATTGCACTAATTCTTCTCAGATTTTGTTTGTATATATTTTTGCAAAATACAAGAGACTTTACCAAACATGATCAGGATCGGTCCATTTTCGGACCTAGTCCCCATATAGATATAGCATCCGATATGAACTTTTTCATATCTGCAGCCAAAAAAATTAATAAAAATCCCACTCAAATTTGGTTTTTGCTTATTTTCTATGTCCAGTTAGTTGGGCCTAAGAGTTACGACATGGTATAGGGTATCGTATAGTCGGTCTAGACCGACTATAATTTTCTTACTTGTTTGAAATTATGTTTTTGAAATATTTTATTCAAACTTTAAGAATGTTTCATTTAAAATTTCAAGAAATGATTTGACTTTTTCTTTTAAATTTATAATAATTTTTCTAGTTTCGTGTGAGATTTCAATTCGTACCTTGGTAAAATTATTTTAAAACTATTAATGAGTTTTGTAACAAAATTAACTTAAGTGAATTAAGTGAAGATCGTGATTTGGACTACTGATTATTGTGTGTAAAAAATATACACAAACCAACATTTTTCCGACATTTATTTCTATATGTTATTGTTTTAAAAATTATAAATCACCACTATTTTCTGTTTCTGCTTAATATATTTCTGACTTGCAATTTTAATTTCACAATACTTTAATTCTCAACATTTAAAGCCATAAAACATATTATGTACTTTGATTGAAACCTTATTAAAAAAATAAATTACAAAAGATATGAGTAATTGAAATATACACAAGGTAAAGTACACAGATAAACCACTGACAAACACACATACAAACACACATACAAAAACATATACACACATATGCATTTTTATATGAATACTGATAAACATATATGATTGCTTCAAGCCAAATACTCAGAACGAAAAGCATTTAATATTTAATTTTTCGTAAATTGTAGAAGAGTACTTGATCGGTTTTTATTATTTAAATATCGTATATATCTGTGGTCACAAGCATTAACCGCCTAAGTCGAAAACCATGCTTTTGAGAAAAATAACTTTTTATATATATGTAATGGGGCTTCATTACGACTTAGGTCAGTATGTTTTCATTAATAACTTTTTATTAAACAGTGTAACGGGGATTTCACGTAAATATGAAGCGTTTTTAGTAGAATATGAAAGCATACATATATAGATATATAGATATATAGATATATAGATATATAGATATATGGATATATAGATATATAGAATTAATTTTCTGTTTGTTTCTTTGTTTGTTTGACCGCTATACAAATTTTTATTTTTCAATAGATCTCTATGAAATATGGTACACACGCTCTCTGTACCCCAGGGAAGGTCGCCATGGGCTTCCTATCGGCCACGCCTACCTTATTGGCCACTTTTTATATATAAATCTTTTTCCGGTTTTTTGTATATTTGTTCGCTACACAAAATTTAACTTTTCAACTAATTTGTCTGAAATTTGGTACACACGATCTCTATACCCCAGAGAAGGTCGCCATATGCTTTTAATTTTCTATAATTTTAGTGTTTGTTAAAATATTTAAATTTTTCGATGGACTTCCCTAAAACTTTGTGCATTAATATCTTTACTTACTAACATCATTATAAAATAAATATTGTAAATCAACCTATTGCAAATATTCCCATCTTGCCTATTTTACTGTATGAGTTGTAACACCCCAAAATAAGTGCAGATTTGTTCCATGGGTGAACAGGTAGAGGTTGACTACCGCTGTAAGATTACTCCGATGGGGTAAATTCATACAAATATTTCCATCTCGGCTTTTTAGCTATATTGGAAAACAAAATATACATTTATACTTTTATATCCATTTGGCCTTTTGGCTACATTGGAAAGCAACCTATTACAAATATTTCAATTTCATCTATTTCAATATATAAATGAGTTGTAAAGGTGGAAAACGAACTACTTGCAATTGTGACTTGCACATGAAAACATATCATATAGGCCACACTACCTCAAATGCAAAAAGGCTTAGACTAAACAGAGCTCTAGAGAACCCGATTAGACTCAAATTCGTATCGAATCTCCACGAGTTAGACAACCTGAGTCAAGAAATGCTGAAAATCCTGAGCAAACCCAGTAACGTCCTAAAGCCCAAAGAGATGCGGAAGTGCCTGAATCTACTCAAGTGCGTCTAGAAGTCCAGTGGCTAGGACAAGCTGACTCCAAGGAATATGAAATTCCTGAAACGAGACAACAATGTCTTGAGGCCCAACGGATAAGACAAGCTGACTCCAGAGAATGTGAACCTCCTGAAATGACTCTAGTATCCCTACCAGAAAACTTCCGTAAGTTGGTTCCTTCATTGCAAGAGATGGTACAAAAAAGTCTTCCTAACATAATGTACAGAAGAGGACAATCGCTGGCACGTATCAACTTGGAATCTCCCTGTTTTTCTCATAGACAATTATGTGTCGCCAGCTGCAGAGTTGGGATCCAGCACAATCTTTTCGTATCTGCACCAGAAGGAAAAAACAGAAATGATGTATATCCCAAAGCTCTAGAGTAACTAAAATTCGTAATTTTAGACATCATACACTCAAAATAAACCATCTATAAACATAGCTAGTTGTAATAGTAAGCAGGCGCTGAGTACTTAGTCTCCAATGAACAAATTCCCAAAAAAAAAAAGAACTTTCACCTCAACGATTTGTGTGGGATTGGGAATTTGTTAATGATGAAAAATTCCCCATTGTTCATGTACGTTTTTGGGGAGTAAATTCATTATACCCTATACCACTATGTGGTTTGGGTATAATACCATATAGTGGTACAGGGTATAATGACTTTGTGCAGCTGTTTGTAACTACCAAAAATATTTGACCTAGACCCATCTTTTATTATACCGATCGACTCAGAATCACTTTCTGAGTCTATTTAGCAATGTCCGTCCGTCCGTCCGTCTTTGTGTCCATGTAAAGATTTTAATCCAACTACATGTCGCAAATATGAATATATTTTGATGAAATTTGGTATATAAGTTTTGTCGACCATAGGATGAACGCTGTTAAAATTGGTGGAATTCGGTCCATGTTCAGACCTAGCCCCCATACAAATGACCCCTATGAAACCGACATGAAGTGCCATAAGATCCAAATTATGATATAGATCTCAGTCAAATTGGGTTTGTATGTGTTTATTATATCCAATTATTAGTAGTCCAAAAATAATACCTATAGGTCAATTCTTAGTCATAGGTCCATTATAAGCTGCTTCCCGATCTTCACTTAAATCTATCAAAAAACAAAAATATTGCACAGATTTTTCTCAAATTTGGTTTGTATATATTATTTCAAAATGTAAGTGACTTTCCAAATATGGTCAAGATCGGTCCATTTTTCGACATAGTCCCCATATAAATATAGCACCGGATATGAACCTTTTCATATTTGCAGCAAAAAATTTAATAACAATGCCACTCAAATTAGGTTTATGCTTATTTTCTATATCAAATTAGTTGGACCCAAAGATAGGGTCTCTAAACCATGGTATTAGGTATCATATTGTCGGTCTAGACCGACTATAATTTTTTACTTGTTTTTTATTTAAAATATTTGGATTTTTTAATTTAGAAGTATTTTGTAAGACGCTACTGCAAAAATGGTTCAAAAATAAGCTGCGAAACCGCTTTAAGTTTTTTTTTTAACTTTATTTCTTTTGTAAACTTCAAATATAACGGAATCGTCTTCAAATTGAAGGAATCGGAACTCTTAAAAATTGAATTACTTAATTCAATAAGCGATCATCATTGAGCAGAGACGTCAAAATTTATAGAAATTTCAAAAATATAAAATGAATGCGACGTTAAAAATTGTGCCGCAAGGTTGCTTTAAGCAGCGGCTTATGGTATATGTATGTCCTGTTTGGATCACCAGGTAATTATTGCACATATTTAGATAAAATTTATCATACGAGCGTGTCGCTTCCGCGTCCTCTTGCTGCCGCGCAGTTGTCGTCAAAGTTACGAATTTTTTGTTAGTTAGATTTATAGTCATTTTTCAGACATATTGCAATTACTACTGTAATTAATATGCAATTTTTAATTTTTGTTTAAATGGTGCGTGGTAAAGAATTTTACGAATTTTAGTTATTCTAGAGCTCTGGGATATAAAACAATTCTGGTTTTTCCTTCTGGTTTATATACGAAAAGGTTGTGCTGGCTCCCAACTCTAGAGCAGACGACATATAATTGTCTATGAGAAAAACAAGGAGATTCTAAGTTGATACCTGCTAGAGATTGTCCTCTTATGTACATTATGTTGGGAAAAAGTTTTTGTACCATCTCTTGCAATGCAGGAACCAACTTACAAACGTTTTCTGGTAGGGAAATTAGGGTCGTTTCAGGAGTTTCACATTCCTTGGAGTAAGCTCGTCTCATCCGTTGGACCTCAAGACGTTGAGGCGCTTCAGGTGTTTCAAATTCCCTGGACTGGGCTTGTCTTATCCGTTGGGCCTGAAGATATTGTTGTGTCGTTTCAAGAGTTTCACATTTCTTCGCCTCAGCTTATCTTAGCCGCTGGATTTCTAGACGCACTTGAGTAGATGCAGGCATTCTCTTCTCTTCTGATCGTTATTTGGTTTGCTCAGGATTTTTCGGCATTTCTCGAAAAATGTTTTCATGTGCAAGTCACATTTGCAAACAGTTTTTTTTCCACTTCTACGACTAATTTATATAGTGAAAAAGATGAAATGAAAATATTAGTAATAGGTTGCGTTCCAATGTAGCCAAATGGCGAGATGGAAATAATTGTCATATTTTGTTTTCCAATATAGTTAAAAAAGGCGAGATGGAAATATTTGTATCAATTAACCTCATCGGAGTAATCTTACAGTGGTAGTCAACCTGTATCTGTTCACCCATGAAATAAATCTGGACCAATGTTGGGGTGCTACAACTCATATTGTAAAAAAGGCAAGACGGGAATATTTGTAATAGGTTGATTTACAATATTTATTTCATAATGGTGTAAACTGAAGAGTAGTAACTAAAGAGATTTATGCACAAAGTTTTAGGGAAGTCCCATGAAAAATTAAAATATGTATAACAAACACTAACAAAAGCGTATTTAGAATATTAAAAAATGATGACCTTGCCTGGGATATGAGAATAATGTGCAGTTAAATCGAGCGAAACACTTAAAAAATTTAAAAAAGTGGGCGTAAAAGTAGGCGTGGCGGGTAAGAAGTGTATGGGGTATAGAGATCGTGTGTACAAAATTTCAGAGAAATCCGATGAAAGGTTAAAATTTGTGTAGCGAACAAATATACCAAAAAGCAGAAAGCGAGTTGTATATAAAAAGTTGGCGTAAAAGTAGGTGTGGTCGATAAGAAGCATATGGTGACCTTATCTGGAATACAGAGAGCGTATGTACAAAATTTCAGAGAAATCTATTGAAAATAAGAATTTGTATAGCGGTCAAACAAACAAACAGAAAATGAATTTTATATAGGGTGGCCCAAAATTAACGAAGGGGTTTGAATTCGTTATAACTTTTTATTTAAGAAATAATTATTAAATTTTTTTAATACAATGGGGAATATTTTTAGTTTAGTTATGAAAAATAATATCTCGCAAGTGGTGGCCATTTCCTCCTTCGCAAATTCGTGCTCTTTCCAACACATTTTCCATAACCTTTCGCAAAACTTCAGGTGTTTTGTTGTTTATTTCGTCGCGCGTATTGCTTTTAAATCGCTGGCTAGTTGTAGACTTATTAATGTAGACTTTTCCTTTCAAATAACCCCAAAGAAAACAGTCTGGAGCGCTTAAATCCGGTGAACGCGGAGGTCAATTAAAATCACTTGTGCGCGAAATAATTCGTTCAACAAAGATGTCCAGTAAAAGAGCTATTGTGCCTTGCAGTGTGCGCTGTGGCTCCATCTTGTTGGAACCATACTTGCGGATGGTTTTCCACGGCTTACCTTAAAAAATTTTCCAACATTGTTCGATATTTGACACCATTGACGGAAACGGCGACCCCGTATTCATTTTCAAAAAAAAAAAAAATAAGGACCAATTATCCTTTCCGATGAAACACCGCACCAAACCGTATACTTAGGTGGGTGTAATTCTCGATGTTGAACTACTCTCGGGTTTTCCGCCGCCCATATCCTGCAGTTTTGCTTATAAACGAACCCACTTAATTGCAAATGGGCTTCGTCGCTAATAATTAAATTATGAATAAAATTATGATTTTCTTCTGCTTTTTGCCGGAAAAAAACTGCATAATCAAGTCGTTGCTGGTAATCTGTCGGTTTTAATTGTTGGACAAGTTGAATCTTGTATGGAAACATTCCTATTGTGTGCAAAATTCTCTGCAGCGACGCTCGTGAGATGCCAAGTTGTGTAGTCTCCTGGTTGATGTTTCTCCACCTTCCCGAATACTCCTCCGTACTGGTTCAATATTGTCATCCGTGTACACTAGACCTGGCGTAGCTAATATGGGGTTTTTTATTTTTTGGAATTTTGAGTGTGGGTAGCGACGAAAATATGCGATTTGATGCCAAAATTGATGTGGGAAATTTTCAGGCTGATCGGATGGTGCCAACCCGTGCCACAATGAGGTCAAAGGTTAAAATTTTGAAAAAGCACCAAAATACTCTTTTTTTTTTGTTTTATCAATCTTTTTAATGAGAAATACTAAAAATAAAACTACTTTAAATTTATATATATAACTTGTAATTAATTTATAACTTGTAAATTAGTTAATAGTTGTATTAACGATTAAGTACATAATGGCACCAGAAGCAAATAAATATATATTATAATTTTTAATTGAGCTCTAAGTTGCAAAAATGTATGGTGTTTCTGCTATTGTAGTAAGACAAAAAAAAAATTCTAACAATCACGTGAGTACATTAAGTTTCAATCACACTCACACGTGATCACGCGTGATTCACGCAATAATCTGCTCACATGCGCATCTCTAATTTATACCAACAACTATTATTGAAAAAAACGGTAAAATTTTTTGTTCTTCGCTGTTTTTTAAACTGCCTCAAAATTCCTACGCTTTGAGTTGTCGACAACTGCATATTTGTCTAAAAGTACCGTTTTTCCGCTCTGCTACTGAGCACATAGCAAGGCTGTTGATATGAATATGTAAAATTTTGTCATTGCGAATTTGAATATTGTTGAGAAAGGTGTAGTTTATTGTAAAATAAAATATTCTGTTAATTTTCGTAATTCCATGGCTCAGAAGATAAATTTATCGTTGAAACAGCTTCGATCTGCTGACACAAATGTATACTTGATTGGTAAATGTGAACCAAAAATAGTTGGTGTGAAATTACCATCAAAACAGCAAGTGCTTCAGTGTTTTTTTTATAATGTGCGTTGTGAAAACAAAACGGTTAAAGAAAGTGGAAGATTGGTGCTGGATGAAATATTGCCTTTTTGGGAAAAAGCTAGAATCCCAACGACTGATCAAAGAACATGTTCTGCAAAAGTCATTAAACTTTATGAAGAGTGGAGAAAAGTCCAAAAAGTATGTAAATCTCCGTTCCCGAGTCATCGCAAAAAAGAAAATGACTTTAAGGAAAATTTAAACAATTTATTTGACATTGCCCACGTTGACGCTCTGAAGCTTATAAGTATACAGGAAGATAGAGACTTCTTAATAAAGCAGCGAGAAAATGGGCGTGTTGGTAGCATGACTTGTGTCGATCAAAATGTCACAAATAAAGAAAAAAGAAAGGCACAAAGATTGGAAGACGAAAAACGTCGAAAAGAAAATTATGAAAAGAAAAAAGGCACTTCAGGTAATTATTATTTGGTATTTGGACGCAAAGTGGCTATTTTTTTTGTTGTGCACTTAATTTCATGTGCAGACTTGACTATGGAACATGTTGAATTTGATAGTGATGAATCGGGAGATGATGTGCAGGCGATGGATGTAGAACATACTGACAACATTCCAAGTTGCTCCAATAAGCCGATTCGAAAACGTTGAAAAAAGAATTTTATTGACGACAGAATGCTTGCTTGTATGGATGCTGGCAATATGTCATCTCCATTAGCTATACACTTCATCAGTGCAACTGCCAAAGCGTTGGGTCACAATATTGAGGATCTTGTTCTGAATTGCACAAGTTTGCGTGAACAACGTAAAAAATATCGTCGGCGTCATGGCAAAGAAATTATTGAAAATTTCAAGGTAATTTTTTTTCATTTTGGTCAAGTTATAAGTTTTTCTTTAAGCGTTAAGTTTTTTAGATCCCTGAAACATTTATTTTGCATTGGGACGGAAAGCTACTTCCCGCAATTGCTGGAAAAGCTAAAGTTGATCGCTTGGCTATTGTGCTCACGTCGGAGAACGTTGAAAAATTGATAGCTATCCCCATCATTGAAGATGGAACTGGTGCTGTAGTCGCTCAATCAGTCTACGACTATTTGGTAAAAATGAATATGCTGAATTCATTAGAAATGATATGTTTTGATACAACTGCTGCAAATACTGGCCGTCATAGTGGTGCTGCAACTTTATTGGAACGTAAACTGGGACGCAGCTTATTGTGGTTACCATGTCGCCACCATATTGCAGAAATTCTCTTAAGAGCTGTATTTGAAATTAATTTCGGAAAATCAAGTGGCCCAGAGGTGGCGATTTTTGAACGTTTTGCACGGGAATGGAGCACACTTAATTCAAAGGGATATAGCACTTGTATGCAGGATGAACGAGTTTTGAGTGTCATATCTGTTGAGGAACGCGAAACAAGCAAACAATTTTGTCTTGAATATTTAACGAAAGTTCACATTCGGCATGACTATAGAGAACTCCTACAACTTCCATTTATTTTTCTCGGTGGTAGCATTCCCAATTTCACATTTCGAGCACCTGGAGCGACATCTCATGCAAGATTCATGTCCAAGGCCATCTATTGTCTAAAAATGTATATGTTTCACGCGCACTTTAAAATTTCTGCGAGTCAGTTGAATGGAATTCGTAATATTTGCATTTTCTTATTAAGTCTCTATATCCCATACTGGTTCAGAACCGCAAATGCAGTTGAAGCGCCAAATAGAGATATGCAACTGATAAAGGGAATTATTGGCTACTTTGATAAAAAAATGTCTACAGTGCTATTGGAAAAAATTCGGAACCATCTGTGGTATTTATCAGAGGAAGCAGTTGCACTTGCCTTTTTTGATCCACATGTAGACTCAGAAATAAAGGAAAAGATGATTTTGGCGTTGCAAATAGAGTCCGATGAAGACAATTATATCGGTGATGATGTTGATATTTTCCCTTCTAAAAAAGTGTGTGCATGCGTCGATGAATTACAATTATTCACATCCAAGGATTTAAGCTCTTTTGTGACTACTAAAACAAATTTTTTTTTTCTCGTTTGGAAATTTCTATGGATTTCTTACGCTTTCATCCGTCAAATTGGCCTAAGAGCGAAGCATTTTGTAAAGGGGAACAAATCGTCAAATGCATTACTGTTGTGAATGATGCCACCGAAAGAAAAGTCAAACTAATAACTGACTTTAACAGATGCTTAACACACAACGAAGACGATAAACAGTACTTGTTTCACATTGTAGAGAGCTACCGTAATGACTTCCCAGCCTATACAAAATCTTCAATGATGTAAAATAAAAATAATAAGCATAATAAATAAAAATGAAAGAAAAAAACATTATATTTACAGTATTTCTCATTAAAAAGATTGATAAAACAAAAAAAAAAAAGAGTATTTTGGTGCTTTTTCAAAATTTTGACCTTTGACCTCATTGTGGCACGGGTTGGCACCATCCGATCAGCCTGAAAATTTGCTACATCAATTTTGGCATCAAATCGCATATTTTTATCGCTACCCACATTCAAGTTTCAAAAAAAAGTTTTTAACGCCAGGTCTAGTGTACACCGTTCGTCCTTACTGCCCCTTGTTGGCGAAAATTTGCAACCAGACGGTTTATTGTTGACCCTGAGGGTCCAACCCGTACATTAAAATAACGACGATATGCACGCTGAGTCAAAACAATGGATCGTTGATTTGAAAAATAAAGCTCAACAATTTGATCACGTTGTTCAATTGAGTACTGCTCCATTTTAAATTCCTCAAGTCTTCTTTACAAAATACTGAAAAGAAAAGAAAAAAAAAAATTATAATAAAAAAGTTATAAGCAATTCAAACCCCTTCGTTAATTTTGGGCCACCCTGTATATATAGATTATTTTATTTTAAAAATGATTGTTTATATATATTTTTTCTATGATAAAAATATCCAAACACATGTACAAATTATACAAGATAAAAAAGGAATCATTTTGCTGAAAACAGTGAACAATGCAAATGGATTTCCAGTTAAGTGATTTCTTTAAAACAATCATGCAAAGTTTTTTAAATCTTCATTTTAAATTTGATATTTTCTTGTAGAAGCTTTTCTTGGATGTGGTTAACTTGAATTTTATCATGTTTCGTAATGCCGGAGCAGACTGGGTTCTCCAAGATGTCCACTAATGTAATGGATGCGTGTACTGGTTCTTTCAAAGTTATTTTAGAAGCAGCTAATTCGTCATCAGATTCTTCAGAGCCAATTTATCGCCCGCGTTCATCAGAGGGGTTTGTCATACGAATAATTTCTTCTTCGGACGAAACAGCAAATGGAAGAGCATTTTTATCGCAGTTGAGTCAAATTTCTATATTCTCAAGTGGTAAAATCGTCCGATATATTCGTTATTTGTATTACGAGCGTATCTATTATTTCCATATCTGTAATTAAAATCAGTACATACATTTTTTAATGAGATGGATTTTATTGAGTTTCGGACATATTCCTACATGCCTTCATTTTCTAGACAGAACAAGTTTTTCCACACATTTTTCAAAAGTGAAAAATTAAGTGCATTTCATGCATTAGCAAAGCTCACAGTGCTTTCCTAATATCAAATGCGTTATTAAATTTTTCTATATTGTTTAACGTTTGTTGCACTCCGGACTTGCGATAATGGCTTTGAAACCCCATATTTCGCCTTGATCCCTGTAAAATTCGTGCAAGAATGGTTTCAGCTTTGAATTCTTGCACGTGTAGATGTGCCGTACAGTATCCTCTTTTAGACTGATTTTCTTAAAACGCTCTCGTACGTCTGACAATTTTTTTTTGTGGTCTTATAAATTAGGCGAAGCTCGTGGACATTTTTTAGAAGCTCTTGGACGAGCACCTTTCCCAATAACTAACTCTTTACACTTGTATGTACCAGCAGCATTAGCAGACACTAATGAGGTTAGTCTCTTCTTTGATATCTTAAGCTCATTTATAAAATGATCATTATCTTTAAATGTTCCAGCCAAATGCTCGCAGGCAAACAAGGTCTGTTTCTTCTTCATTGTAAATTTGCTCATTGATGAGTTTTTCCATTGATATAAGTTCACTAAATTCTTGTGACAGCCACATAGTCTGCTGAAGATATTCTTGTCGCTCTTTAAAATTTTGTAACTTTTGTAAACAGCCATAGGAATATTCACACTCTGAATTTATTTTTAATTTTGAGTGGAACATTTTAGCTTTCTTCATTATCATTAAACCAGAAATTGGAGTTCCTTTAAATCGTTCTTGCCGAAGTCATTCATAAGTTGCATAATCCACTTTTGCTTCGAAGGCTAATAACAGAATCACTTGCAGCACAAAACTTTAAAATTATGTCTTTGTCAAAAACTGTTTGTGTCGTTTTAACAGAAACTTTTCTTTTTTTTTTGTAACGTTCATTAATCATCTCCACATTATCTTAGTATTTAATTCAGCACTAAATCCGCACTTCTTAAAGTTCTTAAGTCAATTAAACACTAAGAAAAGCAACATGTTTCTGTTCTGACTGAGACGATTCCAGTATTTCGTTTTATTCTCATTATAATTTACTGAAAAGTAATTGAAACAAAAATAAATATATATTTCGTTATGATTATTATCCCGTTATTATCACGGTTATTGGAATCAAAAAAAAAACTTTTTATGTCCCGTATAATTGATGTTCCCTGATAATCGAATGCCGGCTAATTGAGGTTGCACTGTATATCATTCCGTTATTGAGGCTATTCAATGAGTTTTGAAATTTATTTAATTAAATTGAAATTAAATGATAATATTTCCTTTTAATTTCCATAAATGCGTATTTGTTTATGTGTTTTTTTATATTAGTTTCAATTTAATTTAAAATAACATGCTTGAAGCAATGATATGATTTAGGTTTAGTTTAAGTTAATTCAAGATAATAACAATTTATATTAAACTGTATTTTTTTTAAACATCATAACATCATAAATACTTTACAATTTGTTTGGCTAATCCACAAAGTGTTGTATGGCATAAAATAATACAAATGTTATTATAATAATATGTTTATTCAATTTCATATCTCCAATAAATATTAGAATTGCATAAGTGGTCATGGAAAGTTTCATACAACCTTTGTGAAATATTTTCAAAGAAAATGGGGAAGATATTTTACGAAATCAGTCTCAAAGTCTTTCTCAAATATGGGAGGCATGAAAAAGGGGCGTGTCAATTTCTTTGCATAAAAATATATAAAGTGCTTTACCTTGTAGCATGCAACTTAGCTCATAAGGAGCAACAGAACAAATTTTCCAGCAAACGTTCGTAGCATTAGCACGCATTTTGGTTCCGGCCTCTAGCTCGTCGGCAATTGGGGTGGGATTATTAGATGTGCTTGCGGCTGTCGACTATTATGCAAACAGAAAAAGATTTTAAAGAATGCGTGCATTGTTAAAAGGAAAGGGGGAAAATAAAGGACGAAAAAAAGAAAATGAGAGGAAAAAATTCAGTTAGAGAAGAAGACAAGTAACTACATTGTTCGAATATGTGTTGATGTTAAACATATTTTAACCCGCCCAACCATGATCATATAATAAAATGTCAGTAGTAGTTTATATGATCCCAAATACATTTACCTAGCCGCACAGCTTGCTAGAAATCAGAACACTAGACTTTTATATACTCATTTTAATTAAGGACTTTATTAGAAATGAAAGAAAAATCTTAAATGTAACATTAAGTCAATATTGGTACAATATATAACTAACTTATATCGTAATTAATAATGCAATTCAATTTGAAAGTAACAAAATTAAATTAATTTAAATCAAACTAAAATATTTTTACCACCAGTAAACCAAAAAAATTTAATCGATCAGAAATCAACAAAAAATGCTGGAAAAAATCTAAAAAGTTATATCCCGTTCGGATATCTGGGTGTAATATATAATAAATCAAATTGTGCAAAAATAAAAAAAAACATTATAAAAAAATAAGTAAAAAGTTATTTTTCTAGGTCTCGACAGGATGCGATAAAGCGACAATAAAATCAAAATTGATCCAACATAAAGAATGTATTCCTTTACAGTCAATAGACTTCATATTTTTAAACCGGAACGCGTGGAATTGAAACATATTTTATTCCCGTTATTCGTTTTTTTTTTTTTTAACATTAAATAAAACACATTAAAATCAATTAAATGTATATTTTAATACCTACCATAAACCTTTTTGGTATCAAAATCAATTGCTTTTTATTTTCAATTGATTGCTTTTAATATTTTTAATGCAACATCGTTAAATAAGTCCCAAATATGTATTCATCACTGTTGAATTAACATAATTCAATAATAAATTCAAAAATAAATCAATGTTAACAAGTAGTTTTAACAGTGATGTATACAAGTTTGTTAGTAAAACTAAATGTTATAAAAAAAATTTGTAAAGATTGACTTACATACATTGATCGACTTATTCCCACGATGAAAGGTCTTTCATAGCTGGATGATGTTTGTTGCTGACATATTTAATTCAATTTAATTATTAAATTTAATTATATTTTATTTAATTTAATTAATTTTTTTCGCGTTGTAGTTTTCCACTCTTCGTAAAAAAAACCACTGCTGTATTCACAACTCGAGTTTTATCGATATGATGATTTTCGTTTCTTTTATATTATTTAGACAAATGCTACAGTTTAATACGAAGCAGTATATTTTAATCACAATTCAATATATCTTTTTCTTTTTATATCAAATGACACAATATTAATACCGAAAGCGATTTTTTTATACGTACTTTATGTAAAAACCGCGTTTTCTTGTTGACTTTTGCACTTTGCGAATTAAGCTGGTGGTAAGTATAACTAACAAAAATATTATAAAAAAAAATTAACACTAAATATATTTAAGAATGTATTTCTTTCTTTTTTTTTATAGAATTTTAGGGTATTTACATTTGGGTGTATCACGTTTTCTTTTTATCTAGCTTTAGTAATTTATGTGGATTTATATGAAACAAAATAGATTTATGTTTTTGATTAGATAGGGATTTTATATATTTTTTTTTCCTTACTAGCCAATATTTACATTTTTAAAGTTAGAAAATCTTTATATCATAATTTTAACCGATTTTATATTTTCATTTTAACCCTTTTAGACACTTTCGTTGGCTAATTTGATAATTTTCTTTACTTTCACCCTCTGTAGGGTTCTTTTAAGTGAAATTTTACTAAGTTTAGCAATTTCCAATACAAGCACTTTCACTACCGTGTCTTTTAGACTTCACACGTTTTAATTTGGTTTCTTCTTTTCCTAGTCTTTATATGGAATTCCTAAAATTTAACATTGCACTTTTCGAATGCTTGTAGAAAAAAATTGCTCGTTCCCCAAAAAAAATTTTGCAACAGGTTACGTTGAATTCGGGTTTCCCAAAACAGGACTCTAGTGGAACCTACTCCCCTAGCAATAGATGCAGTGTAAAAGGTGTGTTTTCGTTTGCTTTGTATAATGAAACGACGCTTTTGCAGATGTAGTTGGATTTTGATGGATCATAAACAGTTCTTTAAAGAAATTACTCGGATTTTGAGAACATACTAATTGTGTTTTACACAACCAATATTTGGGGAGATTAATAAAAACCCTCGGAAACCAAATCAGTAAAATCCTGTATAAAAAAAGAGAATCAGAACGATGATTTGAATAGCTTTTTACCTACACCCTAGCTATATATACCACGAAATGGATGGTTATAATTTTTTTGTTTTTTGGAAATATTGCGTTAATTCAGCGGAAATATACAGAAAAAAATTTATTTACAGCTAAAGTAAATGAAATGCTACAGGGTGAGTTAGAAAGATTAATAATCTAATTTTAAGTCAGGGTTTAAGATAACGAAGATCCAAAAAAAAACTATGTAAAAGAAATAATGTACCACAACCTTTTCTGTTTTTCTACAAGTGCCTCTACAACCTTGGCCCCATTTAAAGATATTTGAAAAATATTTTGAATGGCGTATTGTATAATCATATATCAGCACTGAATCAAAATATTGGATTAATACATGAATATATGTCACATCCAATATAGTCTAAAATTTTTAGAAAAACTAAGCATGTCGTTTTAAGTTCAAAGCTTTGTAGAAGCCTGTAAGTCCTTATAGTTGATGTCAAATGACACAATGTGGGATCTTACCATAGAGGATGCTGTGTGGTTTTCCATTTCCACTACAATGAGGGTGCAATTGCTATACGCGACATATCAAAGTCATGTACTCTGGCAGTGCTATAAAAATTAATCTCCAGATAATATTGTAAGCAGAAACAGAATCCAAACTCACTATACATACATGATGCAATTACCAACGAGACTCTCAATATTATTGAAGATAAGTTGATCAAAACTGTTGTAAATACTTACGTAGGTCAGTTTGATATTTGAAGACCAGATTGTCTGGAAATCGCTCTTAACTGTCACGAAAATTTAACTAATATCTCAACATATATATATATATATATATATTATATATATATATATATTCTTATAATATAGGTACTCTTTTATTTTTAAACAGTCCAAGAGATAGTGAAAACATATTTTTCCTTAGGCAAGCGGCAAATGTGGTTGGAGTATACAATCCCTTTCAAAGTTACCACTTAAATAGGGCTAAACTGTAGCTCTGACTACAAAAATAAGAGACGTGTTATTGCAACGGTGTAAATTACAGGAGGGAACAAGGTTTTTGATTAAGGACTGAATGTTGTTTTTTTTTTTTTTTTTTTCAAAACGTTTATTAATTCATAATAGGATAACAATTCATAAACTAAAATAAACAATAGTTAACAATAATTTTCTATATACAAAGTCCCAAAATCGGGCTCTCGAGTATTATTAATATAATAATATATTTTTATTTAAAAACAAATTACTAGTTTCCTTACTTCAAATGAAGAATAAGTTATTGATATTTTGTAATGGAAAAATTCTGTTTAAAAACATTACTTTAATATTTTTGTAACTTAAAAACGGTCTAAAGGATAAAAAATAAAAACAAGGGGTATATTAATAAATACTTATAGCCACCAAAATTTTTTGGTTTTTGAGTTTTGTTCTCTGTTAGCTATGCTGACATCATATCTTAGATCATTATTTAATTGATTGCAATTAACTGCTTTTATATTAGCCCGTCTAAAATTATGATAAAAGACTGGGATGCCATTTTCATTTTGAATTTTCTTAATCTTATCGAGGTATAGAAATGCCTCAGGTGGAACAAACCCATTTTTCAGGGTATCAGATATATATTCTTCATTTGAATAGTAGGGTGCCAGAATGAAATTGTTTTCGCTACATAATGTACATCTGAAAATGTAATTTCTTATTAAATGTATAATAAAATTATCGATTCTTATAATATTGGCAGAATTATACAATTTTTTATTTGATATTTACTTTGTATAGTTGCTTTGCGTCGATCTAAACATTGATGTACAAGCTCTTAAACACTTTCTTTCGAATACACGTATTTTTTCCATGTAAGATGGTGAGATGTTAAACCAGATTGGGCATCCATAAGTTATGATTGGTCTAATTAATGATTGGTACATCATAATTTTGACCTTAGGCTTTACAAACTTTGAGTAAAATAATAATTTGTACTTGAAGAATGCGTTTCTTGCTTTTGTTAAAATTTAATTAACATGATTATTGAAATATAAAAATTTATCTAAATAAACACCTAGATATTTAACAATTTGTTTATTTGTTATAGTAGTATTATGAAGATGTGATTTAATTTCAAACAATTTCCAGTTTTTCCTTATGTTACTATTGCATTTGTCAACTGGCGGTCTAAATAAAATTGTTTCACATTTTTGTGTGTTAATTTTCATTTTCCAGTCAATAGTATACTTCTCAACAATGTCAAAAGAATCTTGAAGATTTTGGTTAATTTTTTCTATTGTTTTGTCGGCATGATATATTATTATATCATCTGCAAATGCAATACAGTTTTCTATTTTATTTAATAAGTCATGAATAAATAAGTTGAAAAGAATGGGTGCGTTAACAGTTCCTTGTTGTAACCCGTTTATTATTTTGTATGTTTGTTTGCTTTTATGTTTTTGATGAAACAACCTAAATGTTTTGTTACTAATCATATTGTAAATCATTATTATTTGATAAAGTGGAAATTGATACTCATTTAATTTAAATATTAACCCAGGGATCCAAACTTTATCAAAGGCTTTTTCCATATCGATTAGACAAGCGCCTGTACATAATTTCTTGTTCCAATTCCAGGTTATATTTGATGTAAGTAAATGTGTTGCGTTAATTGTAGAATGTTTATACTTAAATCCAAATTGTTTTTCGCTTACTAATTTTAAGTTTTTACAAATATTATTTATATTATTATTTACACAAATTTCAAACACTTTGCTGATGTTAGGTAGTAAACTAATGGCCCGTAGATTTTTTGGATTAGATAAATCTTTGTCCTTTTTTGGTAGTACCACTACTTTTGCCATTTTCCATATGGTTGGAAAATATGAATTATTAATCATGTTGTTGAAAAGATTGCAATATTCAAAAATTATTATTTTGGGAAGGTTTTTCAATACTATATTTGGTACATTATCCAAACCTGAAGATAATTTGCCTCTTAAGTTAGAGAAAATGTAATAAATCTTATCCCTTGTTATGAAATATTCTTCCGCTTGATTTTCATTTATATTGTTTGATTTCTTTTCAATACTAAAATTTGTTATAGTCGTTTGATTGTTTTCGAAATTCCATGAATCCATTAAAATAATTATTAACTAGCACTTGTTGATTGTTGTCCAGATTAATCTGTTTATAAGAGTGAATAGACTCAAGATAAGCACCAAGAGTATCTAACATTTCTTCTTGTTCTCTTATTATAAAATTATCTGAGCTATCCTTTTCTAGGTTTTCGATGTCAATTCCCGCTCTATTTAGTATCTCTTCAGAATTTTGTGGCATTTTTAAATTTTGTAAATTAAACGGTTTAAGTTTTTTGAAATTTTTATTTATTCCTTCAAACATTTGTTTCGAATCTTTGGGATCTAGTTCGGTTAATCTTTCTTGAACATATTTGTTTAGAAGTATTGTACAGTTTTCATTTATGAGCTTTTTGATCAATTTTAACTTAACCTTCAATAAATTAACTAGAGATTCCGATAGAGTATATTCTAGTCTATGGTGTTTTTTTATAATTGTAAGAATTTTACTTTTTTCTGCATGTAACTTCTTTATGGTTGGATGATTTATTTTGGAAAATGATTCTAAATTTTGATATTTTGGAACTATAGTTTCTATGGCGGAGATTATTACATTATTTAATTTACATAAATGAGAATCAATTTCAGTGTTTGTGAGATTTCTGGTATTAGGTATTTGTGTTTCACTTTCTATTTTGCGAATGATATTATTCTGCAATTTTTTCCAATTTGTTTTTTTAAAGTTGTATTTAGATATGGGTCTTTCTTCTATAAAAATAAATGGATTCTGTTCATTATTTAAATAAGCACATATTTGTATGGCATTATGATCACTGTCATAATCTATCGTCTCAATACAATTTAAGGTATTATTTTTTGTAAGTATATGCAATCTAGAATCAGCAATACAAACATCTAAATACGACCCGGTTCGAGGAAATGACGGGGAACTTGAAGCATACAGTCTACATCTGAAATTAATTTCATTTTCTGTTAACCATTCTTTAAGTTTATGCCCTTTTGGGTTATTAGTAGGATTACCCCAGTCTGAATGTTTACAATTTAAATCACCTGCTAATATATAGTAGTTATTATAGTTTTGGAAATCTAATGATTGAAAGAGTTTATGTATTTCTGTTTTTATATAACAATCATTATTACCGGATGGATAATATGCCGAAACAATATATATGGATTTATTGTCCATCATTGGCAATCTGATAATACAAGTTTCTAAGAACTTAAGTGAATTCGTTACATTGTTTGAAAAATTATAGAATTTTAAATTGTTTTTAATTAGTATAGCCGTCCCACCACCTTGTTTTGCACCTATTCTATCTTTTCTAATCATTTTGTAATTTGTAAACTGTAGTTTATGTCTAGCACTGAGTTTCGTTTCATTCAGAAGAACGATATCAGGAACGTGTATATTTAGAAATTGTTGTAGGTCGTACCTTCTACTTATGGATATTAAAGAATTAACATTGATGTGAATTATTTTTAAATTTTTTGATATTGTGTTATTTTGAGCATTTGCCATGTTTATACACCTATCATGGAAAAAATAGTATCAATTCGTGATGTTTGTAAATGTAATTGTTTTTGTAAATTCGCCATTTGAATATTTAAATTTATCATCATATTTTTCAGTTCCAATAAAAAGGAATTATTAGAATTAACGTTTAAATTATTTGTAGTTGGATTATTATTCCCTCTTAAAACGTTTGCAAAACTCATTTCGGGGTTAATGAATGAGTTATTATTTGTTCTATTTTCTAATAAAACTTTTTTCTTAGATCTAATTTTTACTTGAAGTTCTTTGTACTTTTCACACCCTTTATATGAAGCAGGATGCCCATATTTGTTACATATGACACAATATATCTTTTCTTTTTCCTCAGCTGGTACACTGATTGTGGGGCATTGACCTTTTTCATGAGCGATGTTACATTTCACACATTTTGGCTGGAGAAAGCAGTTTGCGGCACTATGGAAGAACCCTTGGCAGTTGCGACATTGGGGAATTTCCGGGCGTCTTATTTGTTCCCATTTAACACAGCGATATAAAAGAGCTTTGATGTTTTTAAGTTTGTTTATATTACAATTTGGTTTAACTTGAACTAAAAATATTGGTAAACTGTAACCTCTTTCGGTAGATTTTTTAGTTGAAAACTGGCTAACTTTAATAAATTGTAGATCTTCATCTTGGAATTTAGATAGTTCATTTAATATTTCTTCTGGTGATATGTTTTCATCTAGACCTTTTAACAAATATGTTTTAGTTTTTAATACTTTTGGTGTAAAGGTATAAAATTTAGTTTTGGTTTTTTCTAAATAAGTTTTCACTTTTAGAAAATCATCTAAAGTGTTCATAAATAATGACTTTTTGTCTCTAAATTCTTTTATTTTAAATTCATTTATATTTAATGCATTTTTGATGAATTCAATTAATGGTTTTGTTTCTATGTCCATAATATTTATTGGAGGTATTTTTTTTGTTATTTTTTACATTATTAACCACTGTATTGTCAGTTTCTTTTGTTGTTGCAATGTTTTTGTTTTCTCTCTGGACATTATTAATTGTTGCATTAGCTGAATTTACTTTTTTAGATTTTTCTGTGTTCTCTTTCACATGTTTCTCAAACTTCTTTATTAGTTCTTGATCACATTGTGAATCATCATCAGTGTCAAGCACTGCAAAATAATTGTTTTTATAATGTTTAGGCATGGACGAATCCATATTGTTGTTTTTTCTTTTTCTATTGTTTTCAATATTAATGTTTTTGTAAATGTTGTCTGAGTTTTGAGCATGATGCTCACTCATTTCATGCGATTATTTTTTTATTATCTTGTGTTTAGTTTTTTTTTTGCTGTTTTAAATAACAAAATATATGTAAAAAAAAAAAAAAAAACAATCTAACTCTTGTGAAAGAGGTTAGTTTTAATTTTGAAAATAATTGTAGTGTATCACTAACCACGATTTTGCTTTCCGTAATGCGTCTTTCGCTCTTCACGATCGCGATCGAACTCCGGACTGAATGTTGTTTTTAAAGATATTTGTCCAAACTTAAGGGACTTCCACTTTATATGAACAGAATTACTCCGATTAGAAATCAATATTTAGATTTTAGTTTGCAAGTTGCAGGGGTGGGTTGTAACTTCCTGGGAACCTGTACAATGACGATTGGAGAAACCTGCGCCCCAATAATTTATAATTTCTCGCAAGTTATTGAAATTATAAAATTTTTTTTTGAAGTTGCCAATGTTGTTCAACAAAAGGAAAACCAAATAAAAAAGAGGGAAATATTATTAGATTAGATTTATATGTTCATTTATTGTAAATATAAATTCAAAGGATAACTGAAGATGAAAATATTAGTATCGAATTAATATTTTCATTTATTGTAAATATAAAATAAAGAAAAACAAGACATGTTTTTGAGGTGCGTTTGCTCACCGGTGTTGATGCAGGTTGCAGAGTAAGTAAATTCATGAGATTTCAAAAAATATGTGCAAGGCTTCTTACAGTAAGTTAACGTTATATTATAGATAAATATATAGATAGATATAGACCTAATGATGTGATTATTTATCGAAAGTAGATAGCTAATTATAAATTTACGTTCCTACAATTAAAATTCAAGAATAAACAAGTAAGAAAATTATAGTCGGTCTAGACCGACTATACGATACCCTATACCATGCGTTTAGAAACCCTATCTCTTAGGCCCAACTAACTGGACATAGAAAATAAGCAAAAACCAAATTTGAGTGGGATTTTTATTAATTTTTTTGGCTGCAGATATGAAAAAGTTCATATCGGATGCTATATCTATATGGGGACTAGGTCCAAAAATGGACCGATCCTGATCATGTTTGGAAAAGTCTCTTGTATTTTGCAAAAATATATACAAACCAAATCTGAGAAGAATCAGTGCAATATTTTTGTTTTTTAATAGATTTAAGTGAAGATCGGGAAGCAGCCCTATATGGGGCCAAAGGGATCATTTTTGGACTACTCATTAATGGATGTAATGAACGCATATAAACCCAATTTGAGTAAGATATATATGACAATTTGGACCTTATGGCAATTTATGTCGATTTCATAGGGGTAATTTGTATGGGGGCTAGGTCTGAACGTGGACCGGTTCTCACCAATTTCAATAGCGTTCATCCCATGGCCGATAAAAGCTTATATACCAAATTTGATCAAAATATATTCATATTTGCGACCTGCAGTTTGATTACAAGCTTTACATGGACACACAGACGGACGGACGGACGGACGGACATTGTTAAATCAACTCAAAAAATGATTCTGATTCGATCGGTATAATTAAAGATGGGTCTAGGTCAAATATTTTTGGTTGTTACAAACAGCAGCACAAAGTCATTATACCCAAACCACATAGTGGTATAGGGTATAAAAAGATTAATTATATATATTTTGATTGTTTAAAATATTGATTTTAAACAACATATATTGAAATAACTTGAAAACGGTTCACCATTTTTTGGTGATTTTCAAAATTGTTTTTTTTAATTTATAATTGCTACCTTGGGAAACAATTAAATAAAAAAAAACACCAGTAAATTGTGAACAAAATCAAAATTTGTGCACCGATTCCAATGAAATAAAGCTCATTTCATTCGAAATATGTTTAACTCAATGCTTTATACCAAACCAGTATCCTATGTCCCATTTTTATTTTTTATGAATTTTTAAAGAACAAAAAAAATGTTTTTTTAAATTGTTTTTTTTTTTTTTAAACTTCCACGACATCTCTGAAACTCCTGAGCAAATTTAAAACCAATGTAAGCATTGCTTAAAGATAATATTCTTGACGAGTTTTGGATATTTTTAAACTGAATATGATGAAGAGTTTTAAAGTTATTCCAATATATGTAGTGTGCTTTAATTTTGAACATAACAGTATATCGCGAAAAGTTTGAAATCAGCGACCTCAAATTAGTAAAAAATTTAAAAACTATATAAATATAAAAGGCCAAATCTCTTGGCCAATATCTCACCCAGCAGAATGGCTGTTGCAAAGTGTTATAAAAAATTTCTAAAGTTACCTTTGCAACGCCTTAAAATACAACAATATAAATGTTGCATTTATACAGGTTTTATGTTTATTTTTAAATAAACGAAAAATTCAATCACAAGTAGACAAGTATTCCCGTAGAAGAAAATAGCTTTCAGTCACTCTGGTTTAATGCTTATAGGAAAGAGGTGCTTTATGTTATTTTTCTGTATTTAGTGTTGAATCACAATAGCGGAATATTATTAAGAAAGTGACATTTTTATTTATTTATTTATTTAAATTCAGTATCCTGTATATGTTAGATAGTTACAATACAACTTAAAATTACTGTGACAATATCAAAAATATTAAAAAACAATATTGATTTATATAAAATAACTCATATTTATAAATGGCATATAGAATTTAAGAAACAGATAAAAAGTATATATTAAAAATATTCAATATATATTGTTCACAAGTGAGTATATGTGTATTGTAAAATAAAAATTTTCTGAATGTATTGTTGTAATTTTTTTTTTTAAATGAGCCGTTGCTGATTGCTTTAATTGGAGAAGGTAGACCATTCAAAAGACGTGCTGCATGTATGAAAAACTGCCATTCAGATACCAAAGTATGGTGCCGATATTTAATTAAATTGGTATTTCTCCGAAGCTTACTAAAACGCAATCGGTTATAAAGATATTCTGGTTTCTGGTTGCTAATTATTTTGTGTAAAAAATAAGACATCTTATTTTTAATAAGTCATCAAATTTGACACCGTAAATTTGCTCTGAGTAAGGTGAAATATGATCAAACCTTCTGAGCACATAAACGTACATTGCAATATTGTTAAGCTTACTTATTGTTAAACTTACTGAACTTAATTTTAGTATCGCAACTTGCAAATATTTCACATACATATAGTAATGTTGGTATTAAGTTTTTAGAAGTAGCAAGCGTATATTAATTGGGGTACAATATTGGGTAGGCCAAAGTGTTCGTAACATCGAATATGTTTTACTACAGGCAGCTGTGACATTGTCTGACCAAGTCAATGTTTTATTAAAGAAAACGCCCAGATTTTTTGCTCGTTCAACGATTTCGATTTGTTGATCATTTATACTCGTATATATGTTTGGATTGTCTGAAATTCTTGTTAATCTGTTACGCACTATAATACACTTTGTTTTTTTTTGTGGATTGAGACTCAGTCTCGATTTTTTCTTTTTTGCTGCTAATGTATAACTGTGCGCCATCAGCATACATTCTTATATTGCAGTGAATAAACTGTTTAGGTAGATCAGAAGCATAAATTGAGAAAAGGAAGGGACCAACGATGCAACGTGGAACACCTCTTACCACAGGAGAGAACGTCGACGCAATTTTATTAGTTTCTATGCATTGCGAGCGATTTACTAGATAAGAGGTCATAAGTGCAACAAAAGTTGGTGAAAACTGCATCATGTTCTTAAGCTTTTGTAGCAAAACTGTGTGACCCACCGTATCGAAAGATTTTGAATGGTCTAACAGCACTAACATTTCATCAATTTCTCTCCTTATATCTTCTGTTACAGCTGTGTTTGGCACGAAACTCAGATTGACGGTCAGTAAGCAGGTTATTATCGTTTATGTACGACGTTATTTGACAATGAAGGAGCCTTTCAAATGCCTTCGACAGATATGGTAATATAGCTATGGGTCGATATTGAGTTGTCGAATTTGGCACTCACTGTAATTATTTTGTGAAAAATGTGCGTGATATTGGGCCAAATGAAGGGAAGTAGCAATTTGAGAAAAGCAGGGTAAATACCATCAATCCCTTTTGCATGAGACTTCATAGTTTGACAGCTCTTAAGTACATCGAACGGAGTAACGCAGTCAAATCAAAAAAAGGATTTGTGGGGCATAATTAGGGGTATAGTTGTATCTGACGGGAAACACCGTTGTGATTTGAATTTTGTGCAGATATTTGTAACAACCAAAACCATTTGACCTTAACGCACCCGATAGACGCAGAATCCCTCTCTAAGCCGATTTAGCGATGTCCGTCCGTCGGCCCATCTGCCCGGGATCAAAAAGATTTACTATGTTTACCAAGCGCTGAGTACTTAGTCCCAAATGAACAAATTCTCAAAAAAAAAAATAACTTTCTCTCCAAAAATTTGTGTGGAATTTGGGAATTTGTTCATGATGAAAAAATTCCTGAATTTTTACGTTTTTTGGGGAGTAAGTTCAGTGTTTATTTCGATTTAAAATTTATTTTTTAATTTAGAAGTTTGGGCACTAAATTCATTTTTTTTATGTGGTTTGGGTATAATGACTTTGTGCTGCTGTTTGTAACAACCAAAAATATTTGACCTAGACCCATCTTTAATTGTACCGATCGAATCAGAATCACTTTCTGAGTTGATTTAACAATGTCCGTCCGTCCGTCCGTCCGTCCGTCTGTGTGTCCATGTAAAGCTTGTAATCAAAGTGCAGGTCGCAAATATGAATATATTTGGATGAAATTCGGTATATAAGCTTTTATCGGCCATGGGATGAACGCTATTGAAATTGGTGATAATCGGTCCATGTTCAGACCTAGCCCCCATACAAATTACCCCTATGAAATCGACATAAATTGCCATAAGATCCGAATTGTCATATATATCTTACTCAAATTGGGTGTTTTATGCGTTCATTACGTCCATTAATGTGTAGTCCAAAAATAATCACTTTGGCCCCATATAGAGCTGCTTCTCGATCTTCTCTTAAATCTATTAAAAAACAAAAATATTGCACTGATTCTTCTCAGATTTTGTTTGTATATATTATTGCAAAATACAAGAGACTTTACCAAACATGATCAGGATCGGTTCATTTTTGGACCTAGTCCCCATATAGATCTAGCATCCGATATGAACTTTTTCATGTCTGCAGCCAAAAAAATTAATAAAAATTAGACTCAAATTTGGTTTTTGCTTATTTTCTATGTCCAGTTAGTTGGGCCTAATAGATAGGGCATGGTATAGGGTATCGTATAGTCGGTCTAGACCGACTATACTTTTTTTACTTGTTTTATGTTTATTTATTTTGTAAGCATCAAATATAATGGAATCGTATGCAAATTAAAGGAATCAGAACTTTTAAAAATTGAATTACTTCATCCAATAAGTAATCATAATAGAGCAGTGACGTCGAATTTATAGAAGGTTGCTTTAAGCAACTGTTTGCAGTATATGTGTGGCCTATTTGAATCGACAGGTAATTATTGCACATACGTATATAAAATATATCATACGGTTTTCACTGATATGTGTTACGCTAGCGTGTCGTGTCCGCGTCCGCGTCCGCATCTGAGCGCCGCTTACTCGTATTTGGCAGCTACACCTGAGCTACCGCGCAGTTTTCTTCAACTTGTTTTAATCGCCAAAATATATTTTTCGGATCATTCCGATATTTAAGCATTTTGATCGACAAGAAAAATCAAAATGCTATTAATGCAATCGTACGTTCTGTTGTTTTACCGTGCAAACATTGTAAGATATTTTATGGCTGCAAGATAAAGCACCGAAATGATTCTATTGAAAATAATTCAAATTTTAAATGCGTTTATTGCAGGAAAGCAGTATTGAGAGCAGCATGCAAATTTTCACTTAAACATTTAACAAAATTCATTAAATAAAATATGTCAAAATTTTTTTAATTCGGTTTTAGGAAAATTGGGGAATATGTTCATATCTTTTGGGGACTTTTTATACCCTATACCACTATGTGGTTTGGGTATAATGACTTTGTGCTGCTGTTAGTAACTACAAAAAATATTTGACCTAGACCCATCTTTTATTATACCGATCGAATCAGAATCACTATCTGATTCGATTTAACGATATTCGTCCGTCCGTCTGTGTGTCCATGTAAAGCTTGTAATCAAACTGCAGGTCGCAAATATGATATATTTTGATGAAATTTGGTATATAAGCTTTTTTCGGCCATAGGAGAATCGGTCCATGTTCAGACCTAGCCCCCGTACAAATGTCCCCTATGAAATCGACTTAAATTGGCATAACATCCAAATTATCATATAAATCTTAGTCAAATTGGGTGTGTATGTGTTTATTACATCCATTAATCCGTAGTCCAAAAATGGGCCCCACATAGAGCTGCTTTCCGATCTTCACTTAAATCTATCAAAAAACAAAAATATTGCACTGATTCTTCTCAAATTTTGTTTGCATATATTTTTGCAAAATACAAGAGACTTTACCTAGCATGGTCAGGATCGGTCCATTTTTGGGCCCAGTCCCCATATAGATATAGCACCCGATACGAACTTTTTCATATCTGCAGCCAAAAAAATTAATAAGAATCCCACTCAAATTTGGATTATGCTTATTATCTATATCCAGTTAATTGGGACTGAGAGAAAGGGTCTATAAACGCATGGTATAGGGTATCGTATAGTCGGTCTAGACCGACTATAATTTTCTAACTTGTTTTTAATTTGGGGAATTAGTTCATCGTGAAGTTATCCTCAATTTTGGGGAATAAGTTCTTTTTTGGGGAATTTTTTCGTTGGGGACTAATTACTCAGCGCCATCTTACCATTACAACTAACAATGTTTATGCATGGATTATTTTAAGTGTATTATGTTTAGAAGTTACGAATTTTAGTTATTCTAGAACTTTGGGATATACAAAATTTCTGGTTTTTCCTTCTGGTGCATATACAAAAAGATTGTGCTGGCTCTCAACTCTGCAACCAGCGACATATAACTGTCTATGAGAAAAACAGGGAGATTCTAAGTTGATACCTACTAGAGATTGTCCTCTTATGTATGTTATGTTAGGAAAAACTTTTTGTACCATCCCTTGCAATAAAGGAACGAACTTACAACAGCTCTCTGGTAGGGATATTACACTCGTTTCAGGAGTTTCACATTCCCTGGAGTAAGCTTGTCCTATCCGTTGGGCCTCAAGACATTGTTGTTTCGTTTCGGTAGTTTCAAATTCCCTGGACTCAGTCTGTCTTTTTCGTTGGGCCTGAAGACGTTGTTGAGTTATTTCAGGAGTTCCACATTCCCTCGATTCAGCTTGTCCTAGCCGCTGAATTCCTAGACGCACTTGAGTAGATTCAGGCATTTCCGCATCTCTTAATAAAGCCTGTCCTGATCTTTGGGCTTCAAGACGTTATTTAGTTTGCTCAGGTGTTTCAGCATTTACCAACTCAGATTGTATAACTCGTTGACACTCGATACAAATTTCGGTCTGATCGGGTTCTCTAGAGTTTTGTTTATTCTAAGCCATTTTGCATTTGAGGTAGTACGGCCTATATGCTATGCTTTCATGTGCAAGTCACAATTGCAAGTAGTTCTTTTTCCACCTTTGCAACTCATTTATATAGTGAAAAAGGTTAAATGCACTAATTTTGCTGTGTTGCAACTTATATTCTAAAAAAGGCAAGACGGGATTATTTGTAATAGGTTGATTTAGAATATCTATTTCGTAAGGGTGTAAACTCAAGTGTAGTAAGTAAAGAGATTTGTGCACAAAGTTTTATTGGAGTCCATTGAAAAATAAGATATGTTAACAAACACTTAAAGCGTATATAGAAAATAAAAAAAAAATGTTCGTGGCTGATAAAAATATGTGACGACCTTGCCTGGGATATGAGAATAATGTGCAGTAAATTCGAGAAAAATCCGTAAAAATTTAAAAAAGTGGACGTAAAATTAGGCATGGCCGGTTAGAGGCATATGGCGACCTTCCCTGGGGCACAGAGATTGTGTGTACCAAATTTCAGTGAAATCCGTTGAAAAATAAAAATTTTTATAGCGGTCAAACAAACAAAGAAACAAACAAACAAAGTTTAAAGTTTAAACAGCCTTGCATTATTTTGAGTGATTTCGAGAATAGACCACACATTTGCTCATTAGGGTAAAACGTATTTGAAGAAAACAGTATGAAAAGTTAATGTAATTTACAGTTGTATAGTTTAGTAAATGTGAAATAGTAAGAAATTGTTTTATTTAATGATTGACTTTTTCAGTTGGATTTATGTGGGTTTAAATAAAATTGTTAATATATTCTGATTAGTGTTTAGTAGGTATAATTAAATTTGGTAAAAATAGTTGTTTTAAAGTATACTGAAGAGTGTTTGCCAAGAGGATACTCACATTTGAAGAATTTCTTAAATTCTCTTTTCACGAAGGTGTCAATTAAAATATTAATAAAATATAAAATTTGATTAAGTAAAATCCTATTATTTTATTTGTGATCATTTATTCCGCTAAAAAAGTAACATGTCTTAAATTTTGACGTTTGATTGAATTTTTATTTCAGTTGGGAATTACGGAATGTGAGGAGCTTAAATAACTGTTTCTGCTTAAGATGAACATCAAATAATAAATATACCAAGAAGGAAAAAAAGCAATAAGCGCATCCTGTTGTAACATATAAGAAACAACACATGCAATAACATTTTTTCACTTTCCCTTTAAACGGCATAACAAAATTCATGTGTGGTTTAGTTGAAGGACTGCTAAACTGTCAAAGATGTTGTTAAAACGAAATACGTAAGCATTTCTTTATACATACAAATACATCTTCAATATATGAAACGTTTTATAGTTTTTAAGCGATTTCCCCTGTGACATAATCGTTTTTTTTTTTCATCGGTGAATTTACTTACCGTAGTTTATGTGACAATATTTTTGTTTGGCTAATAATACCATTTTTAGTGTGGGGTACTTTACTCATCAATGACCCATATTTTAGAGTTTATCATGCAGATAGTTTAAATAAAAATTAATCAGTAATGAACATTTATTTTTCATTTTCAATTTTTAAATTTAGTTTTACGCATTTGAAAGCACACTACTCAAATAATCGTTCATCTTAAAGCCTTTTGCCAATTAACAATCAAAATAATTTGAATGTACAATCAGTGTTCAGGAAAACATTTATTAATCACTTTTTGTTACATCTTTCTAACGTTTGTACGAAAATCATAAGTTACATCCTTGCATTTATTGTTTAGTACTGAGAGGTTCAATATGAACTATAGAAGTTTCAAATGTATATGTATTTTAAAGATCGGTTAAATATTTGCAAGCCAACCACCTAATGACCACCTAATGACTTTATTACGATCTCTTTTATAGGAAAACGGTCTTTCAAATAATAAAAGTCTTAAAATTGCACACATTAACCAATCAAATAATTTTAGTTGTCAGGAGCTATTGGCCTATTGCAACACCTTCTGAAAAAAAATCAAAAATGGAGTAAAATATACATTTGAAGTTATTACTAACACATACATAAAATTATGCAATGCGATGAGTGTGTTTATTAAATTTGTTAATGTGTTTGCAAAAAGCCCTGTTTTGAATTGAAAAATAATTTTGGATAAAAAACCAATAACGACAAAAATAATTTTGGACATAAACCCATAACGACGATTAAAAGTATTGAATTGTTAACTGGCTCATAAGATAATATATTAAAAAAATAATATTACCCAGAATTTGCACTCGAATTTCAAAGGCTAGGATCTGCTAATTTACATTATAAGTGTATTTTTAGGACTTATCAACTAGACATTACAACAGTTAATATGATGGCATCAAAAACATTGATTAGCTATTTTATTAAATATATAAAAAAATTTTAAAATGGTAATATGGGTAAATTCTTGATATAAATACTTAGCAATTCAAATATTGCTAGAAACTACATGAGCTTATTAACGACCCATTGTGTAAATAGCTAATTTCAAACTTATTTTGTTTAATTTGATAGTTTCTTATAATTCTATGTTAATTGTCTACATTTTTTTTATCAGTGGATTAGAAGAACTTTCTAATTTCTTCAAATAATTACTGTTAAGTTTTGGTAAAAATTCTATTATTTTCTCACAGCCTGCTTCATGATGGAGCATATACGTGGGATATCTCCAATGCTTGTTGTGTAAAATTTTCAGAGATTTGTTTTGTGTAATTTACAATTTTTTTAAATGACAATTTGTAGCATTAGCATTGGTCAAAGAGCTTTAAATTATTTTATGGCTTTTTTTATACATTTAATTTAGATGTATTTAAAAGTCAACTTTTAACCGTACGATGCATACCCAACTTTTTCTACGAGAACACACACCCGGGATATGTTTGTACCTAGTAGCTTATTTTGGCTTTTCCTAATGTATAAATGGTCAAACTTCATTATTTTTTATTAAATATGTATACTAATATTTTACAAATGTTTTAGATTTCGTTTCATGCAAATATTCTACCTGTTCAAGAGATATAGGCAAAAAAGGTCACGGGCATGGAATAGCCAATTCATGTTTTTCATATTTCTGATGAATACAAAACGAATATTTGTTTTTTAAATATGTAATCTAACATAAAACAAGCATTTCAACGTTTAAGCGTTCAAATATTCTACCTGTTTCAAAATGTATAAGGAAAAGAGTGCATGCAGGCACCTATTATGTAGGTACCAAATTCAAAAAAAAAAAAACAGTTTTTGTAGTATTTGGATTTTTCAAAGGTTGTTTTTGCATTTGCTGTTGTGTCAGCTGCTGGTTATTCACATTTTTATACCCTATACCACTATGTGGTTTGGGTATAATGACTTTGTGCTGCTGTTTGTAACAACCAAAAATATTTGACCTACACCCATCTTTAATTATACCGATCGAATCAGAATCACTATCTGATTCGATTTAACGATGTCCGTCCGTCCGTCCGTCCGTCTGTGTGTCCATGTAAACATTGTAATCAAACTGCAGGTCGCAAATATGAATATATTTTGATGAAACTTGGTATGTAAGCTTTCGTCGGCCATGGGATGAACGCTGTTTAAATTGGTGAGAATCGGTCCATGTTCAGACCTAGCCCCCATACAAATGACCCCTATGAAATCAACATATATTGCCATAAGATCCAAATTATCATAAAAATCATAGTCAAATTGGGTTTGTATGTATATATTACATCCATTAATGAGTAGTCCAAAAATGATCCCTATTGGACAACTCTTAGTCATAGGCCCCATATAGAGCTGCTTCCCGATCTTCACTTAAATCTATCAAAAAACAAAAATATTGCACTGATTCTTCTCAAATTTTGTTTGTATATATTTTTGCAAAATACAAGAGACTTTACCAAACATGGTCAGGATCGGTAAATTTTTGGGCATAGTCCCCATATAGATATAGCATCCGATATGAACTTTTTCATATCTGCAGCCGAAAAAATTAATAAAAATCCCACTCGAATTTGGTTTATGCTTATTTTCTATATCCAGTTAGTTGGGCCGGAGAGATAGGGTCTCTGAACGCATGGCATAGGGTATCGTATAGTCGGTCTAGACCGACTATAATTTTCTTACTTGTTATTATTATTTTGGTGCTCAAAAGTATAAGACGTGGAAATATAAAACTTAATATTTCGAAAAATAAAACTTAATAATTCAAAAATGTATTCAAGAAGAAATAATTATCTATCATCAGCACAATACAGAAGGTAAAAGTTATAAAATAATCAAAAATTTAAGCATATACTAAATTTTTGATATGTAAACATTTATACGTGCAGGTGGGTAAATTTCAAAAACAGCGTAACATGTGAGCGTAATATATGAGTCGTAAGACAAAATGTAGATAATTGTATTGGTGAAAAAATTATGATATTATGATAACCTGTTTGAAAATTAAAATTGAGAAAGAAAAAATGAAAAAAAAATTAAAAATAAGAAATGAAAGATGAAAAATTAAAAAAAAATGAAAAATTAAAAATGAAAAACGAAATTTTAAAAATGAAAAATAACAAATGAAAAATTAAAAATTAAAACTGAAAAATGAAAAATAAAAACAGAAACATGAAAAATAAAAAATTAAAAATAAAAAATGAAAAATGAAAAATGAATAACGAAAAATAAAAAAATGAAAAATAAAACATGAAAAATAAAAAATGAAAGATGAAAAATAAGAAATGAAAGATGAAAAATTAAAAATAAAAAATTAAAAATGAAAAATAGAAACTGAAAAATTAAAAATAAAAATTGAAAAACGAAAAATGGAAAATTAAAAAAAAAAACATTAAAAATGAAAAGTAAAAAATTTTAAATAATAACGAAAAGTAAACAATGAAAAATGAAAAACAAAAAATGACAAATAAAAAATTAAAAAAAATAAGAAGGAAAAATAAAAAATAAAAAATGAATAATAAAAAATTAGAACTAAAAAATTAAAATTAAAAAACTAAAATTAAAAATGAGTAATGAAAAATAAAAAATGAAAAATGAAAAATTAAAAATAAAAAATGAAGAATAAAATATTAAATATAAAAAATGAAAAATAAAAAATGAAAATTGAAAAATAAAAAATGAAAAAAGAAAATAAAAATTGGAAAATGAATAATGAAAAATGAAGAAAAAAATATAAATGAAAAATAAAAAATGAAAAATTAAAATTAAAAAATGAAAAAAAATGAAAAATAAAAATTGGAAAATGAATAATGAAAAATGAAAAAAAAAATAAAAAATAAAAAATGAAAAATTAAAATTAAAAAATGAAAAATTAAAAATGTAAAATGAAAAATTAAAAAAAAAAAAATTAAAAATGAAAAATGAAAAACGAAAAATTAAAAATAAAAAATTAAAAAAACGAAAAATTAAAAATTAAGCGGTTAAAATAATTAATAATAAATATTTTTATATTAACGGAGCCCCTGCAGTTGATTGCTATAATTGATACCTTTTTGTTTGATTTTAAGAAAGTGCTATAAAAAAAATCTTTAATTACTAGATGTTTACACATCTCCCCTGCGATCGGACTCACAAGATTTTTTTTCTTTTTCAGACTAACTAATGAACAGCGAGAGTCATATGTACAGTCTCTGTTTGATGAATTCTGTGATGATGATGATGATACCTATGCATCTGAATCGGAAGATGAACAAGACATTCAATTGAATGAAGTTCAACAATAGATGTTGTAGACGATCTTGAAATTCAGCAATGTAAAGAAGCAGTTTTAGCTGACAATATCGACTCTGATGATGAATTGGATGAAGAAGAGGTACCAGTACTGCGTGGAACAAACAACCAAACATCAATGGAGAAGTTCTTCGCCATAGTATTGTACGAGAACGGTGCGGAGCATATAGGAGCACCGAAATGTTGTCAATAGAGAAAACATTCAAATGTTTTACGAGCTTGGTATTGGCGGGTATAATTATGTGTCACACAAACAAAAAAGCAATAGCAACGTATAATGCTTACAACATAAGGCACCCCGATGCAATTCCCAAGTCATGGAAGCCATTGATGGTAGCAGAGTTGTATGCATTTTTGGCATCCTTATTATAACTGGCACAAACCATAGCAATTCAGAAAGTGTTCGAGATTTGTGGAATGTCAAAGCTATCCTCTGTCTCGCGCCACGATGGGAGTCAACCGTTTTTGTTCAATATTGCGATATATAAGTCTTGACTACGCAAACACTCTTGCTAAACGCGCACATACTGAAAAGGCAGCACCGATCAGTGAGTTGTGGCTCATAATGAATGCCAATCTTCGTGCACACCTAAAACGCAGTGAAAACTTAACCAATGAAGAACAATTATTTCCTTTCCATGGACCCATACGGTTTACACAATACATATCATCAAAACCTGCAAAATATGGTATCAAAGTTTGGCGGATTTGCGATGCTAAAAATGCATATCCACTGCACGGTCAAATTTATACTGGCCCAGCAGCGTCCGGAAGGAGAACGAGTTGTGAAAGATTTGGCTAGCAGATACCAAAAAAGTGGAGTAAATATTACAATGGACAATTTTTTCACGACGTTGCCAGTTGCAGAACTTCTTCTCACCTGGAACCTAACAATCGTTGAAGCTTTGCGCAAAAACAAGACGTATATTTCTGCGGAAATGAAGGTGCACAAGGACAGGCCAATTGGTTCATCATTATTCGGCTTCAGATAAAATGTGACGATGTGCTCTTATGTGCCACGAAAAAATAAATCATTGACGCTGCTTTCGTCAATGCACGATGATGGCGAGATAGCTGAGGGTGGGAAGCCTGAAATCATAGAATTTTATGATATGACCAAGGGTGGCGTTGATGAAATGGACCAATTTTTCAATGAATATCCTACACAACGACAGACGAAGCGTTGGCATTATTTTCAAAATGTTGGACATAACGGGTTTTGCAGCGTATATAGTATGTGGAATGACCAACCCCATTCTGCCTGGTAAATCAAACAAGCGTAAGCAGTTCCTTCGCAGCTTAGCTAAATCATTGTGTATGCCAATTATTGAAGAACGTGCACTAAATCGGAAAGTCACGCGAAACTTCTCCACTAAAACAGCGATTGAGTCATATTTCAACCGACCGCTGGAATCAATGTTGAACACGGAACCAACGACATCTGCCGCAGTCCGCACGCCAAAACCTATCAGCGGTTACTGCTATTTATGTTATGCTTAAGAAACAAAACGGCGTAGAAAAACTAGAAGGGTGTGCGCCAAATGTAAGAAGCCAATGTGTCTTGAACATTCGATCACCAACACCGACTGCATAATATCTAACGATAATTCATATTTATGTGGTTTTCTAGAATAACCGCGTATGTCATAAAATCAAAATGTTCAGGGGAGCCAACAAACGTTATATTTGAAATTATGGGCTCGATATAAAGATTTTAGAGCCTTTTATTTAAAAGTCCTGTAGATATGGGCAATAAATACTTTATATAAAATTTTGTGTCAAAAATCTTCAGAGGAGTAGATCCTAGAGCAGGAAGAAAAACACAATATGTAAATTACACTTAAAGTGTGTGCAGATAAAACAACTTAGGTCGACAAACATCGTTTTCTTTGAAAAAGAAAACTACCAATGCAAATACACATGTCGACATAAGTTGTTGTTGCTTGAAAAATGTTTTTTTTTGTTCGTCAACAAGTTAACGGGACTTAGGATGAGAATATAGCAACGTATCAAGAATAATAGTGACAAAAAATAACAGAAATAAACACAAGTGGTAATAAACTGATATTATTATTTTGAATTTTTTCATTAATAACAACGTATGTCGCTATGTGTCGTTTTCTGAGAAAATAGTTTGTCAGCGATCAAACCTAGGTTGACATACGTCGTTAGTGCTGCAAATTAATTTAATAAACATTTAAGTTACGACGTTATTTAAAGAAAAAACTCAGAAATGATCAATATTTTTTTTAAAAAATTGAACACATATAAAGAGCGTTAAAAATTAATATATTTGGCATTGTTAACTCAAAACTGACAAAAATGGACATACGCGGTTATTCCAGAAAACCACAGATTTATAATATGTAGTTTAATAATTTTCATTTCTCAAATAAAATAATATAATTTAAACACACTATAAAATGGTTTGTTGCATTTTATTTTGATATAAACTGGTACAAACGTATCCCGGGTGTGTGTTTACGTAGGTGTCGACTTTGGAATCTCGTAGCTCCTGAACCACTGAATTGAATCAAGAAACCTGTAAAATATTAGAAATTACTTGTATTTTCTAGATCCGTAATCTGTATGCCCTAGGTTACCCCGTTCCTGAGTTACAGCACTGCAAAGTTGCAAGTGGATACATTTGTACCCGGGTGTGTGTTCTAGGGTTAATATGACACGATATGATACTTCGTTGCTTACATTTATCTAATCATTTCCAAAGAAGAGCTGATGTCTAGGTACTGTAGTGTGTTATAATGTATAGTCTGCAATACATTTTGAGGACCAAAGTCGACCCTCATTTTGACCCACACCAACAATCATTTAAGAACATCATTGGTTGGTATGATTATTATCACCTCAATATTTATATATTTTTCCTATTACTAATTATTTACCATATTATAACTGTCCTTTAAGTATTATTATTATTATTACTAGTTAATTGTGTGGCGCCTAGGCGCCCGTTTAAAAATTATGAATAAACAGTTTAAATTAAAATACACGAAAAATTTATAATAAATTATATTTCTTTTAATATAGTAGTAAATTGAAAATTATATTGTTACATGTGTACATGTGAAAAAAGGTTGTGTTTGTAGAAATTGTATACATAAGTACCAAAACAGATAAGAAATATTTGGCAAAAAAGTTTTTCAATTTAGAATCTCTTAAAAAACTATATTTCGTGTGAAATATCGTTGGCCATTTAATAATTTTCCTTACTGTGGGTTCGATTGAATACGTATCTTAACTTGGCTTGCAACTTTTGATCGTGATAAAGCCACATACAGTTGGCCGTGTGAAAATACCGCGGTCTGCAAATTAATACCAAATCAAATGACTGGCCTTGAGCCTTGTTTATGATAATTGCGTATGCAGGAATTGCTGGAAACTGGCAGCGTTTCAATATAAAAGGTAATATGGTGTCGGTTGGGGCGAGATCAATCCTAGGAATTAGAACCGTATCATTTTGGTCAGCGTTACAGAATCAGTCAGTCTCTCAGTCATTCAGTCAGTCAGGGATCAGCGTAAATATATTTAAGATATTACCCGGCCTTCACACGTTATATTTTTGGCTTTCAGGTTGTAATGCACTCACATTTTTTTATTTTTTTTTTTACTAAACAATCATACGTTTCAATTCTCTCTTTCAATTTTTCAATGGGACAGTTGCTTAACAATTTTTTGACTATTGTATGTGTGATCAATTTGACTTGAACGTGGGAAGGCCGGGTAAAGTGAGGAGATTGGAGATTCCCAAAATTATTAAAATTTAATACAATGGAGTTTGCTTATAACGAACCCTGGTTGTAATAAATTTTTGTTTATAGCGAAGAATTTCTTCGGTCCCAAGAGTTTTAATCACATTTTCATATAAATTGCTTGTCTTATAGCGAACAGTGGTTATATCAAACTTTTGACTTTAACAACAATTTTTTTTTCATTTCAGAATTTTCCTATTTTATATATATTTTAAAGAAATTAATTTTAATTTAATTTAATTTTATTTTATATTAATTTAATTTAATGCAAAACAAAACTTCGATTTTCAAATGAAGTTTTGTAAAAGGTCCTTTTATGTATATTTTCGTAAAAGTTTGCCAGTAGCCAACCTTTGCTTTGTACTTTCTGCTTCTATACATAAGGAGTTTTTAATATTATATGATTTTAAAAAAATATTTTATTTTGATAGAAACTCGGTCTTATTAAGACAAACAATTAATATGTATCTTTTTAGTAATTTAATTGTTTTATATCTTTTTAAAATGCGCCAAAATATATAAACTTATTCAACTAAAAAACTTTTTAAACATTTCGGACAAATCAAAAAAATACTACGGTTATAACGAACTTAGTCTATAAGGAACTATTTGGCCGGTGCCGCCGAGTTCGCTATAACCTAACTCCATTTTACTGTAGAAAAATAGAATAGCATAGAAAAAAAAAACGTTTTAGAGCAAGTTTCCTAAAAGTTTCTTAAGGGGGATAAGGTTTTAAAAGTTAAAGAAAGTCGTATTTTCATAATTCTTTTTTGAAGATATGAATAATGCTGGATTATTTATTTCATATATACGTTATATCATTATATTCGAAGAATCTTTGAAAAAAATTTCAATTAAAAATTTTAATAAATAAGTCCGTGACATCGAATCTCCCGAGGCATTGCTGTTTTGCGGTGAACATCATAACTCGTTACCGGATCATGTGAAATAAAAAAATCGAAATGCGTTTCAAAGGTGACGAAGAGTTTTTTTAATTTTTTTTTTTTTTTTGGCAGCATTTTGAAGTGAAAAACGATTTTTGCTGTACAATTTCGGGAATTTGTTGTTAAAAAATGGGAAAGAAAATGGAATTAAAAAAACCCTTCGTGGTTACGTGGTGATTTATGTGTAGATATAGTGTCTAAAATTGCAAAAGAATCGGTCAAGTAGATTTTGAGTTATGATGTTGGCGGACTTCGAATTTATACACTATGATTTATATACTACTAGCTGGACCCGGCAAACGTTGTTTTGCCCTCAATGAATTTTTATTTTAGTTAGAATCTGTATATACCTATATAAAATGTGTGACGAAGATCTCCAGATAATAAAATGAGAGCTTCACCAAAAAATCTTTCATTGCCTTTCAAATCTTTTATCAAATCAAATCACAATGTTTGAGAGCCATGGTACATTCATCCCGAATAAAAATACTGCATTTTTGCAGAACTTTTGCCATACCGGAATGTTTTTTGATATTACAGACGGCATTCTCATTTTTTTGTACGTTTAACGGTGATTTGAGTGCTGAATGAGCTGTGCGGCCACCATGCAATAATGTAGCGGCTTTTTCCTTCTTTTTCGTTAGAATATTTATATATAAAAACGTTGGTGAGTTTATTTATTAAAATTTATATAAATTTGACAACTCATTATTTTTCGAACGACAGCGCCATCTACCGGGTCCAATAAAAAAATGTTTCTAACATACATATATGTACATTCTTAGTTTCATTAAAATCACACCATAAATAAGAATATTCGAAATAACTTTACCCAGCGCCACCTATCGGGTCCATTTATACATACAAAAATTTCTTATGACGAAACATACGTTCATTCTGAATTGCAGTCAAATCGCGCTGAAAGTAAAAATTTTTGTTTTTAACTTGACCCCAACGCCAGCTAGAGGGTTAAAACTAAAAAAAAAAACACAGAAGAGCTCGAACCGAACCTATGCTGGAAATCCTACCTCGACAGCTCTTATGGTTCCGGAGATCATTCGTTACAATCAAATGCATCAACGTTTTTATATATACGCCACGCCCCTTTGCCCACTAACAACTTTATATATCTAAGGTCTTATTATTTCGCAAAAATATCCTTTTGTGAAAATTTCATGACGATCCTTCCAGTAGTTTAGAAGATATTACGATTTTTTATTTTTCTAAAAAGGGGCGTGGTCCCGCCCACTTTTCTTCTTGTATGTATTTCTATTCATGCTAATACCATATGTACCAAATATGACTGCTGTAGGTAAAAAAATTCCCGTGATATGACTTTTTCAAATTTTGGGTTATATGGGCGTGGCACCGCCCCATTTGTCCAATCAAAAATTTATATAGCATATTATTCCTTCCAGAGTCACAGTAACACGCTCTGAAAATTTCAGGAAGATCGGTTCTTTGGTTTGGCCTCCTATAAAGCACAAACAAACACACATTCATTTTTATATATATAGATAGATTGAAAGCAGATTAATTATGATTTAAGGTAAAATGGGGCGAAAAAGGGGGACTTGGTAATAAAAAAATGTATGGCTACCTTACCTGTAGATAAAAAGTGTATAAAACTTTAGATAAATACATATTACAAAAAAATTATTTTGTATAGCAAACATTGTTAGTGGTATAAGTAAAAAAAAAGGGGGCGGTGAAATGGGCGTGGTTCATAGTTATATGGCGACGTTAACAGTATTAAGAGCAATATACTACCAAATAAAAAAATCCGTTGGAAGGAACAAATTTGTACAGAGAAAAAAAAGTTTAAAACTTTCAAACTAAATTTGGCGTGAAAAGGGGCGTGAAAGGGGGCGTGGCGTAAGAAATGTTTATTTCTACCTCGCCTGGAGTATAATGTGTATACAATTTGAAGTAAATCTGTTAAAAACTATATGGGAGCAATTACATAATTTTAAAAAAGTGGGCGTAAAAGTGGGCGTGGTCAAAAAAAAGTACCCTATTAATCATGCCAGAGTCCCAGTTAAATGCTGTGAAAATTTCAGGAAGATCGGTCCAGAGGTTTGGTCTCCTATAAGGTACACACAAACAAACAAACAAATAAACAAACACACATTCAATTTTATATATATAGATATACCGTATGATGCCGGTCGCTGGAAACGCTGTATCTTCTTAAGTTTTGCTCTGATTTACTTAAAATTATAAAACAACACGCTCGACATGTTGTGCATTCAGAAAAAGGTTTTATAACCTGCCACCCCTTAAGGAAGTGCAAACACCAATACACCTACACAAAAGAGAAACTGAAAAAAGAGAACTACATTTTTTGCAAAGTTATCTATAAATCCAAAAAAATAAAATATAAGGGCGTATTAGTTTTACTTAAAAAAAAACTTATTATTCCAAATCGCCTTTAATTCTTCCATGATAATTTCAATAAATTATTCAAATTAGAATCTTAAATATACCTATGTATTTAAGTAATTTTTGTTTGTCTAAATTTTTTGAAAGCAAATTATGCAAAAATTAATATTATGAGTGAAAAAAAATTATTTTCCCACCTCTCTTCTGAAATTACAATGTAATTTAATTAAGCAAAGTTAGAATAATTTAAATTTTAAACTTAATATTGCACTATTTTTTCAAGTGCTTTTCAATACAGAGCTTTAAACGAAATCATACGTTGGACAACAACAAAATCCACATTGAAGATCTCTTTTTTCTCAAATATTTATCAAAAAAAGCATACTCTTTGGTAAGTGCTGGCCATCAGAGAACCTGAGCGAAAGCACTCATAACAATACAAAACAATTTTTAGATGAAAAACAAAACAGACAAACGGTAAAGTTTAGTTTGATAAAAAAAAAGATGCATATCAGACGACGTTAAATGAGAAAAATAAAAATGTTTAAAATTTCCTTCATTACTTTTTTTTGCAGAATTTTTTCATTGACCAACAAAGGGAATTTAAAGAAGAATCTGAATAGATATTAGTTTTTTTATGCATTTTTTGCGTTCATCTTATTCCATATGTAACACGAAATCTGCATATGTAGTGCTATTGTCGTTAGCAGTGCTGCTAATTTTGACAACTTATTTTAATTTCGACGATTTTTCAATTTGTTAAAATAATTTTTTAAATTTGTTAAAATGATGATTGAAGATTTTAAATTTTCAGTAGTATAAAAATTAGGATTTCAAGGGTTAACAATTAATGGGTTGTAAATCGAAAATTGATAGTTTTAGTTCAGTGTAAATGTAAATTACAAAATATGTATAGATTTAATTCTGGGTCAAGTCGTTTCAAAACGGAAGCACCTTGAATAGCATCTCCATTTAAGATTTAAGTTTTAATTACGGCGATACTTTAAACCTATATTATATATTTCAGCTATGTATCTGTCAATAAAATTATTTAGTTGATTGCTGTGTTAAATTTCGTTGAAATTTCACCACTAATACATTTTTATATATAGAAATATATGTATATAGAAATGCTGTAATAATATTCGTAATATGAATGATATAAATAAATTTTATTACTTCCTTTTGTAATACTTTTTCGAGTTTTATAAGCGGTAAAATTTTCTTGACAATTTCTTGTTTTAAAAATGACAATTTTGGCGATTTAGTTTCCAAAATTGTAGATTTTCAGAAGATTTTATTATCAGCACTGGTCGGTAACAAAGAAGAGAGAAAATTGTGTGTGGGTTTGTATAAAATGAGAGAGATAAAATTTTGTTTGTATATTTCCCATAGCTTTGTAGGGAGTGCTATGTGTGTGTATTATTTCAGCGTTACAGAATCAGTCAGTCAGTCAGTCAGTGAGTCAGGGATCAGCGTAAATATATATAAGATTATATCTATAATATTAATAGGCTAAGCGATTTCTTGCGACTGATGTTTTGTTCTACCGTTTTATCCCGATGTTGACCAAACGTATATTATTTAAAAGGTATTTCCTTTTAGCCGATTTGCAGATTTACAGATTTTTAAATTTTTTCCTTTATTTTGAGTAAATTGCATTTAAAGTTGCTACTAACCCGTACATAAAATTATACAATGCTATGTGCGTGTTTATTAAATTTGTTAATGTGTTTGTAATAAAAATGTGTTTGTTTTTTATGTTGATTTGTGAATTGGCTATAATTGATTAGCATACTTTTAGGGTCTTATTTAATGAAAAAAAAAAATTTCATAGTATTTGCGATCGAATTTCGAGGGCTGGAATCTGCTAGTTCATATTAATGCCCCAACCCATGAATTTTATCTTCTTTATATTAATATTAATAATCCTATTCAGAATATATACCCAGTATGTAAATATTATTACTGTACTAATATTTGTAGGATATTAATATTATTATTGCTATCGAATCTTATATTAAGTTACTCACCTGTACTTATTGTCTAGGTAAATATACAATATTTTCACTTATTACTATTAAGGTAATTCACAAAGGTGTCCTAACTGTTGTATGTGTCGTATCTGTTAAAATTATACAACAGTTGTATAATTGTTGTTGCTATTTTCCATACAAATAAATTATACAACAATACAACGTTAGCAGGTAAGTTTTTGCGGTGTACTGTGTGATCAGCTGTTCATTGTTTACTATTTATTCAGTTTTTGTTGTTTATTCCAAATATTTTTTGTAAGCTTCAAGTAAATATTGTGGCAAAAAATGGGAGAAATAAATAAAAATGGAAGGAACTAATTATATTCAGGTTAGTTTTTGTGTAAAATTACAATTATTTTGCTTTTATTTGATTTTTTTTCAGGTTGTAGTATATGAATATACGACAGGTTGTTCACATACATATGTACTATATGACGTCTTGTATTTCTGTACAACATACACCTTTAGTACACCTTATGAATTCCCTATGTTTTTGTACTAACTTTTTTTCCTTTTTTTCTGATTTAGTTGAAAAACACTTTTCTTGTCTATTTTTATGTAAAAAATGCTATGATTTTATTTTACAATGGTTTTTAGATGTATTCAATGTTCTGTTCTAAATTGTTTGGGTTAGTTTTGTTTTACAATAATTTTTGAATGTTTGATTATAATAATTATTATTGATGTACATATGTATATGTTTTAAATTCTGTTCACAGTTTCTTGTCTTTTTTTAATTTTAAGTTACTTATTTGATTGTGAAAACTAGAGCAATTTGTGTTACAATATAATAAGGTTATGTTAGCCAAAAAATCATGAGAATGGGAATGAACAAGAAAAGAGAAAATATATCAATTAACATGAGATGTTACCGTTAAATGTTTTTAACAAAATATCAATGAATTAAAATAATGTATTCATTAGTGATATTTATATTAATGATTTCATAGAATAGTGTTATTTGTTAATTAAAATGTTAAATCCATAAAAATTATAATATTAAGTAAATTTAGAGTTGGTTTAATATTGGTTATTAAATACCCAATAAGTATTACAACTTGTGAACAAAATTCAAGTGCGATTATTATTTATTCTGTTAAAGAACCATTGGATTCCGTCGCTGAGCCTACCCCGCAATCGAATTGGAAAAACACGTCGTTATCTTATATATATTTACGCTGATCCCTGACTCACTGACTGACTGACTGATTCTGTAACGCTGAAATAATACACACACATAGCACTCCCTACAAAGCTATGTGAAATACACAAACCAAATTTAATCTTTCTCATTTTATACAAACACGCACACAATTTTCTCTCTTCTTTGTTACCGACCAGTGCTGCTAATAAAATCTTCTGAAAATCGACAATTTTTGAAAATAAATCGCCAAAATCGTCATTTTTAAAACAAGAAATGTCAAGAAAATTTTACCGCTTATAAAACTCGAAAAATATTTCAAAAGGAAGCAATAAAATTTATTTATATCATTCATATTACGAATATTATTACAGCATTGGTTATTTCTATATATAAAAATGTATTAGTGGTGAAATTTCAACGAAAAAAATTTAACACAGCAATCAACTAAATAATTTTATTGGCATGTATCTATAGCTGAAACATATAATATATGAAGGTTTAAAGTATCACCGTAATTAAAACTTAAATCTTAAATGGAGATGCTATGCAAGGTATTTCCGTTTTGAAACGACTTGACCCAGAATTAAATCTATACATATTTTGTAATTTAAATTTACACTGAACTAAAACTATCAATTTTCGATTAACAACCCATTAATTATTAACCCTTGAAATCATAATTTTTATACTACTGAAAATTTGAAATCTTCAATCATCATTCTAACAAATTTAACAAATCATTTTAACAAATTTAACAAATCATTTTAACAAATTGAAAAATCGTCGAAATTAAAATAAGTTGTCAAAATTAGCAGCACTGCTAACGACAATAGCACTACATATGCATATTTCGTGTTACATATGGAATAAGATGAACGCAAAAAATGCATCAAAAAACTAATATCTATTCAAATTCTTCTTTAAATTCCCTTTGTTGGTCAATAAAAAAATTCTGCAAAAAAAGTAATGAAGGAAATTTTAAACATTTTTATCAAAATTGTTTTGTATTGTTAGGAGTGCTTTTGCTCAGTTTCTCTGATGGCCAGCAAAGAGTGTGCTTTTTTTGATAAATATTTGAAAAAAAAAGAGATCTTCAATGTGGATTTTGTTGTTGTCTACCGTATGATTTCATATAAAGCTCTGTATTGAAAAGCACTTAAAAAAATAGTGCAATATTAAGTTTAAAATTTAAATTATTCTAACTTTGCATAATTAAATTACATTGTAATTTCAGAAGAGAGGTGGGAAATAATTTTTTTTCATTCATAATATTATTTTTTGCATAATTTGCTTTCAAAAAATGTTGACAACCATAAATTACGTAAATAGGTATATTTAAGATTTTAATTTGAAGAATTCATTGAAAGAATTAAAGGCGATTTGGAATAATAAGTTTTTTTTTTTGAAATGAAACTAATACGCTCTGATTTTGTATTTTTTGGATTTATAGATAACTTCTCAAAAAATTTAGTTCTCTTTTTCAGTTTACATCTATGATGAACTATGAAATATTTTTTCTCTTCTGTGTAGGTGTATTGGTGTTTGCACTTCCTTAAGGGGTGGTAGGTTATATAACCTTTTTTGCATTTCTCTTTCTGAATGCACAACATGTCGAGCGTGTTGTTTCAAAATTTGAAGTAAATCAGAGCAAAACTTAAAACGATACAGCGTTTCCAGCGACCGGCCTCATACGGTATATCGTATATAAATCAGTTTTTAGAAAACTTTAAACCGATTTTCTCGCAAATAAATGTTCGAAGTCCGTGAACATCATAACTCAAAATCTACTTGACCGATTCTTTTGAACTTTTAGACACTATATCTACACATAAATCACCAGGTAACCACGAAGAGTTTTTTTAATTCCATTTTCTTCCCCATTTTTTAACAACAAATTCCCGAAATTGTATAACAAAAATTGTTTTTCACTTCAAAATGCTGCAAAAAAAAAAATTGGAAAAAACTCTTCGTCACTACCTCAGGAAACATGTAACCTTTGAAATGCATTTCGATTTTTTATTTCACATGATCCGATAACGAGTTATGATGTTCACCGCAAAAAAACAACGGCTCCGGAGATTCCCTGTCACGGTCTTATTTATTAAAATTTTTAATTGAAAATTTTTTCAAAGATTGTTCAAATGTTATGCTATAACGTACATATTAAATAAATAAAATAATTATGAAAATACCACTTTTTTTAACTTTTAAAACCTTTAGAAACATTTAGGAACCTTGCTCTAAAACACGTTTTTTTTTCTATGCTATTCTATATTTTTTTTTACAGTACAATGGAGTTCGGTTAAAATGAACTCGTCGGGACCGGCCAAAATAGTTAGACTAAGTGCGTTATAACCGTAGTATTTTTTTTGCTTTGTCCGAAAGGTTTAAAAACTTTTTTTAGTTGAATAAGTTCATTTATTTTGATGCATTTTAAAAAGTTATAAAACATAAATTAAATTATTAAAAAGATACATATTAATAATTTGCCTTAATAAGACTAAAATTACCGAGTTTCTATCAAAATAAAATATTTTTTTAAAATCATATAATATTAAACACTCCTTATTTATTGAAGCAGAAAGTACAAAGCAAAGGTTGGCTACTGGCAAACTTTTGCGAAAATATACATAAAAGGACCTTTTACAAAACTTCATTTGCAAATCGAAGTTTTTGTTTTGTATTAAAATTAAATTAAATTAAATTAAATTAAAATTAATTTCTTAAAAATATATATACAGGCATGTCACAAATTTCGATCGAAATCGATTTGTTTTCGAAGTTACTATTTCGATCAATATTGTTTTTGCTTCTTCAGTTTTTGTTCGTTTTCATTAAAATTGATTTAAGTTGAAAATTCGTTTTTGGGCGATAAATATGGCAACGCAACGTAAACATAAAACAGATGATTGTTGTAAACAAACAAAAAAATAATAAAAATTGTGAAAATATTTTGTAATTTTATTTAAAAAAATTAAAATGCCCGGCATATCAATAGGTGCGGTAATTGAATCAGAGCAAAATCATAATTATGTTGAAAAACTGCGTCGACGACATTTGATATATCAAATACATTTGTGATATCAAGTCTGCCCAGTAAGAGTCCACAACAACCCGGTCTCCCTTAACAAACCCCCAGGCTATATGTTGATGGCATTCCATGAACTCAATAAATATTCTTTCTTGGTCTGCATTCCGATGTTTTCCCCTTTAACAAAAAATAAGTTAAAATAAATGTTAAAATAAAAATAAATACTTACATGTTTTCTAATTTATTCTTATTTCTTTTTTTTTGGTTTGTTTTGGTTTTTTCTGTCAGAGTTGATTTTTGTAAGAAAAACAATTATTTTGTACGATTAAAAAAAGGTGGCAATACAATGTTAAACCGAAATCGTTAAATCGTTTTCGATTTTGTCATTTGATCATGACTTTCTCTTAATTTGGTAATAAAATAAGTTTTAAAGTTATAAATGTATTTATTTTGCAAAAATATAAAATAAAACTAAATTCTTTATTTGAAATAAGTTGTGTTTATTAGTTTTTTGGTGCAAAAGATACTGAAAATTTCAATTCCACTTAGGAAATTGAAAGTGGTTTGAAAGTGGGTAATATCTTAAATATATTTACGCTAATCCCTGCCTCTCTGATTGATTGAGAGACTGACTGATTCTGTAACGCTGACTAAAACGATACGGTTCTAATTCCTACGATTGACCTCGCCTCAACCGACACCACATTACCTTTCATATTAAAACGCCGCCAGTTTCCAGTAATTCCTGCATACGCAATTACCATAAACAAGGCTCAAGGCCAGTCATTTGATTACGTTGGCATAAATTTGGAGACCGCGGTATTTTCACACGGTCAGCTGTATGTCACGATCAAAAGTTGCAAGCCAAGGTAAGATACGTATTCAATCGAACCCACAGCAAGGAAAACTATTAAATGACCAACGATATTTCACACAAAATATAGTTTTTCAAGAGATTCTAAATTGAAAATCTTTTTTGCCAAATATTTCTTATCTGTTTTGATACTTATGTACATATATAATTTCTACAGACACAATCTTTTTTCACATGTACATATGTAACAATATAATTTTCAATTTACTACTATATTAAAAGAAATATAATTTATTATAAATTTTTCGTGTATTTAAATTTAAACTGTTTTATTCATAATTTTTAAACGGGCGCCTAGGCGCCACACAATCATCTAGTAACATGTATAGTGCAGAAAACGAACAATAATATATCAATAACTATAAAAGTAAAGAACAATATGCTTTGTTTGGTATCTCGATACGCAATGAATAAAATTTATATTCCATAAAAATCTAATCAATAAAAAAGTCGATTATATTTCCTATAGATTTTAAAGTATAATTTGACCAAGTTATTTTAACACCCTCATTAAAATTTTTTTCCATAATAAAGCCTTGTGTTGTAAAACAAAATTTTTGTCTTGGTGCAGTCGTTATGGCTGTATGGCTAACAACTGATACTAGAGGCATATGCTATTCCAGTATGCTATTCCACAAAATAATGCAGTTGATCTATTTGGAATTTCTAAAACGAGTTAAAAACTAAGACGCCTTAATTCAAGTATCTCTTGAATTATTGCCAACTATGCCATGCATTCTACTTCAGCTTATGACAACTTAATTTTTTGCTTGCATTTGCTTCACTACTAAATTGCTCCCAATTGTAACAGAATACCATAGCCTATCATTGACTTTCTTTTACCTTTTTGACAGTATTCTGATGTTCTTGATTTAGATAGTTTTTAAAATCAGGGCTGTGGGGTCGTCGGACAAAGTTCCAACTCCGACTCCATCAGCTGAATTTTTTACGGTACGTCTCCGACTCCGACTCCAAATCTGACTCCGATGCTAAACATATATAGCCATATTTATAAAAACAGTGATAATATGCTATGGGTAATTGATGCCAGTGAATAACTTTTTTAAATATTTTATTTACTTTTATTAATTATTTTAATAATAAACAAAACACTATAAGATCAGAAGCTTAAAATAACAAAACTTCAAAAAAACAGCTCTGCATTTGTCTTTAGAAATACGACACTATATGGCTTCATTGATGCTCCAAAATCGGATCTGATGATTATGAGTGCAGAAGGTATTTTTTTGCAGGCATTTGTTTCGGTAGCAATCACACTTTCGACTTGCTTCTTTTTTGCTAAATCGGAAGAACGGTCAAATTTCTCTACCTCCTTTAATGCATGGTAAAAGTCTATTTTAAATGTGTTAAGACTGATGGAGTTTCTGTGTCTCCGCTAATTTCTCCCTCCTCTTCGTATACATTTTTTTTCAAAATATTTAGAGTTCAAATTAATTATTTGTATGGAGCTTGAACTGCACTTTCACTTAGAGTTTTTAATATGATTTTTTTTATAAGAAATTAACTAAAACACCAAACCTTTAATCATACTTCTATACTAATATAATAAAGAGGTAATGTGTGTTTGTTTGTTTGTAGGGCGTAATCTCCGTAACTAGTCACCTGATCTTCCTGAAATTTTCTAAGAGTCTTACTGCAGATATGGGAAGTGCTATAGGCTATAATTTTTTAAATATTTTTAGTGGGCGTGGCACCTCCCACACAAAGTAAAATTTTAATATCATATATATTGAGTACTACAATAGAGACAGCTTTGCCAATTTGTGTGAGGGCACGTATTGTTTATATTAGTAGCTATGCCGGAAATGGGCGGGATCGGATAAGTGGGCGTGGTACCTCCCATACAAGTAATAATTCAATATTATATATCTCGAGTACTGTGATAGATAGAGCTTTACAAATTTGTCTGATGTCACCTATTATCAATGTGAGTAGTTGGACCAAAAACGGGCAGTATCGGACCAAAAGACCAGCCATACAAATTGAATATAAAATGCCATATATGTGGAGTACCGTAATAGTGAGAGTCTTGGGACTTTGTGTGAGCCTATAAGTTGTTCATGTGATTAATTAAACAAAAAATGGGCGTGATCGGAGCAGTGGGCGTGGCACCGCCCGTACAAAGCAAATATATGACATCATGTAAATGATGTACTAAAAAAGCGAAGCTTTGACACTTTGCACGTCCCCATCAGATCTTAGTATGAGTAGTCGAACAATAAATTGGCGGGTTCACACCAATGGGCGAGGCAGTCCCCATGCAAAGTAACTATTTAATGGCATATATCTGCCGTACTGTAAAAAAATAACTTTGTGGCTTTGCATGAGCCCATATGTTTTTGTATGATTAGTCGAACAAAAAAATTGGGCGTGAACGAAGCAGTGGGCGTAGCACCGCCCATGCAAAGTAGATATCTAATATCAAATAACTGGTGCACTATAAAAGGGAAAGACTCGACATTTTGATTTTGCACGAGTCCATCAGATATTAATGTGATTGTGGGCATGGATTAGTGGGCGTTGCACCTCCTATATAAAAAATATGAAGTACTACGAAAACGACAGTCTTTTGATAAGTACATTAGTTATCAATGTGATTTGTCGTGGAAAATATCTCGCCAAAATCAAAAATCGCCAAACTCAAAAATCGCAAAAAATAAAAAACACCCAAAAACAAAAATCTATAAAATCAAAAATGGGCAAAATCAAAAATCGCTAAAAAGAAAAATTGCCAAATGATATTTTAAGTTCAAGGCAAATAGTTAAGTGTTGTCAGATCTAGTTTGGAAAATCCATGTTCTTCTCACGGGCAGCTACATGTACCTTTCTCCAGGGTAGGAACGTCGAAAAATCTGATAATTGTTGTACCGAATAAAAAAACAAAAAACATTGTATATCGGCAATAAAGAGGTAATGTAACTACTAATCTGTTCTTCCTGAAATTTTCACAGAGTCTTACTGCGGATACAAAAGTGCTACAGGCCGTATTTTTTTTGTAATATTTTTAGTGGGCGTGACACCTCCCATACAAAGTAAATTTTTAATATCATATATATTTAGTACTACGATAGAGACAGCTTTGCAAATTTTGTCTCATGTCATCTATTGTTAACGTGAGTTGTCAGACAAAAAACTTAATATTAAATGTGATAAATCTGAATTACTGTAATAGTGAGAGGCTTGGGACTTTGCGTGAGCCCTTTCATTACGATTCGGGGGGAGGGGGTAGCGAAGTACACCGGGGTACATCTAGTAAATAATATAGAGCCATAATATTTTATAACACAAACAAATAAATTTTAATTTTATGCTGAATATTGTTCTAATTCAATTAAATTAACCACAAACATCTATTCTCAACTTGAAACATTTTTATATTATTTAATTTAAGTACTTGAATGAACTTAGTCTTATAACATAAATTAAAATCTACTTATTCATAGTGATCTGTAAAATATTACGCTGCCAATTTCGAAGAATTTTTATTATTTGAATTTTCCATGCAGGTGCAATAACGGATAATTTTTGTAGCGACTCCGTCGCTAACTCCGACTCCACATCTCCGACTCCAGCTCCACAGCCCTGGTTAAAACAAATCAAAGAACTTAAAGCATGACTTATATCAGGCCTTGTTTATTGTGTTAGATACAGCAAACCTCAAACTTTTTTTTCCAGATTTTTTAAGATTTTGATTTGAATCCATTGGCTTCTCCAAGGAATCTCATGTTCAACTAAATACAAAGCTTCTTCTTGGTTGGTGCATAAAATTGAGGATCATTGCTCATGCCGTCTACATAAATTGCTAAATATGTTTGACTCACCTTTGTTAGGATTTGATCTAACTTCACGTTCCGAAATAAACTTGCCTGTTTAAATACATATAGAGCCTTTTTGAGTTTTAGAACATAGTTTGGACTTTTACACTTGTCAGCTTCTGGTTGTTGAATAAAATTTTTTTCACACGAGTCACCCTGCAAAAATGCAGTTACATCATCCACTTGTTCTTCTTCTCAATTTTATCTTATTGCTAATGCCATCAGCAATCTCAGCTATATGTAGCGGGAACTGGAGAATACGTCTCGTCGTAGTCGATGCCTTTTTTTTGTGTGTATATTCCTTTACCACAGGCGAGTTTTATAATGTTTTGATCTATTTGGTTCATCTTTGATTTTAAAAACCTATTTAGTTTTTATAAGTTTTTTGGTATTCGCACCACTTACTTCAACCGATATGTTACTGAATTGTATTGGGTTAATTTCACTATATGTTGCGTCATATGGATCTCCCGTGAAATCATTTTTACCATATTACTATTCTGAGTCATCTTTGCAATTATTTCACTACGTCTAGCTAGGAATTGTAAGGGAATGAACTTCTACTTGCTACTATTACTGGTGATTAAGCCAATACTCCTTCAGCATTTTAATTGTCAATAATTTCCCCCACTTCAGTATAAATGTAAATGAAGAGAATAATAATAAATCGTTATCTGAAGAGATATCCTCACTTTTTGTTGCTACTAATTTGTCTTCTTAATATTTTGAATTGTATTTATTTCAACCTAAAATCCTTGGACAGAAGTGGACTTATTCAACGACATGAATTCTTCTTCAAAAAATATCACATCTCTACTAACTATTAACTTTTTGATTTAGAGGGGGGGAGGGGGGGGATAAGGTTTTTTTGTAGCCATTTTTTAAATGAAATTTGTTTTTAAAATAATTAATTTCTATTATTAATGATTGAGTTTTTCTTATGAAAAATAATAAAATTAATTTATATTATTTTTATTTTTGTCAAACTCAAATGCCTCAAAATAAGTGCATGGTGCATAAATCAATATTTTAACCTTTGGATGACATAAAGTTTATACAAGTAGAAATACATTTCTGTTATTTTCAATTTCAAAACCCATCAAAAATTACATATTTTATTGAAAATCACAACAGTTAGGACATGCTTGGACATGTTCAATATACCGTTGAACGCGTCTTGAAAAACCTATCATGCCATACCCATATTGGATATGTTGATCTGGAAAAAGGAAAATATTTTCACAAAAATTATTTAAACGACCTTTTCTAAAAACGGTCCAGCTCGGAATGGGTTAACGCTAGACCAGATAGATTTCTAGTGGGGCACTTTTTTCACTTTTTTTTCTCTCCATACAGAGTAAGCCGTTCTAATATATGGGGGGTTTCATGTCAAGTGCACCAACTTTTGAAACCGATGTCTTCCGATCGGGATAAAATTTGCAACAAGGTTAGTCCTATTGGATAGTAGTTTAGACACAATTTCTCAACAAGAGCGGTCAAGATCTCTCTAAGTTAGAGGGGATCAAAATTTAACATTTTGGCCAAACAGGTGTTTTTTCTCATCCATGTAACTTATTACCTATTGTTCTTAGAAAATTTTCTCCCAAATAGTTTAGATAGCTATTTCTTCAATATTTCGGAAAAAAATACTAAAAAAAAATTTTTTTTAAATTAATTTTTTAAATTTTTTTTAATTTTTTTTTTGCCTTTTTTCAAAAAGGGCATTTTTTTATTTATTTTTTTTTTATAAGAAAGCTTACGATTTTCCTTTAAGAGCTTTTTGGTCGCTTAGTGGTATGGGATTGGGATATCTACCAAAATAAATGTTTTGTAACTCAAGACAACGGTTTTTCAGTTTTTCACATATGCACTATTTTGAATTTTTTCCTATTTGTGTGCAAAACCTTACAAATAAAACTTATAGTGAGAAACTAGACAAATTAACCTTTCCGAAGGTATGTAACATACCTTCATAACATAACAGAAGAGAATGGTTCTCTGTAACCTGAAAGAGTTATTTGCAAAATTTCAATCTGAACACGAGGATGTTAAAATTGGCTTCACAAAATTTATCCAAATAAGGCCAAAACATTGCGTTTTGGCAGGAAGCAGCGGAATTCACACAGTATGCGTTTGCATTTACTATGAAAATGTTAAACTGATGTTGAAGGTAATCAACTTAAAGTATTTAACAGATGATTCGGCAGAAGATTTACAAGATTACAGCGATTGCCTTAAATTGACTATGTGTCCTAATGCAACAACTTCTTGCCACTTAGGTGAATGTACCAATTGCCCGAAAACCACATTCGTCAAAGAAAATTTAACCAACTCTTTAGATCGAGAATATATAGAGGAGGTCAAATTTGATTCTCGGATTCAGACTGACCGATGCACATTGAAAACAATCATTTTAAATGTGGATGATTTTGTGGAAGAAATGTGTACATGATAGAAAACGAGTTTGTTGCGCTTCAGAACAGAACTAAACTTTTATTTGCAAAACATTTAATTTTATACAATATTTTTTAATACAATTTGCTTACTGTTTAAAATTAATAAATTGTGTGAGAACATTTACTGAAAAAAATATGCTTATTTGGTAACTTAAACTAGGTGGTAATTTAATTCATTTCTTTGTGTCTGAATTTATTGTGTTTGTTGTTAAGCGTGTCGGATGTGTTTTTGTTAAATATTTGGGTTATTGCATTTGTTGTTAAGTGTGCAGAATATATTTGGGTTATTGAATTTGTGTGAACCGTAAAGTATGTGTTAACTGAGGAACATAATTGGGATATTCACCATATGTGTTAACTCCCCCTTTTTAAGTATTAGCGTCCCGCTAATTATTAAAATTTTATGGATAATTTATTTTTATCTCAGGAAAATTTGTCATAGGTGGAATTTGGAGAACTCCCCTGTTATTTTTGCATTTTGAATAAAGTTGGAAAGAAATGATTATGAAAAATCCTATGAAAACCATTAAGAAGTTAGAACTAAGAAAAATTATGCCCTTATAAGAAATGTCTTTTATGTGTTTAATATTGCCCACATGAAGGTGATGAAGATATTGCAGATCTAGCCTGACTTCATTTTCAGTCACATTATTTTTTATTATTGGTGGAAGTATTTGAAAAGATGTTGTCTGCCAATTCGAATAGCTGACATTATTTACTGTAACCGTTTCGTTAAAAAAGTTTATAATAAAGGTGCCATTGAGCTCTTGGGAGCTATTACTGTAAGCTAAATTTCCTATAAAATTAGTTACAAAAAGCGTTCCCTCTAGTACAAGTTCCACCACATGTTGTTTTTCAATCTGGTATTCGCATGATGCTTTTTCGCCTTCGAGTATCCTCACAATACAGTTGTCATTACTTAATTTTTCTATTTGATTTTGTTTGCATGTTGTAACGTTATCGATTTCCAAACACTTTCCAATTACGCCATACTTTTCCTTTTGGGAAATTAGTACGTTTTTAAATTTAAGAAAAATTCGCTTATTATTTTTAATTGTTGAACGTAGAACAACGTTATTAAAAAGCGTATCTTCAGTTTGCGGAATAGAAATAATGTATAACAAAAGTGAGTCTTTTATAACCATTGAAGGTTCTGCGAATTGCAAAGCTTCAAGCTCATTTTTGTAAGGAAGTGTATTCGTTTGTGACAAGATATTCAGAATGTCGACTCTGTTGAGCAAATGCGAATGTACTATACCTCCTTTGGCCAACTGGCTTGCCATTACTATCTGCGCTATATCTTCCTTTATTAATCCGAGTTTGTTGAAAAGCGTTTGTGCGTTGCTTAGTGCATTATCCCTGTTGGAATCTGCAACTATTCTATTGTAATTATCTAAAAGGTTATTTGTAGTTTCAGTTAAGTATTGGTTTACAGAATACTGCCTATTGTTGTTTCCAATAATATCACTAGTTTTTTTCCAAAATTTTGTCCCAATCAGTAGCGTCAGGATTTCCCGCTATCCATTTCCACGCGGATCCTATCCAGTTAATTGAGCGTTTATGTTTGGACGAGTTTTTCATCCTGAGTTGATCCAGTAGATTTTCTATTTGTTCGAGTTGGTGTTCCATTTGTAGCCCTAGTGAACCAGTTTTCTTAGACTGAAGGCGAATTATGGGTTTGATTTCTGCAACAGCCTGCTCGTACTCCTTTAGATCGATTGTGTGGATTATCCTGTAATTTCCATTACTGGTTTTTTAGATGGGATTTGTGAATTCTTTTATTATCGGTTGTAGTTACTGTGACATTATTGTCCCTTCCTACAATTTGCTTTATAAAAACAGTTTTACAGGCTTTTGCCTCTTTGCGTTTTCTCTATGCAGTTTAATTTTTTGGTTCCTAGCAATTTCATTGCGTAAGTCGTTATTTACTACTGCTTTAAAATCACTTAATTTTTGGTAGTTAATTCTTTCAGTTCGTCCAAAAAATATGTCCACTGGTTTCCTCTTAGTGACAGAATGAACGGTATTGTTGTACCTGTCGACTGCTATGTTTATTAATTCTTTTAGTGTAAAATCCGGAAATTCTTCCTTAAGACATCTGAGCATTTCAATAATTGTTGAATGAATTCTTTCAATAGCTCCATTTACCTCACTCTTTTGAGGGGGCGCAAAATATGTCTTGATTCCTAGTCCTTCGATGTAATTTAACACTATCGGGCTTATAAAACTGCTTTCGTTGTCCATCACTAATGTGTTTGGTGCGGGAAAAAAATGGAGTAATTTAATGATCTTATCTCTTATGTGTAGAACTGATTTATTTTTTATATGAAAAAATTTCGTAAATTTTGAAAAATTATACACACAGGTTATAAACTTTTCGCCCTTGATTTCCAATATGTCGATATGTAGAATTTCTGTAGGGTATGAAAGAATTGGAGTGGGTTGCAATTCTGGATTTGGTTGGTGCCGGTCGTATTTATTTTTACTACAGATTTCGCAAGACTTTGTAAAGTCTTTAACTAACTTGGCCATTTTTGGAAAATAGTATTTTTCCAAAATTTGCTCCTTGTTTTCGGCAAAATTTCTATGTGCGCGCTTGTGTTCGCTTTGAATGATTGTAAATTGTTCCTCTGGGTCAACTATATCCTCTACCAATCTCTGCGTAATTCCGATTTTAAATTTAGGAAAATGTTTCGTGTACACCTTTTGCAATAGTATGAGCTTTCCTTCTGGAATTTTTATGCCATTTATTACGTTTGGGTTTAATTTGCTTTTTAAAGCCTGAATAAGCCTTTTTTCGTTAAGGTTTTCAAATCTTACATAATGCCGTTGAAATTTGTCATGAGAAACTTCCATATAGTTTGACTTCCGTTCATAAATGTTATTTGGTTTCTGAAAACATTTATCGGAGATTCGCAATGGTGTATTAGCAGTGCACCATCCTCTTCAGCGCTATGTTGAGAGCAATCGTCAGTTGATGAGAGCGTATTTACTTCCGTTGGCAAGCGTGATAGAGCATCAGCAACAACATTTGTTTTACCTGGCTTATATATCAGTTTGTAATTATATTCTTCTATCCTGGCCTTCCACCTTTTGAGTTTTGCATTATTGTTGGCATTGCTTAATGCAAAAGTAAGCGGCTGATGATCCGTGAGAATTTTTACCTCCCTAGCTCCATATAAGTAAGAACGAAGTTTGTCAAGAGACCAAACTGTAGCTAACATTTCCTTTTCTATTGTAGAGTAATTGTCCTCGGTTTTATTCAAGGATCTGGATATATATATAATCGGTCGATCTTTTCCAAGCTCTCCTTGCGAGAGAACAGATCCTATTGCATAATTTGAGGCGTCAGTAGTCAAAATAAAGGGCTTCTTAAAGTTAGGGTATGCTAAAATTTCAGATGACATCAGTAGTTCTTTTAAATTCCTAAACAATTTTATGGCATTATCGTCCAAACTAATGTTTACACGTTTGGATTGATTTGCCTTAATTTGAGCTTTTTAAATCTTTTAGATTTTTTGGAGCTGGAATATTTTGAATCGCCGTTATTTTACCTGCATCCGGTTTAATGCCGTCCTGAGATACTGCGTGTCCAAGAAACTCCACACTAGTCTTTAAGAATTTTGACTTTTCGGGGTTTACTTTTAAGTTTGCTTTTTCCAATAAAACGAATACCTTCTTTAAATTTTCGATGTGCTTCGATATTACTTCCAAAAACGATAATATCGTCTATGTAGACGTAGCAAGCTTTTTCTAGTAACGGTTGTAGTACGTCGTTTATCATCCTTTGGAATATCGAAGGGGCATTCTTGAGGCCGAAATGTAATCTTAAAAACTCGAACTTCCCATTATTTGTAGAAAATGTCGTTTTTTCTATGTCCTTGTCCTTCATCCTAATTTGGTGAAATCCAGAGGTCAAGTCTAGAGTAGTAAAAAACTTACAGTCTCCTAGACTAGAAAGCGTGGTGTTAATGTCCGGTATTGGATAGGCATCGGCAATAGTAGGGACTCTTGGAAGGTCTTATTATTCCATTTTCTAGCATTTGGTTGATTTGACTTTCCACCTCGCACTTCAAATGACTTGGATAAGGATATGATTTTGAGTAGATTGGTTCCTCAGTTGAGGTCTTGATCTCTGCACGAACGTTTGTTTCAATCACACCACTATCAGATACTGGACCAAATAGTGTGTGGTGTTCGTTTATTAAATTCTCTATTGCTTTATCTTCATGTTGCATAGTATTTATATTGTTGTCTTGTTTAGAAATTTTTGATTTAAGTTTTATAATAGAGCCATTGTAAAGCTGCAGCGTGTTGTTTTTCCTGTCTATTACTGCCTCTAATTGCCTAAGTGTATCGTCCCCAATGATTCCGTCGAAGGATTTTAATCCAGGAAGGACAAAGAAGACGAAATTTTTGTTTATGTCGAGTGTTTTAAAAAAGGTACTATAAATTTTATGAGTAATTGGAATTTGACCTGTTGCCGACTGTATTTTAAAAATAGAATTTTCAGGTTTGGAATTTTGTAAAAATGTTTCTGAAACAAAGTTTTTATTAGCTCCTGTATCGATCAAAAATTTGAAAATTTTGCTATTTTTAGAACGCACTTCTAAGTAAGGAACGCTGGATAGGCGTCCATCGTAAAATTTAACTCATTAAGCCCAAATTTAATATCCTCCTCGTAGTCGTTATCTTCTGAAAGGTCTTCAGCGTCCTGTTGGTCTTCTTCCTGGCTGTCTACAGTTTCAGTATTATAAACTCGCTGTTGTTTTCGCGGTATATTTGATGAATTATTACTAGAATATGGCAGTGGTGATTTCTCGGGTCTATTCATATAATTTATTTGTCGAGACCTTATTGAAGGGTCTATTTCCATTGGTACTGGTGGTTTTTGTTGAGTAGGCCTAGGAGGTGGTATGTTTTGTAAATGAGGCTGCATAGGCGTATTGTAGATTCGTAGCTTTTCATGAACATTTAATGGTCTTTGTGGCTTTGTGTTTCTAGACAATTGATTGATTGGCGTGGTGACGCTATTAAAATATCGTGGGTGAATAGAGTTATTCCTAAAATTTAGATTTTGAAATTCAAGACAAGAAGTGTAAGCTTCAGGCAAGGTTCTTGGTTTTTGAATAGTTAACATTCGAGAAACATCCCCGTTTAGACCTCGTATAAACACATCTAGGGCCCTATTTCTGTAATGTAATTTATAATGAGTGAGAGCTGGTGATTTACCCTAGCATAGAATTCGTCTATAGTGATATTTTTTTGACGCATAACGCTAAGCTCGTATTCTAATGTTTGGAGGTCTCTTTTGTCTGCATAGTACAAAGACAAACAATTTTTTATTTTGTCCCAACTTTCATCAAAGATGTTATAGGAAATGAGGGCGGTGTCAGCGGGTCCCCTAACCTTCTACCTAATATGTTGCAATATTGCTCTGTATATTGGTTTTTCCTTTACAATTTCATACTCCTTTAAAATAGATTCTACGCTATGGACCCAAGAAATGTATTGAACAGGGTTACCCTAAAAAATTTGTAAGTCCCTTACGCAGTCTGGGAGTTTGCGTATATCATCTAAGTCTTTAACGGTTCTGGGTAAGGCAAGAATTGGTTCTTCAGTATTATGATTAGGATATCTTAATTTCCAAGTCCGTAATCTTTTTTTCCCAGTCAACCATTCTGTTATTTAACTGTGTAACCTGATCTATTTGTGCGTTCAGTGCACCAGTTAGTTGTGTAATTGCTTCTTTAACTTGTTCCATTGTATGTGTGTGTTTTTTTTTTTATCAAGGTGAGACTGTGTAGTGTAATTCTCTTTTTTTTCAAAAATATTTTTGTCTTGCAAGTTTCACAATAATTTGATATATTTTATGTAGAAACAATTCAAGAAAATAATATGGTTGTAACAAAATGATAAGTTTAATTAAAAATTTTTTTTTTTAATAAGTTTTAAATAAGCAAAAATAACTTTTTTACGATATTAAATATATTTTTTAGTCAAATTTAATGGTTTTATGTAAAAATTAAAAAATATTTCACAATGGTAAAAATGATAAATTTAATTAATAATTTTTTTTTTAAATGAGTTTCTGTTTTAGATAATTTTTAAAGCAAAAGTGTTTGATTTTTAAAAAAATTATCTTTTTTATGATATGTAACTTCGATTAAATAATCAATGTCTTTAAAGACCAAAATGATTTTTTATGATTACGATATTTATTAAATATATTTTTTAATCAAATTTAATGGTTTTTTAATTAACTTACAATAAGAAGATCAGCATGCTGCTTGTACGGTCCGTATTTATCCTGTTTGAAGTTGAAGATCTACTAGGGTACGGCTGACGTCACTAGTAACTGATTTGTTGAGTCTGTCTGATTTGCCTCTTTGGTTGCTCCTTCCGCTTATTTTCCTAGGCTTTAAAACGGTAGTTCAGCTCGTTGTTTGTTGAAGGGTTTTGCTTTTGTTCCCGCTTATTTTTGAATTTGTAAAACGGTTGTTTAGCTTGTTGTTTGTTTAAGGTTTTTTTTGTTAAATTTTAAAACGGTAGTTTAGCTTGTTATTTAACTTTTGTTCCCCCTTATTATTATTATAATTTTTTTTTTAAGGTATTTTAGTTTGTTATTTGCTTTTTCTTTTAGGAAACAGTTAGTGACAAACTTTTAATTTATCCGGGTATTTTTCTCGGGCGCCAGAAAACGAGTTTGTTGCGCTTCAGAACAGAACTAAACTTTTATTTGCAAAACATTTAATTTTATACAATATTTTTTAATACAATTTGCTTACTGTTTAAAATTAATAAATTGTGTGAGAACATTTACTGAAAAAAATATGCTTATTTGGTAACTTAAACTAGGTGGTAATTTAATTCATTTCTTTGTGTCTGAATTTATTGTGTTTGTTGTTAAGCGTGTCGGATGTGTTTTTGTTAAATATTTGGGTTATTGCATTTGTTGTTAAGTGTGCAGAATATATTTGGGTTATTGAATTTGTGTGAACCGTAAAGTATGTCTTAACTGAGGAACATAATTGGGATATTCACCATATGTGTTAACTTGATTGCTAAACTTGAGAAACCATGACTTTTTAGTCAAAGAGGAATGGTCATTCTTCAAGGATTTGAAGATACATTTGAAGTCTAATGAATTCGTTATTTCATATAATTTCGCAAAAAACTATAAATATGTTCTTCAGGATTCCATACAAGCATTCCACTTCAATAACGACCTAGCAACTATATTCACAGTAGTTATTTACTACATGAAAGATGAAAAACTGGAACACAAAAGTATGGCGATCATATCCGACGATTTAAAACATGATACCGTTGCAGTTTATGAGTACCAGAAGATAATACTAAAATATCTAAAGTCTAAATTTACAGTAAAGAAGGTATTCTACGTTTCTGACGGAGCTCGTCAACATTTTAAAAACAAAAGTAGCTTCGCAAATCTTATGGCTCATTAAAAAGATTTTGGAATGCCAGCTGAGTGGCATTTTCATACTACTGCTCATGGTAAAGGAGCATTATTGCAGCAAACCATTAAAAGAAATGCAGCGAAGTATAGCCTCCAGTGCTCTCATCAAGATCGCATCTTAGATGCGACTGCTTTATTCCATTGGGCAAAGAATTATTGTATAGAAACTAAAATAATTTTTAGTAGCAAAGAGGATCATCAGGAAACATTGAAAAAACTGAAGGGCAGATGCGATGCTGGGGTAACAATCGATGGCACCGCTCAATACCATGCTTTTATACCGCTTGTCGATGGAAGACTCAAGTTGAAAAAGTTTTCTGCCTCTATTCAATGCGATTTCTTTCCAAAGCCAACAAATAAACCAGCAGAACCTAGTAACACCAAGAAAGGATTGACAAAAAAAAAAGCAGTAAATAAAGGCGACAAAAAAGCTGGATGAAAGACTGGGTATTTAAAAATTACAAGACTAAAATACTTCATCAGCTACAATAAATTAAGTATAAAAATAGTTATGATATAAATGGATCTAATGTAATTAAGATTAAATTTTATTAAATTATTTATCTTTTATTTTAAATATTATTATTATTATTATATATTAATTTAATTATTATTACAAATAAATAAAAAAATAATAATTTTTCAACATTTCTATAGAAAAAAAGCGATTTTTTTCCTGAGGTTATCATATTCTGGGTACTACAGTATCGAGGGTATGAAATTTAAGTTAGATATGTTACATACCTTCGGAAAGGTTAATTTGTCTAGTTTCTCAGTATAAGTTTTATTTGTAAGGTTTTGCACACAAATAGGAAAAAATTCAAAATAGTGCATATGTGAAAAATTGAAAAACCGTTGTCTTGAGTTACAAAACATTTATTTTGGTAGATATCCCAATCCTATCCCACTAAGCGGCTAAAAAGCTCTTAAAGGAAAAATCGTAAGCTTTCTTATGAAAAAAAAAAAAATAATAAAAAAATGCCCTTTTTGAAAAAAGGAAAAAAAAAAGTAAAAAAAAATTTTTTTTTTTTAGTATTTTTTTCCGAAATATTGAAGAAATAGCTATCTAAACTATTTGGGAGAAAATTTTCTAAGAACAATAGGTAATAAGTTACATGGATGAGAAAAAACACCTATTTGGCCAAAATGTGAAATTTTGATCCCCTCTAACTCAGAGAGATCTTGACCGATCTTGTTGAAAAATGGTGTGTAAGCTACTAACCAATAGGTCTAACCTTGGTGCAAATTTCATCGGAAGACATCGGTTTCAAAAGTTGGTGCACTTGATGCGAAACCCCCCCCATATACATATGTATTAGGATGTATAAAATTGGAGTTTTTGAAATTTTTATTTTTCGAAAAAATTTATTGGAATTTTCAAAGTATATTTAAGGATAACATTTTGAAAGGAAAGTATTGAAATCTTCTTCTCTTAGTATGATAAAATAAAAAACTGCAGAACATTTCCAAAAGTATTTTCTTTAATTTGACACTGATAACGATATCGATATCCCTTAAAAGAGAAATGGTGGAATATACACCCGATATGTTTTGTTAAAAACTACCTTACCGTAAAAAATTAAATAAATAAATAAATTGATCCAAAAAGAAATTAATATTGGACCTCAAGCTTTAATATAAATTTCTTTTTAGATTACATATAAAAAGGTCAACTATAGAAAAATTAACATATAAATAAATAAATTTTAAAAAAGTACGTATTATTAAAAAATTCATTTTCCTTAAAAACTGCATTTTAATAAAGAAGCATATTTGCTTAATAAAATAGTGTACAGTTTCTTTAAAAAGTACCTCTTATCAAATAAATAGCTTTTCTAAAAAAAATAGATTTTCTTAAAAAGTTATTTTCACTAACGCCCTGAGTACAACTAAATCGACTAAATCTAACAAGTTAGAGAAAAGTTTTTGAAAAACATAGTCTTTTCAAAATTTAAAGTGTTATTAAAAGGACACAAGATCAAAAACCTTAAAGGCTGCTTTACCTTATTTGATCTCTTGTTTTAGACCTATGCCGTTTGGTTCGTCTCTAATTTCTGTGGTTTTCTAGAATAACCAAGTATGTCATAAAATCAATATTTTCAGGAGAGACAAAAACGTTATATTTCAATTTATGAGCTTGATATGAAGTTTTTAGAACTTTCTATGTAACAGTATCAGGGGGGGGGGGGGGCGAGGGTGCAGCATGCCCCGGCCGCTACTTACAAAGGGGCGCCAAATGGTCCGTAAAACAAAAATTGCTGGATAATTTTTATTTTTATTGCAACTGATTCTGGAAAAATAGTGCCAGTGCCAGTGTAATATAATAAATGATAATTCATAAATAAAAATGGGAAAAAGGAACTCTAATAGTCCAAATCAAACTGTAATAATATATTCATAGAAATAAAACGTCTTTTCTACTGGTACGGCTGACTAGACCTGTGTCTGTCAGCACTTCCTTATGGCATCTACGCTGTGTGGTTACATAAATTATCTCCTCTCTCTTGATTTGCCTGATAAAATAATATGGTATAATAAATATTTGCAGTATACAAAGTGCAAACATTCTTTCTTCAAGAACACTTCATTTTATTTCTAAAAACGCAATGTAGCTTACGCTTGTTATTTTAAGACGATAACAATAACAGGTTGTGGAAGTCCGCAACAAATTAAAGAAATACCCGAAATACCAGAAATATTAACGTTCTTGTCATCGTGGTCTGCATAGACTAAAAATGAAATGTTATTAAATATTAAATGTTATATGTTATAAGTTTAATGTTAGCTTAAATTATAGTGTATAATTCACCCTTTCAATTTCATTGAATAGGGTGTTGTGCTTGTAGCAGTCTCTCTTAATTAATTGAATAAAATTAATTTTTTATTTGGACCATGTCAACATCAGGAAAAAACTAAGTGCTTTCCAAAATCAGAAAAGAAAACTACATTAAGAAAAAGAAGCTCTGAAATTTAGAGTAATAATGGAGTCATACTTAGGAAAAAATCGCAAAATGAAAGTCCAGAGGATAAAAAGGATGAAGATGTAAAATCAGATTCAGAGTCAAAACCAGAATCAGGTTGTACACCTAGTGCTGCTTAACATTTATGTACTAATAAAACAACTCAACTCTAAAGAAGGTGGTATAAGTACATCAGAAATGATAACTCCATCTTCACATCTAATAAAAACAGAAAATACAACAGAAACACTTGCTGTAATTCCGGACGCTCTGGAACTGAAGGATGTTGCTTATTTGAAATTTGGCAACATTCTTGCAATAACATCGAAAAAACTTCGAAGAGAAATGATATTAACAACGACATCAACGAATCGTCTAATGCCGAAACCTTGGTTTTCTCGACGGGTCGGTAATGGAGAGGAAGGAACTGAAGTTAACCGACCTTGTTTATTATTAGGGCTGGGATTTACATGCACTAAAAAATACAAAATATGCACTAAAAAATAAGAAATATGCACAAATTTTTTTTTTTTTTAATTTTATATAAAACAAAAGACATAAATAATTCAGTCTATTCTTATTCAAAGGTACGATATCTTTTAAAAACTTAAATAACTAATCTAAATTTTCGTTTGTATAAACAGATAAATGGGAAACTATTCTAATGGGGTAGTCATGCGCAAGTTACAGATTGGAGAACATAACTGTGCCTAACAAAATCATTTCTATAATCAAAAACAGTTATGAGAATTTTAAATGCACGGTTCTACATGAAGGAAAGATGTCCGAGCCTCTTCAGACAATTTCTGGGATTAGACAAGGCTGTTTGTTATCGCCACTACTGTTTCTGATCGTTATAGATGCAGTAACTAATCGTGCGAATGAGAACAAAGCGCGTGGCATTGTGTGGAATCCTTTATAACCTGGTTCTCGACTGGAGGGCCTAGATTATGCTGACGACAATGTGAGCTCTCCCACAGGTTTATTGATATACAAAGCAAACTTAAAGGCCTGGAACTTGAATCCTCCAAAGTTGGGCTTAAGATAAATTTAGGAAAAACCAAAGAAATGCGGGTAAACACAACGTCAACTAAACTTCTTGGAGCATCAAGTTGAACGTGTTGAGAAGTTTACTTACCTTGGAAGTATAATATCTGAAAATGGTGGTACCACAAAAGATGTGCAAAATAGAATAAAGAAGGCGCTGGGCTCATATACTCAACTTCGCAAGGTATGGAGCTCAAAGACTACAGCCTCAGCACGAAAATCCGTTTGTATAAAGCTTGTGTTCTTTCTGTCCTGCTCTACGGATGTGAAACATGGTTTGTAACGGAGTCAATACAAAACAAACTGCGCGGTTTTGTCAATAGGTGTCTTCGCAGAATCGTTAAGGTGTTCTGGCCCAATAGAATAACAAACGAAGAACTCTGGGCGAGGAGGGATATGTACGACATAAATGTGGAACTTCGGCGGAGGAAGTTTGGATGGATAGGACATACACTTCGTAAGCCATCGGATGAAATACGTCACCAAGCTTTGGTATACAACCTCCAGGGAAGTAGAAGAGTAGGAAGACTAAGAACCACCTGGCGAAGATCAACATTGGGTGAAATAAACAGGCTTGGACAAAACGCTCTTGAAGCAGACGGTCCTGGACGAAGATACAACAACATTGGGGAACTCAAAGAAGTTGCTGAATGAAGAGATAGATGGAGTAATCTTGTAGAGAACCTATGCCCAGTATAGAGGCGGCTCGTAATCGAAAGACGACGGACGAGGTTATATTATTATTATATTATAAAGAAATAAATATTTTTTTATATTATTTAAAGTGAAACTGTCTCTGTTCGGAAAATGATCTCTCAACGTCAACCGTAATTATAAGAGCACTCCTAAAAGATGCCAATTCATTTGGAGAATATTCATTTTCTAATATAGATACCACATTTGGTTTCAAATCAAAAATATTTTAAATTTGTTTTATTTTTGAAATACTTAATTTTTTTGCAAAACGTTGTGGATTTTTTTCTTAACTTGTTGGGGGGCTATACTTCTTTCCATATTGTTAATTTTACTTTCTGCAATATTAATTAATTTGACTTAGATATTAAGGTTCTCCATCTTGTTATTCGGTGGAAGGGGAGCCAAGGGATACATTTAATTAAAAATTGCAACTCGTGAAGGAGCCTTTTAAAAATTGTTTTTCCAGTATGAAGCACGGTGTAACCCATGTGCCAGGCAAGTAACATATAACAGTTTTGGATTAAATATTTTAAGCCCACTGGCAACCTTAACCATATAAGATACTGCATCGGTTAAAAATAGAAGGATCGGCTTTTTGTCGAAATTTTGAGCCAACAAATTTATTGAGTCATGGAAAGCACGAGCTATCATAGCATGGGTGGCCCTTTTCAACTCCACTACATTAAGCAAGAATTTATTTTTGCACATTTCTTCATTTTTATCCAAAACTCTGACAATAACATTTGGAACGTAACGTCCTTCTCTATCCGTTGTTTCGTCCATCAACACCCATAAATATTTTCTTTTCAAAAAGAACAGATTTTTTCTAGTTCGGAGTCATATATTTAGTGCACATAATTTTTTTTTTAAGAGTAGACTGGCAAGGGATACTCTCATTCATGTATGATTTAAAGAAATTTCTTAAATTTTCGTTACTTAATTTGTTTGAAATAAATGCTTAAGCAACGATTGGGAAGACTATTCTGTAACTCGCTCTATAGCAGCTCCTTGCGTTTTTGACTATTTAAGTGTTGCTCAACCAAAAATGTCCTTTCGTGACTCACGGCGTTAACGTATTTCATTATGATGGAAGACTTTGATAGAAGACTTTTATCTTCGGCATATTTCCTGGAAAAAAAATCTCATAAAACAATACGTGTTAAACTGCAAAATATACTCACAATTAAATTTTGGACAATTAATGGACCAATTTCATTTAAAATATTGTTTTAAATGTTAAAATTTAAGTAATACGCGTTAAAAACCAATTAAAAAATTACATATACATATATATGTATGTATATTTTTATTTGAAAAGTGAATGTGAATTAATATGTTAGCATGCGACATCAGGTAATGTAGGTTATGTGTCTCTTTCTAATGTAAAGTAGTATTTTAAGCAGAACTCCAATAGTATATATTTATAGATTAAATTTTTTTTCAAGAATTTTTGGAAAAAAAAATGTTTGTGTATTTACAAATTTTTTGAAAAACTTTCTTTTTTTGTTAATATGGAATTTTTTTATAAATCACTCAAAAATGCAAAAATATGTAAAAATATGCATTTATAAATTTAAAATATGCAAAAACTATGCATTTAAACCAAATTTTGCAAAAATGTGCATTTTTACCAAAATATGCAAAAAAAATAAATCGATGCCATTTGAACGCAAATTTATTGATTCGGAAACATAAGTGGTCGACAAAGTTTCGGATCCATCGGATGAGGGGAAGTGGCATTCTAATCTCGCTGTGGCTGTGCATGACTATGTCAAAGTTAATCTTTTTTCACGGCAAGTCCATCGTGGTTGCCCCACGATAGACAGAGAGATTGAGTTAAAAGAAAGTCTAAAAATAAATTAAATTTGTCAAGACTAACACATGTCTGTCCTCAAAAAATATGTAGCCCCACCTAATTTAATTCGGGCATGAGAATTATGTAACCAATTTAATCAAAACGATTACATATTTTGAATGGGAAATTATTCTAATTTATGAGTTTACATAAGTAACTCTGTGTCTATCAATTTTTTTTAAATACCGGTCTCAATTTAGGAAATATTAATTTAAAATTAAAAAAATTTAAGTATTTTAATTTTTATACCCTATACCATAATGTGGTTTGGGTATAATGACTTTGTGCTGCTGCTTATAACTACCAAAAATATTTGAATCACTCTCTGAGTCGATTTAGCGATGTCCGTCCGTCCGTCCGTCTGTGTGTCCATGTAAACTTTGTAATCAAACTACAGGGCGCAAATATGAATATATTTTGATGAAATTTGGTATATAAGCTTTTGTCGGCTATGAACTCTATTGAAATTGGTGAAATTCGGTCCATGTTCAGACCTAGTCCCCATACAAATTATTATGAAATAAATTAAATTACTTAAATATATTACCATAAGATCCAAATTATCATATAGATCTCAGTCAAATTGGGTTTGTATGTGTTTATTATATCCACTAACCAGTAGTCAAAAAATAATCCCTATAAGACAATTCTTAGTCATAGGCCCCATATAAAGCTGCTTCCCGATCTTCACTTAAATCTATTTAAAAAAAACAAAAATATTGCACAAATTTTTCTCAAATTTGGTTTGTGTATATTTTTTCAAAATATAAGTGACTTTACTAAATATGGTCAGGATCGGGTTATTTTTTGACCTAGTCCCCATATAAATATAGCACCCGATATGAACTCTTTCATATCTGTAGCCAAAAAAATTAAAAACAATCCCCTCAAATTAGATAGGGCCCCTAAACCATGGTACAGGGTATCGTATGGTCGGTCTAGACCGTTGTTATAGAGAACACTATACGCATAAATGCAGTCGGGAGACTTCAAATGAAGACATATGGATCTGAAATAAGTAGAAACCCACTTAGTTCAGATCCATTTCTTACCGCAATAAATAAAAGTTATAAGAAAAAAAAATCATCATATACCACAGATGGCACTAGATTTATGAAAGTAAAAGTGAGGATGATTATGATGAGTGTGAAATATGATGTAAAAATTGAGAACCGAGATAATTTTTTCCAAAAAGCAAAAAGCGCTTGACAAGTTTAAAAAAATGAAAAAAAAATTTTTGTTCCTCAAATGGTAGTTTTCAATGCACTAATAATAATTTGAAAAAAATATATGTTTTTTAAATAGGGCGTCTATGAATTAATCCTCAATTTGAATATCATTCAACCCACTGTGAGACGGACGGGCGGACGGGCAGACATCGCTAAATTGGCTCAGAAAGTGATTCTGAGTCGATCGGTATAATTAAAGACGGGTTTGTAGCTATCAAAATTATTTGACCTAGATATTTTTGGTAGTTATTATATCCTAACCACACAGTGGAATACGGTATAAATAGTGATAAAATTAAAAATGTAATATAGAAAATAGTAAATCTTATCCGTCAAAACATGGGAAAGTCAAATCGATATGAAATCAACCCTGATTGACTCTGGGTGTGATAGAAAATTTTCAACTGTATATGAAAACTTAATATAAAAAAATGTTGCCGCGAAAAAATTCATGTTAAAAAATGGTCAGAAAAAATTTTTGAGAAAATAAAATTTTGAAGAAAAAAAATTTTTAATCCAATTCTAACAGTTGGCTAACTTTTTTTCATACAAATTTTGAAAATTTTTATGAATACAGGCGTAAATTTTTTTTGAACAAAAAAATCAAAATAAAAACAGTTGAAAAAAAGTTATATGTGGTACTATAATTGAACATTTATTTGAAAAACAATGATTGAGTAAGACTGAAGCGATACGATGTAAAATGTTAATTTAAAATGGCTGTGATGCCATGAATGAAAGTTTTCATTCCCCTAAACGAATGTAAGAGAAAACAAAACGAAAAGAAAATTCAGTTTGCGATAAAGTGATATTTTTAGGACTTTTGGCATAGATATTTTTCTAGAAATGTTTCATCTTCAGTCAATCAATTAGTTTTTTTTAATATAAAAACATTTTCTAGAATATATTGAATATTCCTTTCTATTCGTTCCCTTTGTGATCAACTAACCTAAGAATTTTCGAAAGTTAAATGTTTGATCCATCAATAAAAAAAATCTAATTTTAAATGTAGCAAAGTTTAAACCCGAATAATTGGCAACCATTATTCGATCGCACCATTCTATTCAATTTAATATTATAGGCTCATTTTCCAAGTCTCAAACTACCACAGCTATTAAGGTTAGAAACTTACCCTTAAAGAACTCTAGCTTCTGCGGTATTATATAAACCGACCTAGCCTAGCTATTACTTTGATTTTCTTGTCTGTTTCAAATTTGCATCACTTCGTCATCACAGCCATCAATATTTAGTAAAAGCAACGTTAAGGAAAATGTTTAAGGACGTTTTTAAATAGCAATTTTCAATCAATATGCAAACGCACGTTTGTTGTCATGTCAATGCATTGATGCGTGCGCGATATCGTTTAAATTAAATTTTGTTTCCAGTTGCCATTGCTGTTGTTGCTGTTGTTTTTCACGACTTGCTCAATGTGAAATACGCAAACTACCAATGTATGGTTTGGTTGCTTGGTTGATTGGTACCACATAGTTTGAGTACCAAGTCCCAAAAGGACTTTTTACATAAATACTCGTACTCCTACATACACAAACACAGATCTGTTGTAAACACGATTGTATACGTTTGGCGTAAGTTTGTTTGTAATTGGGTTTACTTACTTATATGGATGTGTGTTTGTTGAATACAACAAACAAAATAAATTTAGTACTTCTTGTCGCTATAAGAGAATGTGAAGATTTCATCTCTTATTTATACATTTCTTCTTCCTTGTTGTTCAATCATAAAATTCGAATTTTGTTACGTGTATCTTTACTATGGTATATATGAGTAGAATGTTTTTTTTTTTTGTTCTTCGTTATTTACATATATATATATATATATATATATATATATTGTGCATTTTCGCTTGATTTGTATTTAACTTTCACTTTATTTAATATTATTGACGTCGTTTATACGCTTGAATTGTATTCATTTTATTATAATGTCTATTTCTTTCTTCCTTTAATTCGTTCTTATTACATTTTCATTTCGTATTTTTCCATTTCAATTTTAGAGGTTAAGACCTTAACGGAATATATGGAATTGCTAGCAATTGTAATATTTGTTATTAATTTTTTCCAAGAATAAAATAACAGATTCAAATGGTGTTAAGTATGTCAAGGGTGGATCTACGGGAATTTAGAATTAAACACCGATATTGCTTTATCGAATTTTAAAGACTATAGTTTATTATTTAAAAATATTATAGGTGAACTCTTCAATAAAATTTTATATCGAGTAAGAGTTTTATATTTATTTCATATCCATATATATATTTCATCCAGAAAGATATGGTGTTTTTGAAACCCTTGGCTTTTTCATAAATTTTATCGAGATATTGGACGGACATCTCTAAATGGAATTAATATGTTATCTACATATATAAAATTCGTTACCTGTTTGTTTGTTTGTTTGTTTGACCGCTATACAAATTTTTATTCTTCAAGTGATTTCACTGAAATTTGGTACACACGATCTCTGTACCCCAAAAAAGTTCGCCATATGCCTCTTACCAGCCACGCTATACTTCTACGCCCACTTTTTTTTTTTTTAATTTTTACGGGGTTTGCTTGAATTTACTGTACATTATTCTGATATCCCAGGCAAGGTCGTCATATATTTTTATCGGCCACGAACTCTTTTTTTTAATTTTCTATATACACTTTTAGTGTTTGTTATACATATTTTAATTTTTCAATGTACTTCCCTAAAACTTTGTACATAACTACTCTTGAGTTTACACCATTATGAAATAAATAATGTAAATCAACCTATTACAAATATACCCGTCTGGCCTTTTTTACTATATGAGTTGTAACACCCCAAAATTAGTGCAGATTTATTTCATGTGTGGACAGATTCAGGTTGACTATTGCTGTAGAATTACTCCGATGAGGTTACTTCATACAAATATTTCCATCTCTCCTTTTTTAACTACATTGGAAAGCAACCTATTACAAATATTTCCATTTCATCTTTTTCACTATAAAAATGAGTTGTAAAGGTGGATAAAGAACTATTTGCAATTGTGATTTGCATATGAAAGCATACAGCGTATACATTCTCGAAACATTTTTGATAAATTTAGTTATTTTAATTGAACCACGCCTCATAAATGCGTCGTTATATAAGCCGTGCTATCTCAAATGCAAAAAGGCTTAGGCTAAACAGAGCCTTAGAGAACTGCGATCAGTCCCAAATTCGTATAGTGTCTCAACGAGTTAGATAATCTGAGTCGATAAATGCTGAAACACCTGAGCAAACCCAACAACGTCTTGAAACCCAAAGATCAAGACAAGCTTTGCTAAGAATATCGGAAATACCTGAGTCTACTCAAGTGCGTCTAGAAATCCAGCGGCTAAGACAAGCTGAGTCGAGGAAATGTGAAACTCCTGAAACGACTCAAAAACGTCTTGACGCCCAACGGATAAGACAAGCTGACGCCAGGGAATGTGGAACTCCTGAAACGACGCTAATGTCCACACCAGAAAACTTTTGTAACTTGGTTCCTTCATTGCAAGAGATGCTACAAAAAGTTTTTCCAACCATAACGTACATAAGAGTACAATCTCTTACGGTAGCAGGTATCAGCTTGGAATCTCCTGTTTTTCTCATAGACAATTATATGACGCCTGCTCCCGAGTTGGGAACCAGCACAATATTTACGTGTATGCACCAGAAGGAAAACCCAGAAATGTTGTATATCCCAAAGCTCTAGAATAACTAAAATTCGTAACTTTTAGACATCATACACTCAAAATAATCCATGTGTAAACACAGTTTGTTATAATGGTAAGCAGGCTCTCAGTCCCTTATGAACAAATTGCACAAAAAATTAACTTATTCCCCAAAAAATTGGGGAATAACTTCACGATGAACAAATTTCCCAAATTTTTTAAAAAAAAGGTCCGCAGAAGAAATGAACATATTCCCTATACTGCTCTCAATATCTGTCCCGCGATAAACGAATTTAAAATCTGTATTCTTATCAATAGCATCATTTCGGTATGCTGAAGCGGGCCGAGGACGCGACGCGCTCGCGAACATAGCTCAGCTCAAATATCGCAATGATCCGAAAAATATATTTTGGCGATTAACTTATTTTAATCGACAACTGCGCGGGTGTAGCACGGGTGTAGCTGCCAAACGCTCGGACGCGGAACATAGCTCAGTGAAAAATTTTTATGATAAATTTTATCTACGCATGTGCAATAATTACCTGTTGATCCAAATAGGTCACACATATACTATAAGCAGTTGCTGGAAGTAACTTTGCGGCACAATTTTAAACGTCGCATTCATTTTCCATTTTTAAATCTTCTCTAAATTTGACGTCTCTGTCCAATGATGATCACTTATTAAATGAAGTAATTATATTTTTAAAAGTTCTGATTCATTTAATTTGCAAACGAATCCGTTATATTTGATGTTTACAAAAAAAATAAACTTAAAAAAAAAATTATAGCAGTTTCGCAGCTTATCTTTGAAGCATTTTTGCTGTTGCGTCTTAAAAAAAACTTCTAAATTAAAAAATCTAAAAAATTTAAATTGAAATAAAAAATTAATTTACTCCCCAAAACACGCAAGTATTGCGGAATTTTTTCATCATGAACAAATTCCCCAATCCCTTAAAAATTTCTGGCGATAAAGTTCATTTTCTGAGGAATTTGTTCATTGGGGACTATGTACTCAGCGCCAGGTAAGCATAGTGAACCATTTTCCAAGTCAATGGCCTTTGAATCCCGGGCAAGGCCGCGTAAAAACAGCTAGTATTAATATAATATAATTCCTTTAAAATTTGAATTTTGACCTTAAAGATGATTAGTTAGTTGGTTTTCGATTTTCCCTTGATTTACAGAATAATTTGCAAAATTTATCTAAAACAACTAAACATAAAACTAAAATTTACTTAAAATTTAATTAAGATAAAAAGTAAAATTTTTCTAGAAATGCACTGAAACAAAAATGCTGCCTTCATCAAATAAAGCAAGGAATAGTTACAGTATCTGACAGTTTTTGTCGCCTAAAATGCTAAAGTTTAGTTGCAGATTTCTTGAAATTACATTATAAATTATATGTAATATATACGGATCCTTGCGGCATGAATATAAAGCAGATAATAAATACTTGACATTTAAATATTCTGAAGAAAAAGAAATATAAAAATATTTTTCCGATTTAGGAATGAAATATAATACCTCGGAAACAGATAAATTAAATTTGCATTTGCCGCCCCACAGGACCGACTGTTCACTTGATCAGTGTTGATACCAATTGCTGACTCTACCAGTAATTGGTTTCTTTAACCGTCATCTGGCACACAAATTTGCTTTAAATAATTTATGGCGCGAAGTATGAACGCAAATAGAGGCACAAAAATATATTCGTTTGTACGCTAGTAGCAATCACATCTCATGATTGCAGCAACTCGGTGGATCTCATTTACTACCAGTAGATAATTCAATATTATTCACCAATTAAACAAACATATCTATATCCAAAAATGCAAAAACTAGACCCTAATTATGAGCAACAGAAAATTGAATGAAGTCAGTTAGTTATCTGTCCAAAATGCGTTTGGGATATTTGCACTTTATTTGTTTTTAATTTATTAATATAAAATAAACAAATTATTAAAAAGTACAGCTTAAACTACAGGTTAAACTAAATCAATAACCATTAATGACTTCTAATTTCGATTTCAGCAAAATTGCAGCTAACACCAAATAAAAAAGTTATAGTCGGTCAAGACCGACTATAGGCTACCCTATACTATTCGTTTAAAAAATCCATCTTTTAGGTCCAGCTAGTTTAATAAAGAAAATAGGCATACACAAATTAGACTGGCATAGATGCCAATTTTGTTTTTGCCTTCGGATATGAAAAATTATTACCACTTATTTCTGTGGTTTTCTAGAATAACCGCGTATGTCATAAAATCAAAATGTACAGGGGAGCCAAAAACCGTTATATTTGAAATAATGGGCTCGATATAAAGGTTTTAGAACATTTTATTTAACAGTCCTGCAGATATGGGCAATAAATACTTTATATAAAATTTTGAGTCAAAAATCTTCAGAGGAATAGATCCTTGAGAAGGACGAAAAAACAATATGTAAGTTACACTTAAAGTGTGTGCAAATAAAACAACTTATGTCAACAAACGTCGTTTTCCTTGAAAAAGAAAACTACCACCATGTAGACATAAATTGTTGTTGCTTGAAAAATGGATTTTTTTTGTTCGTCAACAAAAAGTTAACGGGATTTTGGATGAGAATATAACAACGTATCAAGAATAATAGTGACAAAAAAAAAAATAACAGAAATAAACACACAAGTTTTTATAAGTGGTTATACACTGAAAACTAATCCAAAATTATTTGCGTTTTTTTTTTAAATTTTTTTTAATAACAACGTATGTCGCTATGTGTCGTTTTCTGAGAAAATAATTTGTCAGCGATCAAACGTAGGTTGACATACGTCGTTAGTGCTGCAAATTAATTTAATAAACATTTAAGTTACGCCGTTATTTAAAGAAAAAACTCAGAAATGATCAAAATTTAAAAAAAAAAAAAATGGACACATGTAAAGAGCATTAAAAATTAATATATTTGGCATCGTTAACTCAAAACTGACAAAAGTGGACATACGTTGTTATTCCAGAAAATCACAGATTTATCATTTAATTTTTGTAAAAACATATGCAAATCAAATTTTCGAAAAATCAGTGCAATATTTTTTGTTTTTTAATAGATTTATGTTAAGATCCGGCAGCAGCTTTATATGTCTACGGGTTTTATTTTTGGACTACTAATTAATAGATGTTACCTAAGTCAGTCTCATGAGTACTACATCTGAACATATTGATAAAAGCTAATATTCTAAATTTCATCAACTTGTTTTTTTATTACAAAGTATACATGGACACAAGGACGCACATAGCTAATTTGACTCACAAAGTAATTCTATAAATTCACGAAAAAGTACTTAAGCCGTGAGAATTTACTTATCAAGCATTAAATACAAAAAACAAAAATTCATCATTGGTCATCAAAGTAACACTGTGCAGGTGGTACTAGCTCATTTTATTTTGAAATGTTGGCGAAGCATTGCCAAATTAAACTTTAAATTTATTTTACAATATTAAAATTATTTTATAGATCGTCTTACATCCTAACTTGGCTAACCGTATTTTAAAATTTGTTAGATTTGTAGTCATTTTTCAGACATATTGCAATTACTACTGTAATTAATATGCAAATTTTTAATTTATTGAACATTGTGATAATTGTTATGTTATAATCGAATATAGTGTTTCTATATGAAATTTTTCTACTTAGGGCGGCCGTGAGGTTTGAACCATGAACCTTCACATACACTCGTACTTGCACTTTTTTGGTCAGCGCTTTAACACACTCACCTAAAGTCAGTCACTCACCGAGCAGTGTGGTTAGATTCAGTTTTCGTACCATACAGCTTTACTTTGTATTAATTTCAGAAGATACAACTCTGTCCAAACGAACAATCGTTATTTTTGAATTTTGAATATTTTTTGCATTTATACTTCTAATTTCCACTATTCTCAGTTTTCGTAAGAGTTGTCATATGTGATGTCATAAGTTTTGTACATACCTACATATGCACTTTACATATATTTGAGATGACTCTTTGAAGCGAAGAAATTTTTTGTTTGTTAGATTTATAGTCATTTTTCAGACATATTGCAATTACTACTGTAATTAATATGCAAATAATTAATTTTGTTTATATGGTGCGTGGTAAAGAAGAAGAAAGCATATATTTTAAAATGTTGGAAAAGCGTTATCATAATAATATACAGATTATTTTGAATAAAAAACCTACATCCATATCGAGTAATTATAAATTAGTAGAGATATTAAAATCGACTTGTATATAAAAAAGATTTGAGTGAATATTTGTTTTTTTTTTATTCTAAAATTATTTTTGAAGTCTTTTTTAAGTCTCCAACATAGAAACACATTGCATGCACTCACATTTTATGTATCAATAATAATAGTTAATAACCATTAATCTAGGCTAAAATTAAGTTGAGATATGTCAATTGTAACATCTTCACTTGTTTGGTTATCACTTATAAAATAGTAACATTAACTTCTGAAATGTTTATCAAACTTTTATTAAGATCTAAAATCACATTAGAGTTTAAGATTACAATAAACTTTCACAACTTACAGTTAAAAAAAATAGCTCCCTTTAGCAAAAAACAAACAAAGCTTCCATTGAAACACAGATAAATTTATGCGAGTGCTATTTTGAGTGACACTTCAAAAGACCAACTGTCATTAGTTGTAAAATATTAAAAAGTAAACACTAAAATAGAATAATAATAATAAAAAAAAATTGAAAAAAGTGCTTAAATGTTACGTGACAACATCTAACATGTTAAATAAGAGCAACATTTTCACAAACAAATATAAAAATCAAGATAAAAAACGAAATGAGCAACGAAAGAAATTAATCTTAAAATCTTTTAGCGCATTTCTTAAGGACAAAGAGAAAAACTACATAAGACACCAAACACATTTTGATGTTTGTTTGTATAATTATAATGGAAGATTTAAAATCGAGATTGTCCCCAACATAGTTTTCAACTTTAATTTTTTGAATTTTCTTTTATTTAGTATAAGGGATTTAATAAATAATATTGAAAGCGTTAAATGTTTCCTGATATTTGCTTAATTTAAGACTTTTTTTTTACCAAAATATCGAATAGGTGGCAATTTTTTTTACTTTTCCTTAACGCTTGTCTCTCTGGTAAACAATAGTTTCCTTATATTACTGAGAAATGTATTTAAATGTACGAAATATAGTCATCGATTCATTTTTCGACTTATTCGCCATGTCAAAATAGTACCCCATATGACATTTTTACATCTTCAGGCTCGAAATTCAAAGCTATGACTCAAATTCGGCTTATGTTTGTTTGCTACACCAGTACACGAGTAGTAAAACCCTTTCTCTGACTCATGGTACTGTATTATATATAAGAGTAGTAAGTTAAAAAATAAAAATTCTGTAAAAGCCAACATTTATTTGTTTTTTGAAATGTCTCCCTAAGTCCTTATCAATCTCGTTCATAACTCGGTAAAGCACACGTAAATTCTGGTTAAATAATCAACACTCCTTTAAAACTCTCGGCATTGTTTGGCATTTCACTTTCATATAACTGTAAATTGCCAAGTTACGTGGAGATTTTTACAATTGCCGTCATCTTGACTGTCAGTGTCAGTTTCAGTATTCATTGTTGAACTGCAAACGAACTTAATTAAAATAATCTTCTTGTGATATTATTCTACTTGTAAATAATGGACATTAAAGAAATCGAAGTAAGGGAAGCACCGAATCAAAGAAGATGGAAAAAAATTACTGATAAATCAACAAGGAAGAGAGAAGTTGCAAAGTTCTTTGGTAATGCTGCGACCTTCAGAGCCTTGGCAGTAAACAACACTTTGCTGTTGATTAATCAGTCATGTTTCTACGTGTATGTTAGCACTTTCTGCACAACTGGATTTTGAGTGCTTATCTCTTGTGCTTTAAATACAAACCAAATGGTCCGCAAAAATAGCAGATTGTGTTTATGAAATTAAAACAGGGCTACAAGTTCAGCGATTTATACCAAAGGGACTAATTTCACCACCATTTTTAAACAAAATTACTCAGGATATTTTTTATTGAAACATTATACAGCCGGAAAGGGTTTGGTACTATTTGAATTTTCCCTTCGATACCCCTTTCGATATTTTTGATTTTGGCTCAAAACTTATGTAATTTTATATAATATACACATCTATTATTATTACAAAAACCAACTTTATTTATTGACAATTTGATCTCTACTGAATTACTGATTCTTACATACTAATGAAATGGTATTAAAATAAAAGTGAGTTGAATATTATATATACAAAGAGAGAATTAAGAAAGTAGTAATAAGAAAGGTTTTAAGTAACGTTAATTAGGAACAAAATAATATGATAAGATAAAGTGAGAAGAGTTATCGTAACTCACATGTTTCTGGAATTTGTCTACAAAAATGGTTTTTTACGAAAAATAAAATGGTTTTTGGCTCAAATGTGACCTAGTTTGTTTTTTTTTTCAGAAATTTTCAGAATCTTCGTTGCGAAATTCTGAAAAACTTGTGAGTAATCCTTGAATGATTCTGAACATTTTTTATTCCATAATATCTCTTCCATAAGTGCATAAGTTTCCAGTAAAAACATCGCTTCTCCACGAAAAGTTTCGGAACATTATGACCGTTTTTGGGAAAAATTAAAAATGTTAAAAATTTCCCCGCAGTTTCACGCAGACAATTTTTTTTGGTGTTTATCGTAAAAAAGATTCTCAGCAGAAAATATTTGAAAAAAGATAATTTCTTCGGCTCCGAAGGGTTACATTTGCGCGGAATATCCTTTTTTTTTTTCGTAAGAACCAATTTTTTGACACAATTTTCAGACAAATGTGAGTCTAAATCAAAAATCCCGAAAGAGGGGTCGATGGGCGAATTCAAGACGAACATTAAAAAAAACCGAGCTCAAACAGTTGAACTATGTGAGGTGTATAGTAATTTGAACGGAAGAGTTGCTATTCGTCCCACAGTGCGCCGGTTGCAGATGCCTGGATGCCAAAGTGCATCCAGTTAAAAAGACTAAGAAACAAGTTAAAATAGGACAGTTTCAGATTCACAAGCTAAAGGCTAAAAGCCCTCAAGACAAAAAAAAAAAAATAGTATTACCAAAAATTCCCGACCAAAGAGCATGCTATAGCCATCAGCGTTATGTATATGGGAAGTTTCGTGTCAAGCGGCCCAACTTTTGAAACCGATGTCTTCCGATCGGAATGAAATTTACACCACGGTTAGTTCTATTGGATAGTAGTTCAGACACAATTTTTCAGCAAGATCGGTACAGAACTCTCTGAGTTAGGGGGTCAAAATTTGACATTTTGGCCAAACAGATGTTTTTCTCATCCATGTAACTTTTTACCCATTGTTCTTAGCAAAATTTGTCCCAAATAGTTTAGATAGCTATTTCTTCAATCTGTCGGGGGAAAAATTAAAAAAAAATAAAAAATGTTTGACTTTTTTTTTGCAAAATCAAAAAATTTTTTGACTTTTTTTTTTTTTAAAAGGGCCCTTTTTTGCTCAAAATAAAGCTTAGGTTGTTTCCTTTTGGTCGCTTAGTCCACTAATTTGAATTTTTTCCTATTAGCGCCCCGGTAGGTGAGTAGGTAGCGTGCTCGCCTATCATGCAGGGGTCGTGGGTTTGATTCCCACCAGAGGCTTTGGTCTGTCGCTGCAAAAAAAAAAAAAAAAAATGAACACACTACTCCCTCTTTCCTCCTTAACCTATTTTTCTGAGATCAACACAATGCACTGCATCTGTAGGGGGCATCCCCTGAGTGATGATTAATTAAAAAAAAAAAAGAAAAAAGTGTTTCTAAAACCTTAAAAATAAAGCATATACTGAGAAACTAGACAAAGTAACCTTTCCGACGGTATGTAACGTACCTAACTAAAATTTCATACCTTCGATACTGTAATGCCCGCAATATGTTTACATTGGAAAAAAAATCACTTTTTTTCTATATAAATGTTGAAAAACTATTTTTTTTTTATTTATTTGTAATAATAATTAAAATAACATATAATAATAACAATAGTAAAAACAAAAAAATAAATAATTTAATAATATTTAATCTTAATCACATTTATAACATAACTATTTTTTAATTAATTTATTGTAGCTGATGAAGTATTTCAGTTTTGTAAATTTTTAAATACCCAGTCTTTCATCCAGCTTATCGCCTTTATTTGCTGCCTTTTTGCCAATCATTTCTTGGTGGTACTAGGTTCAGCTGTTGATTAACTGATTCGCCAGAAGATTTACACGATTACCGAGATTGCCTTAAATTGACTATGTGTCCTAATGCAACAACTTCTTGCCAGTTAGGTGAATGTTCAAATTGCCCGGAAACCATATTCATCAAAGTGAATTTAATCAACTCTTTTGATCGCGAATATAAAGAGGAGGTCAAATTTGAATCTCGCATTCAGACTGACAGATGCACATTGAAAACAATAATTTTAAATGTGGATGATTTTGTGTAAGAAATGTGTACAGGATCGCTAAACTGGAAAAACCATGACTTTTTAGTTAGAGAGCAATGGTCATTCTTCAAGGATTTGAAGATACATTTGAAGTCCGGTAAATTCGTTATTTCATATGATTTCGCAGAAAACTATAAATATGTTCTTCAGGATACCATGCAAGCTTTCCACTTTGATAACGACCACTAAACAACTATATTCCCAGTAGTTATTTACTATATGAAAGATGAAAAACTGGAACACAAAAGTATGGCAATCATATCCGACGATTTAAAACATGATACCGTTGCAGTTTATGAGTACCAGAAGATAATACTAAAATATCTGAAATTTAAATTTACAGTAGAGAAGGTATACTACGTTTCGGTCGTAGCTCGTCAACATTTTAAAAACAAAAGTAAAAAAATTATTCTTTGGTTAGTTTGACAATTGATATGTGCTTATTTCGCAGTTACAGGCTCTTTACCGGTTTATTGCAAAAAATATATAAGAGCTAATTTAAATACCATACAACGCTTGAATACCATGCCCTCAGTAACTAAGCAATTGAAGTAAACGATTAAAGTACTGATTAAAGTACTCTGAAAAGGTAAAATATTATCAAAATGTACGATCATTGTTCGCAATTCTGTTTGATTTAATATATGAAAATAAATTTAAAAAATTATTTGCTAAATAAATTTTTGTTTAAACTTTTTCAGGAAATAATGCAATTATTAAAAATAAAACCGTTTCATATGTTTCTATAGAATTATTCGCCTCAGTTTAGCTTAAAAAAAAAAAACAAGTAAGAGTGCTAAATTCGGCTGTGCCGAATCTTTGATACCCTCCATGTCGGTTTGAGTATTGATAATATATATAAACAAAATATTTGAAAAAGTAAACAACTTGTTATACTTACTACCAAATTATTTCAGTAAATACACAGATTTTTTTTTTTTTAGCATTTTTGGAGGTATCTCCATATTTTAGACCATATTTTGACACAGTGATGCTCGATTTAACCCATTTTAAATACCAACCTGCTCGTAGTAACGACAAACAATATTATTTTAACTTTACCCAGGTAAAAGCTTTATTTTGTTGAATGACCGTAATTTCAAAAGACAGATAGACCGACGCATGTACGGACATTATGTGGACTCGAGTTGTTATAGGGATTAAGAATACAAATACTTTATGGGTTACAAGAGAATACCAATAGTCACAATAAGGAATAATACTTTTCAATGTTTTGAGAGCTGAAAGTTACGCGGTATTTAAGAATAAAAGTTTCTAAAAATCTTGGCAATTTTTGGTATACCAGGAAAATGTGCTTTTTTTTAAAGTGCTTTAAAAGAATTTACTTTTTTAAAAAAGATGTATTTAAAAAAATTTATTTTATATAAAAGACCGTTGTTTGAGAAAAGGTAAATTTCAAAGAAAATTTGTGCGTGGCTATGTCAAAGATAATCTTCTTTCACAGCAAGTCTCACGACCAAGTTTTAGATCGATCGGATAAGGGAAAATGGGTTTTAAATCACCCCGTGAGTGTGCGCGACTATGCATGACTGCGCGTGGCTATGTCGAAGTTCATCTTTCTTTACAGCAAGTCTATCGACCAAGTTTCAGATCGATCAGATAAGGAGAAATGGGTTTTACATCACTATGTGACTGCGCGTGACCATGCGTGACTGTGTGTGACTAAGTCAAAGTTAATCTTTTTTTCACAGCAAGTGTACGGACTAAGTTTCAGATCGATCGGAAGAGGGGAAATGACATTTAGATCACCCCGTGACTGCGCGTGACTGTGCGTGACTACCCCAAAAATAACCTTTAGTCACAACAAGACTATGGCCAAGTTTCAGAACAATTGGATGAGGGGGAATGGGGTCCACCCACGACAGACAGTTAAAACAAAGAGTTTAAAAAGGTGATTTTATAAAAAAGAATACTTTAAAAAAATAGTCTTTAATAAAATGTTCTTTTAAAATATGGGTAGATTTTTGAGAAAATGTACTTGTTTAAGAAAAGATGTGTTTTTATTGGTTATTTGTTAAGAAAAAAAAATTAATATGATTTACTGAAATTCAATTGATATTTTCTAATTTATAATTGGAAATCTGAATTCCAATTTTTAGAATTGATATTTTTTTAAATTTGAATGGCAAATTTAAAAGGTACAATTTTGTATTTTTGTCAATAGTAATGCTTTAGTAATTATAACATATTTTTAAATATTATATGTAATAATAAATAAATAATAATTTAAATAATTATGTAGAACTGTTTTGAAAGCAAAAAACTCATTGATGAACTCGGTAAAGACAACAAAAAGTTAACATGCCAAACTTATGTTCATATTTGTAAAAGAATAATGAAAAACGTATGAAATAAAAGACCAGCCCTGTGTATAACTCTTAACATTGTTGTGTTGGATGTATAATTGAAAATGTTGACATTCATGTTAAAATAGAAATAACTATTGCAAAGAACAAAAATTGTGGCACCATCTACTGTGGCATAGCAACTCTGAGCAAAATGAAGTAATACTCTGTTTGTTAATATAAAAGAAATGTATTTTTCCTAAAACGAAATACATATTGTTGAATTTTCTATAAATAAAATAATATAACGATTAAAGTATTTCTAACATGCGGTTATTATGAATATACATATGTATATAGAATATATGTATACATGTACATATATAGAATATATGTGTATTATTTAATTATTTAATATATGTATGTATGTACATATGTATATGTAAATATTACACACAAAAATACAACATCAAAAGTTAGTTGTTTTTTTTTTTTATTAACAACTACGTAGTTAAGCACTATTTGCTTTAGATGTTGGTGAATTTTTGCTCCCTTTATGTTAGCTCGTCGTGTCTGCTTTTCTGCTTGTCGACAAAATTTTAGATCGATTTTTAACCCCTTTCCGGTGACCCAATCGATCTGAAACTTTGCAGACAGGCTCGTGGCGATGACAAAAATTATCTAACAAATTTTTTAAGTTATTCCAAAACAATGGATACTTTAAAATTTTTCTACCAGAGTTGATAAAAAAAAATTTTACAAAGGGTTAGTTTTTATTATATTATTACCACAACGACCACAAAAACAATAAGTCCAGCTATGACAACAATATAGCATTTAGAATAACAACAAGAACAATACAGAAACATATATTTTTCAATTTTTTTTTATTTCTTCAGTGATTTCTCGGGACATATTGAACCGATTTTCATGATTTTTCAAATAGACACCTTCTCATGCCTTTTTTTTACTTCTTCATTCATTTCTCAGGACCTTATCAACCGATTTGGACGTTTTTAAATAGCAAACTTTTCAGGATGTTAGCGAATCATTTTTTGTGCCAACGGGAAACCTAGCTGTCCGATTCAAGACGTCATCGTGATTTCCACAGACGGACAGACGGATATCGCTATATCAACTCTTCTTGTCATAAGGATCACAAGTATATATATTTAATGGGGTCCAAAATTTTTTTTCTAACTATCACAAATGGAATGACGAACTTATATATACCCTCTGCACTATGGGGTGGAGGGTATAATAAAATTAATTTATTCTTTTTTATAAAAAGGTTTATGCAAATATAATTTTTTCGAACTTAAATTACAAGAATTTGAATAATGAAGTTCATGACACCTACATGATTTTGAACTGTTTGACAAATTAGAATGATTTCTACGTATCTGTTTTTTACTACTTGTAGTTGTCCAGTATAAATTAATAATTAATTGTATAAAATTAAAATAAATTAAAATTATATTATGTTCCTATTTTAATATATATTTACTTTTATTTTACTTAGTATGCAATTTCAATTGGTTTAAACGGAGAAATGTTCAGTTGCACTGTCTTTGAATACGACAATAATATAACAGAGAAACAAGTCAAGTCAAGCACCTTCACATGTCTGTATGATCCTTAAATAAATTCAGAGTCTCCTCTTGGTAATTGTGGATGTCTTTTTTCTGTTACGGGTGTTGTTATTATTGTTTTACTAAAAGCAGAAGTTAATGTGTTTTTTCTTTTCACATTTCCTAAAAACGTTTTTCTTAATACATACATACATACATACATATATACCACGCATGTACGTATTATATGCACATTAGGGATATGGAAGCTTTTAGGAAATCCACGTGATTGCCAATATTGTTTCAATTCAATTATAAAGAAAGGTTTTAGAAAAAACCGCATCAAACGCAATTTTCAAAATATCGTAGATAAACAAGAAAAATATGTTTTTTTTTTTTATTTATTAATAAATTTAATAATAAAATGTAGACACACTCTTCAGTGGTTGACTAGCAGCCTCCCTAACGCCATGCCATTATGTATTGTATTGTTGGTATTTTATTGCAATGATAGGTTTTGTATTGTTCGGTTTGAAATCATCTATATATTTTTTCTAATAATAGAATAAATAATAAATTTGTAAAGTATGTATATCCATCTTGCATTGCTAAATTATTATCTTATCTATTATTACAAAAATATATACATTATTTCAAACCGAACAATAAAAACTAATTATTAAGAGTTAAAAATAAGATTTTTATAGAAAATAATGAAGCTAATTACACTGTGCGACAAATGGTAGGGGTCAGTGATCGGGATGGGACGAAACCACCGGGGAAAGTTATATCGGTAAAAAAAAAAGTTATACGTGTTCCGGCGTTTCGCTGGGTCATGTCTAGGAATCGAGATATATCGAGTTGAACTTAGTAAGTATCATATAGGGAAATTTGTCACGTTATGGGCTCTTTTGTTTGGCATAACCAGAACCACTGGTCCGATTTTGCTGAAAAAAAATTATGAAAAATTTAAATCGCAAAGATCAAAAACCAAAAAGTATTGGTGGCTATGTTAGTAACTTCTACATCTTTCTATTTTAACCCTTGACTTTTTATACCCTTTTGCTATTTATGTAATGTTTTATCAAAATTTTTCATTAGAACAAAATATATAAAATAGTTTTCATTTGAAGTACGGAAAATATAAATTATTTTTTAAAAGAAAATATATTATTAATACTAATAATACTAGAGAGCTCGGATTAGGGACTATGTATATATCTAATTAATATTATTACTGTTCACTATTGTTTATTATAGTTAAGAATTAATAAAAAAATTTGAGTAAATAAACGTTTAAAAAAAAGTAACACGATCTCCAGAATTGATTTTAAATCCAAAAACCTATTTTGATACTATTCAAAAATATGGTGGAATGTTACAAAGCTTAGCAGAGACTTCAATGTTTATAACTGGAAATTAATGACAAGAACCGCCCTTAAATTGCCTAGATTCTGGTATTTCCAATTTAATACATCGAAGAGGTTCTTTCTGCGAAAAGATAAAAATGTTAGAATGGGAATCTCATTATGTATCGGAATTACAACAATATTTGTAAAAGAAGTAAATCAATGGAACACATTGAACTGATTCGATCAATGTAGGTGTACTCGTAAAATCGGTAAAGTTAAATGATGTGAGGAGCCAACACACGAAAAATTTTGGAAAGAAATTGGCTACTGTCGATGGTCTTAAATATTATAGATATCTCCAAGAAGACCCAGATGAGAAGAACCAACCGATATCGAAAAAACTTTAATGGATGATGGAGAGTATAATATTTTTCTAAGGTGATTTATTTAGCTTTAACATTTGTGTGTAGTACCGATTCAAAACTCGATACGTTAATTGTATACAACTGCATAAGTGTCTATATTAATAATACATTTGCAAAACTTGCTGTTTTCAAATTAACCCCTTGCCTTCTGATTTAATTTAAAAGAAACATGAGTGTGAAGACTATTTAATTTTAATGCAACTCTGTGCGGACATTATCAGTGTTAATATATTTATAAAAATAAAGGTTGTTTGTTCAGTATAATAAATTTGCTACTACTCCTTCTGAAGCATTTAAATCTGTGTGAGGTATAGCCCGTCAATGTCGAATTTGGCCACTTAAGAGGTTAAAAAATACATACATATTAAAGATTTCAATTAAAGCGTGATTTTATTCATTATAAGAAAATTACTTCCTGTGGCACTGCTTTCCAATCATATGTAGTAATCATATTGCACCTGTACCTTTAAAGTGCGTCAACTCAAAATTAACAAATTTTCAGTAGAGCAAAAAACTTTTTTTTTTATATTTACTATAAAATTTAAAAACAATTGTAAAGAATTACGAATAATAAGTACACAACAGTAGTTGTTTTTGCGATTTTCTCAATGATCATCAAAAATAACAATTTTTTTGTGTGCAACTCAAAATATGTCTTTTTAGTGGATTCTAAAGGAGCTACTCTTATAACACAAAGAGGGTTACAAATATATTTTTTTTTTTACGAAAAACTAGAAAAATCGATGTAAGATTTTTACAGTGGATAGATATGACCACCGTGTATCGTCTTCTTGCAAAAAGTGAAAATTGAAAAATTTTGAGTTGACTCACTTTAGAGGTACAGGTGCGACTATAACGGAAAACTGGTAATGAAGGAATTATTCCTTCTCACAACGAAGATAAATAAAATTTCACTATTTTAGGTTGCTGTACAGTAATCACATTCAAAATAAAACACAGCACAACAGCCACTTTAAAGAATTAAATGAGAAATCAATAATGAAAAAAAAAAAATGAGATATCAACAATAGAAAAGATCATAAAAAATTTTGGCCTGAGAACGTCAAACTCTTTTGAGGTTTAGCTACACCGGTCTAGTGCTTTTTCCCCGACTTGGGATTTTTCACTCCCCCCCCCCCCTCCACGAAAATGGTCCATAGCATACTTAAAATATATTTTGCTTTGTGAAAGGGTGTGACTCAATTACTTATTGTAAAATCTATATACTGAAGTATTTAAGGAAACATAAAGCAATGTGCTAAACATGCGAAAGTAATTGCAATACTTTCAATATCGTCTGCAATCCATAACGTGTTTGATATTCAAAAAATAAACAACGAGATTTGAAGTGAACCAATTTTTTGAAATGTGGTTGCAATGTAGCCGCTTGGTGCGCTCACAAATTTGTAAAAACTGAAAAAAATCTCTTATGTAAAGCTTTGCGAAATTCTTTTCCGCTTATTTTTTAATGTATATCTTATATATACCTTATGTATATTATTCACTGGAATAATATATGCATTATTTAAAACCAAATAATAAAAAGCTAATTATTAATATTTAATTTCATTAAATTTGATTTCATAAAATTATCACTCCTGGTAGGTAGCTCTTCTCAAAAAAGCAGCTTTTCGAAACAAATACCTTTTCTGAGAAAAAAAATTCCTAAACAAGTATATTTTCTTCAAAAATACCCTTTATAAAAAACCACCAATTCTATGAAAATTACGATTTCGTTAAAAAGAACCATTTCTGGGAAAATAAACTTTCATTGAAACTGGACCTTTAAGGAAAAAAATTAACTTCTCTTAAAAAACTGACTCTTCTCAGAAATTTTTTAAACATTTTACCTCTTCTTATAAAAGTAACTCTTCTTAAAGAATATCTTTAAAAAAATTCTTTTGATTTAAAAATGTTCCTTTCTTAAAAAGTACCATTCTTAAAAAAATTCCTTTCTTTAAAACATATATTTTCTTTAAAACATATATTTTCTTTAATATATATTTCTTGAAAAACTTCAAATCTTAATAAAGTAGGTAAAAAAGTACCATTCATGAAAAAAATCCTGTTCTTGAAAAAGCATCTTTAATTAAAAAGTCGCATTTTCTTAAAACAATTGACTTTTCTTACAAAAGCACTTTTTCTCAAAAAAGGACGTTATCTTAAAAATGTACTTTGTTGTAAAAAAGTTTATGTACCTTTTCTTAAAAAAGTCCCCTTTCATAAAGCAGCTTTTGAAAGTCTAAATAATTTATTTTTATTAAATTTATTGACAATTGAACGATTTGAAAAAAACTAACTATTCATATTAAAAACACAGAAAATAATTATCAAAATACATAAATACATACATACATAAAATTAAATTTCAAATTCAAATTTGCAAAGCCGTCTATATTCGACCATTCGTAACCATTCAGCGACCTCGTTGAGGTTAGCTTCGTTTTTTTCATCATCAAAAAGCCGAGGAGAACACCAAGGCTTCAAACCATCTGAAGCATATACAGAAGAATAATGGCGTTTTTTTCGATTTGAGCAGGGCAGATCTTCCACTACATATCTATCGGTGTCAAGAATTTTAGTCACGTGGAACGGGCCTTTAAAACGGGGTTCTAGTTTCTTTGATGTACCAGTACTTGGGGCTTCATTACCAACGAGAATTAAATCTCCTACGACATATTGTCGTGGTTTTAAATGACATTTATCAAATCTAGACTTCTAGACTTCTAGGCTCTGATGTTTCGGCTTGCAGATTGACGTTTACCAGTTAGTACAGCCATACGTTCCTCATGATTTATAAAACTCTGCCCATCCATAAACCAACTCATGTGGGGAAGATCCAGTGGTCGAACTTTTCATATCGTTAATAAACATTGAATTGTTCAGAGTTCATCATCCCAACGACAATCATTTTGGTTTGACGGCAACACCATTGACAGTACTCTTCGATTCATTCATAAGTTTTGTTATCAACTACCTTTTCTTAAAATAGTAAATTTTCTTAAAAAGTAATTATTATTACTTCAGCAAATTCCGACAAGAACATAGGCTGTGTGAATGCTGTGATATGTCTGAGTTCGTTGAATGATTCTCCGGTTTCTTTAAAAATTTTACTCCTCCACGTTATCTTCAGTTTTGCTGGTTTCCTCGCACCCTGGGCGTTCCATTCGAGTGATTCATGGCAAATTTCATTGTATTGTTTTCTTAGTCTATACCCCACCCACTTATATTTTCTCTTCTTTATTAGAGTCATGATGTTGTCTTCATCGGCGATTTGGAGAAGCTGTTCATTTTTAATTTTGTACATTGTGCTTGATAACTTCGTTTACCAACCAGGTTTCAGATTCATATAGCAGAATAGTTTTAACGCAGGCGTTGTATATGTGAAGTATGGTCTTGGGGAGAGGGCGTCCGACTCCCATATATTTCGATGATTGTAATATGCCGTTTTGGCGTTATGCATTCGCGAATTTACGTCAACGATAGCGGCGCCGTCTACTACCCAAGTAGCAAAGTTGTCAACGTTTTGAATTGGCGCATTGTTCATCAAAATATTGGTGGTTAGTTAGGTTTGGATTTAATAATCGTAAGGCCAAGTTATCTATCTTCCTCTTCTTTCTATAAATCACATTTTCTTAAAGAAGGACTTCTCCTTTAAAGAATGTCATATCTGAAATTCTCCTGAAAAACTACTCGTTTTAAAAAAGTTACTTTTCTTAAAAAAAAAAAAAAAAACACTTTCTTTAAAAAGCACCTTTTCTTAATATGGCATGTTTTCCAAAAAATGTACCTTTGTGTTATCTAAAGATAAATTTAAGTCTTGGAGTGAGATGGATTGTTGTTGTTAACTTAAACCTTCCAAAAAGTTAGTAGTCAAATATTAAAAAAAACATTGTGGTGATATTATTTTCCTTTTAAAACTAAACTATCTGTTCCGTAGTTGTCCGCAAAAGAGAACACATTCATAATATATGATGTTTTAAGTAAAAGTTATTAATTAATTTGATTATTTAAAAAGAAAATCTTTGTGAAAAACTTTATTTAATGCGATAACAAAATCATATTTTTATACCCTATACCACTATGTGGTTTGGGTAACCACAAAAATAATTGACCTAGACCCATCTTTTATTATACCGATTGACTCAGAATCACTTTCTGAGTCGATTTAGCAATGTCCATCCATCCGTCCGTCCGTCTGTGTGTCCATGTAAACCTTGTAATCAAACTACAGGTCGCAAATATGAATATATTTTAATGAAATTTGGTATTTAAGCTTTTATCGGCCATAGGATGAACGCTATGAAATCAACATAAATTTCCATAAGATCCAAATTATCATATAAATCTTAGTCAAATTGGGTGTGTATGTGTTTATTACATTAATCATCAGTAGACCAAAAATGATCCCTATGGGACAACTCTTCGTCATGGGCCCCATATAGAGCTGCTTCCCGATCTTCACTTAAATCTATCAAAAAACCAAAATATTGCACGGATTCTTTTCAAATTTTGTTTGCATATATTTTTGCAAAATACAAGAGACGTTACCAAACATGGTCAGGATCGGTCCATTTTTGGGCCTAGTCCCCATATAGATATAGCTTCCGATATGAACTTTTTCATATCTGCATCCGAAAAAATTAATAAAAATCACACTCAAATTTGGTTTATGCTTATTTTCTATATCCAGTTAATTGGGCCTGAGAGATAGGGTCTCTAAACGCATGGTATAGGGTATCGTATAGTCGGTCTAGACCGACTATAATTTTCCTACTTGTTGTATATGTTTTTATGTGCCGATTCATTATACCATGCCAATTTTGATATTGAGTAAAAATTTTAGAAAGTCATATCCCTATTGCACATACATTCATATGTATATGTGTGTGTATGTTCATTTCTTTTAAAAGATAAATATATAAAATGATGTGAAAGTGTGCATGCATGAGTGTGCGTCAAATGTGTGTATGTTGTTGTTTATGTTGGCTGTAATAAGTACGTATGTATGGGTTTGTTATCATTTAATAAATCAAAATTACTTTTCATTTTATGACAGCTTTAATAGGCGTTGCTCTTGACGTAACATTTCTTTTTCATTTTTCATTCTTTTTTCGCTTTTATTTAGTGTTTTGTTTGGTTGCTGTTGTTGTTTTTTTATAATTTTTTATATATCGATGTTGTCTTTTTTTTCAAGTGCGTGTCACTTAACTAGACATATGGAGCTGAATTTATTATCTATTATATATTTATTTATTTATTTTTATTTTAGGTCCCTTCTTCTGGAGGCTAATTGCGTGTTTGTTTTCGTGTTATCTACATTTTTATATCGTTTATGTTAGGATTTTTTATTTAGATATAACTAAGCTGAGTTAAATGAGTTTATCCGTTATGTTCTTGTTTTGACTCTTATTAAGTATACTTCAGTTGTGTATTCAAAATGCTTCTGATACAAACTTTGTATATATTTAAATAAGTAAACCAGTAAACTTTTGAAAAAGAAAAAACACATTCAAGATACAGTTTTAAAATTATTTCCATTAAATGTGTTTCCCTTGACAACCCCTTTTGAAGTATTGTGTAACAAAAGTTGAACTCGATATTTTCACTACATTTTATTTCATCAAACTTAGGCGTTGTACCGAAAAAATTTCTTAAACTATGGAAGAAATTAATTCTTTATGTTAGTATTATATGTTTTTATACCCCAAATCATTATGTGGTCAGGGTATAATGAGTTGGTTCTGGTGTTTGCTACTAAAAAAGATATTTCACTTAGTCTCACCTTTTCACTTTCTGAGTCGATTTAGCGACATCCGTCCGTCTGTCCCACTGTCCGTTTTTCAGTGTGTCATAAAAATGAATATATTTTGATGAAATTTGTTATATTAGTTCCGATACAAATGACCTCTATGAGATCAGCTTCCGGATTTTGGCTTAAATCTATAAAAAAAATATAAAGATAGCACAGGTTTTTCTCAAATTTAGTTTGTATATGTTGTTGCAAAAAAAAAAAAAAAATAACTTTACAGAACATGATAAGAATCGACTCTCTTTTCGACCTAATACCCTTATATATAGTATGCGATTTGAAGTTTTAGATATCAGCGTGCAAAAGCAAAAATAATAACAATACAATCCAAATTTGCTTCATGACTATATTCTATATTTAGTTTGTTGAACCTAAGATCCTTTCTATATACGCATGGTTTAGACCGACTATAATATTCTTAACTTCGCTCTAAGTTTAATATAAAATGAGTTTATAGTGAACTTTGTAAGTACCGCGAATAATCAGAATTATTTTTTGAGTTCACTCTACCATGCCTGACACTTCGTAGTGCTTTCTTTGTCCCTTTATATTAACTCCAAGAGCCTGCTTGTCTGCTTGTCGAAAAAACTTTGGATCGATTTTTCCCGTGATCCAATCGAGCTGAAACTTTGCAGCTAGACTCTTCGTGACGACAGAGAACTTGGTTTTTATGGGTTGGTTTCTTAACATAAAAACTGCAAAAAAATCAAATAATTAAAAGCTTATAAATTTGGAAATGCAAATTAAATTTAAATTGTTAAACTTTTTCCAAGGCTTAAATTATTTACATAAAAACCGTTTAATTTTGAAATTTCATCATCAGTCCATATTGATATTGTAGAAATTTACGAGTTGGGATTATCAACATTATATGATCGCATACGATTAGTGGTGTATGGCTGGAAAATTGTCATTGATTTAGAGTTTGAAAACTACAAAAGCTCCACTGAAACAAACAAAAAAAAAAAAAAAAAACGTTAATAACAGGGCCTTCAGAAAAAACAAAACTGAAATAAATGTGATGGCAACACATCTGTGTGTTAGTTTATATCCATTTATGACCTTTAGAGTATCTCACAGTCAGCTTAGACTGACTTTAAGTTTCTTACTTATTTTATATGCAGCTATTTAATTGCCGAAAAAAACAACAAGTGCCAGAATTTATTATTTTTTTTTAATCACCTACAATATATAATAACTCAAGCCTTAAATACAGTTATAAACATATCTACAATATGTCGTCATTCTTATTTTAATCACTTCAGCAATTAAATAATAACACAACATTTTTCAGCTCACTGATTTGGAACTCAATTCTGAGAATTGCAACTGAAAGTAGCCCGAAAAATATAAACTTCTGCATCATAAGTTTTGTCAAGTTGGCAAATACGAATTTTTTGTTCAAGATGGATTTTTAGCAGTTTTTGTATATTTTAATACGGATATAACTCGGTAACCGTACTGAATATCTCTTTTGTGTCTGAAACAAAGTTATAGATGTTGAACAGGAGAAAAAAGCGGAATAAATCTACCCGAAAAAAGTGCATTCAGTGCCTTAAAAATCGCAAAATGTCGGTTTTCCCCATTTTTTCCCCGTGCTCAGCGGATGACACGAGTGGACAAGTTGCTGTATTATTTTGAAAAAACTAACTAATACTAAGTTTCGAGGTCGAAAGTTTTATTAGAGCCAAGCGACTGTAATAAAGTGGCAGATTTAAGTCCGCATTCCACCAAAGATATCGAAAACAAAACAGTAAAAGTTGTTTTTGAACTGATTCGAATTTATTAATGAAGACATTGTAATGTGGATTACTGATGCGTAATCAAATATTGGCCTGACTAAAGACGTGAATAGATTTTGCGTTACATCAGGGTCATTAAATTCCTTTGCCTACAAACTTATAAAACTTAAAACACCATTTGCTTTATTAAGAGTTATTATAATATGGGAATTAAAACTTAGTTTTTTTTATTGAAATTAAATCTCAGTTCAATGAATGGTTCGACAAAATCTAGTTTTTTTTTTTTAATCATGGATGACATAGCCTTTTATAGATGGCAAATAACATGGACTGACATTTGTAACATTTAATTCTAATAAGTTAAGGTAATACATCAGACTGGAGACGTAAACTGTCTTCATTGCTAATGAAGATTGATATATATTGAAGAGCATATCGAGGGCTTATATTCAAAAAGTGCTATCTACATTTGACAGCAATATTAATTTTTGATTTCAGACTGTTCTCTGATTTAACTGTCAAATATAATACTAATTTTGATATCATACGTTATTAGTATGACAATTTCTTAATACATATTGTAGCAAAGCAATATACAATTACTTTCAAATCTTATTAATAAATTAGTTTTACACGTTGTCTTTAAAATAATTATTGATGCAGATAGCACTTTTTGAATATAAGCCCTCGATATAAGAAAATTCTTTTTTAATAAGACAAAAGCCTGGTAGCTACGAATGATTTTTAATATAAATTTATTTATTTCTTCATTGCACATGTGTAGTTCCTAATTGTCATTTCTATGCCAATAGCAAATTTAATGAATGAATTTTTATTGGATCCTGAGTTATAGTACAGTGCATATTTGAAGAAATATTTCAGGTTACTGTTGCATATATCTGTTCCAAATTTAATAGCCATGTAATCATTGCTATAATAGTGACGGTCGTTGTTGTAAACAATTAAAAGCTGAAATAAGATTAAATTTTCACATCTTTGTATAGAAAATGTCTGAACTTTTTCGATTTGTGTTCGCCTATAGCTGAATTTTAATCGGAATGACTTAATTATTCTCTACATATATTCAAAAAAAAAAAAAAAATAATAAAATTAAATACTAATAGTTTTTTGAGTATTCTGCAACAACTTTTTGAAAATTAACACCAAAGCGTGCTCCACAGTTTTTATCAGAATGCTTCAATATTTCAGGTAACATATTGATATAAATGACTCGAAACTATATAAAGTTATATCACGTATTCTTGGAAAATGTATTTTTATAACATTTATTTTTCTTAAATGATGTCAAACATTTATGAAGTGCATACTTTCGTACATTTGTATGGAGAGTGGTTTTTCGAGTAGTAGTTCGCCCACGCCAGTAGGACAGTCGGATTCAATTCGATTTCAAAAAGTATGTATTTGTTTTCAAACACGAAAACTGTTTATATTACCCGAGCTACTCGGCGCCAGTAGCTCATTCAATTCGATTTCAAAAAGTATGTATTTGTTTTCAAACACGAAAACTGTTTATATTACCCGAGCTACTCGGCGCCAGTAGCTCATCTAATACTCGAGCAGTTTGATTAGCTCGAAACTAGAGTAATGGAAGCTCTTATGTTGCCTGTTTAAAAGGATCAATCAAAACCATTTTAATAGATATTTTAGACCTATCGATTGGTTCCAAATTAACAATTTTTTATATATATTTTTTTAAGAGCGTCGTATCTCATAAGAGAACCTTTCTGACTACCAGAACGAAATGAAACGCAGCATTGCGGATGATGAGACGTCACGTCAAAGCTGTAAAAAATCGAAGGTCGTTATGAATTATGGACTCCTTTCTACGGCCAAAGCTATTCGTAAGAAGAAGCCAGACTTATGGAATTATGACTTTTGCACCACGATGTTAAACAGTCTCACACTACATTGGCAAAATACGACCTAAAACGTTCCATATCCTCAGTATTCGCCTGATTTAATACCGTGTGGCTTACTACGTACCGTGTGGCTTACTTACTACTACTATGACATCGTTTTTAATTGATTGAGAGGATAAAATCCGAATCGATGCGCCCTTTACAAGCCATTCCGGAAATCGACGTTATTAACTCTTTGCGGAACTGGAAAGAATGTGGGACTCCCTCCCAATACAATGCAATTTATTTGGAAGAACAAATAAAGAGCAGAAAGAAGCTTAATTTTGAGAAATAGGCATACATATATAACGATATTCTGAATACGATATACTTTGGAAGACCATTAATAAACAGTAAGAATAAGAGAGGTCCGAGGTGACCCCCAGAAGGAACACCGGAAGGATCATCTATATATTTCTATTTGAAGTTATTGAAAATTACACATTGTTTACGATTTTTTAAGCACGATCTAATCCATTTTAGGAACTTGCCGAAAAATCTTGTAACATCAAGTTTCGTTAAAAGTATATTATGTCCATCCTTTTTAAAAGCTTTACTGAGGTACGTGTATCGGTTTGTTTACTTTTGCAGAATCCAGGCAGTCGTAGATCGTCCTTTGGAAAAACCAAGTTGAGCTGATGATAGAATTGATGTCATTTCATGTGATAGTATTTAAAAGAGTTTTGGATTCGGATTTAATTTTTCAATTTCGCTATAACTAGTGGAATTACTATGGTTGCTAGATTTATAGTGCGGAATCATAAACGAGTTTTTTCAAAATTTTGAGATTGTTATTATATTTGCTGGTTAACGGAGTAGCTAATATTTCGGCAAAATTCAAGATTAAGCTGGGAATACCATCAGGTCAAGCATAAAATGATATTTTTATACTTTCTACGCTCTTAGTAAAAGTCAACATATCTAGCGAGGAAACATTAACTGAACATGAACCTTGGAATATAATAGGGTTATCGTGTGCTGTTCAACTTAATTGTGGAAAATGTGGATGCAAAGCATTCAGCAAAAACATTTGCAATATCAAGATCGTTGGAAAACACAGTATCAATAATTTTCACAGTGTAATTTTAAGTTAAAAATTTACAAAATTGTAAATAGTTTTGGATTTTTTCTAATATTTGAATTGATTTTGCTAAGATAAGCATCATAAATTTTTTATTTCTCAAAGTTATAATGACTTCGGGCTATAAAATATAAATTTTGATATATTTTTTATTACTTATCTTGAATTTTTTATAGAGCCTGTTCTAGCGATTTTTCAACCATGTCAGTGTATTCGTCTCCATTGAGGCGCATTTGTTTCAATTATTTTGACTAAAGGAAAAGTTTGCGTCACATTTGCTGAAAGAATCATACAAAATGTTTGGATTATTTGACCAAAATTACTTCCATCATTTATAAATGAAAGAATTACAAACCAGTTATAATCGGATAGTAACCGACTTAAGATTTTGAGGTTAGTTGGTTTAACGCATAATGATTCACAAACACAGGAAATTTTTGTATCCGTAGAAGTGGTTGGTTCTGGCTAGTATTTGATGATGACGATCTTCAGGAAAGAAATAACGGCTTTATGCCTATTACATTGAATACTGTAGGGTCATGCACGATTACGAGATCCTGTATGTACGAGTACGAGATTCTTGCAGTTTGTAACATCGTTTAGTTGGAACTAAGAAATCAGTGTCACCTAAGGTTATCCAGGATGCTGTAGGGATATTAAAATCGCCAAGTTGAAACAGGTAGTTAGTTGGTCTAAGTTTATATTTTACACATCTAAATGCAATAGCGTGTTTTTCATATAGTTGGAAATCTGAGTTGAAAGGCTTATAAAAGCAAGTAATAAATAGTGCATTTTTCCAAATTTTTTGTCTACAACCACAAGCTCTAAACTAGAAGAGTTTTCAACGATTATTTCCTCGGCAGGATATATAATCGACACAGCAATTAAAACACCGCCACTAATCTTACCATCTCGTTTAAACACTTGCTTCTTATCATGAATTATCTATATATTAACACGTGAAAGTAGTTCCCTTTTTAAGCAATATGCGGCCAAAGAGGAGTGTTAAAGTTGGCATAGTTGTAGTTCTTATGGAAGAGAAGTTGAGAATGATAAAATTTATGTTTAACCTGACTTAAAAATGTATTAAATTAAATAAAATGAAATATTTATAATAATCCGTTACACCCTGTTAATGCGAACGATTTAAATTATATATCAGACGCTCTGCGTTGAATTGTGAATTGCTAAAATTGATTAACATACCTTTAGGCTCATTTAAATATTCATAAATTTTTATACCCTATACCACTATGTGGTTTGGGTATAATGACTTTGTGCTGCTGTTTGTAACTACCAAAAATATTTGACCTAGACCCATCTTTTATTATACCGATCGAATCAGAATCACTAACTGATTCGATTTAACAATATCCGTCCTTCAGTCCGTCCGTCTGTGTGTCCATGTTAAAATCGAACTGCAGGTCGCAAATATGAGTATATTTTGATGAGATTTGATATATACGCTTTTATCGGCCATAGGATGAATCGGTCCATGTTCAGACCTAGTCCCCATACAAATGACACCTCTGACATCGACATAAATTGCCATAAGATCCAAATTATCATATAGATCTCAGTCAAATTGGGTGTATATGTTTTTATTATATCCATTAATCAGTAGTCCCAAAATAATCCCTATTGGACAGTTCTTAGTCATTGGCCCCATTTAAAGCTGCTTCCCGATCTTCACCTAAATCTATCAAAAAAAAAAAATAAAAATATTGCACAAATTTTTCTCAAATTTGATTTGTGTATATTTTTTCAAAATATAAGTGACTGTCAAATATGGTCAGGATCGGTCCATTTTTTGACCTAGTCCACATATAAATATAGCACCCAATATCAACTTTTTCATATCTGCAGCCAATAAAATTAATAATAATGCCACTCAAATTTGGTTTTTGCTTATTTTCTATATACAGTTAGTTGGACCGAAGAGATAGAGTTTCTAAGCCATGGTATAGGGTATAGTGTGGTGGGTATAGACCGACAATAATTTGCTTACTTGTTTACATATATGGATTAAAAAAATATTGGAAGACTAAAATTGAATGAATAAATAATAATTCCCAGAATTTGGGCTATACTAGTTCATTATTAATAGATCCATATTCTATTATTTTTTAATTCGACGATTGTTAGTGTTTTGAGAGTTTTTCAATGTTCTTATGTTGGCTATAAATATTAAGTGTTGACGAAAGATTTTCTTCAAAGAGATTTTCCCAATTCACAGAGATTATGTCATACTTTTTACGCTGAATTTAAGATGTTTTGCCCAAATTCTGGGCAATAATGCTCGGTCATACGACTTTAACTGAGAAAACTACAAGTAAGAATTCCCAAAAATATAACATTGCCAGCTATTTTATTCGGTCAGTTTTAATATCATAAAAATGGTCTGTCGCTATTCAATTTTAAATTGTTAATTTTTTTTAAATGGTGCGTGGTAAAGAAGAAGAAAGCATATATTACAAAAATTCATAACTGCACTGTATTCTTAATCGGACCGGTTTCTGGCATTTCAGCCTTCATCAGCGATTTATTGAACATTATGATAATTGTTATGTTTTTAATTGAATATATTGTTTCTATATGAAAATTTTTCTACTTAGGGCGGCCGTGAGGTTTGAACCATGAACCTTCACATACATTCGTACTTGCACTTTTTGGTCAGCGCTTTAACACACTCACCTAAAGTCAGTCACTCACCGAGCAGTGTGGTTAGATTCAGTTTTCTACCATACAGCTTTACTTTGTATTAATTTCAGAAGATACACCTCTGTCCAAACAAACAATCGTTATTTTTGAATTTATTGAATATTTACACTTCTAATTTCCACTATTCTCAGTTTTCGTAATTATTTATACCCTATACCACTATGTGGTTTGGGTATAATGACTTTGTGCTGCTGTTTGTAACAACCAAAAATATTTGACCTAGACCCATCTTTAATTATACCGATCGAATCAGAATCACTTTCTGAGTTGATTTAACAATGTCCGTCCGTCCGTCCGTCCGTCCGTCCGTCCGTCCGTCCGTCCGTCCGTCCGTCCGTCCGTCTGTGTGTCCATGTAAAGTTTGTAATCAAACTGCAGGTCGCAAATATGAATGTATTTTGATGAAATTTGGTATATAAGCTTTTATCGGCCATGGGATGAACGCTGTTGAAATTGGTGAGAATCGGTCCATGTTCAGACCTAGCCCCCATACAAATTACCCATATGAAATCGACATAAATTGCCATAAGATCCAAATTGTCATATAGATCTTACTCAAATTGGGTTTGTATGCGTTCATTACATCCACTAATGAGTAGTCCCAAAATGATCCCTTTGACCCCATATAGAGCTGCTTCCCGATCTTCAGTTAAATCTATTAAAAAACAAAAATATTGCACTGATTCTCCTCAAATTTTGTTTGTACATATTTTTGCAAAATACAAGAGACTTTACCAAACATGATCAGGATCGGTCCATTTTTGGACCTAGTCCCTTTACAGATATAGCATCCGATATGAACTTTTTCATATCTGCAGCCAAAAAAATTAATAAAAATCGCACTCAAATTTGGTTTATGCTTATTTTCTATATCGAAGTAGTTGGACCGAAAGATAGGGTCTCTAAACCATGGTATAGGGTATCATATAGTCGGTCTAGACCGACTATAATTTTCTTACTTGTTTTTATTTTGTTATTATTTTGGTATTCACTCACCACTACTGAATAAATAAACAAACATGAACAACTCCAACACATACACAGCTTTTAATTCAAGAGTAAAATTGTTTATTTGTTTATCACTTAAAAAGTATAAATAAATGAAATGTGGGTCATTTAGGACAACATAACACTTTGGAAGGATACAAAAGCACATTCACAACAGACATGTAAACTTTTAGTTAGTATGTAACATTTTTATTTCTTGAAAAGTAAACTGCCTACAGCTACTGGCAACTAACTGACCAACTAAACTACCTTTTAGCAAACACTTACGTAGTAAATTAAATTTCTTCTTTTAATTGTTTGAACTGTATTTTTTGACTTACGTAATAATCTTTATTTTATCTGTTTGGTGAAAAAAATGCGCACAAGTTTCTATAGCTTGTTGGGAATTAAAGGTCTTAAGGACTAATGTCTACATATACTCTACTATTAAATAAATTTTGGTAATTGGTAACGATATTGTAAAAAACTTTTCTTGTCAATATTTTTTTGGCATTAATGTATTTGTTTATTCATAATAAAAAAAAAATATTATTCATAAACATGACAAAAGCTATAATAATAAAAAAATAAGACAATCAGAGAACAAGTGTGTACATACAGTAAAAATGAAAGAACATAATTAAAAATTAGACTAGAAAATTTTAAAATATTTTAAAATTATTAATATTTAGTTTGTACATCCCGATCATCGATCACAGCTTTTAACAAGTAAGAAAATTATAGTCGGTCGAGACCCACTATATGATACCCTATACCATGCGTTTAGAGACTCTATCTCATAGGCCCAACTAACTGGAAATGGAAAATAAGCTTAAACCAAATTTGAGTGGGATTTTTATTAATTTTTTTGGCTGCAGATATGAAAAAGTTCATATCGGATGCTATATTTATATGGAGCCTAGGCTCAAAAATGGAACGATCCTGACTATGTTTGGTAAAGTCTCTTGTATTTTGCAAAAATATATACAAATAAAATTTGAGAAGAATCAGTGCAATATTTTTGTTTTTTGATAGATTTAAGTGAAGATCAATCCCAATTTGAGTAAGATCTTTATGACAATTTGGATCTTATGGCAATTTATGTCGATTTCATAGGGGTCATTTGTATGGGGGTAGGTCTGAACATGGACCGATTCTCACCAATTTCAATAGCGTTCATCCTGTGGCTAATAGAGGCTTACGTACCAAATTTCATCAAAATATATTCATATTTGCGACCTGCAGTTTGATTAAAAGTTTATAGGGACACACAGACGGACGGACGGACACACGGACGGACATCGTTAAATCGAATCAGTTACTGATTCTGATTCGATCGGTATAATTGAAGATGGGTCTAGGTCAAAGCACAAAGTCATTATACCCAAGCCACATAGTGGTATAGGGTATAAAAATCGAGGCGTTGTGTTTACCAAATCTTCTGAAATTTCGTAGTTATTTCCACTCAAGATGTCTTACAGATCATATCAATGTAATTCAACAAATGATAAATAAAATGGAAACGTACTGCAACCAATGGGATATGGAGGTGAAAAGGTGAAGATTATATAAGGGGCGTTTCATGTCAAGTCGATGTACGACCCAGGTTTTCTGCTTCCATTCATTGCGATTTCTTTCAAGAAAAGATTGGCAAAAAAGCAGATAAAGGCGATAAATAAGCTGGATGAAAGACTGGGTATTTAAAAAGTTGCAAAACTTAAATACTTCATCAGCAACAATAAATTAATTTTAAAATAGTTATGTTATAAATGGATCTAATGTGATTAAGATTAAATTTTATTAAATTACTAGCTGGACCCGTCAAACGTTGTTTTGCCCTCAACGAACTTTTTATTTTAATTAGAATCTGTATACACCATAAAAAAAAAAACGTTTGTGCATTTGTCAATATTAATTGAAAACTGTTAAAGAAAAACCATGCTTTATTTATGAAAATGAAAATAAATATTTATTGTAACGTATAAGAATGACCAATATATTTCTATTATTGTAATGCTAAAGAGTGAACAATATTTTTAGTTTCATTATTCTCGCAGTAAATGAATAAATTTGCTGGCTTTCCGACACGGGAACATACCATATATAGTTGCCCGTGGGAAAAACAACTGTTTTCGAGGTCCAAACCATATATTTGCAATTATTGTCCTTGAAATTTATTAATTTATAAATTTATTAATATCATAGTCATTTTTGGCAGCAAAACATGTTCTCCTTTAAATTTTCCTTTGAGAATTGTTGCCTCAACAACATTGGGAATTATTCTCTCAACAATTAACCTTGTTCCATTACATAGTCTCGGAGCGTTGAGGCTACATAGCAAAATTATTGGAGAATCAACTTTAATTTTAATAAATGTGGCGGTATAACGGGCACATCAAGTGAATTAAAAAATTCTGTTGGATAATTGACTGCTTCATTTTCTTCAACAATACTATCCATAGATTTGAAAAAAAAAAACGTTTCGGAATCAATCATGTCCTGAATAACAACATTAATATTATCGACATCGACATTTTTTGCTGCTAAAATAGCTCTTTCAATTAACCAATCATGTTTACGATATTGATTTTGAATGTCGGGGAATACATTTCCAATTTATTCATGGCGTGGCGATATAAATTGACTAAAATCTTGTGGATATTTTAATAGTTTGACTCTTTGGGTTAATATTGATTTCACCATTACCCAGATCAAGTAGTTGGTTTGAAAATTGGTCAGCCGTTGGACCATTTTGTAATCGTACTCGCATGTTTGTTGTTAATTTTATAGTTTGAACGCTACTCCATAATGTTGATGATTTTCAGCAGGCATTTATTTCATCAGCATAGGTTGATTTGACTGGCAATGTTTGACGAATATCTCCAGATAATAAAATGAGAGCTCCACCAAAAAGTCTTTCATTGCCTCTCAAATCTTTTAAAGTTCTATGTAATGCTTCTAAGGAATGTTTGTGAGCCATGGTACATTCATCCAAAATAATAATACTGCATTTTTGCAGAACTTTCCCATACCGGAATGTTTTCTGATATTACATACGGCATTCTCATTTGTTTGTATGTTTAACGGTGATGTAGTGCTGAATGAGCTGTACGACCACCATGCAATAATGTTGCAGATATTCCGGACGAAGCAATGGCCAATGCAATTTTTCATCCTTTTTGGTTAGAATATTTATATCTCAAGACGTTTGTGAATTTTGTAACTTATAAAATTTAAATAAATTTGACAACTCATTATTTTTCGAATGCCAGCGCCATCTACCCGGTTCAACAAAAAAATTTTTGGCATTATCTAACATACATATATACATTCATAGTTTCAGTAAAATCGCACCATCAATTCGAAATAATTTTACCCCAGCACCACCTATCGGGTCTATTTATACATATAGAAATTACTTATGACGAAACATACATACCTTTTGAATTGCAGTCAAATCGGACTGAAAATAAGAATTTTGTTTATAACTCTACCCCAACGCCAGCTAGAGGGTTAAAATTAAAATATAGAAGAGCTCGAACCGAAACTACGGTATAAATCTTAGCTCGACAGCTCTTATGGTTCCGAAGATCATTCGTTACAAACAAATGCACCAACGTTTTTATATACATATATAGATTTATTTTTTTATTTTTATTATGATTATTATTATTATTATTATTATTATTATTATTATTATTATTATTATTATTATTATTATTATTATTATTATTATTATTATTATTATTATTATTATTATTATTATTATTATTATTATTATTATTATTATTATTATTATTATTATTATTATTATTATTATTATTATTATTATTATTATTATTATTATTATTATTATTATTATTATTATTATTATTATTATTATTATTATTATTATTATTATTATTATTATTATTATTATTATTATTATTATTATTATTATTATTATTATTATTATTATTATTATTATTATTATTATTATTATTATTATTATTATTATTATTATTATTATTATTATTATTATTATTATTATTATTATTATTATTATTATTATTATTATTATTATTATTATTATTATTATTATTATTATTATTATTATTATTATTATTATTATTATTATTATTATTATTATTATTATTATTATTATTATTATTATTATTATTATTATTATTATTATTATTATTATTATTATTATTATTATTATTATTATTATTATTATTATTATTATTATTATTATTATTATTATTATTATTATTATTATTATTATTATTATTATTATTATTATTATTATTATTATTATTATTATTATTATTATTATTATTATTATTATTATTATTATTATTATTATTATTATTATTATTATTATTATTATTATTATTATTATTATTATTATTATTATTATTATTATTATTATTATTATTATTATTATTATTATTATTATTATTATTATTATTATTATTATTATTATTATTATTATTATTATTATTATTATTATTATTATTATTATTATTATTATTATTATTATTATTATTATTATTATTATTATTATTATTATTATTATTATTATTATTATTATTATTATTATTATTATTATTATTATTATTATTATTATTATTATTATTATTATTATTATTATTATTATTATTATTATTATTATTATTATTATTATTATTATTATTATTATTATTATTATTATTATTATTATTATTATTATTATTATTATTATTATTATTATTATTATTATTATTATTATTATTATTATTATTATTATTATTATTATTATTATTATTATTATTATTATTATTATTATTATTATTATTATTATTATTATTATTATTATTATTATTATTATTATTATTATTATTATTATTATTATTATTATTATTATTATTATTATTATTATTATTATTATTATTATTATTATTATTATTATTATTATTATTATTATTATTATTATTATTATTATTATTATTATTATTATTATTATTATTATTATTATTATTATTATTATTATTATTATTATTATTATTATTATTATTATTATTATTATTATTATTATTATTATTATTATTATTATTATTATTATTATTATTATTATTATTATTATTATTATTATTATTATTATTATTATTATTATTATTATTATTATTATTATTATTATTATTATTATTATTATTATTATTATTATTATTATTATTATTATTATTATTATTATTATTATTATTATTATTATTATTATTATTATTATTATTATTATTATTATTATTATTACTATTATTATTATTATTATTATTATTATTATTATTATTATTATTATTATTATTATTATTATTATTATTATTATTTTATATTAATTTAATTATTATTACAAATAAATAAAAAAAATAATTTTTCAACATTTCTATAGAAAAAACAAGTAAGAAAATTATAGTCGGTCTAGACCGACTATACGATACCCTATACCATGCGTTTAGAAACCCTATGTCTTAGGCCCAACTAACTGGACATAGAAAATAAGCAAAAAGCAAATTTGAGTGGGATTTTTATTAATTTTTTGGCTGTAGATATGAAAAAGTTCATATCGGATGCTATATCTGTATGGGGACTAGGTTCAAAAATGGACCGATCCTGATCATGTTTCGTAAAGTCTCTTGAATTTTGCAAAAATATATACAAACAAAATTTGAGAAGAATCAGTGCAATATTATTGTTTTTAATAGATTTAAGTGAAAATCGGGAAGCAGATCTATATGGGGCCAAAGGTATAATTTTTGGACTACTCATTAATGGATGTAATGGACGCATATAAACCCAATTTGAGTAAGATCTATATGACAATTTGGATCTTATAGCAATTTATGTCGATTTCATAGGGATAATTTGTATGGGGGCTAGGTCTTAACATGGACCGATTCTCACCAATTTCAATAGCGTTCATCCCATGGCCGACAAATATATACCAAATTTCATCAAAATATATTCATATTTGCGACCTGCAGTTTGATTACAAGGTTTACATGGACACACAGACGGACGGACGGACGGACATTGTTAAATCAACTCAGAAAGTTATTCTGATTCGATCGGTATAATTAAAGATGGGTCTAGGTCAAATATTTTTGGTTGTTACAAACAGCAGCACAAAGTCATTATACCCAAACCACATAGTGGTATAGGGTATAAAAAGTGATATTTTTCCTGAAGTTAACATATTGAGGGTATTACAATATCGAAGGTATGAAATTTTGAGTTAGATATGTTACATACCGTCGGAAAGGTTAATTTGTCTAGTTTCTCAGTATATGCAACACTCACACACTAATAGGAAAAAATTCAAATTAGTGCATATGCTAAAAATTGAAAAACCGTTGTCTTGAGTAATAAAACTTTTTTTTTTATAGATATCCTACTTGCATCCCACTAAGCGACCAAAAAGCTCTTAAATGAAAAACCTAAGCTCTCTTTTAAGCAAAAAATGGCCTTTTTCGAAAAAAGTCAACAAAACTTTTTTATTTTTTTTTATTTTTTCCGAAGGACTGAAGAAATAGCTATCTACACAATTTGGGACAAATTTTGCTAAGAACATTAGGTAAAAAGTTACATGGATGAGCAAAAACACCTGTTTGGCCAAAATGTTAAATTTTGACCCCCTCTAACTCAGAGAGTTCTGGACCGATCGTGTTGAATAATTGTATTTGAACTACTATCCAATAGGACTAACCTTGGATATCCCGATAGCAACACATCGATTTCAAAAGTTGCTTCACTTGACATGAAGCGCCCCATAAACAAGAGTGCTGGAAGTACAAATGATAAGAAGTGAAAATAGTAAACGAATATTACTACATTCATGTGATACTGACGGCAAAAATGAAAGCATTTGGAAAAACATAACCGTTAATTAAAGTGCAGCATCTGCGGAACCTGGAAACAGGTTTTTGACGATATAAAAGAAGGCTTGGCTAAGCTCTCTGTAGGCCAATACAGATATTTGGAGCGCAGGTTTGGATTATAGCTTATTCAAAGAAGCTGACAAACTACAAAGTATTTTTAAACATAGAATTTTAAGACTGCTAGCCATCACCTCAAATTTCGCTTTATCACTGAAAACAAATGCAAAGAATAATCACTTTTATAGCCTGAACCTAGTATGAATTCAACGATTGTAAACTACCACACAGACGCTCTAAACAGGTTCTGTCTAAAAGCATTTTTTGGGGCTAGTCAAATTAATCAACTTGGAACTGAGTATAATATAAAATTTTACAATAATAGCTCAATAATAGGAAAAAAGGAAAAAGGAGGTCGGACAGAAATTCACCCTTGCTGAACTCCTCCGTTAACAGGGACACTTTCCGTCACTTGACCAACAAAGCGAACTTCAACCTTTTGATGCCAGTAAAGTGATTTTATGCAGCTAATATCTTCAGTATCTCTATTAATATGTTTTCAAACATCTACTAATTTATCATGTTCTTAATTAATAAAGCATTCAAATAAGTCCTTTTGTTTAATCTTACAGTTCTGTAGTAAAATTTCAATGCTAAACAAAGCTACACATGTACCTATAGCTTCATTAGGTACAAACTGGAATCGACCCGTATATAATTCGCATATTTTTTAATGGGTGGTAAAATAATTTTCAAAATATTTTCAACGAATGACACATTAAATTTATTAATCTCAAATCATTGAATCTTCTTGCGCTATTCTTCTTAGGCATTTATACACAGTGTTATACCCGTATTTAAAAACTTTTTCAAGAATTCGAAGAATTTGAATTTCAGATTTTCCTGTGCTCCTTCTATGCCCCAAATTTGTAATTCTTTAATATTTTATGATCTAGGTTCACCTGAAAATAGATCTCTTATATGTTGCATCCATATATTTATTTTACCAGATGATTTCATTAGACTCATTGAGAAGAATATATGAATTCATGTTTTTTTCTGATACTGCACAACTCCGTTATATTTTTGTACAGATTTAAATCATCATGATTAGCTTGTAGCTGTTCGCTTTCTGTACACTGTTCCACTAACCGCCGGATTAATCTTCTGAAACGGTGTTCTAAGCGATTATATTCAATACTAACTTTTTTTTTTACCTATTTTCTCGTTTCAATCATCAATAGGAGTATTTCGTTGGTTATTGTTGTTTTTGTTTTTAACATTTGAAACCAATGTTATAATATGTTATTCCACTTAACCTGTGGGTTTTTAACTTCCCCAAATCTAGACGAGGATATTTTGTGATTTTCTAATGGAAGAAAGTTGCTTAATATAGAACGGAGTAGATTGTGATCCGAAGGTATATGTGAATCTTTTGTCTTCGTTGCCTGGTGTCATGGACGTCAAGTGTTGTTTTTGGTTGAAATATTATCTAGCAAATCGCTTTAAGTTGAGTTTAGAAATGTTGTCATTGCTATCGCTCTGGTCGTCTGTTTCGTTATTAGCTTTTTGCGATATCATCATGGTTTTTTTAGGATATGCATGGAAATGTTTACACTAACTACTTGAAAAGAGAAAAAAAAAATAATTAAGAATACTGTTAATATATTGCTCTGGTATACACCAATACAGTTTCAATGGCCAAATACACGAGTTGAATTCCTGTTTCTAAATTTAAAGAAATGAAAAACCTTTGAGCCGAATGAGGACGTCATCTCTGCAACAGACCCATTTTTGAAGAGCTTTCGATTTGTTACTTTGCGAGAGCTTAATAAAGTTGAAGAGTCCCTGGATGAAGTGCATTAATCAACAAGGAGACTGTTTTTAAAATTCAAAAAAAATCCTCTCGAAAAATGTGTTTGCCTATGTGGGCGTAAAGTCTTATTGACTCCCCTCGTATATTAACCTTTTTATGTTAATTGTAAAGAGTAAAAATTAAAAATATTAAAAATGTTACAATCTCTGAAATAGGAGGTGGTCACTCTACAACTGGCCCAAACAAAGTGTTCGAATTCATCCAATAGCTTAGAAGTTGTATATGTATTACTACATTTTTTTGTATTGAACCACTATGCGCTGCTATTTGAAATGTCATCCGTAATACGAATTTCATTTTACCAGCTTCATTTGTAGTTGGTTCAAACCTTTTTATTTTGCCGATTGCAACTTTCAGAATTTTCCGTTCATGGCTATTTGAACAATAACTTGTATTTTAGTTCAGACTATTGCAATAAGTAATTATGATACATACGTGCACATGTTTACAATAAAAACTATACGAGCCTGTATTATATATCTGTTCCAGATTTAAATAAAAAACAAATCGTTGTAATTATTTTATAGTGGAATATAAATAACTGAAATGAAATTAAAAGATAAACTCATAAAAAAATGGGTGTAATTAATCGTTAATAATTTATTACAAATAATGATGCAAATGTTTAATGAATAAAGTATGTTAATTGTTAAATAAAATAACACATACATGAATAAATTAACAATTTATTAATGGAAATCTTTTATTTGTACAGTATTGTTTAATTAAAGGGAATATTTTCTGTTGAAAATTGGAGAATTTTGGAGAATATAAATTTGTTTTGGCGATTTTGTGTCAACACTTAAAATAGATTTTGAAATACAAAAATATGTAGGAAAATATTAGTTATGATTAAGTTATCTAGTTTATACGCAATAGCTTATACGCAATATTTCACTGAGTCTGGCAATAACAGACGAATCCTATGCAAATAAATTCGATTGAGCTGTATATTTAAAGTGTACCCATTTAACAGCTGGAGCATACTGATCTATTCATTGATTGATATTGATTTTTATAAATTTTTTATCTATATATATCCAGGTTCTAATGTATTACTGCTAATGTATATATCTGCCAAAATAATTAGACTAAACCCGTTTTCTTTTCTGACAAAAAATGTCGCATTTTATTTGCACTTTTTTCGAAAAGTGTATTTTTTATATATTCTAAATTAAGAGCAACCTTATTTTATACATCAAGCGAATGATCCCAAAGTCGAGTGCTTTTAAATTGCAAAAAATTGTAGCCATTGACTTCTTTAAGGTCATAGTGTGAGAATATTTCCACATTGTTCCCCTTTCTTGAATATTTTCACCTCATGACTTCAAAGAGGATAATAATCAAAATTTTTTGCATTTTATGAACACAGCACTTTGAGACCTTTCAATTGGTGTATAAAATTAGGTTACTCCTAAAATAGAATATATAAAAAAGTACACTTTTCGAAAATAGTGCAAATAGAATGCGTCATTTTTTTGCCAGAAAAAAAAAACGGTATAAGACACACCTGTTACTGAAGCGATCAAGTCAGAATCAGTTTCGTTCAATCTGCCCATGTCCATCGATATATCTGAGAATCGGTATATGTGTATTTATATATGTATACATATACCAATCATATCGAATTGAATTACCCTAAGAGCCGTATTTTTATATATATCGTGTTAAAATATTGGAATTATTTATATTCATAATTCATCAGTCTAGACCAAATTTAATCATAGTCTCAATACAAAGTACTCTCCCTTAAACGAAATTAAATTTATTTAAACAATTCCCACTGTGTCAGATTTTCCACAAATTAGTTTACATATGTTTTTGAAACACGCAATTGACCTACTTTTCTTCTATATATTTGTATACTAGCTGAACCTACAAACGTTGTTTTGCCATATAATTTATTTCTAATGAATATTTTGGTTGGTAATTAAAAAGCGTGTGTGGATGGGATCTATGACAGAAAGGGGAATGAGGTGGTGCAGACAATAATCGCCGACGAAAGCAAAAAAACCAACCATTTATTTGCTCAATACAATGTATTTCTTTAACGTAGCGAAATGTTCAATACTAGATCTCTCGAAAGTTAATCATAAAGTAAAAAATAATATATTTATCATAAAGTATGAAAATGAAACAAGTGATATCAATAATAGTTTCGAAGAGGAATTGAGTGTACAAAATTTTTTGTCAAATAAACTCGATGGTGTGCCCACGTGAGAAAGTGTGCCACGTATAATTCTCCATGCGAAAAGCATGGTGTGCCCAAATCTAAGTCGCCAACACACATCGTGTGGCCTAGCGAGTTATTGATTGGCATTGCAACTGCCAATCTAATAGGAAATTGAACTTGTTTGAATTCAATTGGTACATCTGTGGGAATCATTGGAATTCGTTTGCAGCAAACCATTTTCAGGTAGGAATTAACCATTCAAAATGGTGATTTCGATTACGTTTTTCATATATTTTTTAATGACCCAATATCAAACTTTCAGTCGTAGAAGGTGTGGTGGCAAATTCAGAGACTTCAAAGACTCTGCTGGATAGTTCACAGCTTCGTTAGCATGGCAAACTGTATCGATCGATTTTTTTGACACTAAGACGCAACGACTGCTGTATCTTGAAGGAAATATGCTGTCAATGAAAGCATTTCGCAAATCAACGATAATGCAAAAATTGCTGGGAAATTTTATGCATCCAAAATTTTCGTAGACAACAACTTTTCCATTGCTGATATCTAATAATTCGTTCGAGCTAAGCTGGACTTTTTCTGCATTATGCCACAGTGGCGATAATTTCAAGGAAGCGTTGATATCATCAACTTACGTCGAATGTGGAGTAATGAGACGTGTTTGTCTGAAATTACCTTAAAGTGGTAACAGAGTGCCGCCGAATATCTTTCAATGTTCTATTCAACACCTCAAAAGAATGTTTGTGTGCCATAGTGCATTCATCCCAGATAATAATTTTACATTGTGTCAGTACCGCGGTCAAGATTATTTCTTAATGTTGCTCACTGTCTCTGGGTTATTTTGAATATTCAGTGGCAGCTTAAACTGAATGAGCTGTTCTGCCTGCATCAAATAAAGTTGCTGCATTACCAAATGATGCAACGACCAACGCGATGCCATTATTAGATCGTATATCGGCGAGAATTTGCGGAATGAGAAATGTTTTTCCACCTGGTGCATCTCAAAAAAAGAATCCACATTGAAACTGCCAGCACAATGCGATACTAAATAATTTTATGTTCATGCGTCAATAGCGGAACATTGCGATTAACAATTGCTGCCATTTCGGCCGTATCGTGCTGCAGTTCACTATTAATTTCGGTGTTCATTAAATGAGATGCACTTCGATTTGGCAAACTCATTCTGAATATAACTGAGTGGAAAACTGGTAATGAAATGCAACGATCCTCGATTGTAATCAAAGCTTCATTGTGCATAGCGTCGTTGATTGTAATCGAATATAAGTAAATAAATAAATAAATAATCGCTAGATCGTTGCACCGTGTACGAATTTGATGCAATATATTATCAGTCGTTGAATCTTTGTGCTACTTCCTCAACGCGTCTACTCATTCCGGTCAACACTACAGCAAATAGTGAACGAAATTGTGTTGATTTTCAGCCGAATGCTGCTTTGGCAAACATATCGAGTGTTGGATACTTTTGTCCATTTACTTTTCGGATATCTTGGAATGACAATAGGTTGGTGACATTAACCAACAACAGCAGCAGATAGAAGCACTCAATCTACCTTGGATTAACTGTGTATAGTCGGACCAAAGTGTCTGATTTAAATAGGTCGGGGTACGCATTAATTTATGTGCCTTGCTTGCGGGGCATCCATTTTTTTTTATTCCATAATAATAAAGCACGTATAATAAGTTTTAATGTACTCTTTGCTACAGATGGAAAATCTACATTTAATGGAAATGTAAACTATACTTTGTGTTTCTAATTTCATTGTAAGAAAAGCAAATTAATTTTTTTTTTTTGAATTTTCTAGCTTCTTTCATTAATCAAGCATATAATTTGGGTTATTTTCCCCCAATTTAGCAGTTTGCAAAAGTTAGTCCTGTTCTCAAACCAAATTCTGACTTACATTCTACTGTCCATGGTCTCACAACGCTATCCGACTTTATTTCTACTAATCTTATTAATAGAAGCGCTTCAATAATTTTTTTTTTGTTTAGATTTTGGAAAGGCTTCTGATGCGGCTGGGCAAAAGAAAATATTTTATTGAAAATATTTACAGGTTTATTCATTAATCTAATTCTTTAATTCTGTTAGTAGAAATGTGTTGGCTGGAGATGTTCAGGGTTCTCTTTTAGGAACAATTTTATATAATAATTATCTTGCAATATCCCTGATCCTTCTGAGTGAGAAAATATTTTATTTTTAGTATATTCGGATGGCATCTTAATTGCTGCTTCCAATCAGAAGACAAACGGACGAATACATTGATAAATTTTTAGACTGTTAAATTAACATAATTTTTTGACAAATTGAAATTAAAATTAAATATCAAAAAGTGCTTATGTTCAATTATTAAGGTCAAAAAAAAATATTTGTTTCCAAATCCTATGAAACTTATTCCGTGTATTGTCAAATGAATTAGTTTCTTATTTTGATAAACTTAAACATTTAGGCATAATTCTAAAGAAACAATTACTTTTTATAGACATATTGATTACATGTTGGATAAAGCACAAAAGGCTTTTCTTTTTATCATAATTTTGTTAGGTGGAATAAAATGGGTAAAGCCAACATAAAACTTTATCCAATGGGTTCTTAGTTTCGTCTCAGTAAATGGAAAGACAAAAAATTTTTGGACGTAAAATTTTAAAAACATGTTATGAAGCGGTATGGTGGTTCCATTAAAAAAAGTTTCAAATATAAAAATTTGTAAATAACGCAAATTAAAAAGTTTTGAAAACTTTTTTGATTATCTTTAGTCTTCAGTTTTTAGATGGTTTTAATAATATTGAGAATTTTTTTATTTCTAAATATATGGAAAAGATTAATACCTTAACATTTTTTCTAGTTGAAAGGCATTGTTATGTTTTAATTGTCCAAAAAGCGTAAGTACGAGTGTATGTGAGATAGACGCAGGGTCAAACCCCACGGCCGCCCTAAGTAGAAAAATTTCATATAGAAACAATCTTTTCAATTAAAACATAACAATTTATCACAATGTTCAATAAATTGCTAATGAAGGCTGAAATACCAGAAACCGGTCCGATTAGGAATAAAGTTTAGTTATGAAATTAAGAAATATATGCTTCCTTCTGTTCCACCACTCACCACTGAAAATAAAATATTAACAGTTTCAGTGTTTTTCTTTTTAAAGGATGATATTAATTACAAAATCTCTACTTACGGAAATGTTTTTGTTTTAATAGAAAAATTTCATGCCTAAAGGGACTTTTCTTACTGATCACGAAAAAAATTTAAAACACGAAAAGTACGAAGACCCAAACAGGGAAATGAAAAGTTAACAAAAAGGCAGTTTAATATGATTAAACAAGAAGCTACCCGTAACAAATTAAATGTTCGTTCCTTTGCGGAACGAATTTGTAACATAAAATAGAAGAAACCCAAATGTAAGCAATGCTGAAACAGCATCATAAGGAAAATCGTCTAAAATTTGCGCGCAAATACATGCTCGTAGAGTAGACAGAAAATAATTTTTTTAATTTGGACTCTGCGTACTCTTGTTAGTGGCTTGATTAAAGGTCGAATGAGATTCGCATTCAAGGCTCAATTCCGGTGAAGGCAGTGTTATGAATTGGGCAGCTTTTTCTTCTGTTGGAAAATCAAGAATATATTTTGTTCCAACAAAAATGAACAGTACAATTTATAACGATCTTTTAGAAGATATTCTTATCTCATTTAATGATGAAAAAATGGACGATATATGTAATCTTTCAACAAGACAATGCTGCAACACACGTTTCAAAGCAATAAATACCGTGGTTCATTCAAAATAATATTTCTCTGTTGGGCTGGGCGACTTGCAGTCCGGACCTAAACCGATGGAGAACTTGTGGGGATACATGCCCGCAAGATTCACGCAAATAATGCCCAGAATCAAAGCATAATGACATTGACAGACTTTAAACTAAAAATTCGACAAGCTTGGGATAAAATTGATCGTGAATTTTTAAAAAAAATTGTGAAATCTATGTCGGCACCCATTTTTGAAGTACTTAAAATCAAAAATCATCAACTCATTATTAATAATGCCAATTTGCATCACTGCGTTTATAGGAAAATTCATCTCAAAATGACATCAAACCACTAAACTTAAAAATAAAACAAAAATTTTATGTATAACTCAAGTTGTTAGTGACTAATATTATAAATTTAACCAATAAAGATTTAGTAAATGAATTTTTAATCTCTTAAAAATACTTTAGCTTAATTTTTTGGCAAGTTGTTTTAAAAACGAGATGTGCGTTTATATGAACATATACCCGTGTTTATTTTTCTGCCATAGTTTTCAAGATTTTTTTGAACAAAATTAGTTATGATAGATATAATTTTTTTTTCCTATTTTTGGATGAACATTTGTTTCTTAAGTATTCATTTATGTGAACAAGTTATAAGTTCGATATATTTAAGTTTTTTTTAATTTCTTAACCCATTTTCGGCCGCTGGTCGATTATTCGACCAGCAACTTTGAAGCGATGTAACTCAAACGTTAGATGTGTTTTGTTTAAACCGTTGATGGATAAGACAATTCTGATCTTTTGTTAACGCACTGATTTTAGCTTTTCGTAAAAAAATAAAAGTTTCCAGATTTTCGTGAAAGGAAAAAGAAAGGACTTTTTTTGGACCAATTTTCAAAATTCAGTAAAAAGTCTTAAAACTAAAATTACTTATTTTATTTTTGCATGTTGAGGAAGCGGAAAGACCAAATAACAATAATCAATTGATATCCGCAACAATATTGAAAGTTTTCTACTTCCCAGAAGAGCGTTAATTTTGGTGGTCGAAAAACCGACCACTGGCCAGAAGTCGTCAAGTAGATATTTAATTGAATTTGACATTTTGCTAGTAGGCTGTGAAAAATTCTGCGATTTCATTTTTTATTTTCGCTGTTGCTTTGTCATAATTATTGTTATTTTCTGCAGAGCAGACGTGTGTGTGGCAAATAGAAGTGAGATAATTGCATTTTGGTGTGGTTTTATATAAAGAAAATGTCTTTTCGAAAAGTGTTAACCATGGTAGAAATCATGGCTGCTTTGATCGAGCCGTGTTCGGATGACGAGGAAGATCAAGCCATTATGAGTTCAAAAGATGCTGATGTCGTGTATATTCCATCTAAAGTAGACTATGTGACTGATGAAGAAGATATCGACGATAATCAAATTGCTCTAAATGATGGTAATGATGATTGTTCAAATGAAATTACCGGGGAAGTGGAGTTACAGTACGTTCGAGACAATGACTTAATACCTAATGATACTGAAGAGCCGCAACCATCAACATCGAAAGCCGCAAAAAGACGTGGAAGACCTAAAAAAGCTGTTAATCCATCCTTATTCAAAGGAAATGCAGATTTTGAAGTTCCTGATTGGCAGAAACCTGGGGATTTTACTTACACCAGAGCACCAATCAACGTGTAAGGTTTGAAAAAGGAAGAAATTTGCGCAAAAATTGGTAAGTGAACAATTTTTTTTAATATAATTTAGGCCCGGTTGTTCAATAGACAAACAAACCTCAGATTTCTAGCGAATAAATTTGTAAAATTTGTATTGAATTTGACAGAATTTAAAAAATTTATTCGATAGATAGCTTATTCGTGAGTTGTTTGACTGTTGAACAACCGGGCCTTAGTCGTTTTAGAGTCTTAATTTTTAGTTTTTGACTTTGTGTAGGTGGTATGTCACCGTATGACATATTTTAATTGTATTTTGATGGAACATTGATCGAGGATATTACTCACTTCACGAATTTATATGCCACTCAAAATAATGCAACCATTGATGTGACACGAAATGAAATGCGGCGCTTCATTGGTATGTTGTACCTATCAGGGTATCACACGCTGCCACACATCGATAATTATTGGTCAGTTCAGCAGGACATGGGAGTACCTATGGTGAAGCAAACGATGAGCCGAAATCGATTCAAAGACATAAAAAGATTTCTCCACCTCTCGAATAACAACAATCTGAACGTAGCAGATCGCTTTGCGAAAGTCCGACCGATTATTGATGCTCTCAATGAAAAATTTATGCAGTTCGGAGTTTTCAGCCACATCTTATCTATAGATGAACAGATGATACCCTATTTTGGAAGACACTCGTGCAAGATGTTTATTCGCAGAAAACCGATTCGGTTCGGATTCAAATCATGGTGCTTGTGTTCAGAGCAAGGATATCTATTCTTTTTCATACCATACGGTGGTTCGGCAACTCCCCATGATAAATTTATCGGTCTTGGCGCTCAAACGGTTTTGAATTTGCTTGAAAATGTATCTGATCCCGATTGTCATATTATTTTCTTTGACAATTTTTTTTTCTCCTATCATCTTATGTGTCTACTGAATGAACGCCGTTTCTTTGCAACTGGGACAATACGTGAAAACAGAATGGCGAAAATTCCATTAGCAAATTTAAAAAAGGCAGAACATGCCGAATTTGAGCAATTATTCGATGCTAAGCAAGAAATATTGGTCATCCGTTGGAATGACAATGCAGTTGTGGATGTCATTACTAATAATTCTACAGTCGAGCCATTGTTCAATGCTCGAAGATATTGTCGTACGCAAAGGAAAACAGTTGCGATTCCCCAACCTAAAGTGATTCGTGAATATAACCAAGGTATGGGAGGCGTTGACCTTCACGACAACGCAGTGGCCAACTATCGAATATGCATACGGGGAAAGAAGTGGTGGTGGCCACTATGGACCAACGCTCTCGGCAATGCAATGGTCAATGCTTGGAAGATGCATTGCATGTTGGCAAAGCATGAAAACACAAAGCCACTTACTCAATTAGAGTTTCGTTCTGCTGTTACTACCAAGCTACTGACTTCCAATATGATGAACGAAGACATGGAAGATAACGCTGCTGATGTTGATAAAAAAGAATGCCCTCCTGGTTTCCTACGGATCGACGAAAAAACCATATTGTGGCAAAAAGCCCTCAAAACAAATATTGTCGCTGCAAAGTATGCAAAAAACATACAATTTTTACATGCAAAAAATGTAATGTTTACTTGCACACCAAATGTTTTGATGAATATATCCAAACTATCTAACCTTTTTTGCGTTTATTATTCATACCTTATCAATAAATAACATTTTTGATACAACTAAAAACGAATAAATTGAATTAAAGCTAAATATTCGTAAAAAAACGCTTTTCTTTATTTATATATGTAGATGTTGACTTCTGGCCAATGGTCGATTTTTCGACTACTTCATATCAAGAGAACAACAATTAAAAAAAAATTTTTTTTTTTAATTTTTCTAAATTGAGCTCCTAAAAGTAAGTATTTAAAAGGAATTCAAAAAATTCCTGCGATTTCTGGTAGCGGCCGATAATGGGTTAATATGATTTTTATATAAGAAATTCTGTTATCCTTTAAGTTTTGTTTTTTCTTGCTAATTTATTTAAAGAATAATGTCAATTACATTTTCGAATGTACTGTAATCTTTATCTATAAAAGATTACAGTACGTGCCTCCTACCGACCACGCCTATTTTAGCGCCCACTTTTAATATGTTTTTTTTGGTATATTTGTTCGCTATATAAATTTTTATTTGTTAACATATTTCTCTGAAAATTGCTACATTTAATTTCTATACTCTAGGGAAGGCCGCCATATGCTTTCGACTGGCCACGCATACTTTTGCATCCGTTCTTTTAAAATTTTTCACGTGTTTATCTTCTATATACCTCTATATACTTCTATGTACACTTTTAGTGTTTGTTATACATATTTTAATTCTTCAATGGACTTCCCTAAAACTTTGTGCATAAATCTCTTTACTTGCTACTCTTGATTTTACACTATTATCGAATAAATTTTGTATATCAACCTATTACAAATATTCTCATCTTGTGTTTTTTACTATATGAGTTGTAATACCCCAAAATAGTTCCACATTTATTTCTTTCATGGGTGAACAGATACAGGTTGACTACCGCTGTAGGATTACTCCGATGAGATTAGGTCATACAACTATTTCCATCTCGTCTGTTTAACTACAATGGAAAACAAAATATTATATTAATTTTTATTTCGCTTTTGGCTATGTTGGAAAGCAGCCTATTACGAATATATCCATTTCATCTTTTTCACTATATATGGAACAAGAACTAGTTGCAATTGTGCCTTGCACATGAGAGCATAGCATATTGGCCATACTACCTCAAATTCAAAAAGGCTTAGACTAAACAGAAATCTAGAGAACTCGATCAGACCCAAATTCGTATCGAGTCTCAACGAATTAGACAATCCAAGTCGAGAAATGCTGAAACACCTGAGCAAACCCAATAACGTCTTGAAGCCCAAAGATCAAGACAAGCTTTATAAGAGAAGCTGAAATGCCTTAATCTACTTAAGTGCGTCTAGAAATCCAGCGGCTAAGACAAGCTTAGTCGAGGGAATGTGAAACTCCGAAAACGAGTCAGCAACGTCTTCAGGCCCAACGGATAAGACAAGCTGACTCCAGGGAACGTGAAACTCCTGAAACGACTGTAATATCCCTACCAGAAAACTTTTGTAACTTGGTTCCTCCATTGCAAGATATGGTACAAAAAGTTTTTCCTAAGATAAGAGGACAATCTCTTACAGTAGCAGGTATCAACTTAGAGTCTTCCTGTTTTTCTCATAGACTATTATATGTCGCCTGCTTCAGAGTTGGGAGCCAGCACAATCTTTTCGTACATGTACCAGTAGGAAAATCTACAAATGTTGTATATCGCAAAGCTCTAGAATAACTAAAATTCATACACACAGAAAACGGATTCTTTGTTTCAACCGAATTAGTTGCCAACCGAAGTTTGATAGTCCCATGTGCTATTAAATTTTTCTGTTGTGATTACTGAATTATATAATATATATGACTGTAATATTAATAGGCTAGGCGATTGCTTGTGACCGATGTTTTGTTCTACCATTTTATCCCGATTTTGAGCAAACGTATATTATTTTAAAGGTATTTCTTTTTAGCCATTTTACAGATTTTTAATTTTTTTCCTTTATTTTGAGTAAAATGGATTTAAAAGTGCTACTTACACATACACAAAATAATACAATGCTACGTGTAATGTGTTTGTAATAAAAATGTGTTTTTTTTTGTGTTGATTTGTGAATTGGATATAATTGATTAGCATACCTTTGGGGTCTTTATTTAATGAAAATAAAATTTCCTAGAATTTGCACTCTAATTCCGAGGGCTGGAATCTGCTAGTATATATAAATTCGATTGATGCATTGTAATATTTAGTTAATACACTGGAAATACCAATTTTAATTATTGATTGTTACAACCACAAATCGAAATTTTTTCTAATACATAGAAATATAGAAGTCAAAAATTATTATTGCTTAAGTATTTATTTTTAATAATTTATACATTTTACAATTGACAAAAAAATGGTAAATAATTATCCCTGCCTTCACTAAATAATGCCGTGCGAAATATATTATATATTATATATATTAAAATTTATTATACCATATCCGCATATTTAAATTGTCTGCTAATATTTCTAAAAAAATATATATTATTATTATTAAGAAATATATTTAAGTTGTCCGCTAAAATTCTTAAAGAAAATATATATTATTATTAAGAAATATATTAGTTCCTATTGTTATTATTTTTAGTATTATTAAAAAATAGTAATACTATTACAGCTGTGCTCATTTATAATTTGATTTTAGGTTAAAAAATGGTTTGATCACAAGGTAATGTTATCAATTGGCATTGTTGCCTGGCGATAAATATGTATATCCAGTTTCATATAGGATGTGAGTATAATATGGGATACAAAATTGGTTTCAAATAACATTTTTTATATATCCTAAAGGCATTTGCTGAATAATATTATACACGTTACATCCAATATTTTACACATTTATGGAAACTGTGGCCACTATGACTGAAAAAGGTTCTATATTGGTTATTTGTATGCCCAATGTCAAATCGTTGCAAACTTAAATCGAACGCATAGGAAGTTTGTATTAGTGATATTTAAACCGAACTAATATGGTACAAATGCACTTTTTATACCCTATACCACTATGTGGTTTGGGTATAATGACTTTGTGCTGCTGGTTGTAACAACCAAAAATATTTGATCTAGACCCATCTTTAATTATACCGATCGAATCAGAATCACTTTCTGAGTTGATTTAACAATGTCCGTCCGTCCGTCCGTCCGTCCGTCCGTCCGTCTGTGTGTCCATGTAAAGCTTGTAATCAAACTGCAGGTCGCAAATATGAATATATTTTGATGAAATTTGGTATATAAGCTTTTATCGGCCATGGGATGAACGCTATTGAAATTGGTGAGAATCGGTCCATGTTCAGACCTAGCCCCCATACAAATTACCCATATGAAATCGACATAAATTGCCATAAGATCCAAATTGTCATATAGATCTTACTCAAATTGGGTTTGTATGCGTTCATTACATCCACTAATGAGCAGTCCAAAAATGACCCCATATAGAGCTGCATCCCGATCTTCACTTAAATCTATTAAAAAACAAAAATATTGCACTGATTCTTCTCAAATTTTGTTTGTACATATTTTTGCAAAATACAAGAGACTTTACCAAACATGATCAGGATCGGTCCATTTTTGGACCTAGTCCCTTTATAGATATAGCATCCGATATGAACTTTTTCATATCTGCAGCTAAAAAAAATAATAAAAATCCCACTCAAATTTGGTTTATGCTTATTTTCAATATCGAAGTAGTTGGACCGAAAGATAGGGTCTCTAAACCATGGTATATGGTATCATATAGTCGGTCTAGACCGACTATAATTTTCTTACTTGTTTATCTATATATTAATGCGTGAAGGTAAATTTTTAGTTCCCTTTTTAAGCAATATGCGGGCACGGAGGAATATGAAAATTGGCACATGGAGGAGAAGCTGAGAATGATAAAATCTATGTTTAATCTGTCTTAAAAATATATTAAATTAAATAAAAAATTTATAATAATTCGTTTCACCCTGTTAGTGCGAATGATTCAAATAAAGTATCAGACGCTCTCTGTTAATTGTGAGTTGCTAAAATGATTAACATACCTTTAGGCTCATTTAAATATTCATAAATTTTTTATATACATAGATTAAAAAAACATTGGAAGAAAAAAATCTAATGAAAAAATAATATTTCCTAGAATTTGCACTCGAATTTCGAGTGCTCGGCTATACTAGTAAATTGAAATAGTTGTTCGTATGTCCGATATAATGTACTCTGTATGTAATTTAATTAGCACATATATTTTTGCGATCTGTTGTTTTACCACAAGTGATGAAAAAGAGATTCTGTATCAAACGTTGACTTTACAAAAAGTCTATCCAGGTCAAGTAAATCAGCACAAACTCATTACTTATCCAAAGCTATAATAATCTCCTCATGCAATTGATCGGCTTTTCAATAACGAATGCTTTTGTGATATTTTAACCGGAAAATGACAGCAGTGGTAAGCATTATGAATTTATATTGAAGCTGGTTCCATCGTTGAATACAACATAAAACTATTCATATGTAGACTTGATTTTTCCGTTTCAGTTCATTTAAACATACCTGATGACAACCAGAAAACCAGATTTCAGGTTACGTGCATCCTTATAAACATTTGTGCCGTTAAAACAGCTGTGAGAGATTTTTCATGTATGAGTTTCTGCTGCAATAAAATCCAGAAAATCACGAATGAAAGTATTAATTAGTTGGAATATGGCAATCGAGAACTGAGCAGATGTGGCTCAAGTAACTTGAATGCGATTTTTAATGGCAGATTGTTCTTCTAAGCTATAACCATAAAGACGAAGAAAAAAACTCATACCATGTGGACTGAATACATCTCTAGGTTCCATAATAACAGATAATTTGACAATTTTTTACAATTTATGATTGATTTTGAATTACTAAGTTAAGTTTTCACATTATATATTAAAGTTTTCATATTGCATTTTATTTATTTTTTTTTTTTTTTGACAAATATTTTTTAGTATTTACAACAGAAAATGATTCATACAATTTCCTTTTGGTTAGAAATACCAGCAGAGGTTAAAATTTGTGCATCTTTTGTTATAGTCGAAAAATAATGCTTAATACAAATTTTAGGGGAAGTACTCTAACCAATTATTTGTACCAAAGTCTGTTAAAAATTTTTTGGTTTGAAATATGTTGGTATAATTGAATTAGTAGTAACAGTCGCCAATAATTAGGATTAAAACATGTTAGTCTTGATTTTATTAGGTTGCTTCAATTAAATTAGGCTAGAAATTTGTATAAAGAATCTGATTGGTAACCGGAACTAATCTTGTTGTTATAGATACCTTAAATTTAAAAGAATTGTATTTATACGGTAGTTATAAGAAAGTATTCTTTTCAATAGCATAATTTCGGTGCGAGGAAGCACCGAACATAGCTCAGCTAAGATATCGCAATGATCTGAAAAATATATTTTGCCGATTAACTTATTTTAATCGACAACTGCGCGGTTGCACTCAGTGAAAAGCCTGATGGTAAATTTTATCTACGTATGTGCAGTAATTACCTGTTGATCCCAATATGCCACACATATACTATAAGCAGTTGCTTGAAACAACTTCGCGGTACAATTTTAAACGTCGTATTTATTTTTTATTTTTGGAATTTCTATAAGTTTGACGTCTCTGGGGATAAAGTTCATTTTTTTGAGGAATTTGTTCACTGGAGACTAATTACTCAGCGCCTGGTAAGCATGAAACATTTTTCATGTCAAAGGCCTTTGGATCCCGGGCGAGACCGGGTAAAAACAGCTGGTATGTGATATATAATTCAGTAATCACAACAGAATAATGTGATGGGACTACGAAAGTTTGGTTGGCAACAAATTCGGTTGTAACAAAGAATCCGTTTTCTGTGTGTTGGTAAGTTATATAATGATTAATATTTCCCAATGCCCAATGTAACCCATTTAAATACCCATTTAAAAAACAGGAAGATGGACAGACTTACAGCCTGGTGTTATAAGAAGCAATAATATATATGCTTTATAGGGTTCCCCAATTTTTTTTCTCGATGCGTTACAAACAGAATGACAAACCAATATATGGCCTCTGCAAAGAAGCCAACAGAATATTGGAAATAATTGTATTTGTCTGCATATTTATTATCAAGCCAACCAGAAATATGCTCTATCATGTTTTTTCCTATGCGTAGTATACACAAATTAGTAAGGTATTTATCCGTTTCAGAACAATTTAAGAATTCTGGCATTGATTTGTTAGAGCATATTTTTGCATATTTGGTCATAAAAGCATATACATAATTGCAGATTTTACTTTTTTTTTTGTTTCTGCTAATAAAATGTACATTTTTTTTATAAGGTTAACTTTATTTCTTCTTCTGTTTGAAAATTTTATGTAATGTAGAGGGCCATCAGAGTCTGCACTTCGCTCGAAATTTATTACAACAAATTACAAAAATTGTATGGAAAATATACGCAAACACTTAAAAACTAATATTTTTCATTTTCAATAGATGAAACTACAGATGCTACAAATGTAATAGTTGGCTTAATGGATTCTAACGAAGACTCGAAAAAACAAAAGGTATTATTGAACACCGCTGTATTGGATAGGACAAATCATTCGAATATTGCCAGACTATTTAACGACTCGCTAATAAAGCGGGACTCCAACTTTAACAAATATTTAGGTTTGTTTATGTAACAGTTGCATTGCCATACAAGGTAAAGGCTTCTAAAGACAATGAAATGTTTTACCCACAGATTACACACGGGAAGTGTATTGTCCACGGTTTTCTTTGATAGCTCCAGATCTGCCGTTACCACCTGAACCAATAACAATTTGTTGGGGTACATATGGCTTGAAGCTATTAAATATTATTACTTGGAAGTGCTTGATCCTAAAACTAAATCAAATTTCGTTTTTTTTTTCCTCTAATTATAGACTTGTTGTTAATTTAATAAAAAAATTACAAACATGTGGCCTTACACTTCTTCAACAAATGAAAATGGTAACAGAGATGATTAAAGAAGTTAACAACGTACCGGATTGTAATATTAAGTTTATTCTTAACAAAAATTTAAAACATTTTAGATAAAAATAAAGAACTGGAAGTAAAAAAATATATTTGCGAAAAGATGAGTGGCTCTACATCAAAACCTACATGAAAATATGATGTAAATGAAGTATTGGCTTTAAAATTTGCTACCATTGCTTCAGTTGCTGTAAAAGGAAGTTTTTCTATGTACAAAAATATTCTAAGACGCAAGAGACAGCATTTCTTATTTGACAATTGAGGTTAATCCTTTATAGTCTATTGCAACAACAATGAAAATGAATTGGTTCCATATCCTATTAAGCCCTACTAGAATTTAAATGTAAATCAAACACATCTTTACTGCAAATTTTATATTGAGAATTAAGCATTAACTTTGACTAAAGATTTACTAAAGAAATATCTTGGTAAAATCATTACACGAATTTAAAAAATATATATTTTTTTATACATATGGGGGGTTTCATGTCAAGTGCACCAACTTTTGAAACCGATGTCTTCCGATCGGGATGCACCAAGGTTAGTCCTATTGGATAGTAGTTTGGACACAATTTTTCAATAAGATCGGTCCAGAGCTCTCTGAGTTAGAGCTGATCAAAATTTGACATTCTGGCCAAACAGGTGTTTTTTCTCATCCATGTAACTTATTACCTATTGTTCTTAGAAAATTTTCTCCCAAATAGTTTAGATAGCTATTTCTTCAATATTTTGGAAAAAAATACTAAAAAAAAAAAAAAAAAATTTAGACATTTTCTTTGCTAAATTAAAGCATTTTTTGCCTTTTTTTTTCAAAAAGGGCATTTTTTTTTTCATAAGAAAGCTTAGGATTTTTCCTTTAAGAAAATGTCGCTTAGTGGGATGGGAGTGGGATATCTATCAAAATAAATGTTTTGTAACTCAAGACAACGGTTTTTCAATTTTTCACAAATGCACTATTTTGAATTTTTTCCTATTTGTGTGTAAAACCTTACAAATAAAACTAATACTGAGAAACTAGACAAATTAACCTTTCAGAAGGTATGTAACATACCTTCATAACATAACAGAAGAGAATGGTTATCTGTAACCTGAAAGAGTTATTTGCAACATTTCAACACGAGGATGTTAGAATTGGCTTCACGAAATTAACCCAAATGAGGCCAAAACATTGCGTTTTGGCAAGAAGCAGCGGAACTCACACAGTATGCGTTTGCATTTACCATGAAAATGTTAAACTGATGTTGAAGGAAATCAACTTAAAGTATTTAACAGATGATTCGGCAGAAGATTTACACGATTACAGCGATTGACTTAAATTGACTATGTGTCCTAATGCAACAACTTCTTGCCACTTAGGTGAATGTACCAATTGCCCGAAAACCACATTCATCATAGAAAATTTAATCAACTCTTTAGATCGAGAATATACAGAGGAGGTCAAATTTGATTCTTGGATTCAGACTGACAGATGCACATTGAAAACAATCATTTTAAATGTGGATGATTTTGTGGAAGAAATGTGTACAGGATTGCCAAACTTGAGAAAACATGACTTTTTAGTCATTCTTCAAGGATTTGAAGATACATTTGAAGTCCGGTGAATTCGTTATTTCATATGATTTCGCAGAAAACTATAAATATGTTCTTCAGGATGCCATACAAGCATTCCACTTCAATAACGACCAAGCAACTATATTCACAGTAGTTATTTACTACATGAAAGATGAAAAACTGGAACACAAAAGTATGGCAATCATATCCGACGATTTAAAACATGATACCATTTATGAGTACCAGAAGAGAATACTAAAATTTCTAAAATCTAAATTGACAGTAAAGAAGGTATACTACGTTTCGGACGGAGCTCGTCAACATTTAAAAAACAAAAGTAGCTTGGCAAATCTTATGGCCCATGAAAAAGATTTTGGATTGCCAGCTGAGCGGCATTTTCATCCTACTGCTCATGGTAAAGGAGCATGTGATGGTATTGGAGCAAACCTTAAAAGAAATGCAGCGAAGTATATCCTCCAGTGCTCTCATCAAGATCGCATCTCAGATGCGACCGCTTTATTCCATTGGGCAAAGAATTATTGAAAAGAAACTAAAATAGTTTTTATTAGCAAGGAGTATCATCAGGAAACATTGAAAACACTGAAGAGCAGATTCGATGCTGCGGTAACAATCGATGGCACCGCTGAATAACATGCTTTTATACCACTTGTCGATGGAAGACTCAAGTTGAAAAAGTTTTCTGCCTATATTCAATGCGATTTCTTTCCAAAGACAACAAATAAACCAGCAGCGAAATCAACAGCTGAACCTAGTAACGCCAAGAAAGGATTGACAAATAAACGCAGTAAATAAAGGCGACAAAAAAGCTGGATGAAAGACTGGGTATTTAAAAATTTACAAGACTTAAATACTTCATCAGCTACAATAAATCTATACTAATATAATAAAGAGGTAATGTGTGTTTGTTTGTAGGAGGTAATCTCCGTAACTACCCATCTGATCTTCCTGAAATTTTCACAGAGTCTTACTGCAGATATGGGAAGTGCTATAGGCTATAATTTTTTAAATATATTTAGTGGGCCTGGCACCACCCACACAAAGTAAATTTTTAATATCATATACATATATTGAGTATTATGATAGGGAGAGCTTTGCAAATTTGTGTGAGGTCACCTATTGTTAATATTAGTAGTTACGCCGAAAATGGGCGGGATTGCAGAAGTGGGCGTGGTACCTCCCATACAAGTAATTATTCAATATTATATATCTCGAGTAGTGTGATAGAGAGAGCTTTTCAAATTTGTCTGGTGTCACCTATTATTAATGTGAGTAGTCGGACAAAAAATGGGCAGTATCGGACCAATAGGCGCGGCACCTACCATACAGATTAAATATAAAATGCCATATATCTGGAGTACTGTTATAGTGAGAGTCTTGGGACTTTGTGTGAGCCCATAAGTTATGCATGCGATTAGTTGCACAAAATGGGCGTGATCGGAGCAGTGGGCGTGGCACCGCACGTACAAAGTAAATATGTGATATCATATAACTGGTGTACTAAAAAAGGGAAGCTTTGACGCTTTGCACGACACCATCAGATCTTAGTATGTGTAGTCGGACAAAAAATTGGCGGGTTCACACCAATGGGCGTGGCACTCCCCATGCAAAGTAACTATTTAATGTCATATATCTGGAGTACTTTAAAAGAGAGAGCTTTGTGACTTTGCGTGAGCCCATAGGTTCTTTGTATGATTAGTCGAACAAAAAAAATGGGCGTGATCGAAGCAGTGGGTGTAGCTCCGCCCATGCAAAGTAAATATCTAATATCATATAACTGGTGTACTATAAGAGGGAAAGACTCGACATTTTGCATGAGTCCATCAGATATTAATGTGAGTAGTCCAATAAAAATTGGGCGGGATGGGATTAGTGGGCATGGCACCTCCTATGTAAAAAATATGAAGCACTACGAAGGAGACAGTCTTCTGACAAGTTCATTAGTTATCAATGTGATTTGTCGTGGAAAATATATCGCCAAAATCAAAAATCCCCAAACCCAAAAATCGCGAAAAATAAAAATCGCCCAAAAGCAAAAATCTTCAAAATCAAAAATTGACAAAATCAAAAATCGCTAAAAAAAAAATTGCCAAATGATATTCTAAGTTCAAGGCCAACAGTTTAGTGTTGCCAGATCTAATATGGATAATCCATCTTCTTCTCATGTGCAGCTACATGTACCTTGCTCCAGGGTAGGAACGCCGAAAAATCTGATAATTGTTGTACCGAAAGAAAAAACACAAAATATTGTATATCAGCATCAGCAAGCATTGAAATAAAATATTTATACTAATAATCTATACTAACATAATAAAGAGGTAATATTTGTTTGTTTGTTTCTTTGTAGGAGGGACTCTCTGTAACTACTCATCTGATCTTCCTGAATTTTTCACATAGTCTTACTGCAGATATGGGAGTGCTACAGGCTTTATTTTTTTTAAATATTTTTAGTGGGCGTGGCACCTGCCATACAAAGTGCATTTTTAATATCATATATATTAAGCACTATGATAGAGAAAGCTTTCCAAATTTGTCTCAGGTCATCTATTATTAACGTAAGTAGTCAGACAAAGAAATGGGCGGAATTATACAAATGCGCGTGGTACCCCACACAAACTTTATATTAAATGTGATATATCTGAATTACTGTATTAGTGAGAGCCTTGGGACTTTGCGTGAGCCCTTTCCTAACGATTCGGAAGGGGGGGAGGGGGAAGGTGTAGCGCGAAGCACACCGGGTTACATCTAGTTAAGTATAAAAAAAATTATAATATAAATGGATCTAATGCAATTAATATTAAATTTTAATAAATTATTTATCTTTTTATTTTTAATATTATTATTATACATTAATTTAATTATTATTAAAAATAAATAAAACTAATAATTTTTCAACATTTTTATAGAAAAAAATCGATTTTTTTCCTGAGGTTAACATATTCTGGGTATTACAGTATCGAGGGTATAAAATTTTAGGTAGGTATGTTACATACCTTCGGAAAGTTTAGTTTGTCTAGTTGCTCAGTATAAGCTTTATTTGTAAGGTTTTTCACACAAATGGGAAAAAATTCAAAATAGTGCATTTGTGAAAAATTGAAAAATCGTTGTCTTGAGTTACAAAACATTTATTTAGATAGATATCCCACTCCCATCCCACTAAGCGACCAAAAAGCTCTTAAAGGAAAAATCCTAAGCTTTCTTATGAAAAAAATGCCCTTTTTGAAAAAAAAAGGAAAAAATGCTTTAATTTAGCAAAAAAAAAGTCTACAAATTTTTGTTTTTTTTTAAGTATTTTTTTCCGAAATATTGAAGAAATAGCTATCTAAACTCTTTGGGAGAAAATTTTCTAAGAACAATGGGTTAGAACAATAAGTTACATGGATGAGAAAAAACACCTGTTTGGCCAAAATGTCAAATTTTGGTCCCCTCTAACTCAGAGAGCTCTGGACCGATCTTGTTAAAAATTTGTATCTAAACTACTATCCAATAGGACTAAACTTAGTGCAAATTTCATGCCGATGGGAAGACATCGGTTTCAAAAGTTGGTGCACTTGACATGAAATCCCCCATATATGTATTAGGGCGGGTCGATTTAAAAATTGCCCAAGTGACCACGAAAATCGTATTCTAGGGATCAAAATAAGAAACTTTGTCCGAGTAACCATACCTCTAAAACGAATTCTGATGTCCCGACTTTTGGCCTGTCTGTCTGTCTGTCTCACTTTGACCCATTTAGAGTGCCCCAATCGGGTCCAAATGTATGATCGACCACCACTTGATTTGGAGAGCCGACCCCCCATGCCAGTGAAACACTCTCTGGAACCCCCCTGGGGGGTTCCCCATACAGACATTAAAAAAAATCACCATTTTTTGTTTAGAATTGGGCTGACTATGTTTGATTTAATATTAAAATTAACACTCATACGTATACGTATCTTCAACTCTGCTAATAAATAATAATCATACGCTTTGACTATGTTATATTATTCAAAAAGATCGATCGGATGACAACTATTAGGTCACTCCGTGACTATGCGTGACTCTGCGTGACTACTCCAAAATTAATCTGTAGTCACGACAAGACTATGGACCAAGTTTCAGATCAACTGCATGAGGGACAGGTCAAAAGTCGGGACAACAGAATTCGTTTTATAGGAATGGTTCCTTGGGCAAAGTTTCTTATTTTGATCCTTAGAATATGGTTTTCCCTGTCACTTGAACGAATTTTTTGCATCCCTACAAATCGATCCGCCCTAATATGTATATATTTTTTATTTATTTAAAAAAAAAACGCTGTTTTTTTAAATTAATTCCCTAATATCTCTTATGTTCTTTAATTTGTTTTCAATGCTTAATATATTCTTGAATTAAAAAAAGGCTGGTTTTTGATTTTTTAGGAGCACATTTTTAAAATTTCTAGAGCATATTTTTCGATTTTGGCAGCATATTTTATGGTCACAAAACATTTTTTTATAGCATATTAATGTTATAGCATATTATATTTTCTGGGTGCCCTGTTTATTATACATAGTATTAATTGCAGGCGAATGACTGACATAAATGAAAGGCAACACTCATACGTCAAGGTCAACAGCAAACAAAAAAAAAGAACAATTGTTCTCACTTCTTCAAGTTTTAATAAGCAAGCACTTCAACCAATTGTTAAATTGTATAAAGACGATTTGTTTGTTTGCTTTTCTGTTTCAGTTTCTTTTTCTTTTGTAAAGGCGCCAGTGTTTATAATATTTTATAAAAAGATGTTTTTTTTTTATTATTTAATGTAATTCCTGTTGTGTTTAATATTTATGTTCTTATTTATTATTGTGTTCCGTCTTTCTGTTTATTTATGACAAGGAAAAATCGAGATATTTGTCATTTGATTTGAATAACTGTTTGTCCAATTACTCGTTCTTCTATCTGTCTGCATTAGTGTTTCTGAAATCAGATTTAGATATAAAATATTTTAACAAATTTATGCCCATTATTTTGACATTAATTCAAGCTTTATAAACATGCTAAAAACGTTTTTTTGATTAATCAAAAAACACACTCCCCTTCTTTCTTTTTACTCGGCACATGAAATGAAGAAAAATGGCAAGATACGGCAAGATGACTACAAAAAGAAAAAGACAATATTTTATTACCGTTAGCGTAAAAACACAAACAACAACAAAACAAGAAAATGAGCTAAAAATTCTAAAACAAAAAGAACATTATACATTAAAGAGACATTCAAATAACATGACAACAACGAGTAAACTAGATAGTATATGAGCCAGTGGCGCCATCAGCAATTGCCACTTCCTCTAGCGGCAGCAACAGCAGTGACAACGACACAAACGGTGGCAAGAAAACTGACAAACCACTGGTTTAACACTAACAAACGATTTACTGTTTGCTGTCTATCTTTTCTTTAGTATTTCTCTGATCATCATCACCGCCAACAGCAACATTATCAAAATACAGAAAACCAAGTAGCTCTTTGTAAAGACAACACCGGCGACTAGATATTGGAGTGAAAAGTCTTCAGGCCATTTGCAGTTTTTTTTTTTTGTTCTTCAACAGTAGTTCGATTTGAGATTTTCTAAAAGTTCTCTGTTATTAATTGTATCTGAGATATATTTTTACGTATCCCTTTTGTATCGGGCTATATTCGTAGGTCAATTAAATTTATTTTTATGTTATTTTGACCTTGCCTTTATTCCACTTTAATGTTTATTTCAAAGTACTGTGTTTCTTTATATATAGATAACGAATGTAATTTTTTTAACGTACATTCCTATTTTTCAACATTTTTAACCTTGTATGCCATGTGTATTCTTCAATCCTGCCAAAGATGGCAGACTAAGAGGACATTATATTACTTTGAAAGATTTTTATTCTGGATACGCTCACTTTGTCAAAGTGGAATTTTTTGGCTTTTATTGTGGATTTGGTTAAACAACCTCCTTCTGCTTCATAGTCTTGCTAGTACATTTATTTTTGTAACCTTGTGCCATGACTCAAAAATCGCCTAATATTTCGTGGCAAATTTTGTTTGTATAAATTTTATTTTGACAATGATAACAATGGGATCTTTTCTATTGTTCCTTGCCTTTACTGCACTATGAGATAAGCCTTAACATTTTTGTATTTATTTAAAAGTCAGTCTCTAGATACTGAAGTGTGAATGTGTTGGAGTTTGGGCATTTTTTTTTCTTAGATATTTACATTTTTTTTTATGGTTTTTTATCAAGTTGTTTTGTAAATTGGGCACCAGAATTGTGTATGTCATCAGTGCCTTCATTTATTGTAATTTTAAGCTGTTTTTATATAATTTTCTAAATCTGTTTTTATTGCAGGTAAATTGCTGTTTGTCATTTTCGGTACTTGAGTTGTCGCTGTACTTTGTAGAATGTAAACCCATAAAGGGATTGCGACAATTACACAATTTAGTTTGTCCAATCCAGCAAAGTATTAAAGAATTTAAGATGAACATCAGATATCGTTAAAAATTTTACAAATAGCATTAATTTCAACTTAGAAAACCATTGATGATTGCAGTTTTTTTAATAGCATTTTTGAAGGCTTGTTATTTAAAGATTAATTTTTTTTATATATCATATCAAGTAAGAAAATTATAGTCGGTATAGACGGGCTGTTGGCGAACAACTATATTTATACCCTATACCACTATGTGGTTTGGGTATAATGACTTTGTGCTGCTGTTTGTAACAACCAAAAATATTTAACCTAGACCCATCTTTTATTGTACCGATTGAATCAGAATCACTTTCTGAGTTGATTTAACAATGTCCGTCCGTCCGTCCGTCCGTCCGTCTGTGTGTCCATGTAAAGCTTGTAATCAAACTGCAGATCGCAAATATGAATATATTTTGATGAAATTCGGTATATAAGCTTTTATCGGCCATGGGATGAACGCTATTGAAATGGGTGATAATCGGTCCATGTTCAGACCTAGCCCCCATACCAATTATCCCTATGAAATCGACATAAATTCAAATTGTCATATAGATCTTACTCAAATTGGGTTTTTTATGCGTTCATTACGTCCACTAATGTGTAGTCCAAAAATGATCCCTTTGGCCCCATATAGAGCTGCTTCCCGATCTTCACTTAAATCTATTAAAAAACAAAAATATTGCACTGATTCTTCTCAGATTTTGTTTGTATATATTTTTGAAAAATACAAGAGACTTTACCAAACATGATCAGGATCGGTCCATTTTTGGACCTAGTCCCCATATAGATCTAGCATCCGATATGAACTTTTTCATATCTGCAGCCAAAAAAATTAATAAAAATTAGACTCAAATTTGGTTTTTGCTTATTTTCTATGTCCAGTTAGTTGGGCCGTATAGATAGGGCATGGTATAGGGTATCGTATAGTCGGTCTAGACCGACTATTATTTTCTTACTTGTTTTCATTGTAGTAAGTTAATCTTTGTTTTAATTATCCTTCCCTGTGTACATTCTTGTCTTTTTTGTTTAATTACACTCAAAGCCGGGTTCAATCTTATTTATATATGTACTTGTTTCTTATTACGCTTAAAGCCGGTTTTTATCTTGGTGCCAATTGTGTAGCTAATGTACATATATACCTGTAATTAACGACAAATAGAAATCTATGTAAAACCTTTTAAGCAAATAGTTTTGATTTTCACTTAACTTTGATCTTAGCTCGAAACACATCACCAATGGCATACTAAAAATTCTTAAAATTCTTAAACTCTAAAAATTATAAAAATATTCTAAAATTTATTATTTTTGAAATAAAACTTATTTTAAATAAAATTAAAATAAACCCTCACACTCAACACCGGCTATATGATACCCTATATAATGCGCTTCGAGAATTTGCTCTCGTGTCCAACTAACAGGGTATAAAAAATAATAATAAACCAATTCTGAATGGAATTTTTACTATTTATATGGTGAAGTCATTTATTTTTTGTAAAAACAGAACAAAGTTGAGAACTGTCTGTGCAATATTTTTGTTTTTTATAGGTTTAAGTGAAGATCGGGAAGCAGCTCCATATGGGGGCTATGACTCAGAATTGTCCTTTAGGGCTAATTTTTAAGCTACTGATTAGCGGATGTAATAAACACATGCAAACCCAATTTGAGCGATAATTTGGTTCTTGTGGCAATTCAAGTCAAACTTATAGGGATCGTGTGTATGGACATGAACACGAGCACACGCACAGGAGCGCCATTTGAGTTTTTCCGTTGCAAAAATCACAAATTTTGAACCGATTGAGAACGAAGTGCTACACCTCTTAGATGCTTACTTATGGGTTGTAAATCATGTTTATGTTAACTAAAAAAAATGAGTTTTAAAAATTTCATATTTTTTATGTTTCTCTTTCAAGTTTTTTTATATTTTAAAATTATGATCTATAAATAAAAATAAAAAAAAATTTTTATCTCCACAAAGTTGAAAAATAGTGAAAAAAAATAGATTTACCTGGAGAACAATAAAGCAAACAGTAATTTTTTTTCTTTAATATACTGAATAAATATATAAATGAATGAAAACAAAAATGAATACGATAGTTACACAGTTTTTTTTATTTTCAACCTAAAACTGGACCAAATTGCCTAAAAAGTGTGCGTTTCTTTGATAACTGAAAATAGGTCAACTTTGCAGGGTTATATCTTCTTAACTGAAAATCAGCTTTTATCGAAGGTATCAAATTTGTAATCTTTGAACAAATTTCTATAAGATGAGGTTATTCAAAATATCGTAAGCGCACACGAAATTTTTGATTTTTGCAACCTCATTTGTTCTAAGGGCGCTACTGTGCGACACACTGTGGCTGAAATTTTGATGTCATTGGCCAAAAGTCTAATTTTTTTTGTCACCGATTTTAAAAATTTTAACGCCTTTTTGTAACTAATATATCCAGATTAAGATAGCCAAAAAATTAGGTTAAACTATTGCTAACTGTGGGCGTGGCATGCTGTCAAACTCAACTGTTTCTTTAATTTCAGAAAAAGGTGATTTTTTTTTGAATTTTATGCGGTCTTTTTTTAAAATGTTGGAAGGATTATAGTTTTTGGTTGTCGTAAGTGGTTACAGCTCTACCGTTTAATATTAGGAGCGTTATGAAATATTTATGAAACTACTTTCTCAAATTTAAAATTTAATGGAATAGAACATCTAGGGAACAAAAGGGAACAAGAAACGGATACCACCAGGAGAAAGTTGAAAGTAGCTTCTTTAATCCTATATATACTTTTGTCCCCATGCGACCAGTGGGTAGAACACATTTTAATGAAATTACTCTAGAAAAATCAAATTTAAACAGCCCTAAAAGTACTCGTATACAATGGTGTATTAAATTTGTGCTTTAGGTATTTTATAGCTTATAATAGTCATTATTTGTTCTATAACCATAATATATTTGTAAGTAAGAATGGGTCAGGCTTTGTAGGTCAGGCTTTGACTAACACGAAGGCTGCACCCAGCTGCATTATATGCCAAGCAACAACAAGCCAATTAAACCAAGTCCCGACAAAATCATTAGATAATACCGATGCATATGAATTTGGATTATCGCCGTTACATGCAAGAATACGACTTATGGAACACATACTAAAAATCAGTTATTGTTTGGACTTCGGGTCTTCAGGATCAATAAGAAACAACGAAACCAACAAAGAGTTAAGAGGTTCAAAAAGAAACATGTCCAAGATGAATACCGCAAATTTGGATTGATTATAGATCAGCCAAAACAAGGGTCAGGCAATACAAATGATGGTAATACCGCAAGAAGATTCTTTTCAAATCCAGAAACAGCATCTGAAATAACAGCAGTGGATTTAAACCTTATTTTCAGATTTAAAATAATCCTAGAAGTACTTGCGTGCAATGAAGAAATTGACTCTAGAAAATCTGGAGATGATGCTAAGGAGACTTCAAAAACATATACAACCAACTAACCATGGAGAAGTATGTCTTGGACAGTTTACAAAATCCTTTATCATGGAGAAGATGTCATTAAATATCATTTGGTGCTACTTGGAGATCTATCAGAGGAGGCTCAGGAAAAAAGCAATAAGGATTACAGATTTTATAGAGCGCACAATACTAGGAAAATTTCACGAAATTCCACAAATGAAGATCTATTTAATATATTATTGCAATGTCAGATCCGTTCATCTCCAGTATCCGAAATCAATGGAAAGTGGAACATCGGGATTTAGATGAAGAAGTCAAAAAGCTACTAAAGAACAGAAATAACACAACAAAATTTGGAATATTTGCAATCAATATTTAAGTCAAATGAATAATAATTTTAATTTCCTTTCATTGTTATTTAAGTACGAAAAACATAGAATTAGTAAAAAATAATATTAAACAGCACCTACCATTGTTGCAAATGCAATTAAAATCTATTGCAGTTTTTATTTTTGAAATGTTTAAATGATCAAATTTGACAGCAAAAAATAATAAATTTTTCTGTAGTAATAGCAAGATTTTTAGATAATATTATTAACGTTTTTTTTTAATTTTTCAGTAATTATAGCAAATTTCCAGTTGATTTTACTATTTTTTTTTTGAGTGTAAAAACTTTTTTTTTGTGTAACATTAAAAAAATCCCATTATTACAAAAAATTTTTATAATTATTATTAAAATCCAAATATTAAATTTTTTAATAAATAAAAAAATAATAAACACATATTTCACTCTAAACGTTAAAAAAAAAATCGAAAGTTCAACGTTGACCTAGAATTATTTAAAAAGTCCTCAATCAATTTTAAGGTAATTAAAACCAAATCAAGCTGAACTAAATATCTATCCATTAAAAAATTACTTAACTATTTTGATCGGTTCAAAAGTTACAGAATTTTGGCCAATGAAAAACGATTTTCAGCCACTGTGCGACGGCCGATGGATGCTTATAAGAGTAATTTTTGAAAAGGTGTAAAAACTGTGTCCAAGGAGTTAATAATTATTATTTAATTAAAAATAGGATTTTGAAAAATATTTGTGTTTTTTTAATAATCTTCCTCTTATTGTTGTAAGTTCCAAATAAAATTAAATATCTTACAGAAAATAATGTGTATGAACTTGGCAGAGAAAACAATCTGTCTTTAAATTAATGGCAAATTGCAAACATACTTTAATGTTGTTGAAAAATATGCTACAGATTGGAGAATGAATTTTAACTTCAACAAATGCGAAACCATTCTATTTCGCCCTCCGGTTCGGTGTAACTATGACATTAAAACAAAATGGAGAGATATTGGCATGAAATCAAAATTCCAATATACAGATCCCAAATAAAGAAGTCGTTAAATACCTTGGAATTGACATTGATAAGTTTTTATGCTTTTACAGTCACATAAATCAGCAGATACCGAAAGCAAGAGACGCATTTTTCATGCACAAAAAACTATTTACTTCCCTTACTTCAAACCAAGGGTTAAAGTTATATTGTAGCAATCATTGGTTCGACCTATTTTAACGTATGATTTCCAAATTTGGTTCAAAATTTCTCCATCATATATAGAAAAAAGTTGTTGAAAGAAAATATCTGAGATCATGTACTTCTCTTTATAGATCTCCAAATATATAAAATTTGTATCCCTTTTAAATTGTACTCTTCACTAAACTTTTTATTATACAAATATCAAAGTAATATTTTTTTTCCCATTTTTTCATTACATAAATTATATTGTCTGTACATATTAATGTTTCATTTATAATTATATTATTTGTTTCTAAAAATAATTAATAAAAATCTGTATATTTAATTTACTTTAGAGCCCAAATATGAGATAGTGTATTATGTTAAGACTAGCAGATTCCAGCGCTCGAAATTCGAGTGCAATTTCTAAGCAGCTTTTTTTCAATTTAGCCAAACTCATTAACATACACATTAACAAATTTAATAAAGCACACATATCGTATGTGTAATTTTATGTATGTATTAGTAGCAACTTTAAATGCAATTTACTCAATATAAAGGAAAACATTTAAACATCTGTTAATCTCTAAAACGGCAAAAAAAAATAAATACCTTTCAAATAATATACGTTTGGACAAAATCGGGATAAAACGGTAGAACAAAACCTCGGTCACAAGAAATCGCCTAGCCTGTTAATATTAGAGATACTCTTACCATTTGTTTATTTGTAGTTTAAGAATATGAATTTTGTCTAAATAAACGCAAAAACAAACAAGTTGTCTCAGGCTCATTTTTAGGACTTTTACCTTGTTTGGAATGAACTAGTTGTATGTTAAAATAAAAGGTTATGCACTATATAATAAAATATCTCATCTTTAAAAATTCTGACAAAAAACATTTTTAAATTTATTTTTATTTTTAGAGATCGAGATTTATATATGAGTTTTATACATAAAAAAATAGATTATTATTAAAGTTAGCAACGGTACTGAACTCTCTAAAGGGCACTTGTTTACTTAGTCAGCCATATTGGATTGGATGTTGCATTAAGAAACGTATGATGGCTTTTATGTCTACAGATGACCTAAATGTAATTAGTAAATGTCCACTCTGTTACATCATTTTTTATAATGTAATAACTGCTTTGTAATGAAATAAAATACAAAGAAGAGGATCATTATCAACAGCTGTTAAATACTCAATTTTTTTAATTCGTTTAATACGTTGTCAAAATTAGCCGTATGACCAGTCAATGTACAGTGGGCTGCAAGAGCAGTTTTTTGCTCTAAGAGTTTTTTGCTCTAATTAGTTAATTATTGGAATTATCACCATTACAATTAATTACAATTACAATTCCAATACGTGTCATAAGGTATATGTTGGCACAACCAGGAATTAAATTAAAACTAGAATGTCGTCGCATAAATCTGAACATAATTCAACTGATAAACCGTTACAGCAAAAAACTGCTCTTGCAGCCCACTGTTCATTGACTGGTCATACGGCGAATTTTGACAACGAACGAGTATTAGTAGGTGAGAATAATTATAAAAAGAGATACACACTTGAGATGCCTATAGAAAAGAGACTTAATTACAAAACTGACACCGAAAAATGTCCCCAAATATTTCAGACACACATTAGAGAAACACAGATCAAAATAAACAATCGATGAATAAACATTGGACAGCACACTATAGTGGTGAAAGGTTTTTTAAACAGATTATTTAATTTTTAAAAGTAATTATAAAAGAAAAATGTTAATGTTTGTTTGTGAAAATTCTGTTTTTATATAAATGTTTTTGTATATATTATTGAAATAAATCCCCTGAAGATGGTAAACGATGTTTACCGAAATATTGGGAAAAATCAAATATGATAATTAAAATTGATGACCTCAACATAAAGGTCAACTATCTACACATATATAATATATATTTTTAATTTTAACAGTGTGTTATATTTATTTAATCTAATATTCAGATTTTTTTATTTTTATTTTTAATAATTCTTTATTTGCAATCTATTTAACAATAATAAGCAAGTTAGTTAAAAATTAATAATTACATAAGTTTTAATCTCCACTGAGGTTAAAACGTTCATAAATACGTACATAATGTACGAGTATAACATATATAAAACTTGAATCTATGTATTTACATATTTACAGTTATTATTGTCTAAAAGGTAGATCTAAAATGTGGTGTCTTTTAAGTCTATTTACCTATTCACTGTCATCTAGTAGGCTAATAGCGAGTGGGTTTGAGTGATTGCTCAGTCTTTCAAGATACCTAGAGCTAAAGCTTTTAATTTCATCTTTTATTTTTGGTATGTGTAAGTCTTTATGAATGTTATTATTGGTTACAAACCAGGGAGCATTAACAATCATTGTAAGGGTTTTAGATTGGTAGCGTTGTAGAATTTCAATATTGGAGTTGCTTGCAGTACCCCAAAGCTGAATTCCATATGTCCATACCGGTTTTAAAATGGTTTTATATAGCAGAACTTTATTTTCAAGGCTCAGCTCTGAGTTTTGACACAACAACCAATACATGCGCCTTGTTTTTAATTGTAAGTGGTTTCTTTTAGCCGTTCCATGTCAGCCTTCTATCTATATGCATTCCTAGGTATTTGACACATTCTGATTTTGGAATTATTTCCTCATTTAGATAAATTTGGGGACAGTCACCTTTCCTTAGTGCAAATGTAATGTGCGTGGACTTTTCAGCATTTACACATATGTTCCATTTTTTTTTAGCCAATTCGAGATAGTATTAAGATGATTTTGGACCCGATTTGAAGCTTTCGCTTTACAGTCATCACTTGCCGTTAGAGCTGTGTCATCCGCATATGTTGCAACTACTACGTCGTCATCAACTGGCATATCTGAGGTGTAAATCGTATAGAGCACAGGACCAAGGCCACTACCTTGTGGAACACCTGCCTTTATGTCACAAATATCCGAAACTTCATTGTTTGTTTTAACATAAAAATAACGATTTTGTAAATATGATTTGAGTACTAAAAAAAAAGGTGCAGGGAGATATTGTTTTAGCTTGAAGAGAAGACCTGAATGCCATACCCTATCGAAAGCTTGCTTGACATCCAAGAATATAGCAGAACAGAACTGTTTCTTTTCTAACGCATTTCTAACAACATTTACAACTCGATGGCATTGTTCCGGTGTTCCATGTTTATACCGAAATCCAAACTGATATTCAGGTATAATATTTTGCTTATCTAAAATTGGCAGTAATCTTCGTAACAAGAGTCTTTCAAAAACTTTTGAGAAGGTAGACAAAAGACTTATTGGTCTATAAGACTTAATATCATGTTCTGGCTTACTTGGTTTTGGCAGCATCCTTATTTCAGCACATTTCCATTGTTCAGGAAAGTGGTTCAGTCTCAAAATTGAATTGTAGATTAGAGTTAATAAAATTATAGCTTTTTAAGTCAGAGATTTTATATCTTTGGCGCAAATTTTATCGAAACCTGGTGATTTTTTATTATTAAGCTTAGATATTTCTAGTTTCACTTCATTGGGAGAAATATGTTTGATGGGAAAATCTAATTGACATGGGCTGTCGAGAAACGTGGATACCATTGTTTCGTCTTCCGTGTTATTTAATGAAAAGGGCTGAAAAGTAGATTCTAAGTATTGCGATAACGCATTGGCTTTACTGGAATCGGATTTGTACCACAAACCATTTGTGTCTTTTATGGGCACGATTCTTTCTATTGGCCTTTTTAAGTATTTTGTAGCATTCCACAGATTATGCTCGTTAGTTTTTGAAGTGTTTAAGTTTTTTAAATAATTGCTGAGTTCTTCGCTTTTGTAGTCAGCTAAACGTTGTTTTAGTTCATTCGTTGCCCGATTTAAATTGGTTTTATCCACAGTATTTCTGGTGTGTTTCCAGATTCTCCTTAATATTCTTTTATTTATTATAAGATCCCTAATTTCCGCTGAAACTAGTACCTTATTTCGATTACTTGTTTGCGAATTAGTTAGTGTTGTTACAAAAGCTGCTTCATGAATTAGGTTCGTAAAATCTTCAACAGTACGATCAAATTCCGTTCCATCTTTTATTCGAATATTTAGACAAATATTTTCTTCTAACCAATATTGGAACGAGTTTAAATTAGTTCTAGGAGAATTCACTTTATAAGCTCCATCAGCAGATAAGTTTGTACTGTAGTTAAGTATAAGTGGTGAATGATCCGAACTTAACTCATCTGTATCAAGAATATCTAAAAGATATCTAGGAATACCGGAATAAACTATGAAATCCAATAAATCTGGAATTTTTTGGGGGTCGCCTGGCCAATGGGTTGGCCTCCCTGTAGAAAGCACTGAAAACTTATTATTTGTTATACTTTTATAAAGTTCTTTGCCTTTAGGATTTTCAATTCTTGAGCCCCTTCCATGGATGCTCCTCCGACGATGAATTTATCTCCAAGTTTAAGAAAAAAATTGTCAAAATCATTTCATTTTATGTTATGCCTAGGAGGAAAGTAAACAGAATAAATAGATACATTACTATTGTCACATTTAATTTGGATTCCCGCAGCTTGAAGATGAGGTTTGATAGAATTGTCGAGTGTGGAGTATTTTAAAGAGGATTTAACTAGAATTGCAGAACCACCATGAGCCCTATTTCCGGGATGGTTACATGAAATTAGATCATACCCTTTTATTTTAAAATAAGTTTTGTCAGTAAAATGAGTCTCAGATATAAGAAATATATCGATGTGATGTAGTTGCATAAATATTTCTGTTTCCCCTATGTGATTTGAAAGGCCGTTGGCATTCCATATTGCAATACGTAAATTTATTTGCATAATCTAGAAATAAGCATTGTAATCATATTAAGCAGGTTTGCTAACATGGCTTCAATTTTATCCATTGAATTATTGTTGGTAATACCACTGTTATTATTATTTTGATTTGAATTTCTTAATGCTTCAGAATAAGTTTCATTGTTGGCGAATTGGTTCGTATTTGTGAAGGTGTTATTATTTATATTATTTAATTGCGGAAAAGCATTAGGATCCGTAGAAAATTTGTAAGATTGACGATTGTTTTGGGAGTAGTACCCTTGGTTGGATCTTCTTTGAGAAATTTTTTTGTATATTTGGCAACCTCTGTAGTTGGCCGTATGATCTTTCAAGCAGTTGGCACAACGAGCTGGCGAATTAATGTCTTTACTGCATTCAGTTGTTGGGTGATTAAGTCCACATTTAACATAGTTAAATGGCCTCTTACAGTAGGTTTTTGTATGTCCGAAAAGTTGACATCTATGACATTGTACAATTTCAACAGTTGTCCTAGGTGCCTCTACAGAAATTATAGCGTGGTTAATATGTTTTATATTAAAAATCTCTTTGTTGTTAGTGTTGGGTTCCAGGTCAATATAAAACATTAGAAGAGGTTCCTTGGTTAGTTTACTTTGGCTATTGGTAACATTACGTACTATATTCACAATTAAATACAATTTTTTAAAAAAATTGCAAGAGAGACCAGTACAAAAATGATAGGAGATGATTACAAGATAAATATAGTTCACTTTTCTTCAACCAATACAAGCAAAAATAAATTCTATATATTTAATAAGCATGTGGAGAAATATCAATTTCAATTGTGCACATGGAATTTTTTTGAGTCAGGAAATCTGAAGGAACTCTGACAAGGATGGCAGCCAGGATTATATCTAGTGGGGGTGATATAGTTGATGCTAGGGCCTTTTTTAAACAGTCAAAAGACATCGCCAATATGAAATTGTATCTGATTTCAGAGAAATATATAAATGAAACGAGTAGAGATATCCCAAATAAAATTTCTGCTCTTAAAGGAGCATTGTCCGTTCACCAGATGGTGATAACAGGCAACGGTCTCTGTAGATACAGAAGGGTTTCTTGTTGCTGCCAAAAGAATAAGGAGCTTTATCCATATTTTGAAAGCTAGGAATACAACTGCCAAATAAAACGTGGTCTTTTTTCTCATAAAAATACTTGCAAAATGGTACTAAAAGTATCAGATATTAATTTATCTGACTCGGGCTTAAATGGAGCAATCAAAAAAAATTTAAATTCAACTAAATAATTTACATGGGAAAACAAAGTGAACGAAATATTTCCTTCCTCATCAAAAACATATAATTTTTTATAATTTTCATAATTTAATAATTTTTAATTACAATTTTTTTGACAAAGTTAAAAGTTTTACCATGATAAGGCTCAGAGTCTTGGCTATCACTAAACTGTAAAATTATTGTTGAACTATAATTTAAAAAAAATTTAAAATCATATTTAATTTTTTTTTAATTGATCCATGTATCAACTTCCATCAAAATATTTTCATATTTACAACCAGTAGTTTGTTTACAAATTTAACATAGACACACAGATGGATAGACGGACAGACATTCGAACAGCTGGACAGACAGAAGGACGGATAGACAGACGGACGGATAGACAGACGGCGGAAATCGCTAAATCGACTCAGAAAGTGATTCTAATGAAAATGATTCTGAGTCGATTGTTATATTAAAAGAGGGGTTCAGGTAGAGCTGTCTTTCGTCCCTTTTTGCTGGATATTGTCCTTCTTTTTAGGACGTCCTCATTCTTTCCCGGCAAGTGTCCTGGTTTGTCCTACTTTCGAGTAAAAAAGCATTACATGTAGTACGAAAGGCATAGTGTTGGCATCACTTCTTATCAGCAGCCGTATGCATTAAAGCCGTATGCATAAATGCAATATGCAAAAATTTATTAATTTTCTTATTTTAGAACTTTAAGTTCAGAATGATTTTTTATGTTTTTTGTTAATTTTTCTTTTAGGCAACAAATGTCCCCTTTTTTTAGGTTGATATCTTCAGTTTCTCAAAATGGAAATGGCAACTAAGTGTGTAGGTTAAATATTTTTCGTAGTAAGAAACATCAGCTAATACCATAACCAAATAATGGTATAAAGTATAATGAATAATAAATTACAAAATGTTCCATAATCGTTGATACCGCAATCGTGCATCCATTCTCGCGTTTCCTAAAGCTTTTTTTTTTACATAAATTTACTGTATTATTATAACCATCTAATTTATTTAACGTATTTTATTTATTTAAATGAAAATGCGTTACAATATTAATAAAATTTAAAATTAACCTAATTTTGGATAAACTTTGAAATTTAATATTTATCCAATAAGAAAAAATTTAAATGAGGCATGACGTTTTGTAAACATGAACTAAAAGCGTTTACTTTATTATCGCGATGATAATTTGAAGGTTGCTGCACTTTAGTAAATACATAAACTAAGAAAATGCAAATGATGTCTGTTCTTACAACTGAGTTAATACACACAGAAAAATGAGTGGTTGGAATTCGGTTACCACTAACTAGAATAGTTATATAAGTTAATACGAATTTTTATTTTAATTCTTGACTGATTTGCTGATCTAAAACATATGCGAACTTTGTTACTACTCCCCAAAATTGTATATACTCATGAACTTTCGTATCTCTATAACAGAACAACGTTTTCTCTATCGTAAAGGAATCATGAGTTGACCCCAACTACAAAACCTTAATGGCATTTTTATCTATAATATTAATAGGCTAAGCGATTTCTTGTGACTGACGTTTTGTTCTACCGTTTTAACCCGATTTTATTATTTGAAAGATATTTCTTTTTAGCCGTTTTGCAGATTTACAGATTTTAAAATTTTTTCCTCTATTTTGAGTAAATTGCATTTAAAATTGCTACTATACATACATAAAATTATACAATGCCATGTGTGTGTTAATTAAATTTGTTAATGTGTTTTTAATAAAAATGAGTGTGTTTTTTTGTGTTGATTTGCGAATTGGCTATAATTGATTATCACATTTTAAGGGTCTTTATGTCATGAAAAAAAATATATTTCCTAGAATTTGCGCTCGAATTTCGAGGGCTGGAATCTGCTAGTATTCATTAGTACATCTTTACAACTCTTTACCTCTGAACATACAATTTATATGCAATGCCATGCATTTTAAAAGGTCCCTTTTTAGATTTTTACAGTTTTGCAAAACATGTTGTGTTTAGATTCACTTTTTTATAATTAACTTTTCTCTATTTGGTAGTTTAATGTTTTTATTTTTAATTTTTGTATAACTATGCTTAAAATTTTTTTTTATTTAAACCTTTTTAATCCGTTTTTTATACAATATTGTTTAAAATTAAAATACTACTCGTAAATATTTTAATAGCATTGCTCATTACTACTCTAATCATAGGATTAGAGCTCATGTTGTATAGGAAATCGATATAAATAAATAAATGTATATATTTTTATAAAACATAGTCGGTTTAGTTACACCATTTATAACTCAAGAACAGCTGGAATAGCAAAATAATTATAAAAATATCTTAAAAATTAACGGGGAGGGGCATCTCCAATCCAAAGGAAATATTCTATAGCTCATCGTTCGAGTACTATGACAGAGAGCTTTACAAATTAGTGCGAGCTCATCTGTTATTAATAAATGTAGTCGTGGATGATAAAATTGTCAATATCATATATGTTGAATAATACAAAAGTCAGAGTAACAATACTTTGTGTGATTTTACAGTTTATTAATGTGAGTAGCATCACTGGTAATGGGTGAAATCGAATCAGTTGACGTGGAACCTCCCATTCAATGTAAATATTCAATATCGAATAAATCGAGTACGATGACAGGAAATGCTTTGTAAATTTGTCTTACTAAATTTCTGTTACTACTATGAGTGGCCGTGTTGCAACTGGACGGAATCGGATAAATTCACTTACAAAGAAATTATTCAATATCAAATATATCGAATACTATGATAGGGACAACTTCGCAAATATATAAGAAGATGAAAGAGTGAATTTACGTTGTCAATGGCAATTCAAAGGAGAACATAATATGTTGCCACGAATCACAATGATTCCAACAGATTCTCTAATTTCAATTTAAGTCTTACAATTCCCAATTTGCCATACTGAAAGTCAATGTATAAATCTGAATGCCATGGATTTTTTATTTTTATTTATTTATTTCAAATTCTACACACAACACTAAAAGTCTCGTATTGCAGTACAGAATTATGCTTTTGGAAACAATACAGTTTTTAAATCTAATAATTATCTATACTAATATAATAAAGAGGTAATGTGTGTTTGTGTGTTTGTTTGTTTGTTTGTTTGTTTGTTTGTAGGAGGTAATCTCCGTAACTACCCATCTGATCTTCCTGAAATTTTCACAGAGTCTTATTGCGGATATGGGAAGTGCTATAGGCTATAATTTTTTTAATAATTTTGGTGGGCGTGGCACCTTCCACACAAAGTAAATTTTTAATATCATATACATATATTGAGTACTATGATAGGGAGAGCTTTGCAAATTTGTGTGAGGTCACCTATTGTTAATATTAGTAACCACGCCGGAAATGGGCGAGATCGGATAAGTGGGCGTGGTACCTCCCATACAAGTAATAGTTCAATATTAAATATCTCGAGTAATGTGATAGAGAGAGCTTTTCAAATTTTTCTGATGTCCCCATTATTAATGTGAGAAGTCGGATGCAAAATGAGCAGTATCGGACCAATAGGCATGGCACCAGCCATACAAAGTAAATATAAAATGCCATATAAATGGAGTACTGTAATAGTGAGAGTCTTGGGACTTGGTGTGAGCCCATAAGTTATTCATTTGATAAGTTATACAAAAAATGTTCGTAATCGGAGCAGTGGGCGTGGCACCGCCCATACAAAGTAAATATATGATATCATATAACTGGTGTGCTAAAAAAGGAAACTTTGACACTTTGCACGAGATTATCAGATCTTAGTATGAGTAGTCGAACAAAAAATTGGCGGGTTCACACCAATGGGCGTGGCACTCCCCATGCAAATTAACTATTTAATGTCATATATCTGGATTACTGTAAAAGAGAGAGCTTTGTGGCTTTGCGTGAGCCCATAGGTACTTTGTGTGATTAGTCGAACAAAAAATGGGCGTGATCGGAGCAGTGGGCGTAGCACTGCCCATGCAAAGTAAATATCTAATATCATATAACTGGTGTACAATAAAAGGGAAAGACTCGATATTTTGCATGAGTCCATCAGATATTAATATGAGTAGTCCAATAAAAATTGGGCGGGATGGGATTAGTGGGCGTGGCACCTCCTATGTAAAAAATATGAAGCACTACGAAATTGACAGTCTTTTGACAAGTTCATAAGTTATCAATGTGATTTGCCGTGGAAAATATATCGCCAAAATCAAATAACGCCAAACCCAAAATTCGCGAAAAATAAAAATCGCCCAAAAAAAAAAATGAAAATCAAAAATGGGCAAAATCAAAAATCGCTAACAAGAAAAATTACCAAATGATATTCTAAGTTCAAGGCCAATAGTTAAGTGTTGCCAGATCTAATATGGATAATCCATCTTCTACATGTACCTTGCTCCAGGGTAGGAACGCCGAAAAATCTGATAATTGTTGTACCGGATGAAAAAACAAAAAACATTTTATATCAGCATCAGCAAGCATTGAAGTAAAAAAATCTATACTAATAATCTATACTAACATATATAGAGGTATTATTTGCTTGTTTGTTTGTTTGTAGGAGATAATCTCCGTAACTACTCATCTGATCTTCCTGAAATTTTCAGATATTCTTACTGGCACCTCCCATACAAAGTAAAATTTTAATATCATATATATTAAGTTCTATGATAGAGAAAGCTTTGCAAATTTGTCTCAGGTCATCTACTATTAACGTGAGTAGTCAGACAAAAAAATGGGGGGATTAGACAAATGCGCGTGGTACCCCACACAAACTTAATATTAAATGTGATATATCTGAATTACTGTGAGAGCCTTGGCACTTTGCGTGAGCCCTTTCATAACGATTCGGAAGGGGGAGGGGGAGGGTGTAGCGAAGCGCACCGGGTTACATCTAGTACTTATTATAAACTTGTAAGTAAACAAAAAATTATAAATTTTACAAAAAAAAAAATAAAATTAAATAAAAAACAAAATAAGACAATTGAAAGTTAAACTTTACAATATGAAAACATTATAAAGTAAGGCAATATTTTGTTAAAAATTTTAGCGCTCCTAATAACTTGTATGCTGTGGGGGGGTCTAAATTCCAGAGAACTGAGCGTTTGGAAGAAGATATGCATTTTTGGCGGTAAATTATCTTTTCTGACGAAGCTCATTTACATCTCGGTAGTTACGTGAACAAGAAAAATTGTCGCATCTGGGGTACTCAAGATCCCCATATGACTGCTGAAAAATTTATGCACCCTGATGCACTGTTTGGTCTGGTTTTAGGGTCGGCGCACAGTTGGTTAGAGTACAATGCTTTCTTGGACCAATTCATATTTTTTCGGATAATTTTTCGTCATTTTTTTTTAGCTAATATTGGAAAAAAAAGTAATTGTCAATTTTCAGACGCATATTCAGACCTAGTCCCCATACTAATGGCCCCTGTGAGATCGACTTATATTGCCATAATAAACAAATTATTATATAGATCTCGGTCCAATTGGGGTTGTATGTGTTTACCACATCCATTTATCAGTAGTCTAAAAATAAACCCTATAGGACAATTTTTACTCTAAATCAAAAAAAAAAAAAAAAAAAAAATATTGCACAGATTTATCTCAAATTTGGTTTGTATATGTTTCTGTAAAAATTAAGTAACTTTACCAAATATGACCTTGTCCCCATATAAATACAGCATCCGATATTAACTTTTTTATATCCCAAGGTAAAAAAAATTAATTACAATGCCACTCCAATTTGGTTTATGATGAATTTCTATATCTAATTAGTTGGACCTAAGAGATGGGGTCTCCAAACGTATTAATCCCATATTCTCTTCAATTTTTTTTTAAATTTATTTTTTTGTTTGAGTCGCTATTCTTTTTTCAGAATCTGTTCTAGTGTGACACATACATAAACAAGTAAGAAAATTATAGTCGGTCTAGACCGACTATATGATACCCTATACCATGGTTTAGAGACCCTATCTTTCGGTCCAACTACTTCGATATAGAAAATAAGCATAAACCAAATTTGAGTGGGATTTTTATTAATTTTTTTGGCTGCAGATATGAAAAAGTTCATATCGGATGCTATATCTATAAAGGGACTAGGTCCAAAAATGGACCGATCCTGATAATGTTTGGTAAAGTCTCTTGTATTTTGCAAAAATATGTACAAACAAAATTTGAGAAGAATCAGTGCAATATTTTTGTTTTTTAATAGATTTAAGTGAAGATCGGGAAGCAGCTCTATATGGGGTCAAAGGGACCATTTTTGGACTACTCATTAGTGGATGTAATGAACGCATACAAATCCAATTTGAGTAAGATCTATATGACAATTTGGATCTTATGGCAATTTATGTCGATTTCATATGGGTAATTTGTATGGGGGCTAGGTCTGAACATGGACGGATTCTCACCAATTTCAATAGCGTTCATCCCATGGCCGATAGAAGCTCACATACCAAATTTCATCAAAATATATTCATATTTGCGACCTGCAGTTTGATTACAAGCTTTACATGGACACACAGACGGACGGACGGACGGACGGACGGACGGACGGACGGACGGACATTGTTAAATCAACTCAAAAAGTGATTCTGATTCGATCGGTATAATTAAAGATGGGTCTAGGTCAAATATTTTTGGTTGTTACAAACAGCAGCACAAAGTCATTATACCCAAACCACATAGTGGTATAGGGTATAAAAACAACAAAACACACACAACAGCAGCAGTCGCGAGATCAATATGATGTCTTGGTTATTTCACTGCTGTAGGAGTTGCATAAAAAGATGCATAGCTTCTAAAAGGCTCAGAAAGGTAGCGTATAATTTTGCAATATAATAGTGAGGAGTACCGTCTTTAAAATAAACTACAAATTATGACACAAATATACACGAATAATAACTATATGTCCGCTTAAAATATAAAAATTCTAGTTTTTTCTTTCACTTCCAATGAAAATTACAAAAACTAAAACACTTTCACACACAAGCTTTTACACAAATGTTAACGAAATATTTGCAAAATAACCTAAGCTTGAATGTTCTGTGGCAAAGTTGTTTGCTTTTGAAACACTTTTTCAAATAAATACATTTTTACAATAAAACATTTTCCTTTTTTTCGGCCTTTTTGCTAAAAAAATTTCAATAAAGTCTGATTTTAAGTTTCACTACAAAAACACCATAGCACGTTTGCATTCGTTGTAACGACAAGTGATGTAGAATTTTATATACCTTAATCGGGTATCAACAGCAATTCTAAATCAGAGTGTGGCGGTATTATTGAACCATTTTTCCTCGAACATGCGGATGGTGAGCGCTACCATTCAATGGTTACGTGAATATATATGAACCTGGACAATATTTGGTTTCAACAGGATGACGCGCCATACCAGCGTCTTTTGGGGCACTAAAAATAATTTATGCAGTCATCGAAAATGTGCTGAAATATTTGGTTGGCCGTATGGGCTACTGCTAAACTAGCCGAGGAAGTTTTTTTTTAATGAAGTAGTGTTCCATAACTAACACCAATAATTGTTCTCTCGATAAACAAAATTGAGTATAAAAGTTTTTTGAAAAACAAATAAAATATATCGATGGTTATTCAAGACATCATATACTAGCATACCCGCCCAGTACTTCGTTACCTGTAATTTTTAATGTAAAAAAATAAATAACATATTTTTCATGTTTTCAAACTTCATAAGCATTTATGCTAATAACTAGATGTAACCCGGTGCGCTTCGCTACACCCTCCCCCTCCCCCTTCCGAATCGTTATGAAAGGGCTCACGCAAAGTGCCAAGGCTCTCACAGTAATTCAGATATATCACATTTAATATTAAGTTTGTGTGGGGTACCACGCGCATTTGTCTAATCCCCCCTTTTTTTTGTCTGACTACTCACGTTAATAGTAGATGACCTGAGACAAATTTGCAAAGCTTTCTCTATCATAGTACTTAATATATATGATATTAAAATTTTACTTTGTATGGGAGGTGCCAGTAAGACTATCTGAAAATTTCAGGAATCAAATAATACCTCTATATATGTTAGTATAGATTATTAGTATAGATTTTTTTACTTCAATGCTTGCTGATGCTGATATAAAATGTTCTTTGTTTTTTCATCTGGTACAACAATTATCAGATTTTTCGGCGTTCCTACCCTGGAGCAAGGTATATGTAGAATATGGATTATCCATATTAGATCTGGCAACACTTAACTATTGGCCTTGAACTTAGAATAACATTTGGTAATTTTTCTTGTTAGCGATTTTTGATTTTGCCCATTTTTGATTTTTATTTTTTTTTTTTGGGCGATTTTTATTTTTCGCGAATTTTGGGTTTGGCGATATTTGATTTTGGCGATATATTTTCCACGGCAAATCACATTGATAACTTATGAACTTGTCAAAAGACTGTCAATTTCGTAGTGCTTCATATTTTTTACATAGGAGGTGCCACGCCCACTAATCCCATCCCGCCCAATTTGTATTGGACTACTCATATTAATATCTGATGGACTCATGCAAAATGTCGAGTCTTTCCCTTTTATTGTACACCAGTTATATGATATTAGATATCTACTTTGCATGGGCGGTGCTACGCCCACTGCTCCGATCACGCCCATTTTTTGTTCGACTAATCACACAAAGTACCTATGGGCTAACGCAAAGCCACAAAGCTCTCTCTTTTACAGTACTCCAGATATATGACATTAAATAGTTAATTTGCATGGGGAGTGCCACGCCCATTGGTGTGAACCCGCCAATTTTTTGTTCGACTACTCATACTAAGATCTGATAATCTCGTGCAAAGTGTCAAAGTTTCCTTTTTTAGCACACCAGTTATATGATATCATATATTTACTTTGTATGGGCGGTGCCACGCCCACTGCTCCGATTACGAACATTTTTTGTATAACTTATCAAATGAATAACTTATGGGCTCACACCAAGTCCCAAGACTCTCACTATTACAGTACTCCATTTATATGGCATTTTATATTTACTTTGTATGGCTGGTGCCATGCCTATTGGTCCGATACTGCTCATTTTGCATCCGACTTCTCACATTAATAATGGGTGACATCAGAAAAATTTGAAAAGCTCTCTCTATCACATTACTCGAGATATTTAATATTGAAATATTACTTGTATGGGAGGTACCACGCCCACTTATCCGATCCCGCCCATTTCCGGCGTGGTTACTAATATTAACAATCGGTGACCTCACACAAATTTGCAAAGCTCTCCCTGTCATAGTACTCAATATATGTATATGATATTAAAAATTTACTTTGTGGGGAAGGTGCCACGCCCACCAAAATTATTAAAAAAAATTATAGCCTATAGCACTTCCCATATCCGCAATAAGACTCTGTGAAAATTTCAGGAAGATCAGATGGGTAGTTACGGAGATTACCTCCTACAAACAAACAAACCTCTTTATTATATTAGTATAGATAATATTTTTTAATGCTTCTTTAATATAAAAATTATTGAAATTTTAAAGTTTTTGTAATATTTATAAAAAGAAAATTAAATCGATATTTTATATTATTAATTTAAATTCGGTGACGTTCAAATGTTTATGGTAATTACGGCACAGTTTTTTATATTGTAAGAATCGTAGTACATAACGAATTATTTTTGTTGCTCACAATAATTTTTGTATAAATCTTATACGCAAGTAGATTTGCTGAAAGTGGTATAGGCTGCGGAGTATATATAAGTTAAAACAAAAAACACTGTAAGGTGGTATGTACTTACCTTATTTTTGTTGAAGATGAAGATGTTGCAAGTCTCTTAAATTCAAAAGGATAATCTGTTGGTATAAGTGGTATACGGGTTATAAATACAGATTCTCCTTGAGCACAGCCTCTCAGTACTGTTGCGTCGATAACGTTTTTATGTAGAGCTTTAACCCGTAGTCTCGTACCATTGCAGAGTTTTGGTGGTTTAAAATTACGAAGGAGCATTACTGGAGTTTCTATATTTAGTATAAGTTTGTGAGGCGGAAATCCTGGAGGGTTTAATGAGTTTAGAAATTCTATGGGATAATTTACAGCATCGTCTTTCTTTACTGAGTCTATCAAAAGATGTTCCATATCTGGCGAATCAAACGAATTTAGCAAACTGATGTTAATTATGGCTGCTCTATCATTTTTTGGCGTTAAGATAGCACGTTCGCATAGCCATTCGTTTGACTTCATATTGATATATGCTATTTCTGGATATATTTTTTGTGTGAGATCTGATAATGTGTTCACAACTATACCAAGTGATTCAGGTATTTTTATTATTCCCTGAATGTTCGGATATTTTCCATCACCAATTGTAAGAAGAATTTTTGAAAACTCCGCAGCTGTATTATCTCCTCTTAAATGAACCCGCATATTTTTGAGAAGAAATAACTAGGTACTAAAGGAAGAGTTTGACGAAAGTCTCCAGCTAAGAGCACAGTTACTCCTCCCATTACAGAATTATTTGACTTTATATCTTGAAGAGCTCTGCACAAAGCTTCTAAACCTCCGTTGTGAGCCATAATTCTTCATCCTAAACAATAAGCTTACATTCTCGAAGTAGATGTGCTAAGTTGCTTTGCTTTGATATGTTACAAACTGGAAATTCCAGGTGAATCATATTTAGTGGTAGTTTGAACGCAGCGTGTGCTGTTTTTCCACCTTCCAGTAGTGTAGCTGAGATGCCTGAAGATGCAACTGCCAGTGCAATATGACCGTGGCTACGAAGTAGATTTATTAGAAAAGTTTTTCCTGTACCACCGAGGGCATTCAAGAAAAATAGTTGACCAGCTCCAGTTTCAATGCTCTCAACTACGCGGTGATAAACCATTTGTTGTTCGTTTGTGAGATTTATTTCTTTTGCAGCAACTTCTATTTCTAAGATCTCCACATCATATCTTGTTTCGATCAAGTATTCTCTGTTTGGCAGAATATTTTGAGATTTTGATGGTTAACGCAATCCATATTGTGACAAAATTTGACCACCTACAGACATCACTCCATCCTCAATTAGTATTAGGCATCCATTATATACATCTTTCATATTGATTTGCTCTTCGCTGTCTAACTCTGACTCCAATCGTCTCTTCATATCCTCTGAAAGACTGTTTCTGTGTTTTTCCTAAAGATTAAAGGGGCTGGAAAGCTGGAAATGTACCAACATTAGGCCGGGTCGATTTGTGGGGAGGCAAAAAAAATCGCCCATTGCTCAGTGAAAACCGTATTCTAGGGATCAAAATAAGAAATCTTGCCGAAGGAACCATACCTCTAAAACGAATTCTGATGTCCCAACTTTTGACCTGTCTGTCTGTCAGTCTCACTTTGACCCATTTAGAGTGCCCCAATCGAGTGCAAATATATGATTGACCCCCCTAACTTTGGAGGGCCGACTCACCCATGCCAGTGGCACACCCCCTGGAACTCGCCTGTGGGGTTTCCCATATAAACATTTCAAAAAATCGCCAGTTTTAGCACTTTACATGAAAAAATCAGCGAAATGCCTATGTTTTTTTTTTTTGAGTTTATTTTTCTCTTTAGAAATTTATTTAGTTCAGAACATATGTAAATGAAAAAATGAATTTAACTTAGTAATAAAAAAGAAATTAAAAAAATTTATTAGAAATTAGCGTTTTTTATAACCCTTTTAAAACCAAGGCATCACTGTGATGCATTTGCATGTCTTAAACTTAGTTGTGTGGGTTTTTATTCAACCCTTTTAATAAAGGAACGTAACACTGTAACACAATTGCAGGTCGTAAAATTGCTTGTGTGGGTTTTTAAGCCACTACAAGACACAGCAGGTAGAACTGAAATTACCATTTCATTCTTATTACCTCGTCTCATAGACCATATATAACGCAACAGTTTTTGTGAATGCATTAAGTCGTTGTGAAGAACTCAAAGTGTGAAGTGCTAATTTCAGATAAAAAAATATTTAAAAATAATAATAAGTGAATTGACCATTCCAAATCAAAAAGTTTACAATGAATCCACCATCCTCTACACCGCAAGATGAAGCAACAACAACATCAACAACTATCGAAAACCCAATGAGTCATATACCCTAGCATGATGTTACAGTTTTTGTTGTGTCTATTGATTTGACTGATCTTAATTTACCAACCCATCTGGATATCTTGAGATATTATTTTTACTTAAGCGAACGTGCTAAAACAGAACAAAAAAGTTTTCCTATAAATCATTCACTATTCAATTAGAACATAAGTTGATTGGAATTTGGGAAAAACTTGGTATGGAAATAATGCTGAAAAAAAGTGTATGTAATAAATTGAATAGATTGCTTGACAAATATCAAGGCCAAATCAAGAGTAGAAACAAAACCCAACAATTTACAGAGTATGTAAAATCTCTGGAAACAATTTTTTACATTGGAACATGTAAATGCGATTTGAAGGCAGCTCCATGTGCATGGTTGGTTCCCGAACGCCCCAAAGAGTTTAGGCACGATCAACATAATCAGAGAAGACTAACAATGGATGCATTTGTGATGGAAATTGAATCAATCAATGCCAACATACCAAGATCCCGATGATTCAACATACGCACCGCCACCGGTTCAAGAAGATATGGATAGAAACACAAGTTCACAATACACAGAGAGATACGATTGTTTTAACTTTGCCTTGGTATGTGGCAGATTTGGTGTGCCTGATAGAGTAGCATCAGCATTGGGAACCGCTCTTTTTCAAGATTTTAAAATTAAAGATAAGCATGGGAAACCTCTCATCATGGATAAATCGAAAGTTCGCAGAGAAAAAGAGAAATACAGACAAGAAGTGCTTCGCAAACGGTTAGATGATACCGATTTGTTAGCGTTTTCATTCGATGACAGAAAAGATGATACTTCAACGATGGATAAAATTGATGTGAAGTATCATACTAGGATGGTAAAAGAACCTCATCTTGTTATTTTGAGAGAACAAAACAACCAAATTAAATGATTTTTTCAACGATAAAAATATATCACTGGATGCATTAATTGGAATATGCACTAACGGTGAGCCAACAAACACTGGCCCACACGGTGGAATTATACGACGATTCGAATTGGTGTTAAAAAGACCATTGCATTGGTTCGTTTGCCTTCTACACTTCAACGAGCTTTCATTTCGGCATTTGTTTGAAGCTTTGGATAAATCAACCAGCACTGGACCGAGATCGGCAACCGGAAAACTGAGCCGTCAAATCGAAACTTGTGAAACTCTTCCGGTAAGTTATTGCTATCACTCTTTTATTATAATTGTCAACCATTATTAATTATTTTATTATTATATATTTTCAGGTGGTAGGCGGCTTCCAGAAAATTGAGTTGCAAAATATGCCCCCTGCTCCAGAAAGAATTGAATTTTCCACCGATTCGAAGTACTTATACGACATGGCCCATGTAATTTCTAGCGGCGTTGTTTCGGTGGATCTGGCTAACATCAAACCAGGGAAAATTGTACATTCTCGGTGGCTCACCAAGTCCGCTAGATTATTACGATTATATGTGACAACGGAAAATCCAGATGCAAATTTAAGAATTCTGGTTGAATTCATAATTAAATGTTATGTGCCAATGTACTTCAATATCAAGTATTACAGCTCTGTCGTGTACGGCAGTGCATTATTTTTCAAGTTCATTGGTTGGTCACGATTTCTAGAACCTCGTTTACGCAAAATTGTCAATCAAGTAATTAAAGACAATTCATATTATGCGCATTCGGAAAATATCTTGTTATTAATGTTGTTTGGTGATAGCAAAGAAAAGCGCGACTGTGCTATCAAGGAAATTATACGCTATCGAACCGATGTTGACGACCCAACGCAACTTAGAGCTTATAAAAAACCAGATATAAACTTTAATTGCACAAGTTACACGGAAATGATCAATATGAATGACATAAATAACGTGTTTGAACCACCATTCACGCGATGCATTCCGTACGATACATTGAAAGAATATTTAAATCAAGATGATCCACCGTTTAATGATCCAAAAATACCATCACACATACAAGGAACGGAACGACATGTTCAATTGCTAGCTAGCGTTTCCAAACGGGTTATACCGGAAAATGTAGAGGCTGTTATGGCGACGACATAAGAGAGCCGTGCGAAATTGCCCAGACTTGAAAGTAAAAAAAGACTTCAAACAATAATTTTTTTTAGTTTCTTTTCTATAACTAACTTTAATTAATTTTTTCATTTACATATGTTCTGACTAAATAAATTTCTTAAAAGAAAAAAGAGATATTATTATAAATAAGTAATAAATATTATTATAAATAAATAAATAAAAATAAAGAAAAAAAACATAGGCATTTCGCCGATACATTTGGACTCGATTGGGGCACTCTAAATGGGTCAAAGTGAGACAGACAGACAGACAGGTCAAAAGTTGGGACATCAGAATTCGTTTTAAAGGTATGGTTCCTTCGGCAAAGTTTCTTATATTGATCCCTAGAATACGATTTTCACTGAGCAATGGGCGATTTTTAAATCGACCCGCCCTAACCAACATAATTGTGAATAGATCACGAAGCTTTATAGGGTGATTACTTAGGGCTGCTTCTTCCAATGCACTATCCCAATGTGCATCATCTTCAAGCAAACCTAAAGCAAAACATGCTGATTGGAAAGTAGGATGCACCACACAATTTACTGTTTTAAGGTCTAAAAAAGATGTTGGGCCTTTAATGACATGTAAAAGCATTCTGAGATGAAAACATTCAATATTATTTGGATGGATGGTATAAACCCTACCCAATGCATCACCTTTCTTCACATTTTGCCACCCATCAACTTTTTTTCCTAGTTTTCTTCTTTCGAATTTATTGTTTTTCAAAACATAGTAAGAAGACACTTCGGAATATAGCAGAGTCTTGGCAAAGTCATCTGTAATGAACAGTACAAAAATCCTAAGACTGTTGCTTTAGGAGGATTTGAAATTTGTTGCATTATGTTGTTAGAAGTAAAGTAAAGTCGCTGTCCATTCTCGAGGTGTACAGCAAGATGTAATACTGGTAGATATCTTTTATGTATCAGAAAAGCTAATATCCTCCACACAGCTTCCGCTCTGCTTATATATCGGCTTGGTTAAAAATTTGATATTCCTGGGAACTTTTTTAAAGATTTTTTTAAATGTCCCTTTTTGGACCGTTTTTACTCCATTTAACCCCCAAAAATGCGAATTTTTGATTCGAATCTGCGTCCCAAAAGGAACCTATATTCCAAATTTCATACTCCTAGGACCTTTTTTTAAAGATTTTTTAAAAATGCCATTTTTTTGGGCCGTTTTTACCCTTTTTTACCCCCTAGATCTACGCTCTGTTATAGGAACTTACACGCCAAATTTTAAGTTTCTAGGTTCAGCGGTTTGTGCTGAGCGATGATGAATGTGTCAGTCAGTCAGTCAGTCAGTCAGTCAGTCAGTCACTCACGCAACTCTTTTATAAAGATACTAGCTGGACCCGGCAAACGTTGTTTTGCCCTCAATGAATTTTTAATTTTAGTTAGAATCTGTATAAAAAAACGTTTGTGCATTTGTTAATGTTAAAACTGTTAAAGAAAAACCATGTTTTATTTATGAAAATTAAAATAAATATTTAGTGTAACATACGTATGTCTAAGAATGACTAATATATTTCTATCATTGTAATTCTAAAAAGAATTACAGTGATCTTATACTATCGGGAAACTCTGTCGAAGCGTTAGATTCGGAAAGTACAATATTTGATATTAAAACAGCAATAAATAAAATCAAAAACGATAAAGCACCAGGCGACGACATGATTACAGCAGAGTTTTTTAAACATTTGCCGTGCCAATGGATTCAAGTTATACATTCTTTATTTAATAATATCCTTTTGAATGGCTGTACACCGGAATCTTGGTCTCGGTCTATTCTTGTAATGTTTCACAAAAAAGGAGATATTAACTCCCCTGAAAACTATAGAGGCATCGCCTTATGCAACACAATCTTAAAGATTTTTACACATATCCTAAATGATCGTCTTTCTCTATGGGTGGAACAACAAAATATCATACCTGAATCTCAAAATGGCTTTCGAAACAAGAGATCATGTACTGACAATATTTTCTCATTACAAACAGCATTGCATCTGCATCTGCGTCTTAAACGAAATTCAGCTTACGGATTGTTTATTGATTTCAAAAGGGCTTTTGATTCCATTATACAAACACTGCTTTGGCAAAAACTACACACACAAGGGGTAAGCTCACGCTTTATAAAAATTCTCCAATCAATTTACGACAGTGCGTCTTTCGTGATCAAACTCCCCTGTGAAGATTCAGACCCAATTTTTGTAACCGAAGGTGTTCTCCAAGGGGAAATTCTCAGCCCTCTTCTTTTCATAATGTTCGTTTCCGACCTTGAGAAAGAATTCAGAAATGAAAATATTGAAGGACTCAATATTGATGGTTTACACGATATCTTAATGCTTCTCTTTGCTGACGATGCTGTGGTTCTAGCAAGATCACCGGTTATTCTCCGCAAAATTCTAAGGGCACTTGAAAGCTACTGCGACAAAAACAAGCTCGTTGTAAACGCAGAAAAAACTCAAATAGTCCACTTTAGAAGAGGGGGTAGAGCCACAACTGAAAATTTTTTCTATAAAAGTCAACAAATTTCCATTGTGAAGTCTTACACATACCTAGGAGTTAGTTTTTCAAGCTCCTCTCTAGGCAAATGCGCGGCAGAAACTGCCATAAGAAAGGGAAAAATGGCACTCGGCTCGGTTCTACAAACAATTAGCAAATTTAAGTCTGACTCATGGGAAGGACGTACAAAACTATTTGATAGTACTGTATCCACAACACTTTTATATGCATTGGAGGTGTGGGGCTTGCGATACTGTGATTCACTTGAAATAGTTCAGACAACATACTTTAAGCGCTTGCTAGCACTTCCGCAGGCTACACCTAATGCATCTCTAAGGCTTGAACTGGGTCTTGTGAAAATATCTTATAAAGTCTTTAAGCGAGCAATCGACTTCATCATACGAATACTCCAAATGGATGAGTCTCGATACCCCAAGCAATGTCTCCTTCGCCTCATATATCTTCACACAAATAGCAATTCGACAATTGAACTTAACTGGGCTACGCAACTTGATGGCTTTCTTCAAGCAGTAAATATGTCAAACTTGTGGGAGTCACCAAACGCAGCAATGTGGATTGAAAACAGAAAAGAGGTACTAGAACGCTTTCAAATATATTTAAAGTTTATGGATGTCTTATATGTTTCTAACTCAAACGCCATGAACTGTAGGATATTGAGATCACTCGAAGATAAACCCGCCTTGTACCTCTTTAACCGCAAGCAATTTTATATGGCAAAAGTCATAGCCCAATTGCGGCTGTCAACAATTCATTGCACTAGATTTTGTATTAAGGGACAGATCTACAAACTCGGAATCAATAATCTATGTACGCTATGCAACCTGCACAAAAACGAAAATTTAGAGCATTTCATGTTTGAGTGCCCCATATACTCCTCAGCTCGAAATCACCACCTCAGTTACTTAATTACAATTTTCAGGGACAACAAAACACTAATTTTTAACTGTACTGATTCGCAATCAACTAAAGCAATATACTTTTACATAATCAATAGTCTTAAAATCAGATCCTTTATTCTTAATGAATAACACTTTCTTGTCTTCATTTCATTGTTTTTATACATTCATATACATGTATATATATATTTTATTTTGCTGCTCAAATACTTTCCTTAACATTACCACATAAGACTAGATACATACATATATAAAAGTAAATACCAAACCTCCTTCTGTTACAACTTTTAGTTTATAAGCAGAAGTAAATAAATATTGAAATTGAAAAAAATTGAATTCTAAAAAGAGTGAACAATATTTTTAGTTTCCTTATTCTGGCAGTAAATTAATAAATTTGCTGGCTTTCCGACACGGGAAAAACAACTGTTTTTTAGATCCAAACCACATATTTGCAATGATTGTCCTTGAGATTTATTGATGGTCATGGTAAAGCCCAATCTGTTCGGAAATTGCAATCTTTTGAATGTTATCGGTGTGTCGGTAGGAATTATAGGAATTCTTGGCAGCAAGACATGTTCTCCTTTAAATTTGCCTTTGAGAATTGTGGCCTCAATAACATTGAGTATTATCCTCTCAACAATTAACCTGGTGCCATTATATAGTCTCGGAGCGTTGAGGTTACGCAGCAGAATTTTTGGAGAACCAACTTTTAATTTTAATAAATGTGGAGGTAGATCGGGTACATCAAGTGAATTCTAAAATTCTGTTGGATAATTGACTGCTTCATTTTCTTCAACAACACTATCCATAGATTTGAAATAACATTTTCGGAATCAATCATGTCCTGAATAATAACATTAATATTATTAACATCGAAATTTTTTGCGGCTTAAATAGTTCCTTCACTTAACCAAGTAGTTGTTTTGAAAGCTGGTCAGCCGTTGGATCATGGATAATAAAATGAGAGCTCCACCAATAAGTCTTTCATTGCCTTTCAAATCTTTTAAAGTTCTATGTAGTGCTTCTAAGGAATGTTTGTAAGCCATGTTATATTCATCCCAAATAATAATATTGCATTTTTGCAAAACTTTTGCCATACCGGAATGTTTTTTTTTATATTAATACGGCATTCTCATTCGTTTGTACATTTAACGGTGATTTGAGTGCTGAATGAGCTGTGCGACCACCATGCAATAATGTTGCGGCTATTCCGGATAAAGCAATAGCCAATGCAATTTTTCCTTCCTTCTTGGTTAGAATATTTGTATATAAAAACGTTTGTGAATTTTGGGACTTATAAAATTTAAATAAATTTGACAACTCATTATTTTTCGGACGCCAGCGCTATCTACCGGGTCCAACAAAAAAATTTTTGACATCATTTTTGACCACCTATCGGGTCCATTTATACATACAAAAATTTCCTATGATAAAACATACATACATTCTGAATTGCAGTCAAATCGCTCTAAACAAAAAAATAAAATGAAAAACAAAAAAAATGAGTTTAACTTCTTATATATAAAATTCTCGTGTCGCGGTCTCTGTAATTGAACTCCTCCGAAACGGCTTTACCGATTCTCATGAAATTTTATGTAGATGTTGGGTAGGTCTCAGAAACAGACAGCAGGTATTTTTTTTTTTTTTTTTTTGATATCTCAAGCGGGCGTGGCACTTATGGCTATCATAGTACTCCAGATATCTGATTTTAAAAGTTCACTTTGTATGGGGGGTACCCCTCCCAGTGGCCCTGTCAAAAAAAAGATAGACGTTGTCCGATTCTCAGACCTACCTAATATGCGCACAAAATTTCATGAGAATCGGTCGAGCCGGTTCGGCGGAATTTTACCACAAACACCGCGACAGAAGAATTTTATATATAAGATTAAAAAAATGTATGAAAACTAATCAGAGTCCGTCTGGCCGTTCTATCCGGCAAATTTCCTTAATTTTTTTAATGAAAGGTATTTAGACACAGATATGTCATCAATCATTGAAATTTACTCAACTCCCAACTTACTCAAGTTATACCCAAATGCGTTTTTTTGAAGATTTTTTTTCAAACTAGAGTTCTAATTAACGTATGCTGTTGAAACAAGTCTAAGAACACTCAGTAGATCAAGCTCTTTCTTATATTAACTGTTTAAATTCGTTGAGTTTCAGCAAAGTTATGCGTGCAGACTCAACTTTACATTATGTAATTATGTAATGTAATACGAAAGTTAACGTACAGATTAACTGTTTAAATTCGATGAGTTTGGGGAAAGTTGTGCGTGCACAATCAACTTTATATTATGCAACACTAAAGTTAACGTACAGATTGAGGAAAGTTATGCGTGCACAAACAACTTTACATTCAATTTTTTCAAAACTTTTTCAATATTTTCCTTCACTCAAACCTCTATAACTAGAGTTCTAATTCACTTAGACTGTTGAAACAAGTCTAAGAACACTCACGGCTCCTCATAAAAATTAATATAATATAACATAATGCTACGGAGCAGCACGGGTCTATAGTTTTATTGAAAATTTTTATTAATATTTAAATTTTTTTATGGATTGTGTATATATCAGATTGGTCGCAGCTTGAATGGGCTTTTTTTGAATTCTTAATATATGCGTTATCTGAAGTATAATGTTTGCTGTCATAAATGCCGTCTCCATTATTTAGCTCGATCCGACGTACTGTGGTTGAAATTTTGATTCCATTGGCCAAAAATCTAATATATTTTTGTTACCGATTTTTAAAATTTTAACGCCTTTTTGTAGCTAATATATCCAGATTAAGGTAGCCAACAAATTAGGTTTAACAATTGCTAATTGTGCGCGTGGCATGCTGTCAAACTCAACTGTTTTTTTAATTTCAGAAAAAGGTGATTTTTTTTTTGGTTTTTTATCAAAAATAAATGGTTACTACTCGCAAGCTGTCATCGATAATGACCCTCGGTCTTTTTTATACTATTGGTAGGATTATAGTCTTTAGTTGTTGTAAGCGGCTACAGCTCTACCGTTTAGTATTAGGGGCGCTATGAAATATTTATGAAACTACTATATTTTTCTCAAATTTCAACTTTAGTGGAACAGAACTTCTAGGGAACAAAAGGGAATACGAAACGTATACCACCCGAAGAAATGAAAAAGTGTCCTCTTTAACTCTATATATACTTTTGCACCCGTGACGACTCGTGGGTAGAACACTTTTTTCATTTTAATGAAATTACTCTAAAAAAAAATTCAAATTACCATAATTTAAACAGCCCTATAAGTACTCGTATACAATGGTGTATTAAATTTGTGCTTTAGGTATTTTATAGCTTATAATAGTCAGTATTTGTTCTATTACCATATTATATTTGTAAGGAAGAATGTCAGTATAGAGAGGATGTAATCCACTAGTAACGTGGGGTTTTTTAATTATCATACCTTTTTTATACCTTTTTATTTTACCTAACAATGCACTAATGCAAGTAGTAAAGAAAACACACACAGGTAATTCATTTGTATAGTGGGTTTTATATATATTATTTTAAGTAGTAATGCACTAATGCCATTTTCTTACCTTTTTATTTTACCTAGAAACATAGTGTGATGGCTTATGAGAATGCTTATAAGAAAGTGACATTTGAATACAAACTCAATTGCTCTAATATATTTCAGCAATAACAGTCGCAAATTAAAATATTTAGAAAAACATGGAGAGCTTCAGTTATAAAGAACTGGCCGAAGAGTATTTTAGAAACAAAAACCAGGAATGGATTTGAAATTAACAAAACAGCAATATATTCAGCTCAGATTACATGCGATTGAAAAAGACTCAAATATGTATCCAGCATATCATCACATAACCATAGCTAAAATGGACTGTTTTCCATCAAAGGACACTATTACAATCACACCAATTTCGGCAGAGGAATAACTACAATCTCTACTTGATCACACAGCCGTACGCTTGCTTCAATCAATAAAAGGAAATGAGTTGAAGAAATATGGAAACATAAAGTTAATTATTTTTTGTAAATGGGGATGTGATGGTTCTTCGGGAAAGAAACAAAACAAACAAGTAGCATGTGAAAATATTTCGGACTCAGATATGTTCATGGTATCATTTGTACCATTGCGATTGAAAAATATTTTGGAAGATTCAGAGCCTTCGACTCGTACAACGCAAACAATGGATATTTGGAAAAATGAGACACCATCTTCTACGAAATACTGCAGGCCAATCAAATTTGAATTCAAAAAAGAAACTCTTGATGTCATTAACAAACAAGTTAGTGATATCAAGGCCCAAATTGCAACTCTACAGACGTTACAATTACAGTTAGATGGGCAGCAAATTGAAGTAAACTACCAATTAGTGCTGACAATGATAGATGATGGAAAAGTAGGTCAGGCTTTGACTAACACGAAGGCTGTATCCAGCTGCATTATATGACAAGTAACATCAAGCCAATTAAACCAAGGCCCGACAAAATCATTAGATAATAGCGATGCATATGAATTTGGATTATCACCACTACATGCAAGAATACAACTTATGGAACACATACTAAAAATCAGTTATGATTTGGATTTCGGGGCTTCGGGATCAATAAGAAACAACGAAACCAACAAAGATTAAAAGAAGTTCAAAAAAGAAACATATTCAAGATGAATATCGCAAATTAGGATTGATTATAGATCAGCCAAAACAAGGATCAGGCAATATAAATGATGGCAAGAAGATTCTTTTCAGATCCAGAAACAGCATCTGAAATAACCTTATTTTCAGAAATAAAATAATCCTAGAAGTACTTGCGTGCACTGAAGAAATTGACTCTAGAAAATTTGGAGATTATGCTAAGGAAACTGCAAAAATATATACAACCAACTAGCCATGGAGAAATATATCTGCAGCAGTTCACAAAATCTTTTATCATGGAGAAGATGTCACTAAATATCATTTGGTGCCACTTGGAGATCTATCAGAGGAGGCTCGGGAAAAAAGGAATAAGGATTACAAATTTTATAGAGAGCACAATACTAGAAAAATTTCACGAAATTCCACAAATGAAGATCTATTTAATATATTATTGGCAACGTGAGATCCGTTCATCTCCAGTATTCGAAATCAATGGAGAGTGGAATATCGGGATGTAGATGAAGAAGTCAAAAAACCAGTAAAGAACAGAAATAACAGAACAAAATATGGATAATATTATTAACATTTTTTTTATTGTAAATATTCTTTGAGTGTAAACAAATTTGCAAATTTGACAACAAAAAATTTTTAATTTTTCAGTAATAATAGCAAAATCTCCAGTTGATTTTACTATTTTTTTTTTTGTGTTAAAATTTTTTTGAGTGTAACATTAAAAAAATCCCATTATTACAAAAAATGTTTATAATTATTATTAAAATTCAAATATTAAATTTTTTAATCTATAAAAAAATAATAAACACATATTCTACTCTAAAAGTAAAAAAAAAAATCAAAAGTTCAACTTTGACCTAGAATTATATAAAAAGTCCACAATCAATTTTAGTGTAGTTAAATCTGAGTCAAGCTGAACTAAATATCTATCCATTAAAACAAAATTACTTAAATATTTTGATCGGTTCAAAGGTTACAGAATTTTGGCCAATGAAAAACGATTTTCAATCACTGTGCGACGCACAGTTACTACTCGCAAGTACCAACCTTCTTTACAAGGTTGGGATTGCAGTCTTCAGTTGCTGTAAGTGGCCACAACCCTACCGTTTAATATTAGGGGTGATCTGAAATATTTATTAAACTACTATATTTGTGCCAAAATTCAATATTATTTAAAAAGAACTTCTAGGGAACAAAAGGGAACAAGAAACGTATACAACCCTATGAAAGGTGAAAGTCTCCTCTTTAACCCTATGTAGACTTTTGAACCAGTGACAATCCGCGGGTAGAACACTTTTTTCTTTTTAATGAAATTACTAAAAAATATTTCAAATTACGGTAATTTAAACAGCCCTATCTGTATACAATACAAGTATGCCGATCGACTCAGAATCACTTTTTGAGTCGCTTTAGCATTGTCCGTCCGTCCATCCATCCGTCTGTCTATATGTCCATATAAAGCTTGTAATCAAACTACAGGTCGCAAATATAAATATGTTTTGATGAAATTTGGTATACAAGCATTTACCGACTATAGGATGAACGATATCGAAATTGGTGAGAATGGGACCATGTTCAGACATAGTTCTCATACAAATGGCCCCCTATGAAATCGACATAAATTGCCATAAGATCCAAATTATCTCAGATCTCAGTCAAATTTGGTTTTTATGTGTTTATTACATCCACTAATCAGTAGTCCAAAAATAATCCCTATAGGACAATTCTTATTCATAGGCCCCATATAGAGTTGCTTCGCGATCTTCACTCAAATTTATCAAAAAGAAAAAATTGTTCACAGATTTTTCTCAAATTTGGTTTGTATATAATTTTTAAAAACATAAGTCACTTTTTCATATCTGCAGCCAAAAAAATTAATAAAAGTGACACTCAAATTTGGTTTATGCTTATTTTCTATATCCAATTAGTTTCACCTAACGGTCTCTAAACGCATGGTATAGGTTATCGTATAGTCGGTCTAGACCAACTACAAATTTCTTACTTGTTCTTAAAATGTTTTTTTACTCACATATATATGAAATGTTTTAATAAATAAGAAAGATTCAACAAATAAAACCCTTATTTTCATATCAAAATCAGAATCATTGGGCTATTGTTCAGCAGTTGCAAGAATTAACAAATTTAACAGCAAAAAATGATACATTTTTCTGTAGTAACAGCAAGACTAATAGATAATATTACTAATGATTTTTAGGTGGAAATAATTTTTGAGTGTTAACAAATTTGCAAATTTGACAGCAAAAAATTTTTAATTTTTCAGTAGTAATAGCAAAATTTCCAGTTGATTTTAAGTTTTTTTTTGAGTATGTAAAATTTTTTTGAGTGTAAACATTAAAAATAATCGCATTATTAGAAAAAATGCTTGTAATTATTATTAAAATCCAAATAGGACATTTTTTAATAAATAAAAAAAATAAAGAACACATATTTCACGCTAAAAGTATAAAAATTAAAAATTAAATTTTGACGTAGAATTTCTTAAGAAGTACTCAATCAATTCTAATGATTTTAAAACGGACTCAAGGCCAACTAAATATCTACCCACTAGATGAAAAATTACCAAAATATTTTGATCGGTTCAAAAGGTGCAGAATATTGGCCATTGAAAAATAATTATTGGCTACTGTGCGACGGTGTCTTCTGGTACCTAGTTTTGTTTAAGAAAATTTTTCAAAACTTGAAAAATTAGTTTTCAAAACTTTATCAAAAAATTTACCCACTTTCGGTCTCATTGCGAAGTATGTTAACAACGTGGTAATAAAACGATGCTTCACATTTGAGTGCTTCTAGGTATAGAGACAAAAAGAAAAACTTTGGATTTTTTGAATTTCTCAAAGTTTAAAAATTTTATGATCTAGTGTTTATGGGCACAAAAGTTGCACATTTGCCATTTCTTGGCAAGCTTTCACTCGATTTTGTAGTTGTATAGCTTTTTGGAAAGACAATTTAATACTGAAACCGATTCATATAACATATTGCCGAAAAAATTAAACTGTAGAACGAAATTTTGGTAAAATCTGAAAAAGGTCATATTTTCACCATATAAACGCACTTCGGGTACTTTGGGCCCTAGTGGGTACCAGAAGGCACCGTCAGATCGAGCTAAAAAATGGAGCACCTCATATTTTAGATAACGCATATATATCAGTTAAAAAAAATCATGTGAGTCCGATCACAGGGAAGATGTGTAAACATCTAGTAATTAAAAATTTTTTATGTCATTTTTTAAAATCAAACACAAAGCGTCATCTATTTATCGCTTATAGCAAAAACTGTTTCAGCTAATTCAACAACCCTTTGCTGTAAAACATTAAAAATATCCCAATATAAACGTATATAAGTGTACATAGATGACGCTTTTAAAAAAGTGGCATAAAAAAACAATGTTATATCATAATTTTTTCATCAATACAATCATAAGTCACACAGCGTTATCTGCTTCAGCTCACACCGATATGAGTTACGCTGTTTTTGTGATTGTATTGTGAAATAGAAATTTACCCCCCTGTGCGTATAGATGTTTACACATCAAAAAAAAATTTTTTGCGCTCAGTCTAGTATACATATACATATATATTTTACTTATTTCAAAAATAAAATGTGTTAATGTTGGTTAATTCAACCATCAAACCACTAAAATTATGTGACAAAAAAGACACTATCTAGAGGTAAAAGTTAAATAAAAGTATATTTATACGAACCATGATGTTTTGTTCTTTAGTAATAAGAATTACTCACTTTTAGTTTAATGTTTGGCTTTTATTTTCATCTTGTTTTCATTAACTAGATCCACTTAAATAGTTTACTTTATCATCTGTATTAGCATAAACGTCATAAAAATCATTACACTCATACTACATAGAAAAACGTAAATCAAAGTTACTTACACAACTAAACCCTCCTTAAATGTTAACTTAAATATTCTAACAGTAATAACTGAACAGAACTAAACCATCACACATTCAAGCAGCTAACTCCTCCACAAACATAAATAACAACCTGTTTGCCACAAATACACCGCAGTCATCATCATTAGCACATAAATTAAACGCCACACATTCCACAGCGACGACGATGATGTTACGTCTGATGTTTGTTTGTCCACATGATAAAATGTAATGAAAATAGAACAAACAAACAAATAGAATTGGGCTACTAGGGGGATGGTATTTTCCAAAATATAGCTTAATATATGTATGTAGGTGCGTAAACTATATACTTACACTTACTAATATCATATTGAGGTTTGCTAAAGCTGTTAATACTGCTTGCACTACTTCCTCCCAGCAGTCGTTGTTTATGGCTCGTATCCGCCAGTGATAGAATTGTGGCTCTTACTTTCGTTTCGCGACGTATACTGGTTATGGCCATCAAATCGGCCACGCACTTCAATTCTAAAACCTCACTTTTCCCTATGAAACGTTCATCATCCACATAGATGCGTAATTGCAGATTGCTGGCAGATAAAAGGAAACCATTAGAGTTTCGTGTGATTTCATTGATTTGTGGTTGTTGTGTTGTCATGGATGCCTGCAACAATAATACAAAAAAAAAATGATAAACTTGATATGCCGTTATTCAAAACTGGTTGTTTGTATGTCTGTAAGATTAATCAATATTTTTGTGTGTGTTTTTATTTTTAATTTGTACGAATTATACAAAAGACATATGTAATCTAATTTAAATTTAATTAAAAGTAGTTAAATTACATTGTGCCATTATTATCATCATCATCATCATCATCAACATTGTCATAAAATTTGTATAAAAGTTTTTTTAATTTTTTTCTATTTTGATAAAAAGGACATTTTAAATAACAAACGCTTTCTACCCATTGCAATTTTAATCAACATAAAATGTCAACATTAAACGCACACAGATACTTTCACAACTCCAAAAACTTCTAAGCACAGAAACTATCACTATATGTGTATGTGTGTTTAAGCGAGCCAACAAAATGCACATGGTGCAATAAATCACAGATCACAAACATAAAAACCAAAAGTAAAGGAAAAACTACCATAAAAATTACAACGTCAAAAAAATTCTTTAAAATACCCAATGATTGCTTTTCTGCAGGAAAAAATACTCAAATGGATTTCTCCATAAAAAAAATAATAACATTGCAAGTAATAGCCAGTGATGAAACTTTGTCGTTTTTTTTTTATTTACGGTTAAACTACAATTTACCTTGTTTACCTTAAAGCACTCTGTGGTCAGGAGATTAACTGTTTATACCCTATATCACTATGTGGTCAGGGTATAATGACTTTGTGCTGATGTTTGTAACTACCAACAAAATATTTGATCTAGACCCATCTTTTATTATACCGATCGACTCAAAATAAATTTCTGAGTCGATTTAGCGATGTCCGTCCGTCCATCTGTGTGACCATGTAAATTTTGGAATCAAACTACAGGTCACCAATTTGAATGTATTTTGATAAAATTTGATATGTAAGCTTCTATCAGGCATAGTATGAATGCTGTTGAAATTGGCGAAAATCGGTGCATATTCAGACATAGTCTCCATACAAATGACACCTTTAAATTGGGTTTGTGTGTGTTTATTACATCCATTAATCGGTAGTCCAAAAATAAACCCTATAGGACAATTCTTAGTCATAGCCCTCATATAAAGCTGCTTCCCGATCTTCATTTAAATCTATCAAAAAAAGAAAATATTGCACAGGTTTCTCTCGTATATATGTTTTTGCAAAGAATAAGTGACCTGACCAAATATGGCCAGGATCGGTCCATTTTTCTACCTTATCCCCATACAAATATAGCACCCGATATAAACTTTTTCATATTCAAAGGAAATAAAAAATGAATAACAATGGTTATGCTTAGTTTATGCTTAGTTTCTGTATCCAATTATTTGGGCCTAAGAGATAGGGTCTCTAAATACATGGTGTAGGGGTCTAGACCGACTATAATTTTCTTACTTGTTTTGCTTGTGTTTTTGATTAAAACACAAAAAAGAGAATTATAGTGATTCTAGATTGACTATACGATATCCTAATCATGAGTTTCGAGCGAATTTCTTAGATCTACCTTTGCTGAGATCTTGATTGTATACATTCATAAAATATTTTTTAGTTCAAGTGAAAATTAATTTGTTTTACGAGCAAATATGTATTTAAACTTTTTCAGTAGTTTTTGGAAACAAATTCCTTTATTTAACGCATTTTGTACGATCTCGTTGTTTAAGTTAATTAAATTTAACTTCTTGATACTATTCTTTTTCGAAACTGAGAATAGTGGAAATTAAAGTTTAAATACACAAATATCCTAAATTCAATAATAACGATTGTTTGTTTGACAGTTTCTACCACTAAGTAAAAGATGTATGGTATAAAACTTGTTCGGTGAGTGCGTTAAAGCGCATGACCAAAAAGTGAAAGTACGAGTTATGCGAGACAGAGACAGGTTCAAACCTCACGGCCTTCTTAGCAAAAAATTTCATATAGAAACAATCAAATCAATTATAACACTACAATTATTAAAATGTTTAAAACAATCGCTAATGAACTCTGAAATGCCAGAAGCCGGTCAAATTAAAATACAGATTAGAATACAGATTTCTTCTTCTCTACCATGCATCATTAAAAATAAAAAATATTATGTTTTCACCCTATTTATACATTTCTAGCAGATTCCAGCACTCGAAATTCGAGTGCAATTTCTTGGCAGCTTTATTTCTCAACTTAGCCAATTCACAAACCAACAATTTAATGGTTTATTATTATTGTGAACGAAGATAACAAACTCATTAACAAACACATTAACAAATTTAATAAAACACACATAGCATATGTATAATTTTATGTATGTGTTAGTAGCAATTTTAAATGCAATTTACTTAAAATAAAGGAAAAAATTTAGAAATTTATAAATCTGCAAAAGGGCGAAAAAGAAATACCTTTAAAATAATATACGATTGATCAAGATCGGGATAAAATGGTAGAACAAAACGTCGGTCACAAGAAATCGCCTAGCCTATTAATATTACAAATACCACTACGTGGTCAGAGTATAATGACTTTGTGCTGATGTTTGTAACTATCAAAAATATTTTACCTACAACCATCTTTTACTATACGGATCGTCTGAGAAACACTTTTTGAGTCGATTTAGCAATGTCCGACCATCTGTCCGTTCATCTGTGTGTCCATGTAAGCTTTTTAATCAAACTACAGCTCGCAAATATGAATATATTTTGATGAAATTTAGTATATAAGCTTCTATCGGCCACAGGATGAACGCTATTGAAACTGGTAAAAATCGGTTATTGTGCAGACCTAGTCCCCATAAAAATTAACCTTATCAGTTAGACCTAAATTGTTGGTCAACTTGGGTGTGTGTGTTTAATACATCCATTGATCAGTAGTCAAAAAATAAACCCAATAAAACAATTCTTAATCATATACCCCATATAAAGCTGCTTCCCGATATTCAAAAAAGAAAAGAAAAAAGATATTGCACAGAATTTTCTCAGTTTTGGTTTTATATATATATTTTTTTTAAATAATTGACCTTACCAAATATGGTGGCCCATTTTTCGACCTAGTCCCGATATGATTTTTTTTAATTCAAAGGCAAAAAAAAAAAAAAATTAATGACAATGCCACTCAAATTTGGTTATGGTTATTTTCAATATCCAACTAGTGGCCCTAAGAGATAGGATCTCTAACCTTATGGAATAGGGTATCGTATAGTTGGTTTTGACTAACTATAATTTTCTTATTTGTTTATTAAAATATTTGTTTAAATATACGATAAATAATAAGGCTTGTTTCATTTATAACCATCGAGAAAAAGGAATATTTTGAACCTTACCCTTTCGAATTTAATGAAAATTGTCTTGACATACAGTCAGTCAATAAATTTTGTATGCAGGCTGTAAATCAAAATTCAATTCAAAATTTTTCGCACACCCTGTATTACCTTGCCATCTTTATTTTTCTGTTTTGTTGTTTATAATGTTTGCTTAGTTAGTTAGTTAGTTAGAATAACCAGTTTTTAAAGCACCGTTAGATTTTCAAGCAGTTGTTTTTATGAGTTATGTAAAAATATAGTCAATAAAGTTTATATGCAAAGCGCACAGTTAAATCCGGTCTTTACGTGTAAGGTGACAAAGTGAACTACAGAACAATTACAGTGTTATTAAAAGTTTTAGTTGTATATTTGGAAAAAAAAATACATTAAAAACATACATCAAATTGCACCAATGGCACCACGGGGCAAAGAATTTTCTTCGGATCTCAGAGAAGTGATAACAAAACTCTACCTGGAGCATAAAACTCAAAGACAAATAGCCGAGTTAGTTGGAAAAAGTCATGCAATCGTACAGAAAATAATTGAAAATTATAGAAGGCAAGGAAATAATAATAACAAGCCAAGATCTGGTCGGCCAACCACATTCACACACAGTGAGAAACGAATTTTCGTGCACAATATGCAAAAAAATTTGTGCACCAAAATTACTGATGGAAATTGAAAATGAGGTGAGAAAAGTTTGTATTACAGCAACAATTCGCAAAATATTCCATTCGGCTGGATACCATAACCGTCCAATTTGCAGAAAGCCATTTGTAAGCCAAATAAACTCAAAAAGAGACTCCTATTCGCAAAGCAATATGATAAAGCCGATCTAAGCATTATTTTTTCGGCCGAAAACAAATTCGGGCCAAGGTATGGCGAATACCCAATTCTGAGCTTGAGCCACATAACATGATGGGCACAGTCAAACGCGGTGGTGGATCAGTACTCGTTTGGGGGTGTATGGCTGCCACTGAAGTGGGTAAACTTGTTTTTATAGATTGTATAATCGATCGGTTTGTCTATTTAAATATTTTGAAAAATAACTTGCATACAAGTGGTGCTAAACTTGGGATTGCCGAGTCACTTTTGTTCCAGCAAGACAACGATCCAAGCACACCTCGCTTATTATCAACGAGTGGTTCCTCTATAATGTAAAAAAAAAACAACTTAAAACGCCACCCCAGTCGCCCTATATTAATCCTATTGAGCATTTGTGGATCCACCTGGTGCGCCAAATCAGAAAACACAACATAAGAGGCAAAGAAGACTTGAAAAAATCCCTTTTAGAAGAGTGGGAGAAAATAGCACCGAGCGTTACCACGAACCTGGTGTAATCGATGCAAAACCGTCTAAAAGCAGTCATAACAAATAAAGGCTTTCTAACTAAGCATTGAACATTGGGTAATTAACGGTTTAACCTATGAAAAAATTAATTACATTATCTTGGCTTACATACTTTTTTGACATATTTTAGAGTATATTTTCGCTTAAGTTATTGTTATTTGAAGACGTTAAGTTTCTCTTTGTTTTTTTTTTTTTTTTTTTTTGTTTAAAAATAAAATTTCGAATATTTTCTTTTAAAAAATTAGATTTTCTTTAATCGTTGTACAGTATATATATATTTTTTGATGTTATAAGGATAAGCTACTCGCTTGGATACAAACTTAATTGACAGACTGTAGCTGATATGGACGCAAAATTTTATTTCAATATTCCACCTGATTCGGGAAATATACCCAGAGAAAAAGAACTGGTTAGAACACGTTTACCACTAGTAAATTTTGGCAATGCAATTATGATTTTTATTGTAACTAGCAGCCCCCGAAATTCGAGTGTAAATTCTAGGAAATATTATTTATATTTTATTTTTATAAGACAATTCACGATCATTGGTTTATTTTTCAGTTCAACCCAATTATTATTGTGAATGATTTATGCCCAAAATTCTTTTTCAATTCAACACAATTATTATTGTGAATGAAGAAAACAAACTCATTTTTTTACAAACACATTAATAAATATAATAAGCACACACATTGCATTGTATACTTTGATGTATGTGTTAGTAGCAATTTTAAATGCACCTTACTCCAAAAAAATATTCCAGGTGGTGCATATCTGTAAATCTGGTGCACAGCTAAAAACAAATACCTTTCAAATAAAATACGCTTGGTCAAAATAGGGAGAAAACTGTTTAACAAATCATTGGTAATAAGAAATTGCCTTACCTATTAATATTATAGATTCTAAAATATTTTTTTTGTTAACACCCATGTAATTCTCATAAAATAAAAGTAACTATAATAAAAAAAAAAAATAATTACACTTACAAATATATTTCTTTATACAAATTATTACAGTTATTCATTTATGCGACTAAATTAAAAGCAGTATAATCTTCTTCAATTCTAACTATTGGTAACTACAATTACAAATTATATTATTACAAAATATTTTAAACCAAAATGGGCTTAAGAGTCATTGTTACAACTTCTTGGGTAAAATAATACAAGAAATTTTGTATTTCGAATCATTTTCAGTTATAACAATAGAAATGGAAAGTTTGAAAAATTTTTTGTATTATTTGCAGGATTCAAATTCTGTTGCCAATACCGAAGATTATCATAACATAATGAAAATCGCAGAATTATTTTCTTTATATAGTCATTTTTGGAAACAAAATCAATAATCAAAATAAAAAAATAAAATAAACAAATAATAGTATTTTAAGATATATTAAAATAATAGTATATGCACGTATATAAAGTGCTTTCATTTGCTACAACAATTATTTTAATTATATTTTAAATAGACCTAACTTTTGCATATTATTGATGCACTCAGTTTGTTGTAGGGCAGAAGAAACATTGTAAAGGTTTATTGTTGTTAATATAAGCCAAGGAGGCACAAAGTGCTGCCGCGGATCACCTGCGGCCCTTTACCATATTTCGTATCGCCCTTTGATATAATTATATTCATTTCGAATACATATTCCGTGTTTATAAATTTTTTATTCTGAGTTTTAATAATTCGAGATTTAAAACACAATGTTCTGCAAAGGCTTTTGTTGTTTTCCTCGAAATTAAAATTTTTCTAAATATCGTTTCTATTACCGAAATTTTCATGGCATGCTAAAATTTAATACGAATATAAGAATTTTAACTAGATTATATATTTATTAAAATTAAAGATAAGAGTATTATTGGATTAAACAACCATTTATAAAAGTTGATTGCATGCATGTAAGTTTTTAGTTAATTTTAATTGTGATTGAATTGTAATTTTTTATAAAAAAATATAAAATTAGTATCTGAAAATAAAAAATTTAATAGTTTTTGGACAAATTAATATTTTTTATAGAGAAAAATAAACGACTATACGATAACCCATACCATGCGTTAAGGACCCTATCCCTTAGGTCCAGCTAATTAGATATAGAAAAACAGCACATACCAAATTTGAGTGCAATTGTTTTTATTTTTTTTTTTTCAGATATGAAAAAATTCATATCAGATGATATATTTGTATGGGGCCTAGGTCGAAAAATGGAACAATCCAGACCATATTTGTAAGGTCACTTATTTTTTGCAAAAAACATATACAAACCGAATTTGAGTAAAATCTGAGCAATATTTTTGTTTTTTGAAGATCGCGAATCAACTTCATATGGGGGTAGAGGGTTTATTTTTAGATCACTGACAAGTGGATGTAATACAAATACACAAACTCAATTTGACTGAGATCGATGTGATAATTTGGATATTATGGGAATTTTAGTCGATCTCATAGAGGCCATTTGTATGGAGACTATGTCCGAACATGCGCCGATTTTCGCCAGTTTCAACAGCGTTCATCCCGTGGCTGATAGAAGCTCATATACCAAATTTCCTCAAAACAGTTGTATAATTGCTGCTATATTCTCAATACGAAAAAACTGTGCAACAATACAACATTCGTAAGTATGTTTTTGCGGTGTACTATGTTTTCAGCTGTTGTTTGTTTACTATTTATTCAGCTTTTATAGTTTATTCCAAAGATTTTTTTACGTTTCTTGCAACTATTTTGGCAAAGAAATAAATTACGAAAAAGGAAATAATTACATTTTGAGTTAAAGAACAAATATTTTGATTTTATTTGAATTTTTTTAGATATTATTACACGAATATGCGCCAGGGTGTTTACATTTTACGTCTTGAATTTCTTTACAACTTAGGTACAACTTACAACTTTACGCCAAATGAATTCCCTAATTCATATTTGCGACCGGTAGTTTGGTTGCAAGACTTACATGTACAAAAATACGGATAGGCGGACAGATAAATATCACTAAATCAAATCAGAAAGTGCTTCTGAGCTGATCAAATCAGAAAGTGCGTCTGTCCCGATCGGTGTAATAAAAGAGTGTCTAGATCAAATTTTTTGGTAGTTACAAATATCAGCGCAGTCATTATACCCTAGGCTAGTTTTATTATTGTTGCCAAAGTATCTCTGTCCACACAAAAAGAAAATTCATGAAATTGCATTAACCCTAGAACACTAATATTAGTTGATTTGGCTGAGGGTAAATTACATTTAGATCACTCCGCGACTGTGCATGACTGTGCGTGACTAAATCGAAGCAAGGTTACGGACCAAGTCTCTGATCGAACGGATGAACGCAAATGACATTTAGATCACTCCATGAGTGTGCGTGTCCATGCGTGCCTGTGCGTTACTAAGTCAAAGTTAATCCTTTCTGCACAGCAAGTGTATAGACCAAGTTTAAGATCGATCGGATGAGGGGAAATGACATTTATATCACTCCGTGACTGTGCGTGACAACCCCAAAATTAATCTGTAGTCACAACAAGACCATGGGCCAATTTTGAGATCAATTGGATAAGGGGGAATGGGGTTGCCCCACGACAGACATACAGAGAGATTGAGAAAGTGTTTAAAAATTAAATTTTTTTTGTGCTATTTACATTTAAAATAAAACGAAATATAGCATTTTGAAAAATTTTTGGTGGTTCATTTATAGATAAAAAAAACGGTTTAATATATATGTTAGTCGATTCGACTAATGATTAGTGTTAATGTAAAAAAAACCATTAGTGTTCTAGGGTTAAAGTCGTTTTTCAAAAAAAATGTATGACACTTTGAAAAACAAAGCCATAGAAGTTTGCATGGCTGAAGTATATGTAATTCATGGTTAAAACCTTGGATTGATATTTTTCTTCATAACTCGGAAACCACTTGAGCTCCACCATAACAGATATTAAGGAGAAGGAGTTCGTCATCGATATATAAATTTTTTTCTTCCCTTTTAAAAGCACCGTTATTCGAGATAGATGCCGGCATACTTAGAGGCATGAAATGTTGACCTCCTAATTTTGGGAAAAGAATCATGTTATATGCCATTCTAAAGGAAATTTTATTACCCCATTTTACAGATTATTATTTTTTAACTTTAATATCTAAAAATGTTTTTGGATACACATATGTATATGAAGAATATATAATACTTTATTGTGTCGCGAGTTCGTTCGAATGAAAACTGATATACACATATATATGGGGGATTTCATGTCAAGTGCACCAACTTTTGAAACCAATGTCTTCCGATCGGGATGAAATTTGCACCAAGGTTAGTCCTATTGGATAGTAGTTTAGACACAATTTTTCCCATTTCTGTCTAAAACCTTACAAATGAAACTTATACTGACAAACTAGACAAACTAAACTTTCCGAAGGTATATAACATACCCAACTAAAATGTTATACCCTAGATACTGTAATACCCAGAATATGTTTACCTCAGGAAAAAAATCGCTTTTTTTCTATAAAAATGTTGAAAAATTATTATTTTTTATTTATTTTTAATAATAATTAAGTTAATGTATATTAATAATAATATTTAAAATAAAAAGATAAATAATTTATTAAAATTTAATCTTAATTGCATTAGATCCATTTATATCATAACTATTTTTATACTTAATTTATTGTAGCTGATGAAGTATTTAAGTCTTGTAAATTTTTAAATACCCAGTCTTTCATCCAGTTTTTTGTCGCCTTTATTTACTGCATTTTTTGTCAATCCTTTCTTGGCGTTACTAGGTTCAGCTGTTGATTTCGATGCTGGTTTATTTGTTGTTTTTGGAAAGAAATCGCATTGAATAGAGGCAGAAAACTTTTTCAACTTGAGTCTTCCATCGACAAGCGGTACAAAAGCATGGTATTGAGCGGTGTCAATGGAATAAAGCAGTCCCATCTAAGATGCGATCTTGATGTGAGCACTGGAGGCTATACTTCGCTGCATTTCTTTTAGGGTTTGCTCCAATACCATCACATGCTCCTTTACCATGAGCAGTATGATGAAAATGCCACTCAGCTGGCATTCCAAAATCTTTTTCATGGGCCATAAGATTTGCCAAGCTACTTTTGTTTTTAAAATGTTGACGATCTCCGTCCGAAACGTAGTATACCTTCTTTACTGTAAATTTAGATTTTAGAAATTTTAGTATTCTCTTCTGGTACTCATAAACTGCAACGGTATCACGTTTTAAATCGTCGGATATGATTGCCATACTTTTGTGTTCCAGTTTTTCATCTTTCATGTAGTAAATAACTACTGTGAATATAGTTGCTTGGTCGTTATTGAAGTGGAATGCTTGTATGGCATCCTGAAGAACATATTTATAGTTTTCTGCGAAATCATATGGAATAACGAATTTACCAGACTTCAAATGTATCTTCAAATCCTTGAAGAATGACGATTGATCTTTGACTAAAAAGTCATGTTTTCTCAAGTTTGGCAATCCTGTACACATTTCTTCCACAAAGTCATCCACATTTAAAATGATTGTTTTCAATGTGCATCTGTCAGTCTGAATCCAAGAATCAAATTTGACCTCCTCTATATATTCTCGATCTAAAGAGTTGATTAAATTTTCTTTGATGAATGTGGTTTTCGGGCAATTCGTACATTCACCTAAGTGGCAAGAAGTTGTTGAATTAGGACACATAGTCAATTTAAGGCAATCGCGGTAATCGTGTAAATCTTCTGCCGAATCATCTGTTAAATACTTTAAGTTGATTTCCTTCAACATCAGTTTAACATTTTCATGGTAAATGCAAACGCATTCTGTGTGAGTTCCGCTGCTTTCTGCCAAAACGCAATGTTTTGGCCTCATTTGGGTTAATTTCTAACATCCTCGTGTTCAGATTGAAATGTTGCAAATAACTCTTTCAGGTTACAGACAACCATTCTCTTCTGTTATGTTATGAAGGTATGATACATACCTTCGGAAAGGTTAATTTGTCTAGTTTCTCAGTATAAGTTTTATTTGTGAGGTTTTTCACACAAATAGGAAAAAATTCAAAATAGTGCATTTGTGAAAAATTGAAAAACCGTTGTCTTGAGTTACAAAACATTTATTTTGATAGATATCCCACTCCCATCCCACTAAGCGACCAAAAAGCTTTTAAAGGAAAAATCCTAAGCTTTCTTATGAAAAAAAAAAAAAAAAATCCCCTTTTTGAAAAAAAAGGCAAAAAATGCTTTAATTTAGCAAAAAAAAAGTCAAAAAAAAAATTTTTTAAGCATTTTTTTCCAAATATTGAAGAAATAGCTATCTAAACTGTTTGGGAGAAAATTTTCTAAGAACAATAGGTAATAAGTTACATGGATGAGAAGAAACACCTGTTTGGCCAAAATTTCAAATTTTGATCCCCTCTAACTCAGAGAGATCTGGACCGATCTTATTGAAAAATTGTGTCTAAACTACTATCCAATAGGACTAACCTTGGTGCAAATTTCATCCCGTTCGGAAGACTTCGGTTTCAAAAGTTGGTGCACTTGACTGTAGAGGGTATAAAATAAAACAATCTACAATCGTTTATTTATTGTTATAATTTAAATGCTGCCAGAAAACAAAAACGATTTGATAAATATTTATACAATTTTGTCAGTTTTTTGTTATCGTATAAAAATAGTGTTATAGTATATATATAGAAATAGGAAAAAATTCCTATTAGGAACAAAGGGCCGCAACAAAGTCTCTCCATTCGAGTCGACTTGATGAGAGATTTTGGATTAGGAACAAAGGGCCGCAACAAAGTCTCTCCATTCGACTCGACTTGATGAGAGATTTTGGATCTCTATCCAGCTGCTGCCGCTTTCGGTGACTTCCAAGACAAGTTGACTCCGCCAAGTGTGCGAGGGTGATCCCATTTTTCGAGTATTGCCCTGTAGGTTCAAGTTGATAGCAGTTTTAGCAATGTCGCCTTGAGGTCTGCGAGGCGTGTGCCCAATCCAGCTCCATTTTCGGTTGATGATCACAATTTGAATTGCAGCTGGTCTGATTACCGCCAGAGCTGCTCGTTGGATATGGTGTTAGGCCAAAATATTTTTAAGAATCTACGAAGGCAGTGGTTAACGAATACTTGGATCGCGTTCAAATCGCGTGGTGTTGTGTTCTAAGTTTCACAGGCGTAAAGCAGCACCGTTTTAACGCAGGTTTTAAATATGTTTATCTCAGTGCGTTAAGATATTACTGTAAATTCCATACAGGGCAAAGCTTGCGGCAGGACTGGTTAGCTTTTAAGATTCGATAGTCTACATCATCATTTGAACCACCGGTCATACTTTAAAATGCTGCCAAGATAGCATTTAACTTCTTCCATTTCAAAATTCTGTATCTTTAATTCGGTGTTGTTAAGGCGCATCACTTTGCTCTTGCCTATAAGTATCCGGCTATTGATGCTTCGGTGTCGAGGGACTTAAGTTTAGCTACCATCTGGCGATAATCGTGAGATAAAAGGCAGATATAGTCTGCGTATTCCAGGCTCTCGAGTTGCTGGTTAAGTCCCCATCATATAGCTCTGTTCACACAAGTACACACAAAAAACAGATTCATTGTGGCTACCGAACTTATTGCCAACGGAATTCCGATAATCCTACTAACCGAATTTCGGGTTCACTATGATTACAATACTATTGCTTTAGCAGTAAATATATTATCATAATAGAAAATTTACAGATGCTATTAAATTTCTGTTTATACAATCGAAAATACGGTTGTTCCACTTTAGGGCAATTGTTGGCGAATATTTTTTCTGTGTGTACCATTGTGTAGTGTAACATCTAGGACGATGTTAAAAGCAAAGGGGATACTATGCATCCCTGACGGATGCCAGTTACCACGTGAAAGCTACTTCTGAGTGTGTTGTCATGAACATCCCTATCGTTAGGGGTATCGAACGTCAATGTTTATGAAGTCTATGAAGATCATATAGAGGGAGGATTGCAACTATATAAGACTATATGATGCGCGAAAGACAGCCTGCTCTGGTCTTAGGTCATTCATAGTAGCCTTTTTTCTTCTTTTGTTGATAATATGGGCTATTATTTTATTTACTTCAGTAAGGATTGTAATACCTCTCCAGTTTCTGCACTCGGTAAGATCGCTTTTTTGGGGATGTTGACGATAATACCTTCCTTCAGATGCAAATCAAGTTCGAGGATGACCCAAAAGTTCTCGATAAAAGGTAGCTGTAAATTTGCCTTTAGAGCCATGACAGCCCTATGGAGATATCTGGTGTTACGGTATGGGCTGTATATGAGCAGGTGTTTAAGGGATTTGTGGGAGGGTTTGGAAGCATGTTGGAGTAATGCTGTTTTCAGATCTCCACCTTTTCATTTAATTTTAATGAAAAATTTTTCGAGTATATCGAAAATAAACATTTGTGTCCTGCAGACATAAAAAAGTTCACATCGGATGCCATTTTTATATGGTGTCTAGGTTAAGAAATGGTTCGATCATAGCCATATTTAGTAAAATGCTTATTTTTCTAATAAAAAGCATACATAAACTAAGTTCGAAATTTAGGCATTAATTTTTTTATTTGATAAATATAAGTGAAGATTCCAGAGGATTTATTTTTGGAGCACTGATTGAAGGGTGTAAAAACAAACAAAATAGAAATTTGACCGATGTATATATGATACTATGAATATTACGGCAATTTAAGTTTCTCTCATAACTAATGTGAAAATATATTCATATATCCGACCTGTAGTTTGATTACAAATTCTACATGAACTCACATACAGACAGAGAGATAAACGGACGGACGGACATAGCCAAATCAATTTAGAAAGTGATTCAAAGCCGATCGCTGTAATAAAAAGTGCGTCTAGGTGAAATATTTTTATTTAATAGCCGAGAGAAAACAGAATGGTGTAGGGTATAATTACTTGATGTAATAACCCGAATATGTTTCTGCTTCGATTTTCAATATTGAAAATTTTTACTATATACTTTTTATTTGATTTTTAAATTCTATATGCCATTTATAAATATGTATTATTTATATATAAATCAATACTGTTTTCTATTATTTAATATTTAATATTGTCACAGTAATTTTAAGTTGTATTGTAAATCAAACTCCAACTAACATATTTACTCCTGTTCTGTTTTGAAGATTTCATGTCTTGTTGAACAGGATACTAAATTTAAATAAATATATGCCTATGTAAATTTATCTTCACGCTAAGTCCGGGTTGACTCCAACGATTCGTTGATTATGGTATTACTAATAGGTATTTAATTCTTTTATGTGTATCTCTTATCCGCTTCTTACGTTTAAAGTAATCGATCCTTGTCTGTTTTATTTAAGAAGTTCCACATTATTAAGTGCAGTATGGAAGGATCATTTCTATACAAATTATACACACATCGTTTCATCTTATTCTATTTTTCTACGTTTTTCCCTTTCCAATAGTTGGCATCACTGACGCAATAGCAATAACATTTACTAACAGAACAGTTGAACAAAACAAAACCATTGTGGTAACAGGAGCAAAAAGCACCTGCACATCATAAATAACAAAAACAATAATGTAAAGCTAGCATACCGTTTTATTGTTGATATACCACGTAAGTGTTGCCGGTGGACTTGACCATTCTGAACTGCAATTCAAAATAATGTAATCACCGTATCTGTAGGTATGCTGAAGACCACTGATAAATGGATCAAATTTTGGCAGAACTGTAATAAAAAATAAACAAAGAGAAATAATTACAAATGGAGATAAAAATATCGAACATAAATAATGGTTTAATGATAAAAGGAAAATACTAGCGGATGCACAAACTTGTTGTGGGAATAATAATTAATATTAATATTAGTGCTAATTTGTTTTATATGTTCTTAATAATTTTAAGCATAAAATATTCAATAATGTGTTATCAATAAATATTAATGATTAACTAAGATATAATTTAGATGAAGCTGGTCCAACCACTACCCGACCAACTAAAGGAAAAACAACAAACTTCGATAACAAATATCTTTATTTCGCACTATTTTAACTCAATCGGTTTCATAACCAATAGGTTTCATAAACCTTTGGCAACCTAGCAATATTTTTTAGTTTGAGAAAGGAAAATAAGTCGAGAGGTTTAAGTATAGCAAACAAGATGCGTATTATTGCATATTATTTTGTATATAATTTAAAAATTAATAACAGAAAAAATTATGCTAATACCACAATTTAACAAGCTTATTGCAAAGTTGTACAATGAGGGTTGTAAAAATATAAATATATATCTTTAAACTAAATCAAGTGTTTATTTATTTATTTATTTATTTAGTCTACGGAAATCAATCCTTACAGACAGTATAATCTATACTAATATAATAAAGAGGTAATGTGTGTTTGTTTGTTTGTTTGTTTCTTTGTAGGAGGTAATCTCCGTCACTGCTCATTTGATCTTCCTGAAATTATCAAAGAGTCTTACTGCGGATATGGGAAGTGCTATAGGCTATAATTTTTTAAATATTTTTAGTGGGCGTGGCACCTCCCACACAAAGTAAATTTTTAATATTGTATACATATATTGAGTACTATGATAGGGGGGAGAGCTTTGCAAATTTGTGTGAGGTCACCTATTGTTAATATTAGTAGCTACGCCGGAAATGGGCGTGGTACCTCCCATACAAGTAATAATTCAATATTATATATCTCGAGTACTGTAATAGAGAGAGCTTTTCAAATTTGTCTGATGTCACCTATTATTAATGTGAGTAGTCGGATATAAAATGGGCAATATCGGCCCAATAGGTTTGGCACCTGCCAAACAAAGTATATATAAAAGGCCATATAGCTGGATTACTGTAATAGTGAGAGTCTTGGGACTTTGTGAGCCCATAAGTTATGTGATTATTTAGAAAAAAATGGGCGTGATCGGATCAGTGGACGTGGCACCGCCCGTACAAAGTAAATATATGAGATCATACAACTGGTGTACTAAAAAGGGAAGCTCTGGCACTTTGTACGACCCCATCAATTCTTAGTATGTGTAGTCGGACAAAAAATTGGCGGGTTCTCACCAATGAGCGTGGCACTCCCCATGCAAAGTAACTATTTATTGTCATATATCTGGAGTACTGTAAAAGAGAGAGCTTTGTGGCTTTGCGTGAGCCCATAGGTTCTATGTATGGTTGGTCAAACAAAAAAATGGACGTTATCGAAGCAGTGGGCGTAGCACCGCCCATGCAAAGTAGATATCTAATGTCATATAACTGGTATACTATAAAAGGGAAAGACTCGACATTTTGCACGAGTCCATCAGATATTAATGTGAGTAGTCCAATAAAAAATGAGCGGGATGAGATTAGTGGGCGTGGCACCTCCTATATATAAAATATGAAGTACTACTAAAGCGACATTGAAAAGTACATTAGTTATCAGTGTGATTTATCGTGGAAAATATATCGCCAAAATCAAAAGTCGCCAAATACAAAAATCTTGAAAATCAATAATCGCTAAAAAGAAAAATTTCCAAATGATATATTAAGTTCAAGACCAATTGGAAAATCCATGTTCTTCTCATGTGCAGCTACATGTACCTTGCTCCAGGGTAGGAACGCCGAAAAATCTGACAATTGTTGTACCGAATACTAATAATCGATACTAGCATAATAAAAAGGTAATGTGTGTTTGTTTGTTTGTAGGAAGTAATATCCGTAGCTAATCATCTGATCTTCCTGAAATTTTCACAGTGTCTTACTACGGATATGGGAAGTGCTACAGGCTGTATTTTTTATATTTTTAGTACGCGTGACACCTCCCATACAAAGTACATTTTTAATATCATATTTATTAAGTACTATGATAGAGAGCTTTGCAAATTTGTCTCAGGTCATCTATTTTTAACGTGAGTAGTCAGACAAAAAATGGGCGGGATTGAAGAAACGCGCGTGGCACCCACATACAACCTTAATATTAAATGTGATATATCTGAATTACTGTAATAGTGATAGCCTTAGGACTTTGCGTGAGCCCTTTCATTCCAATTCGGGGCGGAGGGGGTTGGGAAGCACACCGGGTTATATCTAGTTAATTAAGTGTTCAAAACTAAAATAGTATTTCGGTTAATAACATTAATATTTACAGTCACCATTTGCATAATTCGCACGAAAAACTTGACGAGATAATGGGATGAAAGAGCTTGTTGATCGTGTGGAGCATTAAATTTAATATTATTGGGTAAGAAATCAGAGCAGACATTACCATTTATCAGATTTGTTAGAAAGGCAGCATTCAGCATAGTCCTACGACTTTTTAATGTAGGCAATTTAATTTGAGCGAGGCGAGTTGTGTAAGATGGAAAATCATCAAGAGGGTTCAAATATAAACTTCGCAAGCAGAGGAGAAGAAATTCGTTTTGGACAGATTCTATATGATTATTATGAACATTATAATAATGATCCCAGATTAATGAACCATATTCTAGAATAGGTCTTACAACAGAAACATATAACTGTTTCGTAATAAAAGTATGAATTCCTTTGCCCGTCGCTAAATAAAAGCCAGCATACCGCGAGCTTTATTGACTGTCATCATAACATGTTGTACAAAATTTAATTTTATATCAAACAAGATTCCAAGATCCAGAAATTTTTTTAACAACTTCAGCTAGCAGCCACCTAAAGAGCAGTTTCCCAATGCATTCTAGTTACTAGAAAAGTACATATATTTACATATTTTTATAATTAAATCCGTCAGTTTGAATTTACACCACATGTAAAAACTGTCTAGGTCTTGTTGGAGGTATATTTGACTAAGGAAGATTTTTACATCATCAGCAGACTTAAGAACGTTGCAAAATTTAATAATATACGACAGATCATTAATGAACAGTGAGAATAGTATTGGTCCAAGGTGGCTACCTTGCAGCCCATCAGAATTTACAATAATGTTTTTAGAGTTTATATCTTTAAATCGAACACATTGTTTTCTGCACAAAAGGTAAGACTTTAGCCAATATAGTTAATCCCATTTGATATAATTTTTCAAAGAGAATAATGTGATTAACTTTGTCAAAGGCTTTAGTGAAATCAGTGTAAATAACATCAGTTTGTTGAATTAAAGTTGTTAATTGCAACAGTTTTGTCATCCCTAAGTAGCCTTTCGAAATCCATGCTGAGAAGTCGACAATACGGAAGAAGCTTGATGTCATAGACATTCAATTATACACTTCTCGAAGAGCTTAGGAATTGAACTGAGCTTGCCGATACCTCTATAGTTCGTAACATTTTACTTATTTCCAGATTTAAATAATGGAATGATGAAGGAATCCTTCCAGAGTTTAGGAAAGTACCCATATTTTATTGATATGTTGAACATTTGTGATAAAGGAGTAGCTAAATTATCAGCACAATTAGTTAAAATGCAACTGGGAACACCATCCGGACCACTAAAAAATGATGTTTTTAAACTTTTTAAACAGGTAACGATTTGAGAAGTACTGATAATGGGGAGTGGGGAGTAGAGTGACGTTATACTAGATGAAATGGATATGTGTATAAGTTACCATATATCTGTGCTTTTCTAGAATAACCGCGTATGTCATACAAACAAAATGTTCAGGGGAGCAAAAAACGTTGTATTTGAAATTATGGGCTCGATATAGAGATTTTAGAGCATTTTATTTAACTGTCCTGTAGATATGGGCAATAAATATTTTATACAAAATTTTGAGAGGAATAGATCCTAGAGAAGGACGAAAAAATAATCTGTAAATTACACTTAAAGTGTGTGCAGATGAAACAACTTATGTCGACAAACATCGTTTTCTTTGAAAAAGAAAACTACCAATGCAACCACCCGTGTAGGTATAAGTTGTTGTTGCTTAAAATATGGATTTTTTTGTTCGTCAACAAAAAGTTAACGGGACATAAGATGAGAATATAACAACGTTTTAAAAATAATAGTAACAAAAAATAACAGAAATAAACACACAAGGTTTTATAAGTGGTTATAAACTGAAAAATAAGCCAAAATTATTTTGAATTTTTTTCATTAATAACAACGTATGTCGCTATGTGCCGTTTTCTTAGAAAATAATTTTTCAGCGATCAAACGTATGTTGACATACGTCGTAAGTGCTGCAAATTAATTTAATAAACATTTAAGTTACGTCGTTATTTGAAGAACAAACTCAGAAATGGTCAATATTTTTTAAAAAAAAATTTAACACATATAAAGAGTGTTAAAAATTAATATATTTGGCATCGTTAACTCAAAACTGACAAAAGTGGACATACGCGGTTATTCCAGAAAACCACAGATATAGCGTGAGAATGATGGACAAATTATCACTTTATTCATAATTTTCAACCCTTTTGGGTAGCTATACTATTCCCTTTTAGAATTAACAAACTTGTAGAAAGATTTCGGCTCACTTCTAAAATTAATTTTCATATTATTTAAATACTTTTTATAAAGTTTTGAATTAAGAAAATTTAAAATCAGCTCGGGTGGTAGAATATTTCCTACAATCCAGATTTTTTATCATTTTTATAATGTTTATTTTTCATATTTTTATTTTTAAGTCTAGACAGTTGTTTCGAGTTCCAAGGTGGATCGACTTTTTACTCGATGTTTATTTTGGAATGAACTCATCTAAATAAGCAAAAAAAAAACATTTGTAAAATGAATCAATCATAGCGTCAATAATTGATTGAGTACCATTGGAAATATATAGCAGATCAAGCCGGCGAAGATCAAAATAGGGGTAACCCATTAGAAGCATATGGGGTTACCATGGTTCAGGGGTGGGATGAGTAAACACGAACACATAAGTTTACGACGAGGAATACAGGTGACTACGAAGGCACTGACACAAAGTTCTTGTCATAGACCCAACCCTAAAATCACTGCAACGAACCACCACCCTTGCCCGCGGGCATTAGCCTTGGCAAAAGCGCAAAGCTGCCAGTGTGACAGTGACTTAGGGGAGAGTGTTAGCATTTTTTTGATGGAGCGATGTTGTTGGGTTTTGATTTTCTTTAATAACCAAACACTCAAATTTAGCATACATTATGCGAAACCAAGCAAGCGAATAAAATTTATGACAGAAATATGACAAACAGTTCAAATCATTGTAATTATCTCGCTTAAAACCAATAATATTTAGCATTATTTATAACATTTGTACACTCAGGAGCTAAAGGAACAGTACAGTTTACTTCAATTGTTGGATGAAAGGAGTCACCACGAGTTAAATAACAATCAGCTGCTTCATTTACCAATACCAAATCCAGAAGCTTTCCGGATACGTTATACACACTATTGATTTGATAAAGGCATAGTTCATGCAGACAATTTCATCAAGTATGATTTTATTGCAATGTAATTGAACGATTCCCGTGAAAATTTCTAAGAGACAGATGGTAAATTGAAAAAACAAAAACTAAATCATCACGGTTTTATTTTAAAAAGTTAGATTTTATGGAATCAGGGATGGAGGGATATACGAACAGGTGACAATAAATTCAATATTATAAGAAGCATTAATTGTTATTTGTTCAGATGAAAAAATGCTAGAACCTGCAGTCAGAACACCAGCACCAGTAGTAGTAGTATTCCTATGTAGTCCATAAATAACAATAATATAAAATCTCGGAGTTGAATGTATTTTTATTCAACTAAGTTACCATTAGAATTATAATATGGTGATTAAAATTTAAACATTCAATGAATAAGTTGGAAAGATTAGTATTTAATCCACGAACATTTAGGTATACTATGTACATTTGATTATAATCGAATCAAATTCAATGATAATTATCAGCAATGAAATTTTTTATTTTTTTTTTTTTGTTTGTTACGCTTGATGGAAAGAGAGCACTATTGTTGATTTTTTTTTGATTATCTTTATATGTGTATTCACTAAGAAGTATAGTATTAGGCCAGAAACATGGATTAATAATTAAGTCTGAAATTTCAGATGGAGCACTTATTTTGAATGATGTAATACTACTTGGCTGAGAGTTAAAAATTAATGCGTAACAACATTATATTCATCAAAGTCTGAGTATTATGGCCACCGTTTTGAAAATGCAATTAACACCAAACGGAAATGGAAAACTATTCGGGAAATTGGAATTGGCCGAACTAGTAATAGGAAAACTTGCGATCTCACTCCTAATGAACTTAATTTAGCTTTTACTAATTTACCCACTGTTCAATGTCAACCTCCTGCGCACAATACAATCAATAACCGAGTGATTTCTGATAATGATAGTCCATTTGATTTTCAATGTATTAGCAATGATGAGGCACTTACCTGTCTTTTAGCCATAAAATTAAATGCAATTGGATATGACAACATGCCCCTAAATTTATCAAAATTATCCTTCCTATCCTCTTACCATACATTACTTACATATATAATACGATCCTTACGACCAGCGTGTTTCCAGCACAATGGAAGCATGCAAAGGTTATTCCTGTGCCTAAGACAAACTCTGAGTTTAGGCCTATATCAATACTACCATTCTTTTCTAAGGCTCTTGAGAAGATAATGCATAAACAGATAAACGAATACCTAAAACGATTTGGGCTATTATCGCAAAAGCAATCAGGCTTTAGGCAAAAACATAGTTGTACAACTACTTTAATAGATGTTGCAGATGATATTCGTCATGCCATTGATGCTGGAAATATTTGCTTTTTAGTCCTTCTTGATCATTCTAAAGCCTTCGACATAGTTGATCGCTCAATACTTTCAACAAAACTTAGTCGGCCTTTTAATAATTTCCGAGTGTTCAAAGAAACTTATTGAATCCTACCTGGCAAACCGTGTTCAGTCAGTCTTCCTTAATAACCAATTTTCGAGACCACTACATGTACCTAAAGGTGTTCCGCAAGGCTCAATTCTGGGCCCTCTTTTATTTTCAATGTACGCCAATGACTTGCCAGATCATGTAAAGTATTGTAAAGTACACATGTACGCCGATGACGTCCAACTATATCTTTGCAGTCCACTAATATCTTCCAGAGAAAACGTAGCAAAACTTAATGATGATTTAAATAATATTTATAACTGGGAAACTGCTAATGAACTTTGTCTGAATCCCCTCAAGTTCAAATGTCTCATTATGCACAAGAAAACTCTACGTCATAATCTAGATTTTGATATTGTTCTCAACAATCAGAGAACTGAAATTGTGTCCTCATCAAAAAATCTGGGTATTGTTTTTAATGACACACTTAGTTGGAACAATCATGTAAACGTTGTGGTAGGGAGAACGTATGGTATGCTTCGGACGCTTTGGGCGACTCAATCTTGCACTCCATTAAATATAAGAATAATACTTGCAAAATCTTACCTATTGCCGGTTTTATTATACGGGTGTGAAATTTTTGCTCTATGTGACTCAACTAGTAAGAGAAAACTAAATGTGGCCTTCAATAGAATTATAAGGTATGTTTATGGATTAAACAGACTTGATCGTATTACCTTGTTTTCAACAAGACTATATGGTATGTCGTTTGATAATATTTTAAAATTAAAGGTGCCAGTCCTATTACATAAAATTATATATCAGAAGGAACCATCATACCTTTTCATCCGCTTAACCTTTGCAAGATCCACTAGAGGGAGAAAGCTTGTACGGATAAGATATCGTAGTAAAATTTCTGAATTTCAGTTCTACTTTAATGCCGTTTATCTCTGGAACTTACTACCAAATCAAACACAGAAAATCAACAACGCAATACAGTTGAAAAACAAAATAACTGCTAGTTTTTCAATGCAAATTTAAATTATTTGTCACTTATTGTTTTTAATACACCAATATTATTTCAACCATTTTTCTCTTTTTTTTTCAATCAAAATTTTACCATTTAATTCTTTTATATTAAATTATGTCAAACTCATTCATTAATTTATTAATTTTTTTATTTTATTTATTTTTTTATTTACTTTATATAATTATACAATTTATTTAAATATTTTTGTATACTGTAACTTGTTTTTCTTTAAAAATTCCATTTGAATTAAGCTTGTTTTTGAATATAGTAATCAATATCTTCAGTGGTTGTTTTAGAAGCAAAACGATATACAAAAACAGACTTTTTTGAAGGTATAATACGTAATTCGCGGTGAGCATTTTGTACGTTGTCAGAATTTAAGTATGAGGATGATTGTTTGGTAGCGTCGTTAGAATTTACTTTTTCGATGAAGTTCTTTTGAGTAGGAGTAGAAGGTAAACTGCAAAGGTGAGTGATAACTCCAGTTAAGTTGTTGTTCGATGATGAGTGACCAGGCCTCAGAGCTGTATTTGCCTTATTTATAGTCCAAGCAGATTTATGACGTTTAGGCGATGATTTCGGCGAAGACTTAGGATTATCCAAAGATTTACTATAATCACAAATACGGCTTGCAACATCTGAGATTTCCTTTTGAATTTCAAGAAAAATATTCTTTCGCGCTTGAAAAAATAATAAAGATCGACCTCGATCTTTCTGCAATGAGTGCAACACCAACCTAACCCGTCATGTCTCGAAATCTCTTTGCCATGCATGGTCATTGGGCTCCACTTCCTATGTCTATTGAATATTGTAAGCGATCTTTAGTGGGTAAACGCTATAGAGATCTTCTTCAAATTTGTAATTCTTATCCACGAAGACGAATTGATGTTTCAAGACTTTCACCAGCACTCTTACGCAACACTCCGACATGACATGCGAAAGGCTTTTTCTACAACGATCAGTATGTTTAGCATTACCATTTGATCTAGTATGACTGAGTTGTTTAATTGCTCTCTTCACACTTGACGAAGTTAGATAAATATTTCGCATATATTTTGTACGAAATTTTTGAACTTCAGCCGCCAAACCTTCATAATTTGTAAAATATTGTTCAACATTGATAACGCATTATTCTATCACATAGTGTTCCATTTTTACTAACCCTAAACTCTCAGCTGTGAAAATATAGTTTTCCTTTGGTTGCCATTATTTTGCTGCGAAATTGATGGCAAATTCAAATTTTTTATTAATTTTGGGATACCCTTAGATCGCTGAAATTTTGGCCATAATATTTATACAATATAGCGTTTCACATACAAGTTAATTTTGCTAGAGATATCGGTTAGTAGATATCTTTGTTAGAAATGTCTTCGATGATAATTAATTTTGCAAATCTCTCACAACTACAAATCCGTGCTTACATTTTGCAAACCTTTCCAATTTTTTGCACTCATATACTCTTCTTGCACACCCAGAAATGCAATTCGTATAATATTGTTAATCTAGAAGCTGCTAAAAATCCTAAAAATTTTATTGGTCGTCCATTATGAAAAAACTTTTAAAATTGCTCAATAATATTTTTAACACTTTTTCCGCTCTCTTTTCCCAATATCTTTTTTATTGTATTAAATGTTGATGTTGTCTTCATGACCGATCATTTTGAATTTTAAAACTGTACGAAAAGTTTTCCGACTTGGTTATTGAGCTATTAATATCCGGATTTGTACATGTGAAAAAATTTTTGTTTACACCATTTTTTTCCCAATTTGCCTTTTCAATAGCTGATGTGTGATTTAGTGAAATTTTTTCACCCTTTTTATTGCTCACTAAAAATCTTTTTGCTGTGTGCAATTCTATGCTAGTCAATTATTGAAATTCGTATATTTTATAAAATTTAATATTATTTTTATTATCCCTCCAACTTGCTATAAAATCCTTTTTTTACTTATGGAAATCCATTATGATATACAAACTTTATTTCGTTTTCTCCATGGCCACTGTTAGATTTGCCTTTTCAGCATTTAAAATAAAAATGTTTTTATTTGTTGGATTTGTAGTCATTTTTCAGATATATTGCAGTTAATACTGTAATTAGTGTTAATAATACGAAAATGTTTTTTTTTTTATTTAAATTTTTTTTCGTTTGTTCCACTGTACTAAGCACAAAATTGAATTTTCTATTCAAACCTTCTTGTATAGATAATATTCCAAGCACTGATGTTAATTTTGTAATTTCAATATTGCTCTTCTTTGCTCTCCAATGTTTGAATACATTGGAAGAGAATATCGTACAGTAGGCCTTGAATCAAATTATCTTTCTTGCTTTTTTTGTTAGATTAATATTATAATCCAGTTTTAATTAAATTTTTCTGGAAAATAGTGAATATAAGAAATTACATTTTGTTCCTATCATCGAAATCACAGTATTTAAAAACATCTCCCTGCTCTCCCGGGAAACGAAAAAGAGTAGAAATTTTCAGTAATTTTTAAACAACGCAATAGGAACAGATCGACTCCAACTACCTTAAAAAGGGATCAATCATCCACAGTGAATATTATTGCTACCAAAATACGTCTGCATTTTGCCAAAAAAAGGAGAGAATATACGAAATTTCCATGAAGAAATCTACCCACTACGCTACAAGTTGCCCCCCCCATTCATTGCATTATCCACATTTCTAGTCCTCAAACATAACTTTGCTTTGATCAATATATTGGAGAAACAAGGTAACTACGTTGATTTGAAAAAGCTTTTCAGCATTCCTTCGAAAAGCTTTAAAAATCCAACCATCTGATGAAATCATTTGCCAAATATTTGCAAATATCCAAAAGACTTAAATTATTGCTTCAGCTCGAAATATTTGGTCGAGATGTGCCTTGAATAATTTCAGGCATTGTGGCAATTGCTCTGAACTTACTTTTGCCGTACCCACTGATCACAATATTTTTCACTGTACTGCTCAAAAATGCATATTGAAAAATATATCAGCTGATCATTTAAATACTTTATTAAAATTATTTTACAAGATGAAGCCACATATCATACAACCCGTGAAACGAATCAATTACTGAGGTATTTTCTAGTCGTTTATATTCTAGTTGCGGGCCCCACATATCGTGTGTTTTAACACAATTGGACTTCCTTTTATGGGGTTATTTGGATTCAAAGTTCTACGCAAACAAGCTTCAATGAAATTTAGATACATTTGTGCAAAATGGTGATGAAAAATTTCGACAAAAGTGTGCATATGTGACAGAAAACCGTGAACGTCATTGGCTCAATGTACTGCTCCATACATAACTCTATGTTATGAACTTTTTTCTGACTTTTGGAATACGCCTTATATAAGCAAACATATCCATCCAAGAATATAATAATAGAACAACTTGATGGCTTCGTGAAGCTAGTCACGAACATTTTGTCGGTTTAACTGGTGAACCAATTTCTTGTAATCACTACTTTTCACTATCCTCTTTAGTCTCATATATTACCAGGATAATGCGAGGCACTAATAGGGGACATCCCTTGAGTATTGGAACAATGAAAAAGAAAAATGAATAAAGTAAGTGCGACATACTGCAATATTCATTTAAATTCTCAAAGAAAGAGATTTTAATACAATTGAGATTAATTTTTTTTTTTTAAATTGTTCTTTTTCTTTTTGAGTTGCAGTGCAAAGAAGAATGGAAAATGATAAAGAAACTCATTGAACACACGATATCGTGGGAGTCGTAAAATGTTAATTATTTTCTTGTTGATTTTCATAAACAAGTGCCGTCATCATACATTAAAGCCAAAGGACCACATGACCGTTAATGTAAATACAGACACACCCATACACATACACACTCGCGCACATCCACCTACAAAGTACACAAAAGTACTTGTTCACAAGCACTCAACAACTACAGCAACAACAGCACGACACAATTCTCAAGTTGTTGTAAGCTTTCTTTGTCTTGATAGTAAAATACACACACTTTGGGAATAACAAGAACAACACTCTTAGTTATCCACTTTTGTTCCATCAGCCAAATAAAAGCTGAGTAACCGGAGTACAACACATAAAGTCACCAAAGTACTTAATAAAAAGACTGATAAAATATTTAAATATTACAACTTAAGTTTTGTTTGTTTTAAAGTGAAGTGGAATTTTTAAAAACATATTAAATATTTAACTAAAATTCGTTTCTTGTTTTTGTTGTTAAGCAACATTTTATTTCTGTTGTTCAAATTCCAGCTCAGATTATGATATAAAAAAGGAAGTCTTTGTAACTGGAATCCCTTGCGAACAAATGTCATGGTTAGTAAATATTCACCGGATCTACCTTATAAAATTAGCGATGTTACTAATAAATTCCAACGATGGTAACACAAGAAGCATACATCCTACACAATGAATTTTAGAGTTACATAGTGAATGCATACAATTTTAACTGTTTACACGTACAACAAATTGTCAAAATTTTTTAAAATTAAATGACCAAAACCCAATGCAGAATCAGATGCGTTATTTTCAAATGTTATAACATCTTATAAGATCTAAGCTGATCAAGGATAATCATCTTTGCCACGATTTTATTAATAGCAGAAATGTTTTTGCAAAGGCCGTATTTTAAGTATTGGCCGCGAAAATAAATGGGGAAATAGAATTTTGACCCCACATTTGTGCTCGTGACACGTATCATAATATAAGGCTACTGTATCAATTTAAATTACAATGCAAAAGCCATTCTGGGGTTAGAGAAATTCAAAATCAGGGTGCTATTACTAGGCCAGTACAGTAAAATCTCTAAAGGTTTTGGCGTTCTCAGGGTTTTGCGTTTTATGACCTTTTATATTTTTTATTTTATTTCAGTGATGTTTGTCTGCTTACTTTTTCAGCTATAACCCAATGATTATTTCATTCTTCAGCAAGTGCTTTCAGAAAATCATTTGGACTAAAACTATCGAATAAAATCTTCAAAAAATTTTAATTTCCTACCACCCTTTTATACCCTCCACCCCAGTCTACGGAGGGTATATATAAGTTTGTCATTTCCTTTCTTCACAATGAATTTATAAATTAATTTATCTTTAAAAGAAAAATTTATTTTTATTTACATCCTGCAGACAAGCCAAACGGCTTCGTGGGATTATAGACATACCTTAATTGTAATTTAAATTGTCTCAATAAATATGAATTAAAAAAAAAAAAAAACATTTTGCTGCCACGTTTCAGGTTTTTGCTCTATCATTCTCAATGTCAATTTTTGTCAGTTGTACAGGGTGTGCCAATTGATAATAAAAAAAAATCGTTAAGCATAATATCACATTGCAACATTTTTGCATTGAATGCATATTTCGAATGGGTTTTCTTAGTTTCGATAAGTACTTCGAGAACCGCGCAACAGAAAGAGTTTGCATTTTATGTGTTGCACTGTGTATGTAGCAACTTTAACAATTTATATCAATTTGTTGATTACACTGTGCGACAGCCAAAATCAGGATGGGATGAAACACCGTTGAAAGTTATATCGGTAGAAAAAAAAAGTTATACGTTTCCAGCCGTTTCGCTGGGTCACATCTAGGAATCGAGGTATATCGATTTGAGCATAGTAAGTATCGTATAGGGAAATTTGTCACGTTTTGGGCTCTTTTGTTCGACATAACTCGAGAACTGCTAGTCCAATTTTGGTGAAACAAATTTAGAAAAATTTAGAATTAAAAAACTTTAATCTACTTTTATACCATTTCTCAACACAGTCAGCAATTTCGCAGTTATTAATAAATTTATTTAAAAAAAAATAATATTTTGCCTAAAAAATTAAAATTTTAAAATTTATGAATTTAAAAATCACGCAAAATTCAAAACGGGAAAAAGTGTCAAGTCTTATTACTTTGGCGTAAATTCACATAGCCTGTGCAAAAAATGGACATGGATCATGAAAAACGATGAACGCGTTTCGTTTCTATTCATTTTGAAGTAAACGCTTCTCATTAGAAAAAACTTTGATGACTTTTTGTGATTCTAAGAATTAAAAAAAAAATAACCAAAAGTTCGTGTCATTTTTATGATTGCGGTAACAAACTAAGAAACGGCCATAAATGTGTGCAGACAATTAAAGGGAAAAGAGGAAATTGCACTTTTTTTATTGATGTGGGATTTTGCAAGCGATTATTTTTTTTACAGAAATTCCACTCACATTTATGAGTGCTCATTATTTGGAAAGTTATAAGAAATTTGCAACGAATTTGTATGAGCCCTGGTTTTAGAAGGCCCAATCAGGTAAATATGCTCCCTTAACAGATGCGTCCATTCATAAGTACCTGTCAGTTAAATATGGAAGAATACGTAGTATATATAGGTGTTCATTGTCGTTTTATGTCAATCTACGAACGCGAGAAGTGCGGTTTTTTTAAAGTGAATAAAAGCGAAACGCGTACATCGATTTTCATGATATATGTCTCATTTTGTTCATAGGTTATGTGACTTTACGTGAAAGTAATAGGACTTTAAACTTTTTTCCGTTTTGGATTTTTTATGAATTAAAAAAAAATTTTTTTAGGCAAAAAATATTTTTTTTCTTCATAAATTTATTTATAATTGTGAAACTGTTGCTTATGTAGCGAAATGAAACACCGAGACACGTATAACTTCTTTTTTTTAAGTTTGTTTGTTATTTTTTTGGCCAAGTTATATAAATTATATATGATTTTGGTTGAGCTAATTGGGCCTATTATATTAATGTAAATAAAAACCTTTTATTACATATTTCTCCCAACGTTTCGTCAATTTCTTGTTGACATCTTCAGGGGTTTGTCTATTTAATTTTTACATAAACATTAAATTAATACAAAAATAGTATACATCATATATTATAAACTTACAATTTCCAATTAATTTTTTCACATTAAATTATAAATTGCTTACATAAAACAAAAAACATAAAACATAAAACATTTAACATATACTAAAATTAAATTTAACACACAACTTAAAATAATATCACAGTTTTTTCTTCTATTTTATTGCAACTCTGTAACTTGTACTTATATTATCTGTGTCTTCCTTTAGATTCATCGTTTTGTCTATTTTTTGTTGTATACGTAAGCTTTCAATTGTGTAACGTTTTTTATGTTTTGTTTCTATGTCTAGTATTCTTATTCTATTGAAGTCGGGTTCATGTTTTTCGTTGATCATATGTTTTGAAAAGGCCTTGCCTTTGTTTCTCAATGTCATTTGTGTTCGCTCACTCTTGTTTGTAGATTTCTTTTTGTTGTGCCGATGTATATTAGATCACATTTTTGTTCGTCGTTTCCCTTACATGCTATTTCGTACACAACATTGTTTTGTTGTTGTTTTTCAACAGGTTCAACTCGGTTATTGCTTCGTCAAGTAAACTGTCTAATACTATATTCGCTATGGTGGGTGATAGAGGATTCCCCATCGGCATTCCGAAGACTTGGCTGTAGATTTTATTTTCGTAAACAAAATAATTGTTATACATTAGGCAAAATTTGATTATTTTTAAGAACTTAGCTCTCGAAATTTTAGTTATGTTCTTTATTGTATCCCATTTTACCGATATAACTTTCCCCGGTGGCTTCATCACATCCCGATCACTGAACCCTACCATTTGTCGCACAGTGTTATTTGACAAATATAAGTGTCACTAAACATAATATTATATTATACTTAAACTCTTAATTTGCCGTTGTTATAATTTTTACATATGATTTACATTAACTGTCTAATTTTATGTAACATTTGTATCGTTATAAATACTCTGAAAGGATTAATACATAATTGATTTGGAAACACACACCGAAATAATTGAATGTGGTAAAAAATATGTAACTTTTGAAGAAGGCTGCATGGACATCATTAATTATCGGACTGGAACTTCCAATCAAGATGTAAATGTTGAAATAAGGAGTTATAAATAAGGAGTTAGATCGATTAAATGTTTACGTACAAAAAATGTAAAAATAAAAGGATCTTCTTTTTTCTCCGAATCATGTTTCTTATCAATCTTCAAATTCTTCTGATACTTCTTAATAACATTGGAAACAGTTTGATTGCTGTTTATTTGACCAACTTTTTGTAGCATTAAATAGGATTTCTTGAAAACTTTTTATAATTTTAGCAAGTGCTTATATTTCGTCACTCATTTTTATCAAACTACTAGCAAATAAATAGGGTTGTAATTAAGCATAATAAAAACACGAACATTAATTAAAAAAAGAAAGAAAAAATAATTAAAAATTGTTTTTAAATTGTTGCAATGGCTGAATGCCATAAATGCAAAAGAACAATCCGCGGCGAAACAGGAATATTATGTGCAGGAGTATGTGGAAAAGTATATCATTGCGTGGATAAATGCTCAGGTCTGGATCAATATTCCTCAAAAATTTTGGAAACCCATTCATTTGTTAGATTTATGTGTGATGATTGTGTGCAGTATATCCATAATGTAGATTTTGTACTAAAGTAGATCCAAGATGGTGTCGCCAAAAACAAAATAAACCTAGCTGAATACAAATCCGAATTTAAAGTGTCATTAAAGCAAAATGAAAATGAAATCAAACAAAGACTGAAAAAAATAGATAATGCGCAAAAAATTTGTGAAAAAAACGTAAAAGAAATAAAAAAAACCTCTGCGGCGTGGTAAATGAATTCGAAAATAAAAATAAAGACTTCTTTAACAAAATCGAAGAAAACAATGCAAAGATATGTAAAGAAATAAAGAAAACTATAAAAGAAACAAATGACAATCAAAACAAACTGTCATTCGCTGAAATAATAAAAAAGAATACAAAGCTGCCAGATTTTAAAAACAAGTACCACTAATAATAAAACCTAAAGAAAAACAAAGCGTGGGGAAAACAAAATAGGATCTGAACAATAAGGTGGATCCAATTAACCTAAATATAACAAACATTGAAAACCGAAGAAATGGAACAATTGTGATACAAAGTGAAAATGATACAGAAAGAGAAAAAATAAAAATAAAAAAGAAGAAGAAATAATGAAGAAAATTAAGAGACAAAATAAGCAATTGCAAGATCATGAAATGAAAATAGTGAAATCTTACGAATTCAAAATATATAATAAAGTAATTTATAATGTGAAAACAAAAGTAGACAGAGAAACTTACACAAAAATTAAGACAGCACAAAAATTAAATATTGGATGGGAAAAATGTAGAATATTTGATGGAACTGACATAATTCAATGCTATAAATGCCAATGATATAATCATGAGGCGGTCGGGTGTAAAAATGAAGAAACATGTTATAGATGCCACGGAAACCACAAATCAAAGGAATGCGAAAAAGAAATAATTAATAAATGTATTAACTGTATAAGAACAAATAAGAAGCTTAATATGGGACTTGACGAAATTCATATCGTATCAAATGGAGAATGTCCGGTATATCAAAATATGCTTAATATGAAAAAGAAAAGGCTGGGGTTAATAGTTCAACAATCACAGGAAATACATGGTATCTACACAAATATATGCGGATTAGTTAATAACTATATTCAATTGGAAATAATTGCTGATAAAAAAAAACCCAGACTTCATTGTACTTACATAGACCCATTTAACAAAAGATATAGATGAACTACATGAATATAATCAATATAATACACGGTCAAACTCAAAGCGGAAGGGGGGACTTACTATATATTTTAAAAAACTATGGAACATTACACAAATTTTTGAAAAAACTTCCGACTCAAATTATTGGATTAGTGCTTACGTGGCCAAATTTGGTAAAAAAAAAACATATCGTAATAATGGCGGTTTATAGATCACCAAGTAGCAGTGAAACAGAATTTTGTACAGTATTTGAGCAATTAATTGAAGACATATCTGAAACAACTTATGATATAATAGTAGCAGGTGACTTCAACATCGATTGGAATAAAGAAGAAACATATAAAAGCAGATTGGAAAATGTTTTGCATGATAATGGACTAAAGCAGATAGTAAACGAATACACAAGAATCACAAAAAATTCGAGAACAATAATAGACTACGTTATAACAAATAGTGATCATATAACAACGAAAATATTAGACCATAAAGCAATAGATATAAAAATTGAATATAAAAATTAAAATCAAAACCAAAGAAATAGAAAAGAAATTGAAATATTTAATTATAATGAGGATATATTCAATAGAGAACTCAGTGCAATAATAGAATATAATGAAAACAAGTAAGAAAATTATAATCGGTCGAGACCGACTATATGATACCCTATACCATACGTTTAGAGACCCTATCTCTTAGGCCCAACTAACTGGATATAGAAAATAAGCATAAACCAAATTTGTGTGGGATTTTTATTAATTTCTTTGGCTGTAGATATGAAAAAGTTCATATCGGATGCTATATCTATATGAGGACTAGGCCCAAAAATGGAACGATCCTGACTATGTTTGGTTAAGTCTCTTGTATTTTGCAAAAATATATACAAACAAAATTTGAGAAGAATCAGTGCAATATTTTTGTTTTTTGATAGATTTAAGTGAAGAACGGGAAGCAGCTCTATATGGGGCCTATGACTAAGAGTTATCCAATAGGGATCATTTTTGGACTACTGATTAATGGAAGTAATATATACATACAAACCCAATTTGACTAAAATTTTTATGTTGATTTGGATCTTATAGCAATATATGTTGATTTCATACCACAGAGTGGTATAGGGAATAATTATAGTGTTAATAAGAGCGTAGATATAATTGACACATGTATCGAAAATACGATTAAAAAATTTACAGACAAAAAAATAGTGAATATAAAGAGCGATGTTAACAAATGGTTCAACGAAGACTTAAAAATACTCAAAAGAAAAAAAAATTATTAAATACCAAATCGCTAAAACGGAAAATACAGAATCTGCATGGAATGAATATAAATTAATAAGAAATATGTATAAAAATAAAATTGAAAATGGAAAAAACAAATATGTTAACAACAAAATAAATAATTCCAAAGACCAGAAAAAAATGTGGAATTAAATAAAAAACTTAGTACTTAAGGAAAATGCCAATGTGATAAAAAATGTGATGTTTAACAATATAGAGTATAAGGATGACTGTCAAATCGCTACCCAATTTAATAATTATTTTGTCGATAGTATTAAATCAATAATGGATGCAGTAGAAAAAATGCAATATACAAACAACATACCTGTGATATTTTCTAGATTTAAATTTCGTGCAATATCTTTAATAGAACTTATGCAAATGCCTAAAGAACAAATAAGATTTTAACAAAGTCTCAATTAAGATAGTTTTAGATAATTGGTACATTATTGGTAAAAATATGCTTTACATTATAAATAAATCTTTCAAGACTGGTATATTCCCTGAAAATTGGAATTATTCTATGGTAACACCTGTAGAAAAAATAGCCAAAACAAGCAAATGTGAAGAATTCCGACCAATAAACACCTTAAAAACATTTGAAAAAATTATAGAAAAAATTGCTAAAGAACAGTTGGAAAGCTATATGGAAGAAAATTATATGTTTTCAAAATATCAGTCTGGTTTCAGAAAAAAATACTCATGCGAAACATCGGTAAACTATGTGATAAATAAATGGAAATATTGTAATAAAAATAATAAGATAATGGCAATTTTCTTGGACCTCAAAAGAGCGTTCGAGACTATCGATAGAGAGCTATTGATTAAAAAACTGTATATGTATGGTATCAGAGAAAATGAACTGCAATGGTTTAAATCATATCTGACAAACCGAAAACAAATTACGAAAGTTAATGGTGTTAAATCGGATAAAATTGATAATAAAATTGGAGTGCCACAAGGTTCTATATTAGGAGCACTATTATTTATAATATATATAAATGATATGCCCAATATTTTAAATAAATGTGAGATAATTCTATATGCTGATGACGCACTGATCTATGCTCAAGGAAATACAGAGGAACAATGTAAAGATAATATAATGCATGATATCAACAAAATAAACAATTGGCTGAAAATGAACAAATTAAAACTAAACGAAAAAAAACTAAAATAATGGAAATAAACATGAACAGTAACACAGTTTTTAAAATTAATAATGAAACAATTGAAAAAGTTAATCAAATAAAATATCTGGGTTTCATAATCGATAAAGACTTAAAATTTAAACATCACGTCGATTACATATGTAAGAAAATTGGAAAAAAATCGGCTTTTTTAAACGGGTGCGAAATAAAATATCGATAACAACAGCAATAAATATGTATAACACAATGATAAAACCTCATTTTGAATTCGGCTCCACAATTCTATATACCTGCTGCACAACAACACAATTGGAAAGATTGCAAAAACTTCAAAATAAAGCTATGCGTTCTATTTTAAAATGTAACAGATATACTCCCATCCAAAATATGCTAGATACATTGAAATGGCTGAACATACAACAAAGATTAGAATTTAATACGTTGAATTTTGTCCAAAAGATGAAGATGGGTAATGCTCCAGAATACTTGATCGACCAACTGATGTACGTGGGAGAAGCTCAACCGTATAACTGAAGAAACGCGGAAAACTTTAGATTACAAAGGGTGACAACAACAGCAATGCAAAGATCTCTCTTCTTCAAGGGACTAAAAATATATAATACGTTACCTAACTATGTCAAATTAGAAAGAAATGTTAATGTTTTTAAAAGAAATGTCACACAATTTTTAAGACATAATAACACAAATCAAGAAGTTGTATAAAAATTGTTAAATATTAATTATTAGTTTTAAATTAAAGTATAATAAATACTACTGCTAAAAAAAAAAAAAAAAAAAAATGAACATATTTTTTAAATATAACTTGATCAGAAAATAAAACAAATAATATTTAGGAAAAAGTGTGTTAAGATATATTTCGATCTCACTCCTTATCTAGAATATTATGATAGTCAGAGCCTTAAAACTGAGTATTACTTCACAAATTATTAGTCGAAGTAATAGAGAAAAAATTGGGAGGGATCGTTGCAGTAGACGTGGTCTCACCAATTCATAGTAATATATGTGTATGAAGAGCTCTGATAACGAAAACTTTGGTACTTTATTTCAGTCAAGAGGTTATTTATTTGTGTCAAGTGCACCAACTTTTGAAACCGATGTCTTCCGATCGGGATGAAATTCGCGCCAAGGTTAGTCTTATTGGATAGTAGTTTAGACACAATTTTTCAATAAGATCGGTCCAGATCTCTCAGAGTTAGAGGGGATCAAAATTTGACATTTTGGACAAACAGGTGTTTTTTCTCATCCATGTAATTTATTACCTATTGTTCTTAGAAAATTTTCTCCCAAATAGTTTAGATAGCTATTTCTTCAATATTTCGGAAAAAAATACTTTAAAAAAAAAAAAAATTTAGACTTTTTTTTGCTAAACTAAAGCATTTTTTGCCTATTTTCAAAAAGTTTTTTTTTCATAAGAAAGCTTAGGATTTTTCCTTTAAGAGCTTTTTGGTCGCTTAGTGGGATGGGAATGGGATATCTATAAAAATAAATATTTTGTAACTCAAGACAACGGTTTTTCAATTTTTCACAAATGCACTATTTTGAATTTTTTCCTATTTGTGTGTAAAACCTTACAAATAAAACTTATACTGAGAAACTAGACAAATTAACCTTTCCGAAGGTATGTAACATATCTTCATAACATAACAGAAGAGAATGGTTCCCTGTAACCTTGAAGAATTATTTGCAATATTTCAATCTGAACGCGAGGATGTTAATATTGGCTTCACGAAATTTACCCAAATGAGGACAAAACATTGCGTTTTGGCAGAAAGCGGCGGAACTCACACAGTATGCGTTTGCATTTACCATGAAAATGTTAAACTGATGTTGAAGGAAATCAACTTAAAGTATTTAACAGATGATTCGGAAGAAGATTTACACGATTAGCGCGATTGCCTTAAATTGACTATGTGTCCTAATGCAACAACTTCTTGCCACTTAGGTGAATGTACCAAATGCCCGAAAACTACATTCATCAAAGAAAACTTAATCAACTCTTTAAATCGAGAATATATAGAGGAGGTCAAATTTGATTCTTGGATTCAGACTGACAGATGCACATTGAAAACAATCATTTTAAATGTGGATGACTTTGTGGAAGAAATGTGTACAGGATTGCTAAACTTGAGAAACCATGACTTTTTAGTCAAAGAGCAATGGTCATTCTTCAAGGATTTGAAGATACATTTGAAGTCTGGTGAATTCGTTATTTCATATGATTTCGCAGAAAACTATAAATATGTTCTTCAGGATGCCATACAAGCATTCCACTTCAATAACGACCAAGCAACTATATTCACAGTAGTTATTTACTACATGAAAGATGAAAAACTGGAACACAAAAGTATGGCAATCATATCCGACGATTTAAAACATGATACTGTTGCAATTTATGAGTACCAGAAGATAATACTACTACGTTTCGGACGGAGCTCGTCAACATTTTAAAAACAAAAGTAGCTTGGCAAATCTTATGGCCCATGAAAAAGATTTTGGAATGCCAGCTGCTCATGGTAAAGGAGCATGTGATGGTATTGGAGCAAACCTTAAAAGGAATGCAGCGAAGTATAGCCTCCAGTGGTCTCATCAAGATCGCATCTTATATGCGACTGCTTTATTCCATTGGGCAAAGAGTTATTGTAAAGAAACTAAAATAGTTTTTAGTAGCAAAGAGGATCATCAAGAAACATTGAAAACACTGAAGAGCAGATTCGATGCTGCGGTAACAATCGATGGCACCTCAATACCATGCTTTTATACCGCTTGTCGATGGAAGACTCAAGTTGAAAAAGTTTTCTGCCTCTATTCAATGCGATTTCTTTCCAAAGACAACAAATAAACCAGCAGCGAAATCAACAGCTGAACCTAGTAACGCCAAGGAAGGATTGACAAAAAAAAAACGCAGTAGATAAAGACGACAAAAAAGCTGGATGAAAGACTGGGTATTTAAAAATTTACAAGACTTAAATACTTCATCAGATACAATAAATTAAGTATAAAAATAGTTATGATATAAATGGATCAAATGCAATTAAGATTAAATTTTAATAAATTATTTATCTTTTTATTTTTAATATTATTATTATTATACATTAATTTAATTATTATTAAAAATAAATAAAAAATAATAATTTTTTAACATTTCTATAGAAAAAAGCGATTTTTTTCCTGAGCTTAACATATTCTGGGTATTACAGTATCGAGGGTATAAAATTTTAGTTATGTTATATACCTTCAGAAAGTTTAGTTTGTCTAGTTTCTCAGTATAAGTTTTATTTGCAAGGTTTTTCACACAAATAGGAAAAAATTCAAAATAGCGCATTTGTGAAAAATTGAAAAACCGTTGTCTTGAGTTACAAAACATTTATTTTGATAGATATCCCACTACCATCCCACTAAGCGACCAAAAAGCTCTTAAAGGAAAAATCCTAAAAAATGCCCTTTTTTGAAAAAAAGGCAAAAAATGCTTTAATTTAGCAAAAAAAAAAGTCTAAAATTTTTTTTTTTTTTTTAAGTAATTTTTTTCCGAAATATTGAAGAAATAGCTATCTAAACTATTTGGGAGAAAATTTTTTAAGAACAATAGGTAATAAGTTACATGGACGAGAAAAAACTCCTGTTTGGCCAAAATGTCAAATTTTGATCCCCTCTAACTCAGAGAGATCTGGACCGATCTTGTTGAAAAATTGTGTCTAAACTACTATCCAATAGGACTAACCTTGGTGCAAATTTCATCCCGATCGGAAGACATAGGTTTTAAAAGTTGGTGCACTTGACATGAAATCCCCCATATATTAAATTTAATTCTTTAAATTCGTTTCGCTATAGTAGTTTACATTTACAGAATATTTTAATTCCACGCAAAAAACTATTTACGAATGTAGGCTAGGCCGGAATGTTATAATCTAGGTCATAACATAGAAAAACAAGATAAATATCTTCTTAGGCTTTTAATTATATTTTTTCATAATTTTTAAATTTTTTTTTTCTCCTCCTTTTAACTGCAAAAATGGTTTACACTTTTTAATTGCGTCTTTAGAAATTTCCGAATTATTGGTAATGACGGCAAAATATTCAAGTTTAACTATTTTTCCGCCTTATTTATGATTAATAATATTCAATTTTTATTTAACTGTCAACTGTCAACTGCCCTGTTGACTTTTTTGCTTATTGAAAGAAAAGAAAAAAAGAAAGGAAAACTTTATGACAAGGGTTCATGGTATTATTGGTGAATTCTTTTCTTCTCTTGTCTTTTCCGGCTTTCAAATGTGTGTTAGTAAGTTTATGCCGAAGATAACTTTTTCGATTATTTGTTATTCACATTTCAACTTTATTAATTGTATTGTCTGTCTACTTGTTGTTGTTTGTAGCTAAGGATGTTGTTGTGGTGTTAATCAACTTTTTGAAGGGGAATAACTTTTCTTATAATAATTAATTTTTTTTTGCTGTTACTGATTACATAAATGGTAGAGTTTAATTTGAATATCACTTTATCCTTAGCGTTTCAACGTCGCCATGCCTGTCCTACGGATTAACCATATTATTTGAAATTTCATGGTTGACGAGGAGTAGGAGAATTTTGTTTGTTTTACTAATTAAAATGTTGTCATAATCAGCATTAGTTTAAGTTTGTAAAGTTTTTAATGTTTTTCTTGTCCTTCTGTTAGTTGTTTGTGTTCTTCTTGAGATTTCTAATACAATATACACTAAGTTTGTTGTAGGAGATTTTGAAGTGTTTGTTTATTATGGCATGAACACAATCGCACGTGCATAATCACATACACATACACACAATACACACACCCACTCATAAAGATCAAATGTCATGCTTTATTAAAGTTGTTGTGATTAATTTATTAAGTTTTTGTTAGTTGTTTCAAAATAAATTGTCCTTAAAAGTTTTTCCTTATTGTATTTTCTCAAACCTCAAGGGTCATATTTGTATGTTGTTTGTTGCTTCTATTCTATTCAATTGGGTTCATTAAAATATTTTTGAATCACTTCTTCTTGATAAAGTGTTCGTAAGTACCACTTGCCTATTGTGTTGACTTTAGGGCAAAATTATTCATTTTGTAGGCCAAAACCCATGTTTTAAGGAAATGAATTTCAATCTTAGGACCACAATTTTGTCAAATAAAATAAATTCAGATTTAACCTGACTATTAGTGTTTTGAGTCTGTTTGAATAAAATTGCGGATTCCATTTTTTCACACCTATCGTGTATTGCCGTTGTCGCTGAACAAAATAGAATGAGTTCGTGTATCAATAAATATGCACAGCCTCATTATTTTGAAAAGAGATACCAATTTGGTAAATATACAGTTAAATATTTGTGTCTCACAGCAGGTGATTTTGTATTACTGGTTTATAAAATCAAGCAAAAATCTCGAACATTTAATAACTTTGCCATTTGTCAACCGATTGACTTAAGAACACAAGTTTTTAAACGTCAATTCAGTACAATTTTTACCATTTATTTCTTTACGCTAAAACAACGCGCTGAAGTAGTTACGTTGTATATTTAAAATAGACGTTCAGTTGTATTAATTCCGTGTTCATATCGTCGAAAATATCATGGAAATTGACTCAACTAATTTTGCTAGCAGACCGGCCAAGTCGCTTGCAATACGAGCAAACAAAGGGGCGAATGCCTAACACTAAACCTTACTAATTGACGCGCATTTTGATGGCAGACCAGGTTCATTTCACATTCTGTGGCAACGTAACAATCGAAATTTCTGCACTTGGGGAACGGATAACCCACTCAGGTGCGGTAGAGGCAGTGGCTCGATTACATCCCATTTTTTGTATTCAATCCAATCTAGCATAGACGGCAGACAATTATCCAGAGCAGGTACTGAGTTATATTTAGCGAAGATTACGACCAGATTATAACCGTCCAGGCTCTATGTGAGATTTTTAAAAATTTATGGGCAAGTACTACATCGAAAAAGACTTTATATACTCTTATATACTCTTTTTCGAATGTATTGGATACATATTTGATACATCAAAAATAAAAGTTCAGTTAAGTCGTCGATAGTTATTGGTGATTGTTGAAGTTGGTGGCACTGAATGGAATTACATATTTGAATTGGTATCACACCATATGCGACAATTTTGTTTAGTAAGAAACTCGTTTAGTCAAAATTGAACCTCATCTATGAACAAAATTTTGCGATAAAACATCAGGTCAGGTTTCGACTGTTCTAGAGCCAAATCGGCGAAAGAACGACGGATATGAAGGTCTCGTGGCTTTAATTCCAGCCTCTTTCGTTTACACAGGCAATATTCTCTTCAGTACGCACATTCTTTCGACGTGTGCCATCATTAAGAGAGTATATGAAATGTAGTCTATCCATAGTTCGACGGATGGCTTGCTCAGATGGATGATTATGTACGCAATAAAAATCACTAAGTCGTCTATAAGTTGCGCAAATCAATGACTGATTTTTAAAGTAAATTTGAATAATCCGGTACCGTTCTTTCAAGCGTGAATCCATTCAGGATGATTTGCCGGAGTACACTGATCATAAGTGTCAAAAACTAAGCCCACGGTGGCAGTTTCTTTGACAGCTAACAATTTCGTAAGTTCTATCTAAGCAAAAAAAAAAACTACAACTTTTTTAACAAGTTTAGTGTTCAAGGGTTATTATTTGAATTTAGGTGCTAATTGGAAATTATAGCAGACTTAATATTTTGCTTTGTGTTCTGAAGCAATCAAGATTTAGAATTGATTTTATTTTCATAAAACAATTGCTTATAAATACCCTATGAGAAGTTCTAGACTTCTACTCTAAGAGTGACTTTCTAAAGTATACTCAATAACTTAAATTCTAAGAGCGACTTTCTAAAGTACACTCAATAACTCTAAATATTATCAATGCATTTTTGATGGGGTGGAGTCTCTCTCCATGTCAGTTTTCATTCATAGAGTTTTACTTTTAACTCTAAATTAATTGGATGTTTTGTTAATAGAAACTGCATGTGAGGCAATTTCCTTACTCAAAGTAAAATCAAAACAAATGTTAATGGGTCACTAGTTTCAATTGCATTAGCCAACTGTGTTGGTGGTTTACCCCAAAAACTATATGAGTATTACTCATGTTACTAAAGAAAAGAAACAGAGACTCAACCGTACCACAAATCATTGTTGTATGCATGGCGTTATTATTTACATTAACTTACTCGCTATACCATGCATACGTTACACCAGCTCTTGCTCGAAGAAATTGAGTGCATTCCGTATTACTTGAAAATAGTCCAAAGAGCATATTAAATAACTCAGTGCTACATGGAAGACTTTAGAAGGTGGTGTAATGAAAACTATTATTTCAAAGGTGTGTGGTAGAGAAGAAGGAAGCATATATTTCAAAAATTCATAAAATTATTCTTTTCTACAACGCACCATTGAAACAAAAATTAAAATTTGTATATTAATCAGTATTAATTGCAATATGTCTGAAAAATGACTACAAAATCTAACGAAAAATATAATGGTTATTGCAAATGACAATCTAACTGGAATTGCAAATGAGTAAATCTAATGACATTATCATTATGCCAGTTATAGAAACATCTGTATCTCTCGATGATGCCGTTCATATCGTTGTTCATATAAGATTACGGCCAGTATGTGTTATTCTTAATCGCTTTCCTTAACAAATTGTTAGGTCGTTATTATTCATCATGAATATTAAAAGATTAAAACCGCGGTTAGATAAATGGTGCAATACAGTATTTTGTGGATAATGTGGATTTTAGTTTTCTTTTCTGGAGGAAAAAAAGATCTAGATAGTTTTCAAATTCAGGGTAAATTCCAGATAAACTTCAACTTTCAGTTCTTGTTCCATTGATACTAATGCCGTTTTCCTTTCTGACAAAAAATGTCCCACTTTATTTGCCTTTTTTTCGAAAAGTGTATTTTTGTATATATTCTAAATAAAGAGCCACCTTATCTATTACACCAATCGAAAGGCCTCAAAGTCGAGGCCTCGCAAATCGCAAAAAATTCCATCCATTGACCTCTTTCAGGACATAGTGTGAGAATATTTCCCCATGGTTCCACTTTTTGAATATTTTCACCCTATGACTTCAAAGAGGATAATAATCAAACTTTTTGCATATCATGAACACAGCTCTTTGAGGCCTTTCGATTGATGTGTAAGATGAGGTTGCTCTAAATTAAGAATATATTAAAAAAATACACTTTTCGAAAAAATGCAAATAAAATGCAACATTTTTTGTCCGAAAAGAAAACGGCATATATTACAAAATCCTTTGCTTAAATCTAGTCCACTTCTAATTTGAACTAGTCCAATAGCATGAGTTTGAGCTTGATTCCATGAGTGAAAGGCAAGCACTAAAATTCTTAGTTGTTATTCATCTTGTTAATAATAATTTATTTTGAAGAACGCGAATTAATATCTATATAGCATACCTGTATAATATCGTAAACTCATTCCACACAAAAAATTTGAACTGATGCAACAAAATCCCTCGATTTCATCCTTACGGATCTGAAAGGTTTTGTGAGTACCTCCTTAGACACAATACAGCTTCTAGGATGGTGAAGTCATACTGAGTGTTGTTTTCCACTAATACCAATAAAATCAGTATTTTTGTGATTGTGTTATACTTTTTGGCTATTGAATATGTTGTTATACATCGATATTGTTATATCTTTAATAGTGTTATTCTTGAGGGTTGTTGAATTAGCTGCAATAATTTTATTGCACCAACACACTCATAACTCACACCGTTTTTGTCTTACTCTGTTGTACAGATGTCTACCCTGAGTGTATAGATGTCTACACATCAATAATGGAACAAAGGAACTTTTTCAATGGTTCTGATAATCTTATTATAACAAAAATTCACATTACGTGTTACGGTAATAAATACGGGCGGAATTGGATGAGGAGCGAAGTGCCTTTTATGCAGAAAATTGTCAAAACGACTTATACGGCTCCAGTCAAAGAATTTAATACCAAATTAAATGCAGCCCATAATTATGTTACACGGAAAATTTCCCTGCGTTACATATTTGATATGCACCGTGCATCAATACTTAGCTATTATCCTTATACAAATAACATGAAATATAGTTTGGAAAATTTTGTATATTTCAAACAACTTTATCCACAACATAAAGATTTTTGACATGCGTAATTAATTATTTATTAAATCTGTAAACAATATAATATTAAAAGTATTAAAAATACTAATATATAAATATTAATAATAATAATGACTTTCAAACTATGGTAGTGTGGCATTAGGAAAACTTCATGTTTTTATTTTCTTTTTATCACTTTAGTGTTGAATTTGTTAGTTTTAGGGGCTCTGCTGTACAATCTACTGTATAAATTTTCTACTTTTTATGAAATATTTATATCATTAATATCTATAATAATAAAATTATAAAAAACTAACGCATAAAAACCATGTTTTTTATACTCCCATTCTTTGTAAATTAATTTTACCATCATGTAATTAAATAATTGATTAACTGAAAATAAAAACCGTTAAAACGGTTTGGTAATTTTTATCCTCGCCACTAGTCTGCCTGCAAGGCCTCAGCTCGATTGGATCGCTGTAAAAGCGATAAAAATAGATCCAAAATTTTTTCGGCTGACAAACAGATACTACGAGTTAAAATAAAGGGAGTAAAAGCAAGTGACATCACATCACCTGTAGTGCGATTCTGTATGTTTTAGCAATAAACGTTAACGTTTACGTTTATTGCTTGTGGTAACAATAGAGTGATACAGTAACTCAATTTTAACAACTTTGTTAAAAATGTCGATGAGGTGGCATCTTTGTTAAACCATATGTCAAAATAAAGAAAAAAAAGAAAGAGGAATTTGAAAAAAATAAAATCTCTAGTCATAAAAATTTATAATTTATTATTTCTGCAGAAGGTAAGTAAATGTTGCGTGTAAATAAATTTTACACCTTCAAAAAAAGCAGCTTGCCGCTCTAGTTGCGTCATTGGAAACTTCACCTTTCGAAAAAACATTGTGCCAACAATATCATCCGTTACATTATGTATGCAACAACTTATAAAGGATTGGTTCATCGATATTCCCCACTGTTATCCTACGTAAATCTGTCAGAACCTTAAAAAATAAAGAAATCTAAGTGCTTGCATTGTTATAACACCGAAGGGCAATTCCACATGTGACGGAATGACATTTTGAGTTGTAGAATTGAAGCTAACGCTATTCCACAAAGCTATTTTGAATTGAAAATTCATTCTTCAGTTTGAAAATGATTGTTAATGATTAAGAGATTTAAAAAAACCTCTGAAACAATTTTTACACTAACCTATTCCTTTATTTTTGAGTAATTTCTCATTGTGTGATGGAATGACATTGTTGCTACCATGACTCTGTCCTAGTATTAAAACCTGGGAACTTTTGTGAATTAAGAAGCTAATCAGTTTTTAAACCAATGCATATTTTACATATGATATATAAGCAATATAAAATTATAATTTTAAGCAACTTGCCTGTAATAGTAACGAATTTTTTAACTGTCATTTGACGTGACGGAATGACAAAAGTTCCTTAAACATGTATTAAAAGAAAATTGAGTAAACAAATAAATTTTATAATTATTTGACTATATAGAATACTTGTAAGAAATTACATTATATAACTTGGAACATATTTAAATATATTTTTAAACTTACTTCAAATAAATGAAAAAATATTTTTTCATCAAAGTTGACATTTGTTTGGAATTGCCCCGAATACACTATAAAAATTACCAATAGCGAGACGGAAGTGGTTGTCCACATCTCGAAGTAAATGACAATTTACTGATGGGTTCATTTCCAAATTATTATTTGAGAGATCATATGCCAAATATCGAAAATACATCACAAAATGAACATCACCACTAAATATTTGCTTAGTTTCTTAAAGTTTATGTCTTTTTTTACGAAAATTAAAAACACTGCAATTAAATTTGTTGTTTTTTTATTATAATTTTATATAATTTACACTTTTTACAAAAAACCACTGAAAATGTTATATATCTTTTTTAACAATTCACAAATTTAAAAAAAAAACAATGGAAAAATTGTTGCCGTTTAGTTAGCTGAAACAGCTGACATTATGATAGGACATAATGGTGAACGGTATTGTTAAAAAAGTTACTGAATAACATTAATGTTAACTTTGCTGTTAAATATTTTAACAATAACAGCTATTATTAAAATTGTATAGAGAATCGCACTACTGATCACTTAATATAATAATCACAAACAAAAAATATCTGATAAAAAAAAGTAAGAAAATTATAGACGGTCTAGACCGACTATACGATACCCTATACCATGCGTTTAGGTCCAACTAATTAGATATAGAAAATAAGCATAAACCAAATTTGAGTGGCATTGTTATTAATTTCTTTGGCTGCAGATATGAAAAAGTTCATATCGGATGCTATATATGAACGGATGCTGACCATGTTTGGCAAAGTCACTTATATTGTGAAAAAATATATACAAACCAAATTTGAAAAAAAATCTGTGCAATATTTTTGTTTTTTGATAGATTTTAGTGAACATTGGGAAGGATCTCTATATGGGGCCTATGAATAAGAATTGTCCTATAGGAATTATTTTTGGACTACTGAATAATGGATATAATAAACACATAAAACCCGATTTGACTGAGATCTATATGATAATTTGGATCTTAGGGCAACTTTTTGGTAATTACAAACAGCAGCACAAAGTCATTATACCCAAACCACGTAGTGGTATATGGTATAAATATATATCTGAAACAAATAAATTTGCCACTCACAGCATATGTTCATGTAACCTTATGGCAGACAAACTTAACATAACATAAAAAAATATTATTAAAAATAATTTAACAACTGATTTACTTTACTACGGGCATGTAAATGATTTAATGTGATTAGTCATAATTTATGATATTAGGTTTCAAATAAATTAATTCAATACGATAATATGTGTAGTTTCTCGAAAATTAATATTATGTTAATTTTGCACAGGTGTAAATCATATATTCGTGAGTGAATATATGAGCATAGAATTTTTCTTTGTTAATTAAAGTTCAGTCAAGCATCTATTTTTACTGCAGATATTAAAAATATTTATATTTTGTTTGTAATGACAATAGCCGTGCGGAATTAGAATTAAGATTACATTAGATTAAAAAGACCATAAGCACCGCTAATCATTGTTTTTTTTTGTGAGGTGTTATCAATGACTCCCTGACTTGTTTCATGTTATTACTACATAAGGTTGTGCGGCCAATTTTTTTGCCTACGAATAACTAAATATAAACATTTGGCTTAAATATTGAGGGTTATTTTCCCAGTTGGAGAGCACTGCCCTCTCATTAGTACGTCCTCTGACAGCACGAATGTTGAAAGAATACTAAGCCAGAAAGGCCCATTTTAATATCTCCGATTGTTTGTTGTTAGCCAGCAATGAACAATACCAAAGTTTCACTAACCGGAATTCATGTTTTATTAGTCTATCGGATCATAAAATGAAATGACACTGAAGAGCTTCTTGGAAAAGTCAGTAGTCTTCAAAATTGGGTCTTATGATCCTCATATGGCTGATAGAATTTCCGATTTCTATATTGTGTACATTCCGAAACTTAAGTAAAATAAGAAAAAATATATCATCTTTATTTCTCACAATATTTTACTCTGTGAACGTGTATTTAAAAGAAAAAAAAATCAAACTTTAAATATCATTCACAGATGGCTGTCTGTTGCTCAAGTATTTTTCTGCTGTTTAAAATTTTCCATCATATTTGTGTTAAACCAATAATAAACTCCCTTTGCCCCCAATAAATTCAAGTAATTTATTCAAATTGTTCAATTTGTTGTTTATAATAAAATTGAAGCGTAAACACAATAAAATATTGATGTAGCAAAATTGAACATTTACACTTATAATGTAATCATCGTTTTCATCATCACTTCCATCAACATAATCATACTTTACATTATTATTGTCATTATTAACGGTTACCTTGAAAAGAAAAACACAACAAAAAAATTTGAATAGGAAACAATAAAACAACATAAACTGGGAAAGAATTGACAATATGTTTAAAACAATGAAATTACATAAACGACCAACGATGATGTGCCATCATTTGTCACACCATCATCCTCAAAAGAGTAAAATATGAGTACAAAAGCTAAATGTGTCAACGAAAACGGAACCAAAAATATTTGCATATACATACTCGCACAGACATATTTACATACGTACGTATATATTGCTATAGTATCGTTGACATTGAAAACCATGGCGGAAACATACATATATATATGCAACGCACAATATAATACAATTGAAAACAAGGAAGAAAGTTATAGTCGGTCCAGGTTGACTATACCACTAGTTTTGGCAAAGTGTCTAATTATGTCAACTTATAAAGTAACAAACTAAATTTTTTAAACTAAAACAATTTTGGAAGCGGATATTGGTAAGAATATGATTTTTAATATATTCTTCCAGAGGTAACAAATGTAAGGCGGTCAGATCTAATCAACGATTGATGGCAATCTAATTTATGAAGATTTCATCTAGAGACGATCAATGTTTACACGGGCAAACATAAATACAAGGCGAAACATAACTAAATCTACTCAATATAATATTCTTTTTACATTAGTTTAAACAAAATGTGTTGTATTTTAAGTTTTTTTTCTAGTTACCGACATCAGCTAAAAGTAATTCTACCCTGTATATGTAGTAGATTTGCGAGTGAAGTGTGTAAAAAGCGCTGCTCCGTGAAAAAAATTTATTTTTTATACAATAAGTTTGTTTAGCTTGTGATATTTTTAGCGCAAAAACAAGCCATTTGAAAGAACATATTTTAATCTTCTTTAAAAGTATTGGGAATTTAAAAATAGATATAAGTTTTGAGCAAAAGGGGTAAAAATCTATTCGGAGCTTATCACCAACAGTGCTTTAGGCTCAGGTAGATAGTCAATGAATTTGAGAGTAATTAAAATACTCCTTTTTAAAAGAATTTTTTTTTAAATATTTTGAGATTAGTTCTATATTATAATTGAAAGAACTTCAAAGTTTGTGCATAAGCCTTAATGTGCCCTACAATATGTTAATACCTGAAAATATTTATTTAAATATTTATCAAGTTGATTTCGATTCCTGTACAACAACACTGAGTTTTATATTTATAGTACAGGAACATTTTACCTTACAAAAAAAAAAAAAAATAAATAAATAAAAAAATAAATAAAAAAATTAAACAATATCGGTTCAAAAATGATTATTTAAAAAATAAAATAAAAATGTTTTAAAACTATTAGCATTGCTATTTAATAGTTGACTAAATGGAAGACTGTACCAAAGACTAGCGGATATTCAGATACTAAGCATAGATGTCTAGGTATTAAAAGCAAGGTTCAGAAAATACACACATGAAACACACAATGTTCTGTTCAAAAGCAGCCAACTCATATCTTTATTTTCATATCAATTATGTGCGTTTCTAAATTTTCTACGGTGCCCAACACAACCATGACTGTGTTCGTTTTAATATTTCGTTATTTACACGAACATTTTTGTATCACATACTTTTTGTTTCGATCACACATAAAGCACACATTTTTGAGTGTTGCTTTATTTGAAGTTCATGTTCTGGTACGTGTACTGAAAAAAAACACAGAACATGTACAATAAACAGGTTCGAGTTCAGTTATATTTTAAACACGACTTAAACACGACTTAAAATATAACTGAACTCGAACCTGTTTATTGTACATGTTCTGTTTTTTCTCACTACACGAGCCACAACACGACCTAAAATATAACTGAAATCGAACCTGTTTATTGTACATGTTCTGTGTTTTTTTTCAGTACACGTACCAGAACATGAACTTCAAATAATGCAACACTCAAAAATGTGTGCTTTATGTGTGATTGAAACAAAAAGTATGTGATACAAAAATGTTCGTGTAAATAACGAAATATTAAATCGAACACAGTCATGGTTGTGTTGGGCACCGAAGAAAATTTAAAAACAAACATAATTGGTCTGAAAATAAAAATATGTGTGTGTTGGTCTAAGTTATGTTTGTTTACATATATGTACGAGTTTTTTATTCAGTGTGTGTTTTTTTCTGAACTCTGATTAAAAGTTAAGTATTTTGTCAAACATATATTTGGCAGTTTGACTGTTTATTATTTGATACAAAAATGTAATCATGTTAATTTTCAACAGATTATCAAGACGGACTCCGAGAAGATTATAGGAAACAGAGGAAACCTTCTCATATTAATAAACAAAACATTTAGTCTCTTATTAGTAACTGAGTTACAGCTTCCTAATAATTCACACCCATACATCAGGGAAGGAAACAGGCACGTCTTGGCAAGTAAGGACCTTATTATTAAAGGAGTGGAATACTGTGTGGACGAGACACCTTGTAATTTTATATAAGTTTGGCCAACCAGTTTATATATTCTCTTAAATTGCTATTGAAAATTATGCGAAGATTTAAGGCCGTGTAAACAATTTTAATTTTCTCGCCATTTAAAACAATATATGTGACCTTCTCCGAGAAAAGGGACCTAATGTGTGAAAATTGAGTTTTGAGAAAAAAACGCATTTAAAGTTTCTACACCCTTTTATGTACCAGAATCCACCGTTTTTGACACAACCCGTTTTTTGACACACTAGGTCCCTTTTCTCGGAGAAGGTCGCATATTCAAAAATTGATTCAATTAAGCTTTTTTACGTACTGCAATGCATTTTGAATTTCGCGGATCAAACAGAACCCGTTTTCTCTAGCCTAAAGTTTGATTTAGATAGAATATACCTGAAGTGATATTTTGAACTAGGCTAATTAAAGTAAGTTGTAAGTCATCTGCGTATAAAAGTGTCTTACAATTAGAGAGGAAAATAATAGTGAACCTCAGATAGAACATCGAGGCTTTCCCCTAATAAGGGATAAGCTATCTGACCATTTACAAATACTGATTGTGTGCGGTTCGAAAGATATGATAACTTAAGTTTGTTTGGTGTGTCCGTAAATCTAAAAAAATTATTCTCTTTTTCAATGAGTATATCATGGTCTACCGCATCGCAAGCCTAAAATGTTCTCACGAACGTCCACAAGAGCCATATCGCAGTTATGACTCTGTCGAAAAGATTACGTAATGAAAAGAAAATTATGAGTACCGACATATGAAATCATTTGTTTATACAATAGTCTCTATTCTCCATTCGACTTAGGTAATGACACAATTTTTGCATGTTTCCATTTTAACATGAACATACATGTTAGCAAATGCAAGGGAAAAAGCAACCTTATAAATTTTGAGTTTCAGTTATCACTTTCAGCTTGTCGAGAACTGATCACCGTTTTAAATTGTTTGGAAAAATATTCGAAATTACTTACATATGTGTTTATTAGCTGTAACCCATCGTAACGAAATAGAAACCGCAATACATTTTGTAGAAAGCTATTTTATTTATATTTGGTGATATTCGATTTTGTCGATTTTTGGTTTTGCGATTTTAGATTTTGGCGATTTGTGAATTGTTTTTTGCGATTTTTGATTTTGGCGATTTTCGTTTTTTAAGATTTAAGATTGATTTTGGCGTTTTTTGATTTTGGCGATTTTCATTATTCGCGATTTTCGCTTTTGGCAATTTTTGATTTTTGCGTTTTTTGTTATTCGTGATTATCAGTTTTGGCACTTTTTGATTTTGGTGATTTTTGTTATCCGTGATTTTCAGTTTTTGGCGATTTTTGATTTAGGCAATTTTAATTTTTTGGGATTTTTGTTATTCGCAATTTTGGGCTTTGGCAATTTTTGTTTTGGCTATTTTTATTTTTGGCGAGTTCGCGATTACCGGTTTTGGAGATTTTTAACGATTTTTAATTTGTTGCGATTTTTGATTTTGGAGATTTTTGGTCTTTGCGATTTTGGATTTTGGCGCTTTTTGTTATTCGTGATTTTCGATTTTGGCGATTTTTAATTTTGGCCATGCCGCCCATATTTTCCACAACTACTCACATTGGTAATTAATGTCAAAAGTTGCAAGACTGTCATTTTCATAGTACTTCATATTTTTTTGTATTGGAGGTGCCACGGCCATTGGTCCAAGCCCGTCCCTAGGCTTTATTTACTGTGATACTCCAGTTATATGATATTAAATATTTACTGGCTATGGGGGGTGCCAGGCCCACTGACCCGATCTCTATTCTCTATTACACTACTCTAGATATACGACATTAAATATATACTTTGTATGGTGGGTGCACGCTCATAGCTCCGATCCCGCCCATTTTTCCGCCACCCTTCAAGTTAGTTTAGTATGTACTTAGGGTGGCCCATAATAAAAAAAGTATCAAACTCTCGTTCGCACCCCCTAGATATATGCGAATAGCAAAAAAGTCAGAAATACAAAATTTTGGACCAATCAAAAAATCATGTGAGTTCGATCAATTTTTTTAATAATTTTTATTTTTTTTAATAAAATTTTGAAAACTCCTTTTTCAAGTTTTGAAAAATTTTCTTAAACAAAATTTTTAAAAATTGATCTAGCTCTAGAGGGTCTTCTTAAATGCATGTTAGAGATCAACTGTGTTAGTTTTCAAATCCCTGTGCTAGAATTTTTTTGACAACGATTTTATTTTTGCGGATTTCGAGAAAAATGGGATTTGTGTAAAATATTCTGTAAATGTATTATTTCGAAATACTTTGTATCAAAAATTCATCACTTGTCTACTTCTAAATGTTATATTTTATCTTAATAATCCATAGTTTCGGAAAAATATAATATGACCCATTAACCCTTTTGGAGTTGGGGTCACATATGACTCCAAGCTAATAAAAGACAATTTATTAAAAAAATTCAAATATTTTGTAAGTGCTATTGAATTTTTAGATACGACACCTAAAATATAATAAATAAATGTGGAGAACTTCCTTTCCTAAAATCTGAGATAAATCCGAGAACGTTAACCCATTATATGTCAATGCCAACTATGGATTTTAAGATATTTTTAAATAAAAAATACCGGAAACGAGTTTTTCTATTAAATTCGCTGAAACCACTGTTTAGAATTTAACAAAAATAATTCGGTTAATTTTTATTTATTTAACCCTTCAGTGCTTCTGGGATCAAAATAATCCATTGTGATATATCTTAGGTGCAATTATCTGCTTATTGCTGCGAATATAAATTAAGACAACTTTTAACCTATTTTCTTATAAAATTATTTTATGTATAAAAACTATCTATATTTTTTTTAAATAAAATAAGAAGATCCAAAAATGATGCAAAGAATATGAAATACAAAATTAATATAATAATATAAAATTATGTTAAATGTCACTCCTGTTAATGTAAAGTGAAATTCGTATGAATGATTAAAATCTAGGTGTTTAAATTTACGATTACTAAAACACTGTCGAACTTGAAAGTTATAAGTTAAGAAGATCAGGTCATGTTTCGAAAATCATAGAGCTTATATCTGATCATCCAAAATTATATTCGCAGTGTTAAATGCGAGGGAAATATTAATCAGCATACTTAATGTGGGTTATGTTATTTGGAAAACGAACAAGCGATAACATATTATCATGAAGAGTCGCTTCGTCATCATTCTCTAAAGTGGGATTCTCAAGGTTGGGAAACAAAACAGCAATGTCGGAGTACCGATTTAAATTCATCGACTATTATTTCAGCTATGGACATTTATGTGTACGATTTTGAAACCTTTTTTATGATTTTTTATGCCAAGATAAAGATTTTGTGTTGATGTTTTTAGATACGAAATACACTTGAATTAGATCCGACCAGATTTCTGAAATATAAATACGTTTGGATAAAATTTGATTCTTAAGTCTTAAGAGTCTACAGGTCTACACAGCTAGCCAAATTAAATATTCCCTGTAGGAGGGCTTTCAATATCTGAAGAAGTAGAACTTAATCAACTTACCTTGCTGGATAGAATATGAGAATATATATTTTTTTGCCAAGTTGGGTAAAAATGTTGAGATAATCGCGATAATTGATAAATTTTGTAGTTGACTTTGAAGTTTTATTTTTAATTCTGAAACTAATTCAAACTCGCTACTGAAATTCAGCACAAAAATGGAGTAGGTAATCAGCATCAAGATGTATGATTTTGTTTGAATATAAAAATACCACATTTGTAATGAACTTTCACACAATTAATTACACGATACCAGAAAACTTTATATAGCGGATATAATAAGCACACACAAACAATAACATAATCTTGATATTGGAATAATTTAAGCCAATCTTATAAGGGTTATTTATATGAGACTAGTTCCTGACATGCACCGAATTTCACCAATGTCAATAGCGATCATCCTCTGTTCAACATCGGAGATAATGCGTTTTATTAAAATATATACATATATTTTTTCAATTTTATTTTATCTATATAAATAAAAAATCTTCCTCTCCATTTTTGTCGTTTTTGTGATTGAGTTAGAACTTAATCAGGCTCAAGATCAAATGTCTGTACTTTAAATAAAGCAAAAAAAAAAAAAATAGCAGCTGTAAAACCTGTCATGCAGAATATAGATAAATTTTTTGAAAGAGATGATCTTTTGAAACATTTAATCTTGAGCCTGGTTAAGTTCTAACTTAATCAAGTAAGAAAATTATAGTCGGTCTAGACCGACCATATTATACCCTATACCATGGTTTAGAGACCCTATCTTTCGGTCCAACTAATTCGATATAGAAAATAAGTATAAACCAAATTTGAGTGGCACTGTTATTATTTTTATACCCTACACCACTATGTGGTTTGGGTATAATGACTTTGTGCTGCTGTTTGTAACAACCAAAAATATTTGACCTACACCCATCTTTAATTATACCGATCGAATCAGAATCACTATCTGATTCGATTTAACGATGTCCGTCCGTCCGTCCGTCCGTCCGTCCGTCTGTCTGTGTGTCCATGTAAAGCTTGTAATCAAACTGCAGGTCGCAAATATGAATGTATATTGATGAAATTTGGTATTTAATCTTTTACCGGCCATGGGATGAAAGCTGTTGCAATTGGTGAGAATCGGTCCATGTTAAGACCTAGCCCCCATACAAATGACCCCTATGTAATCAACATATATTGCCATAAGATCCAAATTATCATACAAATCTTAGTCAAATTGGGTTTGTATGTGTTTATTATATCCATTAATCAGTAGTCCAAAAATGATCCCTATTGGACAGCTCTTTGTCATAGGCCCCATATAGAGCTGCTTCCCGATCTTCACTTAAATTTATCGAAAAACAAAAATATTGCACTGATTCTTCTCAAATTTTGTTTGTTTATATTTTTGCAAAATACAAGAGACTTTTCCAAACATAGTCAGGAACGGTCCATTTTTGGGCCTAGGGTATCGTATAGTCGGTCTAACCGACTATAATTTTCTTACTTGTTTTTTGCAGCAAATATGAAAAAGTTCATATCGGGTGCTATATTTAGGGGACTAGGTCGAAAAATGGACCGATCTTGACCATATTTGGTATAGTTACTTATATTTTGAAAAAAAAATATACAAACCAAATTTGAGAAAAATCTGTGCAATATTTTTGTTTTTTGAAAGATTTAAGTGAAGATCGGGAAGCAGCTTATATGGGACCTATGACTAAAAATTGTCCTATAGGTATTATTTTTAGACTACTGATTAATGGTGATATAATCAGGATAATGATATATTATAATTTGGATCTTATGGCACTTCATGTCGGTTGCATAGGGGTCATTTGTATGGGGGCTAGGTCTGAACATAGACCGAATTTCACCAATTTCAATAGCGTTCATCCTATGGCCGATGAAAGCGTATATATCAAATTTTAAAATATATATATATTCATATTTGCGACCTGTAGTTTGATTACAAGCTTTACATGGACACACAGACGGACATTCCTAATTCGTCTCAGAAAGTGATTCTGAGTCGATCGGTATAATTAAAGATGGGTATAGGTCAAATATTTTTGGTAGCTACAAACAGCAGCACAAAGTCATTATACCCAAACCCCATAGTGGTACAGGGTATAAAAATACATTTATATTTGCGATTTGTAATTTGGTTACAGATAGGTAGCCGAAAAACAGACGAAAGAACGGATGGATGGATAACGTCAAAGTGTCTTAGAGAGTTTATCTACCGACCATAATACAATATTGGTCTACAAAAATTGTGATTTGGTATTTACAAACATCAGCATATATTCCTTCCCCAGGAAAAAAACAAGTAAGAAAATTATAGTCGGTCTAGACCGACTATACGATACCCTATACCATGCGTTTATATACCCTATCTCTCAGACCCAACTAACTGGATATAGAAAATAAGCATAAACCAAATTTGAGTGGGATTTTTATTAATTTTTTCGGCTGCAGTTATGAAAAAGTTCATATCGGATGCTATATCTATATGGGGACTAGGCCTAAAAATGGACCGATCCTGACCATGTTTGGTAGAGTCTCTTGTATTTTGCAAAAATATACACAAACAAAATTTGAGAAGAATTAGTGCAATATTTTTGTTTTTTGTTAGATTTAAGTGAAGATCGGGAAACAGCTCTATATCGGGCCTATAACTAAGAGTTGTCCAATAGGGATAATTTTTGGACAACTGATTAATGGATGTAATATATACATACAAACCCAATTCGACTAAGATTTGTATGATAATTTGGATCTTATGGCAATATATGTTTATTTCATAGGGGTCATTTGTATGGGGGCTAGGTCTGAAGATTGACCGATTCTCACCAATTTCAACAGCGTTCATCCCATGGCTCATAGAGGCTTATATGCCAAACTTCATCAAAATATATTAATATTTGCGACCTGCAGTTTGATTACAAGCTTTACATGCACACACAGACGGACGGACGGACATCGTTAAATCGAATCAGATAGTGATTCTGATTCGATCGGTATAATTAAAGATGGGTGTAGGTCAAATATTTTTGGTTGTTAGAAACAGCAGCACAAAGTCATTATAGCCAAACCACATAGGGTATAAAAAACATTACCAAATAATGGGTTTTAGAAGGAGAAGCAACTGGTTGAAGTTTGCCTGATAAGCTCATTATTTTAACACGGGGATGTCATTGGAGGTAACTAGTTGCCTAGGAACTCATTACTTATTTTCGCTTTGAAAGTAATGCGGTATGCAAGGAGCTGGCATGAAATATAAGTAGCTGTATAACTCATTATTAGTAACGCCTTATTTTCTCTTTAGAACTAATTCAGTGGCCAGGGGAAGTTCATTATTAGTATTGCAAAAATCAATGAGCTGCTATTTCGAAATTTTTCCTGGGTCTACTCTGATCCCCCAGTATTGTGGACTATAAAAGAAATTATAAGTTGTCAAATTAAATGTAACTAATAACGTTTCAAGATATTTCAACTGATGTTGTAGGTAGAAATAATAGTTTTGAAGATAACCACAATTACATTTTTGTGTTTTTAATAATTTTTTCACATATCAAGCTACCATTGTTTGTGAACTTTAAAAGCCATATGTCAGAATTTGTTAAAATTTACGTAGGTTTCCCTTATATACTACCCCTGATATTGTACTTTGCACGGTATGCCATTCACACTTGTCGAAAAAACTTCTCCGCGCACCATAATATTGACTAAAGCAGTTGCTAACAAAATATTTTTCAAAGTGGTAGCGAAACAGTTTTGGATACTCATGGTCATTGCTGCAGACCATATTGGATCCCAATTAGAAATATCAATGTAATGTAAAGTGAGGGCCGAAATGCATTTATTGATATCTCCTTGTAGTCGATTGATCTCTATTTCCGACTTAAAGTTAATAGGAATAAGGTTAAACAACACCTTCGACTGACTATTGACTAAAATCCCCTCAGATTTACCCACGCATTCTGAAATCCCTCATTCGTCAATGAAGCATTCTTAACAATTTCAAAGGTTTCGTTCCTTGTATTGTGCCTTAAATAAAAAGTTTTTTTCAAGTCAGCTATGTCGGCAACCTCAACGTAAACTGCCGTGAATAAATCACGAAAGGAGTGTCAAGACTGATAATCACCACCAAAAATCTCCATTATACAGGGTGGCAACCTGAATTCATCTGCTTTGAGATGATGGGTCATAATTGCTTCACAATCCTCATCTGACTCTTTCATAACGCAGGTTGATATAAAAGTCTCACAAGCACCCTATACTCTTTCCCATAATCAGTTTCATTTGCATTCGAAACTTCATCGAAATTGCTTTCCAATTCCAGCCGCCAATTTTTCAAACTGTATTAAAATCTCCGATCTAGGCATATTAGTTAGCAAAAATTCAATTTGGGTGAACGAAAAATAAATCCAACCTATTTATTAGTTCACAAAAGTAATTGAACGCAACACTGAAGGAGATGTAAATCAATAAAAATATTTTAAAAAACTTCACAGAAATATATTTACAATAAACAAATGTCTAAAAAGTGCTAAACAAAATTCCCGCAAAAACAATTGCTAAATAAATTTAAATTCACTTTAGATTAAACAAAACTCACCAGCGAATACAAAAAGCAAAAACACAATAGTATTTCAAATTAACTAGGTGGATAACAAATGTTTGTGCTCACTGTACAAAAAAAAAAACACACAAGACCCTGTATATCCTTATAGGGGGCTACAAATAAAATTTTATCCAAGATTTTCTAGGTCGATAAAAAAATCTTTTTATGATCCCTGCAAAAAAAAAAAACACACAGTACTTTGTTTTTCGTTCTTAAAATTATATTTACTTTTTCCTATATCGCACTTTATCGATAAAATATAGTTTATTTTAATTATTTTTCACTTTAATTATTTATTAAATAAAAAAAAAACCAAAGGCAAAACAAAAGTAAACAAACTGACCAATTGACAATAGCCAGCTACTTCAGATGATCAGTGGTATATTACTACTTTTCGGAGTGAAACCTGAGCGACTCAAGTAATAAAAATATCTTAGTATTTTTGTAACACGTTTTAAATTCATATAATTTCCGTAGAATTGTTAAGTACTTTAATGGAAATATTGCAGGATTATAATAAATTTAATAGATAATTAACTCATCTTATAAAAAATGATATTTGCAACAAATAAAATTGGCGTCCGATTGTAAATTGTAAATTATCCGGTTCGAAGGACCAATAAAATCCAATTGACTTCATTTTTTTCAGAGGTTAGTGCAAAGGGTTGGTTAGGCAATATGGAACAACAGAAGCTTGAAACATCACAAATAAGGAAAAAAAAAAAACTCCACGATTATATATTTTGCATTTCTATGGTGAAGTATGAAATACTTTCCTATTGTTCAAAAAAAATTTTGTTGTTAAAAAAAAAAAACCCAACAATTTTAAGTACAGTTCAGAGTGCGATTTTTAATCGCGAGCAAACAAAAAAATACCTAATTGCAGTAAAATTTACAACGATAAGATGAAAAAAGAAAACGTAAATATGTACTACTCTTTGAATTTGAGAATATCATCAAAATGCAGTTAATAATAACATTAGCGCCACCTAGGTGTGAAAAATCCAAACCGAAAAGTCAAAAATTTTAAAGTGACCATCCCATCCTTATTCAGCCCAGTACAAGAGAGATAGAGAACTTACTCCCCAAGGTTAGCGCCAGAATTATTGAAAATGGGATCATAAGACCCCATATGTCCAAAAAAAATAGCAGTGCTCACTTGATCGATAGCATCTTCAAAATTTCATGGAAACAAATTAAAGATAAAAAAAAATGTTTTTAAATAATATTTTTCAAATAGGTTTTTTTAATTTTTTTTTCCTCCATATTTATTTTAATAAGTAGTTATGTTTAAGATTTTTGTAAATACTGATTAATTATTAAGTACAAACATTGCAAACATTGCAATGTAAAATGGTAAAGATAACATAAGTAAAATTGAATAACAAAAAACAATAAGAAATTATGTCATTTCGGATACAGCAAAATGAGAAGTGTGTCAGCGGTTTTGGGCCACCTTCTGTATGGTCGTAGATAAGTTAAATGAAGAAATGTATAAAATATTCATACATAAAAAATTTGTTTTTTAGTATAAAATTCCGTATTTCTTTAGAAATATACAAAGCAAGGCAAAGTCGAAGATAATATTATAAATTGATTTGTACGGTAAGCACGATTCTGTCAAATTTGTTAAACTGCCGGGTTGTATAAACATATAGGTATATATATATATATATATATTTATATATATTTATATATATATATATTTATTATATATATATATATATTTATATTTATATTATATATATATATATATATATTTATATTTTTATATTTTCGTCTATTGTGAAAAAAGTAAAACGTTTGTTTCTGTTGTCATATTGCGTTCTTTGTTGGTTGGTTATGACAAACATCAGTATGTTCTCTGGTACAAATCAAAATTATGCTTGTAAGAATAGACAACAAGCACTATACGAGTAAGTGCTGTATGTTGCTGATGCTGACGTCAACAATAACAATTTATTAAGCACCATTAGTCATACAAATGTAAGAAGCATGTTTGCAATTTTTCTACTTACGCTAAGGACATCATCTTTTTTACTCCAATTTCAGATATTTTTAAACTAAATGTAGGGTTTTAAATTTGCTACAAAATATGCTGTTTAACCCATTTGATGCTGCTCCGCCCAATATATGTATTTTACGGTTTAAATAAAATATGCCAGCATTGGGTTAATACTAGCGAAAAAAGTTCAGTAAAGTTGGCTGCAGATATGAAAAAGTTCATATCGAGTGCTATATTTATATGGGGACTGGGTCGAAAAATGGACCGATCCTGACCATATTGGGTAAAGTCACTTATTTTCTGAAAAAATGTATACAAATCAAATTTAAAAAAATCTGTGCAGCATTTTTTTTTTCGATAGATTGAAGTGAAGATCGGGAAGCAGTTCTATATGGGACCTATGATTAAGAATTGTCTTATAGGGATTACTGATTAATGGATATAATAAACATATACAAACCCAAGTTGACTAAGATTTATATGATATTTTGGATCTTATGGAAATTTATGTCGAATTGATAGGGGTCATTTGTATGGGGACTAGGTCTGAACATGGACCGAATATCAATAGCGTTCATCCTATGGCCGACGGAAGCTTATATACCAAATGTCATCAAAATATATTTTTATTTGCGACCTGTAGTTTGATTATAATGTTTACATTGACTCACAAACGCACAGACGGACGGAAGGACGGACATCGCTAAATCGACTTAGAAAGTGATATAATCACTATAGTCGATCGGTATAATAATAGATGGGCCTAAGTCAAATATTTTTGGTAGTTACAACCAGCAGCACAAAGTCATAATATCCAAACCAAACAGTGGTATAATGTATAAAAAGTAAGTATCTTAAACTAGTTGAGAACAATTGATATAAGCTAAGTAGACAATTCTTTTGTGTAGAGATTATTCCACAGAGGTGAATCTCGTTATGTGTAACGCATTGTTCATTAGAGATGAGTTCATTTAGGTATAAGCATTTCCCAAGGCCTTGTACAAATCCAATTACATAGAGCGGATGTACAATTTATGTTTCGAAAAAGTATTTACCTCAGAGCGTGAAAAAAGCAAAATCTAGTGCTAGGACGAAAAGGAGATAAGCCCTTAAATGAAGGTATTTCATACAATCGATGGAGTATGTTAAACATATTGGGTAAACTATTTGAGAGCCGTTTGTTGCATAGACTGTAAGACAAAATTAAAAAACTGGGAGGATTTTCTGTTGCAACAACCGCTAAGAATACAAAAAATTGTTGTGCCATTATCCCCTTAGACGTAAAAATGCTTTTAATACAGTTAAGTCGAATGTGGTACTAGCTGTAGATGCTCTTATGAAAAATGGGATAATTGCTTCCCTCTGTAATATATTGACAGGTGAATTGTACAGACAATTCCTCATGTATCAAACTGATGTCGGAATGAAGGAACATATTGTTTCAACAGGTGTGGCACAGAGATCGGTTCTTGGACCGCTTCTGTGGTTTGAAATGTACGACGGACTACTCAACATGAGTTCATAAAGCGTAGCATACGTTATCACTTTTGTATTGCTTTGATCATGTCACACTCTCTACCGGAGATGATAGAGATCTTGGCGAACTACAGTCTCAGCGTTTACATTAGATGGTTTGGTGAACATGGTCACAGAGTATTTGATGTGTCAAAACTAAAAATAGGGAATAATAACGTAAATTGTGGTAGTAGTTTACTATACCTGGGTATACAATTGGATAACAAATTAAGTTCTAAGAGCACGTGAATGTCCAACATATGAGGATCCAGAGATTCCACCGGAGGACTTATAAATCTATATAAAAATGAAAATTTGTATGTTTGTGGGTTTGACATTAATTGGTGGCTAAACCATGGGACCGATTTTCTTGAAATTTCCACAGTGTGTAAGTGTTTATCGGGAAAGTAAAATATATGAGGTGGGCGTGGCACCTCACATATACATAAATTTCTTAACATCATATATCTGTAACTCTATGATAGCAAGAGTGTTGAAACTTTGTAGGCATATATAAGCTAGCAATGTGAGAATTAGGCATGGGCATGCTAAACACATATCATCATATAACTGGACGCGGCACCTCCCATACAAAAAAAAATATCTGAAGTACTATAAACCCGACAGTATTGAAACTAGGTGTGAGTTCACGAATGATGAGTGTGAGAAGGTACGTGAAAAATGGGCGGGATCAAATCAGCGAACGTGATTTGTTTATTTTAATTTTTAAAAATGTCATTTAAGTATTAATTTAATTAAATTTAAATTTAAATTAAAGATCAGATATTTTAACACCCGGAAAGATTGTGTATGAAGTCGGGTGAAATGTTAAAGTGAAAACAATCTATTCAATTATAACATAACAATTATCATATTGTCCAATAAATCGCTGTTGAGGGCTGAAATGCCAGAAACCGGTCCGATTAAGAATACAGTATAATTCTGAATTTTAGAATTATTGAAAATATGTTATTTAAATGCTGGTATATTTTTGTTACTGATCGAGGTCGGAAGAATATTTCTAAAATATATCAGAAAGCTGCGATAGGGAGGGGGCGGGAGGATGATAAATTCCATGTCACCGTGAAAGTAGTAGACCACTTTAGTTTAACCTCCAATGGGCTTACCGTTCTCAGGCTAAGCTTTTTTGTGACATTTTACAATTACTTAGTTTTTCAGCTATAACTCAAGAACCAGTAAATTTTTATCGTTCTATCCTTTATCAAAAGTATCTTTAAAAAAAGCATTATTATACCCTATACCACTATGGGGTTTGGGTATAATGACTTTGTGCTGCTGTTTGTAACTACCAAAAATATTTGACCTAGACCCATTTTTATTATACCGATCGAATCAGAATCACTTTCTGATTCGATTTAAGGATGTCCGTCCGTCCGTCCGTCCGTCCGTCTATGTGTCAATGTAAAGCTTGTAATCAAACTGCAGGTCGAAAATATGAACATATTTTGATGAAATTTGGTATATAAGTTTTAATTCGCCATGGGATGAACGTTGTTGAAATTGGTGAGAATCGGTCCATGATCAGACCTAGCCCCCATACAAATGACCCCTATGAAATCAACATAAATTGCCATAGGATCCAAATTATCATATGAATCTTAGTCAAATTGGGTTTGTATGTGTATATTACATCCATTAATGAATATTATAAAAACGGTCCCTATGGGACAACTCTTGGTCATAGGCCCCATATAGAGCTGCTTCCCGATCTTCACTTAAATCTATAAAAAAAACAAAAATATTGCACTGATTCTTCTCAAATTTTGTTTGTATATATTTTTGCAAAATACAAGAGACTTTACCAAACATGGTCAGGATCGGTCCATTTTGGGGCCTAGTCCCCATATAGATATAACATCCGATATGAACTTTTTCATATCTGCAGCCAAAAAAATTAATAAAAATCACACTCAAATTTGGTTTCCGCTTATTTTATATATCCAGTTAGTTGGGCCTGAGAGATAGGGTGTCTAAACGCATGGTATAGTGTATCGTATACTCGGTCTAGACCGACAATAATTTGTATATGTGGTTTGGGTATAACGACTTTGTGCTGCTGTTTGTAACAACCAAAAATATTCGTCCTAGACCCATCTTTAATTATACCGATCGACTCAGAATCACTTTTTAAGTCTAAATAACCATGTCCGTCTGTGTGTTCATGTAAAGCTTGTAATCAAACTACAGGTCGCCAATAAGAATATATTTTGATGAAATTTGTTATATAAGCTTCCATCGGCCGTGGGATGAAGGCTGTTTAAATTGGTGAGAATCGGTCCATGTTCAGACCTAGCTCCCATACAAATGACCCCTATGAAATCGACATAAATTGCCATAAGTTCCAAATTATCATATAGATCTCAGTCAAATTGGGTTTGTACGTGTTTACTACATCCATTAATCAGTAGTTCAAACTTACTCCCTATAGGAAAATTCTTAGTCATAGGCCCCATATAGAGCTGCTTCCTGATCTTCACTTCAATCTATCAAAAAACAAAAATATTGCACATATTTTTCGCAAATTTGGTTTGTATATATTTTTTCAAAGTATAAGTGCCTATACCAAATATGGTCAGGATCGGTCCATTTTTCGGCCTAGTCCCCATATAAATATAGTATCCGATATGAACTTTTTCATATCTGCAGCGAAAAAAATGAATAAAAAGCCACTCAAATTTGGTTTATGCTTATTTTCTATATCCAATTAGTTGGAACGAAGAGATAGGGTCTCTTAACCGTGGTATAGGGTATCGTACAGTCGGGCTAGACCGACTATAATTTTCTTACTTGTTTTTAGTATATCCCTGTAAAAAATCAGATTGGTCTAATATTTTCGAATGACACCCTACATAGACCCCATAGACTATATATATATATATTCTTGATCCTTATAAAATGAAAAGTCGATTTGGCGAGGTCCGCCGTCTGTCTGTTTGTTGAAAATATTTTACTTCCCTCAATATGTCGAGTGGGTCATACTACTTAGGCTTAAAATGTTCGTCATAATCTGCAATAGTTCGGTATTGCATTTGGAGCCTCTAGACCAAATTGGTCAGGAATGACGTATGAAAATGTAAAAGTAACCCGACAAAAATTCCTATGAAATAAAAAATATTGAAAAACGTGCATACAAATACGAGTGTGCAATAGAGTGGTCGCAGCTTGTATGGCTTTTTTTTAATTCTTAGTCCGACGATGCATTCTGCTACCTAGTAGGCCCAAATTACCCGAAGTGTGTTTATATGGGGAAAATATGTATTTTTTTTTTAGATTTTACGCAAATGTCGTTCTACAGTTTAATTTTTTCAACAAATTTTTATATGAACCGATTTCAGTATTAATTTTTTTTTCAAAAAGCTATATAATTACAAAATCAAGAAAAGCTCGCCAAGAAATAGAAAATGCTCCACATCACTTTTGTGCCAAAACAACACTAGGTCATGAAATTTGGTGGCACTTTTTTGTTAATTCTTGAGAAATTGATTAAAGCCATATATAATATAAGCACTCAGATGTGATGAATTGTTTTTCATTTTTTAAAAAATTTTCCATAAAAAAATTTGAAAAAATGGATCTAGCACTTGAAGGTTTTATTAAATACGTTTTAAGATTTAAGTGTATAAATTTCTAGGTACATCCCTCTGCTAAATTTTTTTTACCATGATTTATCTTTTGGGGAGTTCGAGAAAAATTAGATTTTTGTGAAATGTTCAGTAAATGTAATTTTTCTAAATAATTTTTAATCAGTTATCAGTTAATCAGTTTGCGCTTTTAGATGTTATATTTTATCCTAATAGCCCAGGGTTTCTGAAAAAAATTATATGACCCCATTAACCCTAATAAGAGAAAATTTAGTCAAAAAATTCAAATATTTTGTAAGTGCTATTGAATTTTTAGGTGTGAGGCATAAAATATAATAACCAAATGTACAAGTCTTTCATGCTACAAATTTAGGATAAATTTGGATATATGTAAATTAATAATTTTTGCGACCAGTCAAGTGTGCATAAATAATGAGAAATATAATTACCTGTGCTTAGATTTAAGCCCATGGCTTAGAAGACAAAAATGCCTAATTTTATATATTTGTTTATTATGTTATTAATTTTAAATATCATTATAGTATCTAGCCATTGTAATTTGAAGTCTAGCTTTTTTGTGGGTAGAGGGTACCAAATGTTCGACAAAGCTGATTTTAATACTCTTACTTGTTTTAATCAATATTCACCATTAACTCGTAAATAACTAAATGAATAAAGCCAAAAACGATTTAAGATAAAACAATTTCTCATTGAAATATATCAACTTCTTTAATCAAGTTCCACGAATGGTAACTATAAAAAAGTATACGCCACATATGTTTAGTGCATCACATGTTCCTTTCGCTTTTGTACTATACGCGATTGAAACCGGTGGTTTTTTATTGGTCTTATGCACTAAAACCACTATCAACCTGCACACATCCATTGTTCGCTTTAAATTGAATGTTTATAGCTGAAAAACTAAGCAAACAAACATGAAGATAAGGTAAAGAACGCCAAACACATTAGAGGATTTACAATACTCGGCTAGTACTTTCATCCTTAGTTGGAATTCCTTACCCAGGGCATCATGCCCTAGGAACTACTCACAAAGGGGAGCTAAATGGTCGGCAAAGCAAAAAATTTCTGAATAATTTTTATATTAATTATAATTGATTTCTGGAAAATATATTTAAAATTTAGTGCCAGTGTAATATCATAAATGTTAATTCGTAAATAAAAAGGGAAGAAAGGAATATTAATAGTTTAAATAAAACTGCAAAAATATATTCACAATAGAAATGGTACGTCTCTTCTACTGACAGGGCTGACTCGACCTGTGTCTGTCAGTACTTCCTTATGGCAGCTACGCCGTGTGGTAACATAAATTATCTCCTCTCTTTTGATTTGTCTGATAAAATAATATATTATAATTAGGGCAAGGACTTCCATGCAAATACATGTTTTCTCTCGATAGTCCAAAATAAATATGGACTAAGTATTTATCCGAATCATCCAATTTAGAACAAAATGGCATCGATTTGTAGTTGCATATTTTTGCATATTTTGGCATAAATGCATGTTTTTGCATATTTTCATTTAAATGCATATTTCTATAGCATTTTTTTTTTGCAAATTAAAAAAATTAGTCAAAAAAATTAAACACAATTTTATATTTTGTAAATTAACTTGTTGAGGTGGGATTTTTCGTATAAACCACCTTACATTTTAACTAGAAAGAGAAACATACAAAAAAACTTATTGTTGTCACTTTTTAATAAAGATATTTAACATAGTAATGAAAACTTAGTGATTTTTGCACCAGTGTTAGCGGTTTTTACTACACAAAATCATCTTTTCTGCGCTTTTTGCTTCTAAAATTTTGGTATCACTGTAGAGTTGTAAAATATTTCTAAAAGTATTGAGTAGCTGCATTTGACTACTGAGTACCGGCAATCAGACGCTATCGAAAACTCAGTACCGCAATACTTAATACTTTTACAACTCTACATCACTGATTTTGTAGATTATTTTTAGCAAAGAAAAAACCACGAGATAAGCTTGTATACTAAAAAATCTAATAAAAAAATTAATTCTTATAAAACAAAGAAGAAAGCTATTCGTGTTTTAATAAAATTAACTGGTGCTTGAAGTTTCTGGTTAATAGTAAGTATGATTTTAACTAAAAACATGAGTTTTATTTTAATGTTTTTAGTTTTCTAGGAATTATGCCGAGACAAAAACCGACATTGCCTACAACTTTAAATAAATAAGTTAATGAATACAACGATCTTTTTATATCTGATGGAAAAATACTTTTTTGCAAGATTTGCAATAAAGGAGTAAACTGTGAAAAAAAGTTCTTAGTTGAACAGCATATAAAAAGCCAGAAACATAAAGAATTGCATAAGCGTTCCACCGAAAAAGCTTCTCAAATTTTAATTACAAGAACGGTTGCAGCAAATAAATTTTATATAGATTTATGTGATGCCTTTGTCTCAGCTGATATTCCCCTTTACAAACTAAATAACTATAATTTGAGAAATTTTCTTAAACACTACACAAATGAAAGCGTTCCTAGCGAGACTCTACTGAGAAAACATTATATGGATCAGGTCTACAATTGGCAACTAAATGAAAGAAAATGTTTCTTAAAAAACAAGTTTTTATGAGTGTCTATGGATGAGACAACAGACATTGAAGGTCGTTATATTGCGAACTTTATTGTTGGAGTTTTGGGTAAGGATGAAGAAATATGTAAAAAGAAATTTTTACTTAACGTAGTTGAGTTAGAAAAGGCAAATCATGCTACAATTGCAAGAGCATTTAATGATTCCTTAAGTTTGTTAGGAGAAGATTTCAATAAAAATCAAATCCTTTTATTTTTAACTGACGCTGCTCCTTATATGGTCAAAGCAGCTAATGGGCTTAAGATTTTTTATCCAAAGCTTCTGCATGTAACGTGCTTAGCACTTGGTTTACACCGCATAGCTGAGGAAATAAGAAGCAATTTTGAAGATGTTCATTCCTTGATTTCGAATGGGAAAAAATATTTCTTAAGGCACCTTCACGTGTGGCAATTTTTAAAGAAAAATATCCTCAACTACCTCTTCCTCCCCAGCCTGTGGTGACAAGATGAGGAACCTGGTTAAATGCAGTATTGCATTATGAAACAAATTTTGACCAATTTAAAAATGCAATTGAAGGCCTCAATGATAAAGATACTTCTACTATAAAGAAAATGAAAGAATTATTAAAATTGCCTCATATAAAAGCACAAATAACATTTTTGTCTTCGAGTTACTCATTTTTGAGTGAATCTATAACCAAGTTGGAAGGATTTAGTTCATTAAATGAACATATAAAAGTTGTTAATGATGCCGCTTTTAAAATAAACGAGGTTGAAGGGAATGTAGCTCAACGCATTAAAGAAAAACTAAAATCAGTATTGCAAAAAAATTAAGGGTTTCATAAGATAAAAGAAATTTCCAGTGCTTTCCAGTCAGATTCTAACGCGGACAACGATTTTAAATATTCACCAAACGAGTTATCATCTTTTAAGTATGCCCCAATTACATCAGTTGATGTAGAGCGGTCGTTTTCGATGTACAAAAGCTTTTTGCGTCCAAATAGAACTTCTTTTACTTTTGGAAACTTAAAAAAACTTTTATTTGTTTATACAAATAACAATTTTTGCTAAGTTAAATGTTTAAAAATTTTACGTGTTAATTTAGAAAACATACAAGACTGAATTTTAATTTTTTGTTTGTTTTTTTTTTATGATATTAATAAAAATGAACTGTTATTAAAAAATTAAATGCATATTTTTCTCATTTTAATAGCATATTTTGTTATTTTTGTAGCATTTTATAGGCGCATATTTTCGATTTTTAAGTGCATGAAAGTCCTTGCCCTAATTATAATAAATATTTACAGTGTACAAAGTATAAACATTCTTCCTTTCAGAACGCTATCTATTTTTATATCTATAAATCAACGGATTTCTCTGTAATTTAACACACACGATCCCTGTACTCCAGTTAAAGTCACCATATGCTTCTTATCGGCCACGCCTACTTTTAAGCCCACTTTTTATATACAATTCGTTTTCTGCTTTTTGGTATATTTGTTCGCTATACAAATTTTTTCTTGCTAACGGATTTCTCTGAAATTTGGTACACACGATCTCTGTACCCCAGCGAAGGTCACCATAAGCTTCTTATCGGCCACGCCTACTTTGAGCCCACTTTTTTAAATTTTTTACGGCTTTTGCTCGAATTTACAGCACATTATTCTCAAATCCCAGGCAAGGTCGTCATATATTTTTAGCGGCCACTTTTTTAATTTTCTATATACGCTTTTAGTTTTTGTTAAATATTTTAATTTTTCATTGGACTTCCCTATAATTTTGTGCATAAATCTCTTTACTGACTAATCTTGAGTTTACACCATTATGAAATAAATATTTCAAACCAACCTATTACAACGTTTCCTGTCTTGCCTTTTTTACCATATGAGTTGCAACACCCCAAAATTATTGCGGATTTATTTCGTGGGTGAACGGATACAGGTTGACTACAGCTGTAAATTACTCCGATTATAAATGTTTGCATCTCCCCTTTTTAACTACATCTCCCCTTTTTAGCTACAAAATATTTATTTTCATCTCGCCTTTTGGTTAAATTGGAAAGCAACCTATTACAACTACTGGTGGAAAAAGAAATATTTACAATTGTGCCTTGCACATAAAAGCATACCATAAAGGCGGTACTACCTCAAATGCAAAAAGGCTTAAACTAAACTGAACTCTAGAGAACCCGATCAAACCCAAATTTTTATCGAGCCTCAACGAGTTGGACAATCTGGATCGAGAAATGCTGAAAAACCTGAGCAAACCCAATAACGTCTTGAAGCCCAAACAACAAGACAAGCTTTGTAAGAGAAGCGGAAATACCTGAATCTACTCAAGTGCGTCTAGAAATACAGCGGCTAAGACAAGCTTAGTCGAGGGAATGTGAAACTTCGGAAATGATTCAACAACGTCTTCAGGCCCAACGGATAAAACAAGCTGAGTCAGGGAATGTGAAACTCCTGAAACGACTGTAATATCCCTACCAGAAGACTTTTGTAAGTTGGTTCTTCATTGCAAGAGATGGTACAAAAAGCTGTTCCTAACATAACGTGCATAAGAGGACAATCTCTTACGGTAGCAGGTATCAACTTAGAATCTTCCTGTTTTTCTCACTGACAAGATTTAGGAGCCAGCATAAACTTTTCGTATATGCACCAGAAGGAATACCAAAATTGCTGTATATCCCAAAGCTCTACAATAAGTAAAATTCGTAACTTTTAGACACTCAAAACAATCCATGCATAAACACAGTTAGCTGCAATGGTAAGCAGGCGCTGAGGACTTATTCTCCAATGAACAAATTCCCCAAAAATATGAACTTATTCCCCCAAAAATTGGGGAATAACTCCTTGATGAACAAGTTCCCCAAATTTAAAAAAAAAGCCCCCAGAAGAAATGAACAAATTCCCCATACTGCTCTCAATAAACGTCCTTTAATAAACGTATTTAAAATCTGTATTCTTTTCAATAGCATAATTTCGGTGTGTGGAAGCGGCGCGCGGACGCGACGCGATGCGCTCGTGAACACAGCTCAGCCAAAATATCGCAGTGATAGGAAAAATATATTTTGGAATTAAAATAAGTTGAAGACAACTGCGCGGCAGCACGGGTATAGCTGCCAAACGCGCGGACGCGGACGCGATTCGCTCGCGGAACACAGCTCAGTGAAAAGCCTTATGATAAATTTTGTCTACGTATGTTGATCCAAATAGGCCACACACGTACTGTTAGCAGTTGCTTAGAGCAACGTTGTGGCACAATTATAAACGTCGCATTCATTTTCTGTTTTTCTTTGACGTCTCGGCTCAATGATGATCACTTCTTGACTGAAGTAATTCAATTTTTAGAAGTTCTGATACCTTTAATTTGCAAACGATTCCGTTATACTTGATGTTTACAAAATAAATAAAATTCCAACAAAAAAAAACGTAGGGCGGTTTCGCATCTTATTTTTGGAGCTGTAGTGCCTTATAAAAAAAAACTTCTAACTTAATTAAAAAATCACAAAATTTTAAATTCAAATAAAAAATTAATTTTTTCCTCCAAAAAACGTAAACATGGGGAATTTTTTCTCCATGAACAAATTCCCCAATCCCATACAAATTTTTGGGGAGAAAGTTCATTTTGTTGAGGAATGGTTCATTAGGTACTAAGTAGTCAGCGCCTGGTAACCATAGTAAACCATTTTTAAAGTCAAAGGACTTTGGATCCCGGGCAAGACCAGGTAAAAGCAATTAGTTATTAAATATTGAGTGTTATATGTTATAAGTTTAATGCTAGATTCAGTCAGAACCAGATTCAGGTTGTACAAGTACTGCTGCTAAACTTTTATGTACACTGACGGAAAAATGACGTTGCGAAATCGACAACGGTTGTGATCAATATTGCACCCCTGCGTTGTCAATCTGTTTACAACGGCTGGTATCAAATTGTAAACGAACGTGTATGAATCGACAATATTATGTTTTCAAAATAGATGCATGTTCTAAAAATTTTTAGTTTTTGATAACGCATGTTTACAACTTGACAAGAAAGGTGTTTAAATTGTCATCGTTACGTTGTCGAACTCTCTGCTAACGCCGGAATTTTATGAATTTTTCATTGTTTTGGCTTTATTTTGTGTTCGTTAGCATCCTTTTTAAATTAATTAATAAAATGGAACAAAGCATATTGAATTTTCTGAGAACCTAAATGTAGTTAGTGATCTGCTAGAAATATATGGGGTAGTGGTCTCCGATTCATCCTTTTCAAAGAACGATATCGAAGACAGTGGCGATGTGGAACTAAAGCAATTTTCAAAAATGGAATCTAAATTCCAATATTTGAAATGTAAGTAAATCAATGTTTGAAAAAACAACGTAGAATGTACAGTAAGAAAAATTTGTATTTGTTTTTCTTAGCATCACAAGTAACCTCTGAAAGCTTACCGTATTTAAAAAAAGAAGACTTAGTTTGCGTGTGGAGTTCAGGGAAAAACTTTTTGCCTGGAAAAAACGGAGGTAATATAGTGTTACGAGTCGGATGACACAATGGTTTGTTTATATTTATCTGAATATTTACTTAGGAATTGATGAGACAATGTCAGTGCCATGAATGTAACGAAAATAGCACCAACACACTGGTGTCACATTACTCGAAAATCGGCGGAGTTTTGTCAAAGATAAGACAAATTACAATAGGTTCTATGTAACACACTTTAGCATTATAATTTAGTTTAGGACTTGAAGACATTGTTAAGTGGGACTTCAATGGGGAAGACAGTCATTGAATATGCTAGTCAAAACATGACATCTGACCATAGAGATGACATAATTAATGAAATAAATTAACAAAACATTTATTTTAGAATTAAGTTAATTTAAGTTTTTGTACTTTTAAGTAAAATACATTTATGTATAATAAAATATATATAATAAATGTTAACGTTTTTATACCCTCCACTCCAGTGTGCAGAGGGTATATATAAGTTTGTCATTCCGTTTGTAATAATTAGAAAAAAAAATCTGGACCCCATAAAATATATATATTTGTGATCCTTATAAGAAGCGGAGTTGATGTAGCGATGTCCGTCTGTCCGGCTGTCCGTCTGTCCGTCTGTCCGTCTGTGGAAATCACGATGACGGCTTCAATCGGGCATCTAGGTTGATCGTTGGTATAAAAAATGATTCAGTAACATCCTGAAAAGTTTACTATTTAAAATCGTCCAAATCGGTTTATCTGGTCCCGAGAATTGAACGATGGAGTAAAAAAAAGTCTTGAAAAAATATGATTTGACTATGTTGTTCTTGTCACGATAACGTTCTCAATAGGACAGCTAGGGCGCTTGTTGTTAGTGAGAATGATACACCAACATCACGAAAAGGCTTCTGTTTTTTAAATCGTGACAATAGGTTTCATAGGTGCCGAGAAATCACTGAAAAGTTAAAAAAATATGATGTTTTCCTATATTGTTATTCTAAATTTTGTACTTTGTCACAGGTGTACTTGTTGTTTTTATGGTCGTTGTGGTAGTAATATAAAAATTCACCAATATCAACATTTTGTGGTGTAATATTTAAGTTAATTAATTAATAACAGAAACTATATAAAATCAATATCAATATTCTGCGATTTTTATAAGATCACAAAATATTACAAATTGATACATACAGAAGACTACTGTTGCAAATATCAAAATAATATAAATAACATTCATATATTCTGTATATGTATTTCGATAATAAGCGCATATTAAAAATAATAAAATATAAATTATTTTATTTATACAAAATATTGCAATTTTTAGGGTTGCAAAAAATAGTATGATTTTAAGGGTTCTACTTTTAGTACATACTTGCATTCAAAAGTAGTATTGAGACCATAAAATTCTACCCTGTTAAAAAAAATTGGTGTTTAAAAAAAATTTTTTTTTCTCAGATGATAATAATATAATGTCAATAATATTTAATTATAATACATTTTTAAAATTTATTATTTAATGTTTGGCGCAGGCAAACGCCATTCCCGGACTACCGAGAATTTAATGCATGATTTATTCCGCATTAGGAATAATCGCGGAGCTCAGCTCAATCAAAGTGCAATGATTAAGCCTCGCTCTGGGAAACAAGTGTTCATGCTTCCCTTTGCACAAACGCCATTCCCAACTACCAAAAATTGTAGGCACGTGCTATCCACATCAGGAATAGTCGCGGGCTCAACTCAATCAAAGTGCCATGATTAAGCTTCGCCCTGGGAAGCATATATTCATTCATTTCTTATCACAAACCGAACTTCTTATGGCACATTAAAAATAAAAGGAAATATTACCTTACCCCCGACTCATCTTGAGAACCTTTTTATCCAATTTTCTGATAATTTTCGACTTATTTTTGAGTCATATTTAATGTCATTTTTCTATAAATCACTTTTTAAGCGTAAGCAAAAATCATTTCTTAATCTTTTTCTAATACCGCATGTGATTAATCAGTTTTTAATCATCATTTAATGATTTTTGTTAAAACAATCTTCGAAATGATTACTGGGATATCGTATATTTTTGTTTACACACACATATACATAATGGCACCAGTTAGCCGAACTCTCTCATGAAACACATAGACGACAGCGGCTACACGACTACAGCCTGTCAAAAATAAAATACACACGTTTATATGAAAACGATTATTTTGACACCAACACAGCTACACGACTACATGACCACTTTTGCTGCTGTAGTCAACTTAGGCTAATTTCTGTTTTTGTTGGCTACAAAATAAAAATAGTGTTGACAATATAACAAAATATGTAAAAGATATTAGTGCTATGAAATATTTTATTTTGTTGAAAAAATTAATCGCAAAATGAAATGCTATAATAATTCTATTAATAAGTAAATTTATTTATTTATTTTTACGTTAAATTAATGCATTATAAATAAGTAATATATTTAAGACAATTTTATATAGAATCATACATGTTTTTCTATTTTAATAAGGTTAAAAAAAAAATATAATTGGCACTACTGAAATAAAAATGATTTTGTATAAAAACAGCTGTTTATATTGTTGTTATATGTTGCTGTCATTTTCAAAAAAAATTAAGTAGTTGACTACACGACTACAATTGTAGCCAGTAGCATTTGTATCCGTGTGTTTGTGTAGCCTCTGTCGTCTATGTGTTTCATGCATAAGTAACAATTTCATTTAGTCTTATGAAAGCTTTTGAACAAAGCAGATATACGTCGCATTGTTTTGTGAAATCTTACATTGTTTTTTAATAGGTACCAGTGATGCCAGGCGATTTTTACAGAAATCTCTACGCTAATGAAAAAAAATCCCTTTTTTTCCCTACACCCACTTTTTCTCTACATTTTTCCCTACACTACTTTTTTCAAAAAAAAAAAATTATTTTTAATTTGTTAATTTTCAATTTCAATAATGCAAAAATAACATAAAAACGAAAAAAATATCATAAAAAATAAGATAAGAATATCATTAGAATTACATAAAAACAATATAAAAAATCAACAGATATAAAAAAAATATTTTTACTATTCTGTATAATTCATCCTTTATATGGCTAGATGTGCCTTTAAAATTTACACAATTAATTAAAATGGCTTGCAAATGGGATCTTATAACGTAAACAGAATTTTGGTTGTTGGTTTTAAAAGATATTTTTTTAAGACATTGGTTGTTAGCATGTATACATAGATCTGATTTATCGCAATTTAATATTTTTTCACAAGCCTTGCATCTGTATTTAAAGTCGTCATCTTTGACCTGTTCTATCCCATTAGCTTCTCGTCTCTCAACTAACTTGAGTAAAACCTTTGTTTTCTGTATTTCTTTGATGTGTTTTCAGCATCATCGAAAAACGAATCGGACATTTTTCTAAAATCAATTATGTTTACATTTATAATATTTTAATATTCTTTTTATTTACAAACTTACTTAAGGTGCTATTACACGAAGTGTTTTTTACATATGTACTGTCACTTTTTTATCCATATGAAATTCCTCATGTCTGTCAAAATTGTCTTTTACATACGATTCATAATTTTTGCTATCACACGTGCATATGTATTTCCGTATGACATAACCTCTAAGTGTAAACAACAGCTGATTTAATTTGTGAATTTACAAAAATTTATTGTTAAAAAAAAGGTTATATATTTTTTAATTGTTAATACTAAACAATTTATTTTTCTTTCAATATTAATCTTTAAAATTTACTCTGTTTTTCTTTCGCCACAAGCAGTGTTGTATTTTCATGTTTGTCATGCAAAAATAGAACCTGTTCTAATTGAAAAATGTACATGTTACTTTCTTCATGTATTGTACATAAACAATGTTTCATATGTATCACACGATGTGTACAACTTTTGTTGTGGGAAAATTTGACAGTACATATGTAAAAAAAACATCATGTAATAGCACCTTTAATATAATCGAAGATATCTACAAAGATGGCGTACTTATGTATGTATTAAAAAAAATGCACAAAACAAGTAAACTGCACAAAAGTGTTTTTTACTTGTCATTCTTATTAAAGAAGCCACGTATTTACTATCTCCATATTATAGAGTTATTATTACCAGATTTAAAAAAGATAGATATTTTTAATTTAAAAGTTTAAAGTTGAAACATATATAATATTAAGTTGTTAAAAAAAATTTTTCAAAAAATCCCTACAATTCGACAAAAGTAAGAAATCTTTTGCATTAAACACATAGACGCAAATCCATTTATCGATGCGTTACAAATGGAATGTCATAATAAGATCGAAAAAATAAAACTGATTAACGCTAGTGCTTTTAAAATATAAGACATGGTCAAGTATTCCTAAGAAGATCCGAAATTTAAAAATATATTTTGTTTAATATCTTCTATTGACTTTAAAATTGCTAAACGTAAATGCTGAAAATTCAGAGTATTTGTTGTAATAAATTACTAAATTGATCAAATTGTTTACATTTTCAAATATTTTATCTAAATTTGTTACAAATAGTGCTAGAAAACCTAGGTGGAGGGTATCAAAGATTCGGCATAGCCGAATTTTACACTCCTACTTGTTTATTACTAAAGTAGATTGTAAACGGTAAATTGGAAACGAAATGGAAAGGCAACGGTTGACACCACGAATGGTGTCAAATCGACACCGGTAGGGTGTCAATTTAAAACCGGCACGGTGTCAATTTAAGTCCGGCACGGTGTCACTTCGACACCGGTAGGGTGTCAATTTAGCACCGACACGTTGTCACTTCGACACCGTATCGGTGCCAATTTGTACACATTTAATGTCGGTTTAACAACGATATCGTTGTCAATAACTCGTTGTCGAATTGACAACGGCATGTACAATTCGACCACAAACGTGTTCTGTACACTATCGACAACGAATGTGGACATTTTGTACATGGATGGTATCGTTTCTTCTCTAGGTGTACTAATAACACAACTCTACAAATACAAGACTCTGAAGAAGGTGGCCCAAGTACATCGGAAATGATAAATGCAATTTCACATCTAATAAAATGCACAGAAAATACAACAGAAACACTTGCTGTAATTCTGGACGTTCTGAGGTTCAAGGATGTTGCTTACTTAAAATTTAGCAACAATCTTCCAATAATATCGAACTAACTTCGAGAAGAAATGTAATGATAATTTAACTTATCGTCTAATGCCAAAAAATCTTGGGTTTCTCCTCGGGTCGGTAATAGAGAGGAAGGATCTGAAGTTAAGCGATCTTGGTTATTATATTCACCCATAAATAATGCAGCGTACTGCTTCTGTTGTTTACTGTTTATTACATCAAAATCCGCTAAACAATCATATTTCATAACATCTGCTGGTTTTAATAAATGGAAGAAAATAGAAAAATTTATTAGATATGAAAGAAGTCCATATCACCGAAAATCTCTTATGGCTTGGAAAGAAACTGAGTGGAGATTATTAAGTAGAACGGGAATTAACGTATCATCATTAGCGACCAGTCAGTCCGAAAAAGAACGGTGGCGAAATATATTGCAAAGAATATTAGCTTGCATGAGGTATTTAATTATACAAAATCTTGCTCTACGTGGGCATATTCAAAAACTAGCACCTCAGGATGGTACAAATGTATGAAACCTTTACTTAGACTTGTAGCTCAGTTTAATCCGCTGCTAGGAAATCATCTAAAACATGCCACAGAAACTCCAAAAACTTTCTTAGACATATTTGTCATCACAGATTCAAAATGTATTCATTCATCTTCTGGCATCTATAGTTCGAAATCAACTAAAAAACTATACCAAAAGAAATAATTATTATGGACTTTTGTTTGGTTCAACTCAACATGTCATTAGGTGTATAGATGTTGATTTTATCAATAAAAAAGTTTCCATCAAGGAATCTTTTTTTTTGGGTTTTATTGCTATATACATGATAAGGATGCAGCCTCGATCGAAAATACAGTTTTAGCAAAATTAAATTCCGATAGAATTTCATTAACAAACCGTAGATCACAATATTACGATAATGCTGCCGTGATGGAGGTCACACATCTGGCGTTCAACAAAGAATAATGGAAAAATATCATAAATTATTATTTGTAAATTGTGATAACCATTGAATTTAGTACAAGTTACTCCAGCTAAACAAGAGCCAATCGTTTTGATATGTTTTGGAATAATTGAAAACATATATCTCTTATTCTCACGTTTAACGTTATGCTGGGAATTATTAAAAAATGCTTTGACAAAAACTGTCAAACGTGGATCTGAAACATGATCGAGCGCCGGTCAATGGGCTAGAGAATATAGTAGAACTATTACAAGAAATAGCAGAGGACAATACCACTGCAAGTGACACCAGAAGTGAAGCTACAATTCTGTTGAAAAATATATTAACTTTTAGTTTCATAACTTAGTTCATTTCTGGTATGAAAACTTAAGGAGGATTGGTTGTGTGCAGCTCAGATTACAAGATCCTAGAATGAATTTTACAGATGCGTTCCATGATCTTGAATTATTAGTGACTGAACTAGATGAAATTTGAGACAAGCTCTATGAAGAGGCAATAGAAAAAGCGAAGTCTCTTTGTGAAAAATAGGATAAAGATACAAAATACGTGTAAGAAGACGCCGTAAGATGCCCGGAGAATTGGCTAGAGATTTTGGACTTTCCGCAGGAAGTAAAATTTCTCGCGCTATGAAAAGTATTCCTGAGCATTTCAAACAAGAATTATGTACACGATTTACATAATTAAGAGATCTTATTTTCAAAACTGGGTTTCTACTAGACGTTGAAAATTTATTAAACAAAGATAATGTTGATAACGACCTTGAAAAAAATTTGAAAATATTGATTGAATTTTATAACACAGATTTCAATGGAATAGAACTCTTTATCGAAAATGTGACCGCTAAATGTTACTCCGCAGTAGAAAAGAACTTGAATCTAAAATTCCATTCGAATTTCTTACTTTTATAATCTCGTATCAGTCTATTTCTGACCGTGACAAAGTAAAGACGTACATTGTGTTCAATTCTCAAATTTCTTCAAAAATAAAAAAAAAAAAACATCAATAACTATTGTTATTGTATTTAAAACAATAATTTAGCATACTTGTATGTTAAAATTAACAACAATGTATACAAGCTTCTTGTTATTACAAAGTTACAAAAGGGATTAGTGATTTTTACTAATCCACTGCTTGTATAGCAGAATGGATAGTAGAAGTGATGCTGATGATGATGATGATGATGGTGCTGTCTGGCAAACAGTGGCCGTTAGAAAAACAACAAAACGAAGAGTTAGTCAGTCACCAGAAATATTAAAACAAAGAAGCAAAACATTAAAGTATACAAATCAAATTCTTCTAGTACTTGCAGTAACAATTTACCAAGTACCAGCAACAACAACAATTTACAAAACACCAGCAACAACACGATCTCAGCACTTGATATAGACAACGATAATAATGATGATGATGATAAAGCAGTTACACCGCCGCCAATAATTATTCCAAATGTGACTGATATTAGACTAATGGTAAATAATATTTTGAAATTAGTAAATTCTAATGACTTTTCATACAAATCCACGAGACACGGTCAGATAAGACTGATGATTAAAGACACGTACCAGCTAAAACAAGAAAGAGCATATAGAGTAGTTGTAAAAAATCCACATTTTTCAACACCACCACCTGCAATTAAAGATGAAATTCAAAGTTTGGGTCATAGAGTACGAAATGTGATGAATATACAGAGTAGAGTAACAGAACAACCCATGTCAATGTTTTTCGTTGATTTAGAACCAAATCAAAACAACAAAACAATATATGAAGTAAAACACCTTTTTAATACTGTAGTAAAAATTGAGCCGCCTTTGAAAAATAACGATATTATACAATGTTATAGATGCCAACAATTTGGGCACTCCAAAGAATATTGCAGAAAAATGTTTAACTGTGTTAAATGTGGACTGAATCATCCCACTCAAAATTGCCCAAAACCGGAAAATTCACACCCCCAATGTGTAAATTGCCTGCAGCAACATACCGCGAACTATAAAGGATGTTGAGTTTATAGAGACCATATAAAAAGAAAATATGAAAATACAAAATATCAATTTAACGCAGAAAATTTTCCTGTTTTTTAACAACAACAATCCGTCCAACAATCAATTCGAGATCAAACAAGATCAAAATATGTTTAAAACCCTTGAAACACTCATCAAAAAAACAAAATGAATTAACGAACAAACTTTTGAATATGATGCAATTAATAATGACAAAACTATGCCCTTAAATTTACGTTTAGCAGTATGGAATGCTAATGGCATTACTAATCACATCAGAGAAATTGAAATTTTTCTAAAAACAAACTATATTGACGTACTTTTGGTGTCTGAGACACATTTTACCAGTAGAAGTTTCTTCAAAATTGATGGTTATGACTTTATAAATACCAACCATCCATCAGGAATTTTGATCAAATCAAAAATAAAATATGACATTCTAAATGGTTTACAGGAAAAATATCTTTAGGCAACATGCATTAAAATTAAAAGTCACGTTGGAGATTTAGTTATGTCTTCAATTTATTTTCCTCCTCGACTTACAGTTAAATATCAACATTATGATGATTTTTTTTAGCACACTTGGTGTACGATTTCTTGTTGGTGGAGACTTCAATGCCAAACACCCATGGTGGGGTTCCAGATTAATAAATCCGAAAGGCAGCGAACTTTATAAATGCTTAACAAAGAATAATTTCTCAGCTTTATCGGCAGGTACACGGACGTATTGGCCTACTGATCCACAAAAAATTCCAGACTTATTAGATTTTATTGTCTACAGTGGTATACCTAGTTATAAATTGGAAATTAAAAGTAGTTCCGATCTGACTTCAGATCACACACCAGTTTTAGTTGTTCTTAACGTTCCAGTTAAAATGAAACTCCTGCATACCAAATTTTGTCATAAAAAAAAAACATACCACTGTTTCAACAATATTTGGACGAAAATGTAAATCTTAATATAAGCCTTAAAACCAAATTAGAACTAGATGATGCAGTAGAATATTTCACCAACGAGATCCATTAAGCTGCGCATTTCTCAACACCCATATTAGATGAATCATCGCAACAACATTTCTGCAATTTTAACACTTCTCTCGAAATTCGTCAACTCCTTAGAGAAAAAAGAAGGTTACGGAAAAGACGGCAAATAAGTAGGAACATATTTGATAAACGTTTATTCAAGAAAGCTTGAAAGGACCTCAAAGCCTTGCTGGTTGACCATAAAAATGAAAAAATCTCAAAATTTCTTGAGAATATAAATAATTCAAAATACGAAGAACACCTCCTATGCAAAGCTACAAAATTTCTTAAAAGACCAACTAAAAGGAATATCATGTTAAAAAATGCAGATAATTCATGGTGTAGAACTGACAAAGTTACCTCGGACGCCTTTGCTATTCATTTAGAAAACACATTTGTGCCGTTTTATTTTAACACAGCAACACAACAAGAAGAAGTTTTAAATATTTTGGACTGTCCTTTGCAAATGGACCTTCCAATTATATGTTCTACACCTAGCGATGTTAAAGCGGAAATAAAAATTTTAAAAAACAAAAAGGCTCCAGGATATGATCTAATTGATGCGAAAATTGTTAGTAAGTTAACGAATAAATGCGTCGTGTTTTTAGCTATGATTTACAACACAATATTAAGGCTTAATCAATTTCCATAACAGTGGAAATGTGCGGAGATCATAATGATTCCAAAACCGAACGAACCACAAAATTTGGCAACATCATTCAGAGAAATTAGTTTACTAGTCATTTTCTCAAAAATATTTGAAAAAATTTTCCTTCGGCGATTTTCACCGATTCTAGAATCGAGAAATATTATTCCGGAACATCAGTTTGGTTTCAGACACAATCATGGTACTCCAGAGCAGATTCATCGAATTGCCAATGTTATAACTGACGCACTAGAGAAAAAAAGATATTGTTCTGCAGTCTACCTCGACATTCAGCAAGCTTTCGACAGAGTCTGGCATCTGGGTTTACTCTACAAAATTAAAAAGTTTTTGCCTGCACCTTTTTATCTATTTTTTAAAAGTTATTTATCTGATAGACATTTTTATGTTAAAAACAATGATGAAAGATCAGAACTATACGAAATAAAAGCTGGAATACCCCAAGGTAGTGTACTGGGTCCAATTTTATACACTATTTATACAGCTGATATGCCGATCCTCGATAATGTTATGGTGGCTACATACGCAGATGATACTGCAATTATTGCTACAAGCGACTGCCCTGTAGAATCATCTTCGTTTGTCCAAAATGAGATCAATGAACTTGAATATTGGTTACGAAAATGGAATGTAAAAGTGAATTCTCAAAAATCTCACCATACAACGTTTACATTGAGACGAGATAACTGCCCATCTATCACTATAAATAGTAATTGCATTCCAACGAGTGAAAAAGTTAAATATTTAGGAATGGTTCTTGATAGGCGGCTCACCTGGAAGGTTCACATTAAAAATAAACAAGAACAACTTAAAATTAAAACCAAAAAACTTTACTGGCTTATAGGCCCAAAATCTCAGCTAAGCTTTAATAATAAATTAAGGATATATAAAATTATATTAAAACCTGTATGGTCATACGGTATACAATTATGGGGTACTGCCAGTAATTCGAATATTGACATACTTGAAAGATTTCAATCAAAAACATTAAGACTTATCACTAACGCTCCATGGTATATTACAAATAAGGCAATCAAAAGAGATCTTTCTATATCAAAAGTTAAAAACGAAATCAGAACCATAAGTGAAAGATACCTGCAGAGACTTAGCTACCATGTTAATCCAGTGGCCATAGCTTTATTAGATAGCACAGGCGAGATCAAAAGGCCTAAACGCAATCATATACTGGATCTACATTCCGTGATTATTTATTTATTATTCAATATGTAAAAACAAATGAAAATAACACTGTAAATATTATTAAATTGCAATAATTAATATACTTGTGTATCTCACTGGAGATACACAATATCTGTGATAGATAGATAGATTGTAAATAAAGAAATATTAATAAAAAAAAATAATCTCGTATGAAGAAGATGTTTTTCCAAACGTGAGAGTGGTACTTCAAATACTCTTGACTATCGCAGTATCAATTGTTATCTACGATCAACATGGGACAATATCGCCTAAGTGACCTAACATTTTTAAGTGTGGAAAGAGAAAAATTTTAATTGATCAAATTTGCTTCGTCAAGAGCAATGAAAATTTACACATAGTAATTAGTTTTATTAATGTACTAGCTGTTTTTACCCGGCCTTGCCCGGGGTCAAAAGGCCTTTGATTTGAAAAATGGTTCACTATGCTTACCAGGCGCTGAGTACTTGGTCCCCTTTGAACAAATTCCCCAATAAAATGAACTTCCGCCCCCAAAATTTTTTGACTTTTTAATTTAGAAGTTTTTTATAAGCAAAAATACTTCAAAAATAAGCTGCGAAACCGCTTTAAGTTGTTTTTTTTTTAAGTTTATTTATAAACATCAAATATAACGGAATCGTTTGCAAATTGAAGGAATCAGAACTTTTAAAAATTGAACTACTTCATTCAGTAAGTGATCATCATTGAGCACAGGCGTCAAATTCATAGAAAATTAATGCGATGTTTAAAATTGTGCCGCAATGTTTCTTTAAGCAAATGCTTATAGTATATGTGTGGCCTATTTTGATCAACAGGTAATAATTTCACGTACATAGGTAATAATTTCACGTACTTTTCACTGAGCTGTGTTCCGTGAGCGAGTCGCATCCGCTTCCGCGCGTTTGGCAGCCACACCTGTGCTTCCGCGCAGTTGCTGTCAACTTATTTTAATCGCCAAAATATATTTTTCTCTGAGCTGTGTTCGGAGAGCGCGTCGAGTCCGCGTACGAGCGCCGCACCGCACGTTTGGCGGCTACACCCGTGCTGCCGCGCAGTTCTAGTTAAGTTGTTTTAGTCGCCGAAATATATTTTTCAAATCATTGCGATATCTTAGCTGAGCTATATTACGCAAGCGCGTCGCTTCCAAGTCCGCGCGCCGCCTCTGAGCGTTCGGAAGCCACACCTGTACTGCCGCGCAATTGTTTCCAACTTATTTTAGTTGCCAAAATATATTTTTCAGATTATTCCGATATTCTAGCTAAGCTGTGCGAGCGAAATGATACTACTGAAAAGAATACTCACTTTAAATGCGTTTACATATATTGAGAGCAGTATGCAAATTTTCACAAAAATAAATATTTAACAAAATTCATTAAATAAAATATGTAAAAATTTAAGAACGAATTTGGGGAGTAAGTTCATTTTTTATTTCGTTTTTAAAAAAATGGGGAATTTGTTCATTTCTTTTTGGGACCTTTTTTTAAATTTGGGGAATTTGTTCACCGTGATGTTATTCCCGTGTGAACCAAATTTCAGAGAAATCCGTTGAAAAATACAAATTTGTATAGGGAAGAAATATATCGCACAACAAAAAATTAATTTTATATGTAAAGTGGGCGTAAAAGCAGGCGTGGTCAGTAAAAATCATATGGCGACCTTCCCTGGAATACGTACTAAATTTCGGAGAAAGCCAATTAAAGATAAAAATTATTATAGCGAACAGATATAACAAAAAAAAAAGAAAATGAATAGTATACAAAAAGGGGGCGTAAAATTAGGCGTGGCCCATAAAAAGCATATGGCAGCCTTTCCTGGAGTACGTAGATCGTGTGAACCAAATTTCAGAGAAATCCGTAGAAAAATAAAAATTTGTATAGCGAACATATATACCAAAAACAGAAAATGAATTGTATACAAAAAGTAGGCGAAAAAGTAGGCGTGGCCGGTAAGAATAAAAATGCGACCTTTCCTGGAGTACGGAGATCGTGTGTACCAAATTTTTAGAGAAATCCCCTAAAAAAATCATGTGAGTCCGATCACAAGGGAGATGTGTAAACATCTAATAATTAAAGAAAACATCAACATCATATTTTCCAGTGCATAAAAAATAAGTCGATTATGCTGTTTTATGTTTTCTGAAATTCAATTGATGTTTTCTGATACACAATTAATGTTTTCAGCAATTCAAATGATGCTTTTTGAAATTCTATTGACGTTTTCTGAAATACAATTAATGTTCTCAGCAATTCAAATAATGCTTTTTGAAATTCAATTGATGTTTTCTGAAATTCCATTTATGTTTTCTGAAATTCAAATGATGTTTTCTGAAATATAATTGCTGTTTTCTGAAATACAATTGATGTTTTCTGAAATTCTATTGATGTTTTCTGAAATCTAATTGATGTTTTCTGAAACTCGAATGATGTTTTTGAAATTATATTGATGTTTTCTGAAATTCTATTTATGTTTTCTGAAATTCAAATTATGTTTTCTGAAACTCGAATGATGTTTTCTGAAATTCTATTTATGTTTTCTGAAATTCAATTGATGTTTTCTGAAATACAATTGATGTTTTCTGAAATACAATTGATTTTTTCTGAAATTCTATTTATGTTTTCTGAAATTCTATTTATGTTTTCTGAAATTCAAATGATGTTTTCTGAAATACAATTGATGTTTTCTGAAATACAATTGATGTTTTCTGAAATTCTATTGATGTTTTCTGAAATTTAATTGATGTTTTCTGAAACTCGAATGATGTTTTTTGAAATTATATTGATGTTTTCTGAAATTCTATTTATGTTTTCTGAAATTCAAATTATGTTTTCTGAAACTCGAATGATGTTTTCTGAAATTCTATTTATGTTTTCTGAAATTCAATTGATGTTTTCTGAAATACAATTGATGTTTTCTGAAATACAATTGATTTTTTCTGAAATTCTATTGATGTTTTCTGAAATTCTATTTATGTTTTCTGAAATTCAAATGATGTTTTCTGAAATACAATTGATGTTTTCTGAAATACAATTGATGTTTTCTGAAATTCTATTGATGTTTTCTGAAATTTAATTGATGTTTTCTGAAACTCGAATGATGTTTTTTGAAATTATATTGATGTTTTCTGAAATTCTATTTATGTTTTCTGAAATTCAAATTGTGTTTTCTGAAACTCGAATGATGTTTTCTGAAATTCTATTTATGTTTTCTGAAATTCAGTTGATGTTTTCTGAAATACAATTGATGTTTTCTGAAATACAATTGATGTTTTTTGAAAGACAATTGGAAAATGTTTAGAAAAGAACATATCATAATTTTTTCACAAATATAATCAGATAAAGTCACACCGATTTACACTTCAGCTCACACCGATGTGTTACGCTGTTTTTGCGATTGTATTGTGAAATACAAATTTACCCCCCTGCGCGTATAGATGTTTACACATCAAAAATATTCAAAGGCTAGAGTTCTTATTAAATGATGAACTCATCTATAATATTAATAGGCTAGGCGATTTCTTGTGACCGATGTTTTGTTCCACCGTTTTAGCCCGATTTTGATCAAACTATATTATTTGAAAGGTATTTCTTTTTAGCCGTTTTGTAGATTTACAGATTTTTAAATTTTTTCCTTTATTTTGAGTAATTGCATTTATATTTGCTACTAACACATACATAAAATTATACAATGCTATGTGTGTGTTTATTAAATTTGTTAACGTGTTTGTAATAAAAATGAATTTGTTTTTTTTTGTGTTGATTTGTGAATTGGCTTTAATTGATTAGCATACCTTTAGGGTCTTCATTTAATGAAAAAATAAAATTTCCTAGAATTTGCATTCGAATTTCGATTGCTGGAATCTGCTTGTTTAAATTATTAGAAGAAATCTAAACTATTCAATTTTCTATATGAAGAAAAAATAGTTTTTAAATAAAACACAATATAATCATATAGGCATAATTAATTTTTGCAAACATTAACCAGAATCTAAAATATTATAAAAAAAATTTAATTTAAATTTACGAATTGTTCTATACTATTTTCAGCAGTTCACTTCATTTGAAAGCTCTGGTATCCCTGGTTTAACAATCTGGCTACAAAGTTAACATCTGTTTTATTTTTTGAAGTTGGCAACTCGAAATCAGATGTTTGTATAAATTTGTATGATTTTGTGAGATTTGTGAGATTTTTTGAGTGGTAGCAAGCGATAGTTATTGTGTTTATTAATTAAATATAAAAATAATAAAAGTGAAATTTATTAAAATAGAATGTTACAAACAATAAAAAAAAGTGTTAAAAACACGAGTTACTTAGGTTTGTCTCTCCTACCACAATTCCAATTTCGAATGCATTGGGTAATTGCCCATGAACAGTTTCTCTTAAAAATATTTTTTCACCAATACAGTCATAAGTCACACAGCGTTATCTCCTTCAGCTCACACCGATATAAGTTACGCTGTTTTTGTGATTGTATTGTGAAATAGAAATTTACCCCCCTGCGCGTATAGATGTTTACACATCAAAAATAAAAATTTGTATAGCGGTCAAACAAACAAACAAACGAACAAACAGAAAATGAATTTTATATATGTATATACACTTGTGCTCACATAATTAAGTCACTAGTATGCTACTCGACATTATTGTCAAAAATACGTAAACCCTTTTTTTTAATTCTAATATAATTTTTTTTATTATTCTTATATGTTAGCAATCAATTTACAGTGAAATTAAAAATTACAAAATTTTGGTTCTTTTCAAAAAAATTAAAAACTTGGAAATTAGCCAAAAAGAGCTGCTCACATAATTAAGTCATCTGAATAAAACTGGTTGAAATTGTAGAAATAAGTAATAAATTTTGTCGAGAGTCCCATTTTTTCATTAGCTTACCTCAATATTTAGTAGGATAACCCTTTTGCTTCAATACTGCGGAGCATCGCTTTGACATGCTGGCTACAAGAGAAGCGCACTGGCCTGGAGTGATTTTGTGCCACTCCTCTTGGATAACTTTCCATAACATATCCTTATTTGCCGGTTTTCGTGCTGTAATGGCTCGTTTTATTATGCTCCACAAGTTCTCGATAGGGTTTAAGTCCGGACTCTGCGGCGGCCATTCCAGAAGCTTGATGGACTGTGTTGCCAACCACGACTTAACCAGTTTCGAACAATGCTTCGGGTCATTGTCGTGTTGGAAAATCCACGCCAGCGGCAAATTGTCAGCCTATTCGGTGGCCAAATTTCCCTTTAGTATATTCTTATACATTTCCCCGTTCATTATACCGTCATTCTTGACTATAGGACCCACACCGAATGCGGTAAAGCAACCCCACACCATGACTGATGAGCCACCGTGTTTCACAGTTTTTTTGATGAATTTTGGATCCAATTCCTTAAGTGGAGGACGTCGACATATGGTCTACCATCATTTCCAAAAACATTAAACTTGGATTCGTCGCTCCAAACAATTAAATTCCAAAAATGTAGGCTTTTAGCAAGATGGTCAGTCGCAAATCGGAGCCGCTTCGTAGTGTTCTTCAAGGAAACCAACGGTTTCTTCCTAGCCATTCGTCCATGCGAATTGTTTTCTTGCAAACGTGGTCTTATGGTTTGCGACGAAACATTTACGCCATAATCCGTTTCCATTTTAGCTCTGATCTGCGAGGAAGTTAAAAAAGGATCAGTTTTACTCAGGTTTGCAATGCGTCTGTCATCATTTAAAGTCGATTTTCTCGGTTTTTGGCGCGGAGTATTTTCAAACGTTTCATATTTTTTGTAATGTGTAATGGCATTTGTAATTTTACCACGAGGAAAGTTCAAAATATCCACTACTTTTGCAATATTTTTATATCTTTGGAAACAATCCCATATTATTTTCCGTTCAGCCGAATTCGAATTTTTTTGTTTACCCATAGCGTTTCAGCTGATGTTATTTGTTTTTAATTTATTTGGTTTTAATTTATTTATTATTTAAACCGCAAAAAAATCTTCAAAACACTAATTTGCTCACGATACTCGTGGTGACTTAATTATGTGAGCACAGCGCATATGACCTTTTTGACGTTTTCCACATTTTTCGGGGAATACCCACATTTTTAATTTTGCTTCAATCAATGTAAACAACTGCTAGCATAGCAGGGTTCCACAAAATAGTAAGGTTAGAGTCGGAAGAAATAGGTTTAAGAGAAAAACTACAAAAACATTTCATTGCATACCCATGACTTAATTATGTGAGCACAAGTGTAGATTATAATCATATTATAATTAAATATATATATCTCCTTAGAGATAATAAATATTTACATTTTTATTATTTTAAAGCTGGTGTTTTTTTAAATATTTCTTAAAAATATGTACAATAAATAATATGTATATTTTTAACCAATTCTAGATGATCAAAATCTCAAAGTTTCAAAATCTAGTCTTGTTTCCTCAACTATATTTTTTGTCTGAAATTTAAAGCATAGCTTGAGACTATGACTTTCTTTAGTTTAATTTAGTAATTTGCGAATATATTTTACATATAATATTATATGGTTTTCGGAAAAAGGGTATTATGCCCCGGGCGCGAGTTAAGCTCGCTACGCTACTGCACAGAGAATAGTCTCGAAAATGTTCCATAGTGTAGTTAATGCCCCTAATACTTGATCATTATCTGTCTAAATCACATCATCAACAATCAATATATATTTCATATATATTGGTGATTTTGATGATATATGTCGAATATAAGTGTGTTTGTTTCCTACTCATTTCTCGTTACTTGAACTGAAAATGTTTTTTCCTTAGTTTCTTCCTTTTCATGGCTCAAGTTATAAACAATTTAGTGTTGCTCACTTTTTATCACCATTAAACATGTTCGACTTAAAACAAATTCAACTTTTTGTACAATAGCTAAATCCAATAGTTAGTAGAATAATAGCAAAAATAACGCAATGTATGTAAAACTTACCGCCTACTGTCATATTTGCCGTTTTATCGATTAACTTGAATTCAGGTGCATCACCGGAAACTTCACAACGATATGAACCAGATGAATGTACGTTAAGGTTTTTTAATTCTACATTGCAGATGAATTGATTGCAATGCGACGAGCCCTCGGCTATGGTAACACCTTTAACAGGAAACCAATTTGTAGTCGGTGGGGTTAGCGGTGAATATCTGCAATAGAAGTAAAAAGTGAAGAAAACTTGTTAAAATATATTGCGAAAAAAAAAATACAAATGTAACAGTTAGAGCAATTGTAATTTAAAATTCATGTTATGTATAAAATTTAAAAATAAAACTGCAGATATTCTAAATTAAAACAGAAAGTAATTGAAAAAAAACTAAAATACGAGTACAGACAACAAACTAGCGAACATTCCAACAACGGCCAAATGGAAAAATTTGAATACTTTGAAATTTTACAACATATTTTTTTTTCTGCTTGAAATAATAAAACCACAACCGAACAGAACCGAACTAAGCCAAATATTTTTTTATTTGTTATATTTTTATCTTTCAAATTTAGCATAAGGCCAAATGGTTTGAATTCATTGAAGATAGACAATCAGTTAGATACTCTAGCAGTATATACTTACATAGTACATCCGCATTTTCACCAAATTTGTTTGGTTTAAATATGTAAAAAATGCGAAATTTACATTAGAACCCATAAAAAGATTAAATTGATTTTTTCTCCATCTTTCATGTATTTTACGATAACGCGAATTCTGTGTATAAGTACGGACATATTTTTATTTTGTTTGATTTTATTTCCATCGCAAATTTGAGCATGCATATTTTCAATTTGCATTTAATGTACGCTATAAAATTGAATTCTTAAATATGCAAAGCTTTTTCTATGTTTTGGATTAAGGAAAATGTCATTTCGTTTTATATGCGATATGAAGGCGCCATCAAATGTACTCTGCACGAAACATGGATTCAACTAGTGCAAAAAGAAAACGAAGGCGACCTTATCGCCCAACAAGCTAATGTTATCACAAATTACCTTGATCGGAGAAAGAGGTATAATGGCGAATTTTATTCCATTTTCTTAGAGAAATTGTATTATTTAGAATAGAAATGGGTTTTAACAAAAAAAAAAAAAAAAAAAACAAAATTGCAGGCGTACAGGTTAAAGATGCTATGAAAAAGTGATACATTTTTGCAACGTTTTAGTGTACGCTGATGATGTTAAAATTTTTTTAAGTTACTGTCAACATAATGATCATATTCATCTTCAATCAGATCTCAACAATTTCTTTTAGTGGTGTAACCGTAACCTAATGGAACTAAATTTGAAAAAATGTAAATGTATGTGTTTTTCTAGAAATAATGTTTTTCCCGGTAACTACTTTTTGGGCGGATATCAGCTTGAACTTGTTGATACTTTTCTGGATTTAGGGATTCTACTTGATCCTAAATTAAACTTTGTATCTCACGTCACCATGACAGTTAATAAAGCTAGAGGTACACTCGCCTTTATTAAAAGATGGGCAAAATAATTTATTGATCCTTACATAACCAAACAACTTTTTACATCTCTTGTAAGACCTATTTTAGAATATGGGTCAGTAATATGGGATCCCTTCTATAACTTTCACATTCAACGAATCGAGTCTGTACAGAAACCATTTCTACTCTTTTGCTTACGTGGCTTACCTTGGAATTCTGCAATTTATCTACCTTCATACGTTGATCGACTTAAATTAATAAAATTACCTACTTTGGAAAGCCGTAGGACTATGCTAAAAGTAACAATTATGATCAACCTAATTAATGGTGAAATCTGTTCTGACTTTCTTATCAACAATATAACTTTTAATGTTCCTCAACGAGTATCACGCCAATTCCAACCACTCTTTGTTAAATCTTTTCAAACCAACTATGCTCTAGAAGAATTTGTTGTGATTATAATAATCTTTATCAATTAATTGATTTTTCGTTGAACAGTGATGTAATTAAGCATAATATTATAACTTTCTTAAATTCCTAACTATTTGTTTTTATTTTAAAATCATTTAATCGTTTCAATATATGTACATATGTAATTTATCATTTATACAGGTCTGTAAGGATTAATTCCATTGACCTAATAAATAAATAAATAAAACACACATTCAACATCGGAATCACTACCACATATATCTTTATTTAACCCTAAGCAATATTAATTGCTTAAAAAGCACATTTTCTTAACAAATTTTCTCTTCTTAAAAAACTAAATTTTTCTATTATAGTAACTTTTCTTAAGAAAGTACCTCTTCTTAAACAAGTACTTTTTCTTAAAAAGTACCTTTCCTCGAAAACAATCTTTTCTTAAAAAACTGCTTTTTCTTCGAATATTGAATTTTCTTAAAAAGCACATGTTCTTGAAAAAGTACCTTTTCTTAAAAAATTACTTTAAAATGTACATTTTCTTATAAAAGTCCCTTTTTTTAAAGTTCCTTCTTTAAAAGAGCCTTTATCTAAAAAGTATCTGATTTAAAGAAGTTGATTTTCTTAAAAAGTACATTTTCTTCAAAAAAGGAAATTTTCTTAAAATAAAAATGCCTTTTTTAATTTTTGGACGCTTAGATTTGAAGCGCATTAATGCCTACCTTAATAGTGGACAGACGGTAGACCTTTTGTTGACACCCTCATTACACAGTGGATAATTATGTGATATAACATTAGGGGCTCTTACGCATAACTTTCGCGAAATCGCGGTTTAAAATTTTTTTTCGAGAAAAGTTTGGTTTATAAAAATAAAATTATGTCACTAACGAGTTCTCTGATCAAAATTCTACATTAAGATTTGTTCCATGAAATTGATCTTAAATATTTTATTAAAACATTTTTACACTGGAGCTCTTACGGAAGTGGGTCTTTTAGGCCCTTATTTCCAAAATGTCCAAAATTGTGCCATAACTACTGAGACACGAAAAAAATTCCAGGTGAGGGTTCTCCACCAGACGCAAAAAAATTTCATACAAAATATTCAATACAACAAAAAAAAATAAATGTACTGATAAAGTTGTATGGAAATGTTAAAAATTGTGCTCTAACTAGCAATTATAATCAAGCTATGAAACAGTAGTCTACAATGATAATAATGAATTTTATTCCACTTCGTCGGAGAATGATGACAGCTTCCAAATATACGTACAATCATGTTCATCTATTTTTATGCCGTTTACAACTATGTGGTCAGGGTATAATGACTTTGTGCTAATGTTTGTAACTACCAAAAATATTTTGAGCGATCAACCCAGAATCACTTTCTGAGTCGATTTAGCGATGTCCGTCCGTTCGTCTGTGAGTCCACGTAAAACTTTTAATCAAACTACAGGTAACAAATATGTAAATATTTTGATGAAATATGATGTATAAGCTTCTACCAAATCGGGTTATGTTCAGTCCTAAGCCCCATAAAAATGACCCCTATGAGATCGAATTAAATTGCCATAATATCCAAATTATCATATAGACCCCGGTCAAATTGGGTTTGTGTATGTTTGTTACATATATTTATATATTTAACAATATATGACAATCTTTGTCATAACCCCCATATGAAGCTGATCCTCGATCTTCACTTAAATCCATCAAAAATCAATAATATTGCACATATATTTCTCAAGTATGGTTTGTATATGTTTTCTGCAAATTTAAGTGACCTTACCAAATATAGTTAGGATCGGTCCATTTTTCGACGTAGTCCCCATTTATATATACTATCCAATATGAACTTTTTCATATCCATAGGCAAAATAATTAATAAAAATGACACTCAAATTTGGTTTATGCTTATTTTCTACATCCAATTTTGGACATTGGAGATAGGATCTCTAAATGCATGGTATATAGTGTCGTATAGTCGGTCTAGACCGGCTATAATTTTCTTACCTGTTTTTATTGAATTAATTACAATTCTAGGATTTACGCTAGAGTTAGATGGTAAGTAGTTCCCCATGTATTCCACTGTAGACTGCTGTTGCATAGTTTGATTGTTATTGCTTTAGAGCATATTTTTTAACATTTCCATACAACTTTATTAATAAAATTTTTTTTGTTGTATTGAAAATTTTGTATGGAATTTTCTGCGTCTGGTGAAGAAACCCCACTTGGAATTTCTTCCGTATCTACTGACATTTTACATAGTTATGGTACAATTTTGGACATTTTGGAAATAAGGGCCTAAAAGACCCACTTACGTAGGAGCCTGAGGGTTTAGATGTTCCAAAACATATTCACCAAACAATTTCTTGGAACAAATGTAAATGTAGAATTTTAATCAGAGAATTCATTGCTTATATATTTCAATGTTTATGAACCAAATTTTTCTCAAAAAAAAAAAAAATCTTTCAAACCGCGATTTCGCGAAAGTTCTGCCTAAGAGCTTCAAATGTTACATCGCATAATTATATACTTGCTAGGAACTTTCAATCGGTGACAGAGTTTTGCATGCCCAAAGCAAAAAGTCTGGATTTGTCGCAGTGTTTTATGTTGGTTAACTGATGGTTCGAAAATGAATTTTGGCGTTAGGGCAGGTGTGTACATTAAAAATATTAAGATCACCGAAAAAACGTTCACCTTTTAAACCATACTCTTTGCTGGTTTAGAAGATATTATTATCTTTGCTGCAATAGGTATTGAAAAGAGTTTCAAAGGCACACATATTAAAACTTTTTTTTGACAGCCAATCAGCTTATCAATCTGTGTCATCACTGAGATCGCGGACGATCTTGTCTGACTAAGATTCACTATTCGTATAAATGGACCTCAACTTCATTGTGGGGCAAATTGGTCTACAACTGTGTGCCTGAAAATACTGATAGATTAGGAATTGGAACTGGGAATTGGGAACAACTCATATGGACTTTTTGGCTTTGTTCTGACTATGTCTGGAAAATGACGAAACAACAACAAACATTTGTAGAATAAGAAGACGAGTTTTTAATATAGAACTCTTTGAATATTTTCAATTATGTCATAAGGCTTCGGACAATTAAATCAAAAATTGTATACAAAATAAAATCCTCTCAAATGAATCAAAGACGAAAAATGAGCAGAACATTAAAATATGAACGTTTTATTACTCTTATGATAATGATCCAAAAATTGAAGCCCACAAAGTCCGCAACTGGATACAAAATTGTTCCAATATTATAAAATTCCTTGATATTAATGAGCAAGTATGAAGTTTTATTGAGGATTGGAATTTAATATTTACCTTTAGGGAAAGTAGTTTGCTTAGAGATTTTGAAGTGTCAGTTAGGATTCCTTCAAAAGTTTCCATATTTTCCCTTAAAAATACGCGATTTCATAATTTTTTTTTAAATAAAATTGTAAACACACAATTTTCTACGCTATATATGCAAAGCTTCTAAAACGAAAAAAATTTAATAAGATTACTAAAATGCTGTATAAGCGAAGTACGGCGTAATTGGTTGTGAACAGAGATCTTCAATGAGTTCTGAAGAAGCGAGCAGAGTTTAATCATGATCAATAATTTTTTGTACTTTTACGCGATCATAGTTATTAACACACTCTGAACTTTGAGGTACTTATGATATCTATACTTAAAAACATTTATGACGTTATTAATTTATACTCTCCTTCACTCAATTTATAGAGACGATGCTAAATAAATATGATTCGAATACGAATGTTAAAGTACGCATTATGTGGATTTGCGTTTGCTCCGTTTTATATATATACATGTATTTGAGTTTATCAATTATAGGTATTATAGGTATTTTTCTAAACTGAATTTCAAACTGATGTGATTTACAAATAAAACATGTTTTGACTGGTATGTGTGCTGAGTCGACGCCGGATTCATATTTATTGCTACTTAGACTTACAAATCAACATTATTGTGAGTATGAGTATATCAGAGTAGTTGGATATAAAATTCCATGAGAGGATATGAGTACTGAAAAAATGATTCATTGCATCTCGCTCGCTGCGACATTTCCTTATCGGAGTTTTTCGATATTATATCGGATTTCGGAAGAAATTTTAATATGAATTTTTATCAATTTTTTTATTTGAAAGCTATTAAAATTCCCTTCAATCTGTTCTTTTAAATATTATTTGAAATATTTTTGATGCGACATTGAAAACGGAAATTCATATTTTCACTACAAACATTAGTTTTGAACAAATAAAATAAATGAATCTGAACACAAACAAAATTTTTTTTAATCATATTGAAGAAAGTTGTACCAGCTTGCGAAAAAAAATCATGAATATAAATTAGAAATAAAAATCATTTATGCAGTTAGTTTTTTTTTTTTTTTTTTTTGAGAAAATCGAGTTTTTTATGTTTAACAAGTTAGACTTCGGCTTGGTTCGATGACGTGTAATTTTAGTTTCGAAATTTCGTTATAATATTTTGCCATATTCTTCTTGTTGACTTTTATCAGAGTATTGACTAAAATAAAAAAAAGTCGAGTTTCTGAAGGATCTGAAAAGTTGCTCTCCTAAATGTCTGCAGTATGGTTTTGTGTTCTATATAATTGCGAATTGTCGTACCAACTATACAATAGTTCGTACTGCTGAGACAATAATTGGATATAGAAAATGAAAACAAACCATAAATAAGTGGTATTTTCATTAGTTAGTAGAATTTTTTTTTCTTTTTATAATTATAATTATAATTATAATTATAATTATAATTATAATTATAATTATAAGTAATGCCTAACTAATACTACAACTAGTCTCTTCAGTGACTCACTAAATAGTAGTTTTTTTATGTTTATGATAGGATTAATGATTCAGTTCTTTAGTAGTTTTTTTTATGTTTATGATGGGTTTAATGATTCAGTTCTAAATCCTGAGGTACATATGGTTGTCTAAAGCATAGCAGATGGTGAGGCTTAGAGGGGTTGAGTCTCCTGGTCAGACCAGAAGTATGCGAAAGTGGTGGAATTTCATCGTTTTAGTGAAGTTCAAGATGTCTTGTGTGTTTCTGGGCTCTTTGTGAGACTTCTTGCTTAGTCGTAGAGATATTTAAGTCCCGATGTGTGTCATCATTTCTGATATACCATGGTGCTTTGATGATGTCTCTTAAGACTTTATTCTGGAAAGTACACTACCATATGATCACACTGGTTCTAGTACCGATTTATAGATCATTAATTTAATTTCGGTTAACAGCATTGAGTTTCTATTCATAAGCCATTTTAGTTGCCCATATTTAATGTCTAGTTCTTTTCTCTTCTTTTTAACGTCTTCTTTCCAGTTTAGCTTTTCGTCTAAGTTCATTCCATATTTGGCGGACTTTGCTTTTGGCATAAATAAAGGAATGTATGTTATATGTTTTAGTGTAATGTCTACATGAACTGATTTTGAATTGCTCAGTTTTAGTCCCCATATTTTGGTCTGTTGTTCTATTGCAACGATTGCTATTTGTAGTCTATCTACGGACTCCATATTTTTTTGAGCCGTCGAGAGTATAACGGTGTCACCTGCGGAAGTTCCTACAACACAATTGTTACGGACTGGCATAGGAGACACAAGACTGGTACCAATATGCTACCTTGCGGTACTCTTGATATTATTGGGTATAACTCGGAGTATTGGTTCCATCTTTCACTCTATAGTATCTGTTGTTATTACATGATTAGAGTAGATCACAGTACTTTCTTAGTGCTATAGTTTTAAGTTTTTGGTGATATAGTTTCAAGTGGCAGGTTCCGTCAAATGCCTGTGAGATGTCTAGAAATATCGCAACGCATACATGTTTATTCTCAAATGCATTTTCTATAGTATGTCTGACTCTACGGATCTGTTCAATTGCTGAATGGCTTTTTCGAAAACCTTGTAGAATGATGAATGTAAATAAGAAAAAGTTCATGTCTGTTTTTATGTTTACAGGACTAGGACTAGGTCAGATGAGTAAGAATATTTAACTCGGCTGTACCGAATCTTTGCTATAAGTTTTGGGCTTCACATTATTAATGGCTAGATTTTTAACAATGATGTCTAAAGTTAATAAGATAATTAAACAAATTTTAGGTGCTTGCGTGCTTTTTTAACTGAATACAATTACTCTATTGTTTGTTTATTTATCAGCGATGAATAGAATTTTTTGTTTGCTTGAACAACAAAAATTAACAAGCAAATCAAAGTTTTTATGATTCGCTGATATATAATTGGACACGGCATTTTGCGTATAAATATATTTCAATATGCTTATATTTTTGCATTTCACACGTCATTCCTCACATCTCTGGTCTAAAGGATCCAAATTCAACGCCAAACTGCTGCAGGTTATTACAAATATTTTACTCAATTATAGCGGACAAGTGAATGTTTTCAACATAAAGACATACAAACAGACAGACAGATGGACACACATCGGTAGACCGAGTTTTCCTTTCATAAGGGTTAATATTACATATAGTTTTTGGACTTTCCGGAATATATTGCGATAAGTTAAAAACCGATTGCCAAACTGATATAGAGTATATCCGATGTACAGTGGTACGGACGCTGTAAAAATTAACTGATCATGACCATGTATAGTGAAGCTACTTAGTTTACTGAAAAATATGTGTAAATTAAATTTCAAAAAAATTTCCGCAATAATTTTTTGTATAAATTAAAGGCGAAGGTATACTTATGTGGATTGTATGACTTCAGATATTCCCACAAGGTCTATTTTTGGACCTTATATATATAGTAGTCTGGATCCTAGGAACGTAGGTCAGAACATGCACCGATTAAAGCTTATATATTATATTTCATAAAAAATGTTTATAGTCGCGACCTGTAGTTTGATTACAAGATTTCAATGGACCCACAGATAGGCGGACGGACAGACAGATGGACGGACGAACATCGCTAACTCGAATCCGAGAGTGTTCTGCGTTGGTAGGTACAATAATAATAATACTCGTACCTATATTTATTCTTTGTTAATCCAGCTTATGTGTATATTAGGTATATAACTTTTTGTTATTATAGCAAATGTAAAAATATTTATCACCTGCCTTAATATGTCATCGATAAGAATAAAGCGATATTGTATTTCTTTCCTGCGTATGTTTCAAAGGTTCATAGCCCAATGAAATTTGCTACATAGATTACGAACATAGTTTAAAAAAAAGTTTCTTCTATATGTACGTTCTCAATTGATACAGAATTTCTCTAACAATCTTTCCATCTGTGTGCCCCTGTAAACCTTGCAAACTCATATCAATAGATTTAAATAAGCTGTGGCTCTGCTATGCTATTGTAATTATTCGGAAACCGGTGCAACTCTAGCCCCTATCTAAATGTAACCCATGCGTGTATATTTAACACAGCTCAAATATAATTATCAATATTCTTTGGAATCTAAAACAGGTAGGAGATATCATGGGTAATCCTAAAATAAATTTTTTGTGATATAAATATAAAGGAAAAAAATTATTCTGTGATATTTACTTTTTGATTATTTTTACAACTATTATTATTTAATTATGTGTTTTATGTCGGTATGTCGTATAAAAACAAGGAAAATTTTTTTAATATTAAATGTGAAAAATTTACAAAAAATTATATGTAAGTTATATGTTTTCCAAGAGTGTCTAATAATCATATTGTTGACGTTTTACTAAATATTATCACTTATGCCGTTTTCATTTCAGACAAAAAATGTTGCACTTTATTTGAATTTTTTCGAAAAGTGTATTTTTCTATATATCTAGAATTAAGAGCAATATTATTTTATACATCAGTTGAAAGGTTTTAAGGTCGAGCACTCATAAATCGCATAAAAATGCAGCCATAGACTCCTTTCAGGTCATAGTGTGAGAATGTTTCCCCATTGTTCCCCTTTTTTGAATATTTTCACCCTATGACCTCAAAGAGGGTAATAATAATTTTTTGCGTTTTATGAACACAGCTCTTTGATACCTTTCGATTGATGTATAAGATAAGGTTGCTCTTAATTCAGAATGTATAAAAAAATACAGTTTTGGAAAAAAGTGCAAATAAAGTGCGACATTTTTTGTCAGAAAAAAAAACGGCATTAGTATATCTATATCGTTAGCAGATCTAATAAATTATAATATCCCTGAAGAAGTTGGAAAAAATCCCAATGAAACGTAGGATGAAATAATTAAATAAATAATCTTTTATTTACATTTATTATGACCTTAAAAGCCCATTAGAAGAATTTCTAAATATACCAGAAAAATACAACAAAAAAGTCGACAAAAAACTGAAATTAATAAATTTTTTATAGAATTTTGAAAAACACAGTTATGCTCTCTAAATATTTTGTGTGAACTTGGTAAATATATACCAGCTAAAAAATATCACTCATACGTATCTGTACTTTCGGTTTGTTAGTCTCTTTGTTAAAAAAATTTATCAATATAAATTGGATGTAGCGCGATGGATTCCAAATATGTATAAAAAAAATTAGATAAACATTGAAAAAAAAAAAAATGATACTCAAATGCTAGTTTTAATCAATTTAAATTGTTCAGCGAAGCAAATGTTGCATAGTAACAAAAAAAATTGAATTTCGACCAAAATTAGCATCACTAAGCAAATCCCGTTAATAGGAATCAAAATAGAAGACAAAAATATGCAAAAAGAGTTGTTGCAATGTGGCATAAGGAGGGATTACAAAAAAGGGGCAGCAATATTTCAACACCATGACAGTAGATTTTTTTGTTACAACGTTTTAGTTTGAATGAATCAACGACATTTATATTTATAATATTTCATTGGAAATAATAAAAAAAAAATGCTTCACCGTTGTGTGTGATTGGATTAAAAAAAGTTTATTTATTAAAATTTATTTGGTTGAAGAATAATCGCAACAATCTGTTTATATTTAGCATGCTGTTTTTATGCCAGAGAAGTATTAAATAATTGCTGCTATTATATCACTATTACATTGTGTTACAAAAAACAAAAAAAAAAAAAAAACAAAAATAAAACAAGTTACAGTCCGTCTCGTTTAAGTGTATAGGTCCATCCACAGTGTTTGAGGACGTTTGTAAACATAAAGTGCAACAATCATATTTTTATGGCAGCAAAATATTAAATTTCATATCCGAAACTGTTCAATACCACATCTGAGTCACTTTTTTTTGGTAGCTACAAATATCAGCACTAACATATTATAACTTGAGCACAGAATGATGTAGGTTATAAATATTGTACGCTCTCATTTTGATAAAAATTTCTAGAATAAAGTCTGTTCAATATTATTAACTATTTCTGCAGTAATTTTGTCCTTGATGGAAATTCCATACAAAATTTCATTTAGAAATTTTTTATCAAAATGAGATACCACCACTAAATTGTAAATTAAATCAAAACTTGTTAATCGATTTTAATTCAATATAGCTTGTTTTATTTGCAACATATCTATGTTTTCAACCGTAGATTAAAAAGGAGCAATTTTTATTTTTTTGATTTTTTATGAATTTTAAAACAACAAAAATATTAAAATTTTACTTCAAAAAATTGTATATTCGGAAATACTTTATTAATATTTCCGTACCTGTTACCCTAATTAAAAAATAATGTAGATATAACTTGGACGTAATTTAGCTGTGGATTTTCGTATTTTTTATTTAATCAAATCGGACAAACCGTTCTTGAGTTATGCTAAAATATGTGGTGAAGCCTCCTTCATATTTTAAATAGCGGTTTATCGCGAGAACCAGACTCAATCCAAACAAAGTAAATGCATATTGTGTATGCCTAATACAAGTGTTTGCAAAAACCATTAACAAAATAAATGCCGCAGAATTTTTTATTATTTTTGTTCTGCAGTGTTATTAATTAGTATTGGGTACTTTTTTCTCTAACTGCCATAGTTCAGAAAAAAACACACACTAAATAAAAAACTCGTACATATATGTATACAAACATAGCTCAGACCAACAAACCCATATTCTTATTTTGATATCAATTATGTATGTTTTTAAGTTCGTGTTCTTCCACGTGTACTGCTAAAAACACAACATGTTCTTGAACGCGTACATCTAAAAATTGAAACATTATCTACTCGTGATCGAAAAAATAAATAAATGAAGTCATAAACAACAAATAAAATTTCCATGTTTTCTATTTTGTTACTATCTTTATACCCTATACCACTATGTGGTTTGGGTATAATGACTTTGTGCTGCTGTTTGTAACAACCAAAAATATTTGACCTAGACCCATCTTTAATTATACCGATCGAATCAGAATCACTTTCTGAGTTGATTTAACAATGTCCGTCCGTCCGTCCGTCCGTCCGTCCGTCCGTCCGTCCGTCTGTGTGTCCATGTAAAGCTTGTAATCAAACTGCAGGTCGCAAATTTGAATATATTTTGATGAAATTTGGTATATAAGCTTTCATCGGCCATGGGATGAACGCTATTGAAATTGGTGAGAATCGGTCCATGTTCAGACCTAGCCCCCATACAAATTACCCATATGAAATCGACATAAATTGCCATAAGATCCAAATTGTCATATAGATCTTACTCAAATTGGGTTTGTATGCGTTCATTACATCCACTAATGAGTAGTCCAAAAATGATCCCTTTGACCCCATATAGAGCTGCTTCCCGATCTTCACTTAAATCTATTAAAAAACAAAAATATTGCACTGATTATTCTCAAATTTTGTTTGTACATATTTTTGCAAAATACAAGAGACTTTACCAAACATGATCAGGATCGGTCCATTTTTGGACCTTGTCCCTTTATAGATATAGCATCCGATATGAACTTTTTCATATCTGCAGCCAAAAAAATTAATAAAAATCCCACTCAAATTTGGTTTATGCTTATTTTCTATATCAAAGTAGTTGGACCGAAAGATAGGGTCTCTAAACCATGGTATAGGGTATCATATAGTCGGTCTAGACCGACTATAATTTTCTTACTTGTTTTATTTTCATTTAATGTTATTTTTATTATTAATTTTTTATTTTTTTATTTTTTAAAACTGCTAATGAATTATTTAAGATTTTTTTAATAAATTTTGTTGAAACAATTGTTGTTGTTATCGTAAGGGTGTTTCAGATTTTTTCGATCGCGATTGGATAAAGTTTTAATTTCTAGATGTACGAGTTCAAGAACATGTAATATTTTTTTTAGCAAAACACGTGCAAGAACGCGAACGTAAAATAAAGCTACACTTGAATCTGCATGGTTTATGTGTGTTCGAAACAGAAAATATGTGATAGAAACATGTTCGGGTACATAACGAAATATTAAAACAAAACACAGTCATGATTGTGTTCGGCACCGTACAAAATTAAGAATCACACATAATTGAAATGAAAATAAAAATAAGTGTTCGCTGCTTTAGAACAGAAAATTGTGTGTTTGATGTATGTATTTTCTGAACCTTGCTAAATACACTAAAACTCCGATTTGTAACACAGTTGAGGCTTTAACACTCTCTTCTTCAATGATTGTTTTATAAAATTGCATTCATTGCCATACCATCCAAAGCAGACCTTTAAATATCAATTCATCGAATTACTTATTAGAGGATACAAATTTCTATTCTTAATTTTTTATCTATTTTGGAGGAATATTTGTGAACATTTTGGATTGCAATATCAAAAAATTTTTCTATCACAGAGTACACTATATTAAATCATTTTTCTTAGTGAAATTCTTCCACACAGACGATGAAAGGTGATCAAAAATAAACTATTTAATTATCATATTCATGCTTCAAGTAGTGTCAGTACTTTTATATCATCCACACCACTGAACGGAGGGTATATAATAGTTTGTGATTCCGTTTGTAGCAATAAAAAAAGTTATTTTCGACCCCAGAAGGCATATATATTCTTGATATATAGCAATGTCCGTCTATCCATCTGCCTACTAAAATCATGCTCGTTGGTAAAACAGACTATTTATCTCGGTAAAATCAGAAACTTAGAATCACTAGACTCAACAGCCGAGTAACGGTGTACGAAAATGTAAAGATATTTCGACAAAACAGTCCTATGTTCGTCATGTTATAACTCGAGAACCAAGTAACCGATTCCACAAACCAATACATGAATTGTAAAGGTCTGCTTTCACTAATGGTTAAAAAAAAAACGTCGAAAAACGTCCACGCATATGCATTTTACACATGTTTTTGTGATGATCTGTTTTCCCATATAAAATGCGTAATTTTTTTTTAATTTTTAATGTTCCCACTCTAAAAAAAATATGTTTTTCGCACTTCTGTTTCAGGAAAATATAAACTCTTTCTATAAGATTTCATTCTTAAATCAAAGATATAAACGTTTAGTATTGTATTGTCCAGTAACGCGAGCGGGGTTACACTAATTAAATATAAAGAAGTAAGAAAATTATAGTCGATCTTGACCGACTATACGATGGAATATACCATAGAGATCCATAGAGATGTCTTGGGTCCTAACAATTGGATATAGAAAATAAGCATAAACCAAATTTGAGCGGCATTATTATTAAAATTTTTTGTCTGCGGATATGAAAAAGTTTATATCGGATACTATATTTATATGGGGACTAGGTCAAAAAAAGAACCGATCCTGATCGTATTTGGTATGGTCACCAAATTTGAGAAAAATCTTTGCAATATTTTTGTTTTTTGATAGATTTAAGTGAAGATCGGGAATCAGCTCTACTATAAACAATGTACACAAACCCAATTTGAACGAGATCTCTGAGGTAATTTGGATATTATGACAACCTTGGTTAGAATATTATGTTTAAAACACAGGTGGGGGTAGCAAAGTTTCGACACAGGATTTAATATTTTTACTTATTTTTATTATAGCTAGGGTTTATATTAAAATAGTGTTATCTAAAAATTTTTCAAAAATGGATTTATATAGCAACGTATTCTCTGACTATTTTGTTATTTTTTTTTATGTCCGTACCAATTTTCATCAAAATCGATTAAGAATTAGGCATACCTCTCAAGCAATGTCCAACTTCCCTTTAAAAATAGCTGGATCTAAATATATTTTAGATCCATAATTTCTTAAGCAAGGCTGCTCAGTATGATCCCTAGCTTATTTTCCCCATATACGATTTTGCGAAAAAATAAAAAACCACCAGCCCTAATACACACTACATATACTTTGTAAGTTCTGATCAACCAACAACATCTATTCCTTAGAGTATATTGCAATCGATTCTATTTCATCTAACGAAGATGAAGACGATCTTTCTTATAACAGGTTTATTATTCAAAATTCATTGCAGTTACCATTGTAACTAAAAATATATTCCAGATTGTGAGAATGTTGTCGTAGAACAAAATGAGTCGGTTTTTCTGCTTAAAAAATAGAAGAAGCATGTGAAGGAAAATAAGAAGAAGCATGTGAAGGGGCTCGAATATTTAGAGAACGACGCAAGAAAAGCTATATTTGAAATGTTTTGGAGTATGTAAAGGGAAATTGAGCACGTTTCTGTAGAGACCTACGTAGCACAGCTTCCTACAAAAAGCAAATCTATGAAAAATTGTATAAAACAGTTTAGCCTTATTCATAAACTTTCTTACAACCACGAATTGCTTCAAGTATGTTAAGGTATTGGTTGATTAACAAAACGCCAGTGCATCCATCATCTCACAACAAAAACAACCTAATATAACTTTAATAAGGGCGGCTGGACAACATAATTATAGTAATATTTAAAAAAAAATTAACAAAATGGAAAGTCATTATTGCCGCAAAAACAGTAGTAAGATATACGTAGCAATAATTTTAAAAAATAAAGCAAATGTTTATTATTACTATAAATTTAAGCGGTTGGAGAAAAAGGTTAGTCCGGTATCAGCTTTTCTGATTTGTAATTTTTTGGCGATCAAAATATGCCTCTATGTAGGACCGTAATGATGAATATAATATACGTGTTGGATTCAGAGCCAAGCAATTTGGAGTACATGAACATAACATACATATGTCGAAAAAATAACGTGCACAATTGGAAAACCAACAGGACAAAGTTGTAGATCAGGAACGAAGATGTCATGTGTTTACCATGGATGCATAAGCAGTAAAACTTTGTTCCGATCTTAACGCATCAGATATTTACTATAAACAGTCCCCTGAAGTACACAACTTTACAATTTACTATCTCGCAAGCTATCAATACACTAATTACTGTTAATTTAATTTATAATACATTCATAATATATTCCGATGGTTTCGACCATCGGAATCGTAACCATTATTTTTCAATGAACTCTCTTATTTTTCTATAGAAAATAATATATTAATTTAGCAGAAGTACTTAAGCTAAGATTGAAACGAAACTGAAAAATTTGACAATTTATTTGCCAAATGATTATGTCAGAGTAACAAAAGAAGCCAGAAAGACCATCAAAATAGATAATGAAATAGTAAAGATGCTCTTTGATGCTCTATATCTGAACTATGACTTCTTTAAAGAACATAGCAACAAAATACTTATTCGTTTCACATACATTAGACCAGAGAAAACATAATCCCGCTGTATCACAAATAAAATGTCTTATGTATCTACCAAGTGGTATCATTAAATATAAAGGTAATTTTGTTGACGAATACAATCGAAACATATGAATCCCTTACAATCTGGCCCACGGCCTATTCAACTAATCAAATGGAAGCATTTACAAGCATTAGAACCTGTTATTTCGCAAGAATATCGTTATGATAATTTAGAACACGTTGGTAAAGATTAATTGTTTCTGGCATTTCAATATAGTTTAATGTAAAATTAATTAACTATTATTTCAAATTCCACTAATATGATAACGAGTTTCTTGATATTTTATTCATAAATAATATATGTATTAAATATAGTTTTGTTAAAAAAGTAATTAATTACATTTTTAAAATCTCTTGTTACTTACGTAAAAGCCACAATTAGTTTTCATTACAGCTCTTTTTTATTACACCCTATACCACTATGTGGTTTGGGTATAATGACTTTGTGCTGCTGTTTGTAACTACCAAAAATATTTGACCTAGACCCATCTTTTATTATACCGATCGACTCAGAATCACTTTCTGAGTCGATTTAGCTATGTCCGTCCGTCCTTCTGTGTGTCCATGTAAACCTTTTAATCAAACTTCAGGTCGCAAATACAAATATATTTTGATGCAGTTTGGTATATAAGCCTTTACCAGCCAGAGGATGAACGCTGTTAAAATTGTTGAAATTCGGTCGATGTTCAGACCTAGTCCCCATTCAAATGACCCCTATATAATTTACATAAATTGCCATAAGATCCAAATTATCATATAGATCTCAGTCAAATTGGGTGTTGATATGTTTATTATATCCATTAATCAGTAGTCCTATAAGACAATTCTTATTCATAGGCCCCATATAGAGCTGCCTCCCGATCTTCACTAAAATCTATCAAAAACAAAAATATTGCACAGATTTTTTCCAAATTTGGTTTGTATATATTTTTTCACAATATAAGTGACTTTGCCAAACATGGTAAGGGTCGGCCCATTTTTCGACATAGTCCCCATATATATATGACACCCGCTATGAACTTTTTCATATCTGCAGCCAAATAAATTAATAACAATGCCACTCAAATTTGGTTTATGCTTATTTTCTGTATCTAATTAGTTGGACCTAAACCCGTGGTATAGGGTATCGTATAGTCGGTCTAGACCGACTATAATTTTCTTACTTGTTTTTGTTGAAATAGTGCAGAATCGATGAAATTTCAACTTGTAAAAACTGTTATCTTACACATAAGAGCGAATATCAGAAATTAATAAAAAAAACTTGTAAATTATAGTCGGTCTAAACCGACTATACGATCCCCTATACCATGCGTTTAGAGACCCTATCCAACAACTGGATATAGAAAATAAGCATAAACCAAATTTGAGTGGCATTTTTATTAATTTTTTTGGCTGCAGATGTGAAAAAGTTCATATCGGATGCTATGTTTTTATGGGGACTAGGTCCAAAAATGGACCGATCCTGACCATGGTTGGTAAAGTCTCTTGTATTTGGCGAAAATATATACAAACAAAATTTGGGATGAATCAGTGCAATATTTTTGTTTTTGATAGATTTAATTAAAGATCGGGAAGCAGCTCTATATGAGGCCTATGACTAAGAGTTGTCCCATAGGGATCGTTTCTGGACTATTCATTAATGGATGTAATAAACACATACAAACCCAATTTGACTAAGATCTATACGACAATTTGGATCTTATGGCAATATATGTCGGTTTTATAGGGGTCATTTGTATGGGGTCTAGGTCTGAGCATAGACCGATTCTCACCAATTTCAAATCCTATGGCTGATAAAAGTTTATATACCAAATTTCATCAAAATATATTTATATTTGCAACCTGTAGTTTGATTACAAGGTTTACATGGACACACAGACGGACGGACGGACATCGCTAAATCGACTCAGAAAGTGATTCTGAGTCGATCGGTATAATAAGAGATGGGTCTACATAGTGGTATGGGGTATAATTAACATATTTAGGAATTAGACGTCGTTTTTAAAATAAAATAGAATTTAGTTAGAAATAAAATAGAATTTAGTTATTTATTTCTCATAGAGTTAATGAAAAAACAGTTTTTTAATCTCCTGAAAAATTGTGATTTTTCAGATAGCACCTTTTAAATATAAACACTCGATATTATAAGATAATGATCGCTGTTAAATCCTATTTTGTATTAAAGTTATTTGTTCAGTTATTAGTTTGATTTTTAGTAATAATTATAGCTTTAAATGAAGGTACTTGAGTTAGTGTTCAATTTTATACTCATCTAAAGTTCGATCTCTTTACTTATAGCACAGTGCAATAGCCATTCTGGGGGATGATAAATTCCAAGCCATGATGAAATGCCAGTATAGAAAAACAGTTAGAGGATTTTGCGTTCTCAGGCCAAATTTTTTTGTGACCTTTTTCTATATTCCTTACCTTGACGTTTGTTTGCTTAGTTTTTCAGCTCTAACGCAAGAGCCATTGATTGTTTCTCATTTCATTCTTTCGCAAATCAAGTTGTATTAATTTTATCGAATGAATTCTTAAAAATCAATTTCATATCATACTTAGGTTATATGATTATTATTTATTAGTAGAGTGGAAGAGATCTAAACGCATAAGTGATATTTTTTTAATATTTATTTATTTATTAATTACAATAATACAATTACAATAATTTTTTGGGATAAAGAGTACCAGCTGCAATGGCTTTCGACTCTGAACATTTTCATTTTTAATGAGTTTTTATAAACTATTTTCGAGTATGAATTTAAAATTAATCTAATATTAATTTCACATGTATTTTTTAGCATATCAGTGGGTTTGTTAGACCCGAAAATACTGGTTCTGGATGAATTAAAGGCGGCGCATTCGTCTAGAATATGTTTAGCGTTAAGTTGTGTGTTGCAGTTTCTTTTACAGTTTCCGGGTAGATTGCTATGGTTCCCATTTTTGCGATTTTGAATTATTCAAATAAGTAGAGATGGTGTTTAGTATGTCCCGAGGCTCCCAGGTGGGATATTTAAGAAGTGGTCGACGTTTGGCTTCTTCTGCCGCTGAGTCAGCATATTCGTTTCCGAGTATACCTACATGTGAAGGCACCCACATTATTTTAATTTTATTTTTTTGTTGAATACATTTGTTTCTGATTTTATTTATTAATGGCGACTCGTGCAGGGAATTATTTGTGGCAAGAATAGAAGAGAGGCTGTCAGTGCATATTATATATTTCTGATCATTTTCTGAGGCAAATTCTATGGCAACGAGGATGGCTAAGGCTTCTGCTATAAAATTGGAGCAATAATCATTGACGAAACTGATATTAATGAAATCGCCATCTTGTTTTACTGCAGCAATGGTGGTGGAACCATTGGACTTAGGTCCAGTAGTGTACAATAAGTTCCAATTTTGTCCGATTAAGTGGTCGGAAGTGTTTAAGAATGTTTGCTTATAAACAACAGATGGTGTAGTGGGCTTCGGAAAATCAACCATTGATAGTAAAAAAGATGAATTTTCAATCATCCATGATGGTTCTGGTTGTGGTTTTATATATATATAGGGCGAATATCTAAGTTGATATTACGAGAAAAAATTATACATCGAACAATTGTAGATTCAAGTTTAGGTATACGTCTACTGTTTATAGTCTTAATGACCTCTTGATACAAAATTTTGTTTCGGCAGATAAAAATTTTGGGTATAAGTTTGTACGTTAGATATGTAGTTCGCTCCTTGATAGATGGCATTCCAGCTTCAGCTAAAATGTTTGCGGTGGGACTGGTAGGGAATGCTGTAATGCTACGACGAATTGCTGCATGGTAAGGACCCTGTATTAGTTTTATATGAGATGGTGCACACCAACTATAAATGGGGAGAGCATAGTCGATTTTTGAGAGTAAAATAAATCGTGTAATATTAATCATAGTTGAAGTGTGAATCATAACATTTTCGGATGTTAGATTTTTACAATATTTAGCCTTGTATTTAAGTTTTTCCTAAGTTGTTGACAATGTTGTTTGAAGGTAAAACTTTTGTCAAAAATAACTCCCAGTATGCGAAGATGATCTACTCGTTTGATTTTAATATTGTTGTATTCCACGTCGGAAATAGAGCAGTTGCGTTTTATTGCAGATATGTAAAAGACTGCACTTTTCAACAGAAAGCTTAGCTCCAGAAGATGAGCACAATTTATTAATGCTTTTCAAGGTGTTAGAAAAAATCTCCCTGACTTTGTTGTTATCTTGAAATTTTGTAAAAATAATCGCATCATCAGCATAAATTGCATGTTCGATGTGTTTTTGTGTGGAGATAATTTTACTGAATTGGTTAAAAGCAATTATGAATAATACGACAGATAATGGCGATCCTTGGGGTATGCCATTATCTAGAGGTAATGTTTTTGAAAGCTGGTCGTTAATTGAAACTTTTATTTTCCGGTTACTCAAGAAGCTCTTAATAATATAATACATATTTCGCCCTATGTTCCAACTGGCTAGCTGTTGCAAGATGACGTGGATACCAATGCGGTCAAAGGCCTTTTCAAAATCGGTGGATAAAATGCTGACGTGATTTCTGGTAGATAAAGCTTTTGATATGTAATGTTGAAGGTAGAGCAGTATATCGTCGGTACCTTGTTTTTTCATAAACGCGACTTGGTTGGAAGTGATAAAGTTGTTTGTTTTTAAGAACCACATAAGCCGTCTGGCGATTATTTTTTCTAGCGTTTTACCTATACAGGTAAAGGAGATATTGGTCTAAATGCAGTTACTGTATGATGGTCTTTATTTGGCTTTGGAATAGGGATAATAACTGCAGTTTTCCAAGCTTGAGGATAAACACTGGGTATAAATATGTTATTGAAAAGTGAGAGAATATCGTTTTTTGCTTCAAAACTTAAATTTTTTAACATTGGGTATGGAATGCCATCATCACCAGGTGTTTTACGTTCGGCAGAATGTAGCGCATCTTCCAACTCTGTTATGTTGATTGCTGTTTCAATTTTTGTAGCATTTTTATTGTAATATTGAGGATTAAATGTTTGGTGTATGGAATTGGATTTGTATTGTCGGTAGCACTGAGAAAAATTTTTGTCATCAGATTCTTCTGACCAATGTTTTACAAAGCAGTTAGCGATACCAATTGATGAATTAAGCGTAGTTGGTCCTGACTCTAAAATGTTTATAATGTTTGAAGATTTTGCTCCTGTAATGCGCTTTATATCATTCCACATACGTTGAGATGTTGAGCTAGGTTTGATATTTGCAGTAAATTTCTGTAGAGAGGCAGCTTTGCTTTCTTTGACAGATCTCCTGAAGATTGCAATATGTTTTTTTATAAAGTATCAAGTTTGAGTCGCTTCCAGAACGCATGAAATTATGCCAAAGCCGTTGTTTTTGTTTGTGTAATGCATCTAATGTAGAGTTCCACCATGTTTCATGGGATCTCTTTTTTTTTAATATTAAATCAAACGTACATCAGTATTTTTTTAAAATTATTTATTTAGGACTTAGATACATTTTTGCTGAAGAACGAAATGAGAAATAATCAATGGCAAAAATGAAAACATTATGATGCAAACCCTTTGAAAGTTTTACTATATTGGCCTAGTATTTTTACCTTGACTTGTTATTTTTCATCACCAGACAGTGTTATCAGCTCTTTTAGTTTTATTACATTTCGTTTTTTATCTTATTAAAATTGCATAAAAAAAGAGATTAAAGATGGAATATTGTCAATCTATGCTTGGCTTTACCAAGTAAGCAACATTAGCGCTAAAAAACTATAACATCCTGCCACTTATACGACCATTAAAACCAAAATTATTAATACTACTTAATATGCGACCTGGTATATGAAAGAGAAGCTTCTGAGAAAACACAATTTATCAAGAAAACAGTAGTTAATGGTAAAAACTCGTTGCGTCAGTTTCACTGTAGTTTTTTATGCACTGCTTTGTGTCTAACTATTTTCAAGCACAACAAGTGTTGTTTCTGCTCGCAGTATTATCGTAACTAATCGCATTAAGTTGAGTTTTTCATTATCACGTTAATGTAATCGCTTCTCTTGGTCTTTTGCAGAAAAATTACTTTTGATGAAGAGTTTAGTGCCGTCTTCTGTCAATATTTCCCTAAAAATGATGAAGACAATGATGGGCTTGATGATGATGTTAGATCGAATGGCGATGATGGTTAACTACATTTGTCTAAGGCAGAAGATGTAATGGAATAAACTGAAGTTAGGATGGATTTATCTACTGTAGATAAAGAGAAAGAGGAGCTAGTAACCAAATTTCTCTCAAAAAAATGTTACAATAACAATTCTGACGTTATCTCGGCATCGCGGTCATGAATTATAAAGTTCAATTGATATAAGAACTGCATCCCAGTGCCCATGCACAGTGAGTAGAGTTCGTTGAACGCATTATTGAATCATCGAAAAAAATCATATCATCTTAAGCGATGAAATACATTTTCATCTGCATCCACAACATGTCACTAACTGCTGCGGATTTTTCGTTAAAGGCATCATGGAGGCTGGACAGGCCGTGACTGTTACTGGTGCTCAATATCGTGGCATGATAGCATAGTTCTTTAAATGGTTGCCATTAGATGAAGCCAGAATGCATACACCATGAAATGATTTAATCATTGCATGAGGCATTTCCCGTTTCGGTGAAGAGAATGGCCCCGATTCGATTCCTTTTCATGCTGTTATTTGAAGTAAAAGGTCTATGCCAACAACTCCACAACCACCCGTAAAATTGAAGAAGGAAATTCAACGTTGGCTTAATGAAATTTAGCCACATTTATGCAAAATGTTTATAGAAAATTTCGACAAAAGAGTGCATATCGAAGGCTTATATTCAAAAAGTGCTATCTGCATCAATAATCATTTTAAAAAGAGCGTGTAATACCACTTTATTAATAAGACCTGAAAGTATTTGTCGATCGATTTGCTACAATATCTATTAAGAAATAATCGTACTAATCATGTATGCTCAAAATTAATACTATATTTGACAGTTATTATCAGAGAACAATTTGAATTCAAAAATTAATATATAAGCCCTCGATATATGCCACTATAGCCACGGACGCAATTTACTCGTTTCGTTGTTCCGTAAATAACCCTATCCTGTGTAAATCATGATTCAATAAGAAAGTAACACTGTACAAAAACTATGTTTTCTATCTAATTGAAATCTTGCAGTTTCAATCACTCCGCGACTGTGCGTGAATACGCGTTACTGTGCGTGACTATGTCAAAGTAAATCTTTTTTCACAGCAAGCCTATCGACCAAGTTTCTGGTCAATCGGATGAGGGGAAATGACATTTAGATAACACCGTGACTGTGCGTGACCATGCATGTCTGTGCGTAAGTAAGTAAAAGTTAATCTTTTTTTCACAGCAAGTGTATGTACCAAGTTTCAGATCGATTGAACGAGGGCAAATAACATTTAGATCACTCCGTGACTGTGCGTGACCACGCGTGACTGTGCGTGACTACCTCAAAATTAATCTGCAGTCACAGGAACACTATGGGACAAGTTTCAGATCAATTGGATAAGGGGGTTGACCCACGACAGACAGACAGACAGAGAGTACGAGTACAAAGAAAGAGTTTAAAAAACACAACAGCGCACCAGTAGTAAATAAATATCAAAGTGTAATGAAGCCTGAGTCCTCAACTACAATAAAATTTTTTCGATATATTCCAATTATTTACCCGAAATTTTTTTCTCGTAGTTGTAAATAACAACTATAAAATTATTATACTCACTTAATTGTTCGGATTTAAAATGTTGGTAGGGGCTGTTGGCTTCATTAAACTAAATTAGATATGCTAAATTATGCGCTGCCAGTTTGGTACCATAACCGCGCACTTTGATGATCTGCGATATTAAAATATACTAGCAGATTCCAGCCCTTGAAATTCGAGTGCAAATTCTAGGAAATTTTATTTTCTCATTTAATAAAGACCCTAAAGGTATGCTAATCAATTTAAGCGAATTCACAACGCAACACTTTTTGCAAACACATTAACAAATTTAATATACACATACACAGCATTGTACAATTTTAAATATGTGTTAGTAGCAACTTTAAATGCATTTTTCTCCAAAAAAATTTAAAAATTTAAAAATCTGTATACCTGGTGGACGGCTAAAAAGAAATATCATTCAAGTGAGGGATGTCTGGTTAAAATCGGATTAAAACCGACAGACAAACATCGGTAACAAGAAATCGCCTTGCCTATTAATATTATTGTTACCGAATTTAAAAATAGATGTTTTTTGGGCCACAGTGCACTGCAGTGCTGAATACTATTCCAAATATCTATACAATGATATTATTTTATTGCATTATTTTTCTTTGTGTTGCACTATTGAAAGCATATGTCACATGTTTTTGAATTTGTTGTGGTTATCCTTTTATATATTCACCTTGATTGATAATACTGATAGCATTAAACAAATCTTATTTAAATATTTATTTTTATGTACACAGCTACACTAGCTAATCCGGCAAACGTTGTTTTGTCATATAACTTATTTCTAGTGAATATTTTTGTTGTTAATCAAAAAATAACGAATGTATTGCAAGTGTACGGGCATGCGATCTTTGACAGAAAGTGGAATGGAAACAAGAAAACATCAACCATTTATTTTCTCAATACAATGTGTTTCTTTAACGTAACGAACAATTTAAATAAAAAATTAAAAAAAGGTTTAAAATCGTTTTATTTTCTCTTGGTATTATACTTACTTCGTGGAATGAACATAAGAAACATTTATTAGAAAAAAAAATTGATATTCACTGTAAGTTGCAGCGAACCACGACACTATATACTATATTATTTTTGTATGGGAGGTGCCACTAACCCAATCTCGCCCATTTTTGGTACCACTACTTTCATTAACAATTTACGTGCAGAAAGTTTCAAGACTCTAGACATTATAGTATTCTAGATATATGGTAATATGTATTTACCTAGTATGGGAGGTGCCACGCCCACTTGTTTGATCCTGCCGATTTTTAAAGAAACTTCTCACATTATTGACTTATGTATTCCTACAAAGTTTCAGGACTCTTGCTATCATAGAACTTCAGATATATGATGTAAAAAAATTTTGTATAAATGGGAGGTGCCACGCCTATTTTACTTTCCCGATACAAACTTACATACTGTAAAAATTCCAAGAAGATCGGTCCTATGGTTAAGCCACCTATTTATGTCAAACACACAAACAAACAATTCTCTTTTTTTATTTATTTATATATAGATATTGTTCCAGACTTTAATCATAAATTTTTATATATAAATATATTTTAGGTAAACTTACTGAAGTCAGTGTATTTTTTGTTAATTATGAATTACGTATGTACGCATATACAAATTACATACATAATCTTCATAGCTGTTTAGTATCTACTGATCTCATATTATTATCTGAGAACAATTGCTTAATTTATGTTAATTGTAAATAATGCTTAATGATCATTAAAAAATCATGATCAATTTTTGGACATCAGCGGCAATGGTAATTTTATAAATTAATAAACTTAATATTTCTTGTAACAGAAACTGTTCGTTTATTTTTTTCCCTTGCGAATTCTTTTGTAAACATATTTTTTATAAAATTTTTCCGCTTTGGATATTTTTGTATTATTTACCGGAGAATAAAAACAAATATTCATCATCGTGCATGGCTTTATTGTTTCTCCCAAAAAAGAGTATTTAGATGAATTTTAGAAGCACCTCTTCCGCTCGGAGTTAAGAAACTCTAAAACAAGCATCAGTCATTGTAGAACGTTTTACCCGTAAAAGTAAGTTATTGTGTACCAAATCATGGCTGTTTGGAAGATGCTCTCCGAAGTCGTTTTTTTTTACTGATAAAATAGTCACTTTATTTGTGCCTATCGGACAGACTTTTCTTTCAGGGATTGTTAAATTATGCGGTATACAAGGGGAAGAAATCATTTTGACAACAAAATGATTTTGCAATATTAATGTCGATGATTCATAAAGTAATTTGCCAATAAATTTTGTCAAGTTGGCTGCATTAGTAATTTAATGGCCATACGAATTTTATTGCTCAAACTGGATTTTTATCACTTTTTCAATATTTTAACACGATTACGTCTCGGTATACTTTACAGAATATCTCTTTTATATCTGAAGCAAAGTTGTCGATATTGAGTAGGAGAAAAACAAGCGGAACAAACCTACCCGAAAAAAGTGTATCCAGTGCCTTATAAATCGCAAAAATGTTAATTTTTCACCTTTTTTGCTGAATAACGAATATTACCAATTATTTTATATTCAATTTTTAAATTTTTTTTTTCTATATTTAACACATATATTCAACAATCATTAAAAAAAAATATTCAAAGCTTCTCTAGCTAATTTTTTTATTTTATGTTTAATTATAAAACTTTTACTGTTTATGAAAAATAAAAAGTAGTTAACACGAAATTCTTTCAATAACACTGGGCGACAAAAAATACCTGGGATGCGATTCTTTTTTCTGGTAGGTCTTGCCGAGTACAACAAGACTCTCTCCATGAAATTTTCGAGACACCTCCAAAATCTAAAGTCGGCCCTTATGCACATAGAAACCAGTAACTATGTTCAATATTAATGGATTTTGAATTTCTTAGTGGATTTTGAAAGAAGAACCTGAAGATATAAGTATGATGTGAAGTAATATTGTGACATCTGTACATATTCCTGTAGCAAACTCATAAAAAAAATTTATTTTTAAACTTTGGAGATGTTTTTACACATTTTTTTTATTTAGAAAACGTAAAATTTTTAGTTTATTTTAAAAGTTAAATTGACTAAGTTATCAAACTTTTAATAAAATCAAACTTTAAAACTATTCGCACAAATAAAATTTTGGCCATTCAACTCGCAAATGTTTGCTCGATCTTTTCTTAATTTAGCATCTCTATTTTCCCGTTTAAGTGACCAGCAGTCTTTCAAAATAATTTCTGTTTTATTTTTTCCTTCAAAACGTTTTTATCTTCGCACCATTTCTTGGTGAAAATGTTCGCCTTGTTCATCGCTGTACTGTTCCAGATTGTCTGGCAAGAAGTATAGATGAGAATGAGAAAGTGAGTTTTTATGGACATATTGCAGCCCATTTCACCATACGCACTAAAAAATTCATTAACAACCGCAACATAGTCGTCGCTCCTCTGATGTCTAAGGTAATTGTCATATAGTGCAATAAAACTTTTCCATGTGCGTTTTTCAACGGTACTTAGGTTCTGAAGTTCTCATCTCTCATAATATTATGAATTTGTGAACAGAATGATGTATTTGGAAATAAATACAGGAAAGGTCGAAGGTATTCTTTTTCTTCGAAATCTCGGAACTTCATCATTCACATATATCGGTTTTGTAGCAGTTACAACATTTGCGTATTTTATATTTTTGCGGATTTTAAAAGTGTGCCCTGAAATATTAGTTTGACAAAAGTAGTAATCATCTGCTTTATGAAAGATCTGATTATGCCACGTCATAGGCGCAGAAAAGGGCAAAGAGACTAAAGGTTGAATTTACATTTTTTTTTAACGTTGAACAGCAATATTCACAAACGAGTTCTGGCTCATGCCAGCGACTGAATTTATAAGAGCGATTGAAGAGTTTTTTTTATACTTCAACCACTCCAATATTGTTTTTAAAATCAAGCATATGATATCTGATATCCGTAAATAACCCAGAAATATAACAATATTTGCGTCGCACATTTCATAAAATTCAAATATTAAAATTCTTCGTTTTTACAACTCGAGCTGCTCAGTAGGACCTACTGGAGCGGTCCGAGCCATAACTTTTGAATCCCTCATCACTTTGGCATAAGTTTCATACTGCAAAAAACGTAATAACAATATTTTTGTAATTCAAAACTGTTGGCTATTTTTGTGAACAGTGTAACTGTTTTACATCGCCATATTACAAGCAAGTCGAATAAAGTCATTCAAAAAAATTTTTAATATTAAATTTAAAAAAAAAATCTTTAAATCGTACACTTTCAAAATACCATAACCAAAATACAATAATTTATTTTTTTCTTTTTCAATAGATGTTACATAATCATATCACAATTGCTCGCAACAATTAATTGGATGAATGTTGTTGCTGTGCACAATTTTTTACCATTGATTTCTAGTTTTTTTTTTTTTTTTTTTTTTTTGTAAAGACAAACAAAATGTCCTTAATTTTACCAAACAAAAATTAAAAAAAAATCAACAACATCTTTTTCAATTAAAATATTTTATGATATTGCCATCAATTGACTTCTAATTCAAAAATTGAAAAACTAAGAGTACAACAAAATAAAAAACAAAACAATTGAATAATAAGAAAGTTGTCTATGGCATGAGCAATTTAGGAACGGAAAGCAAATTTGCAAACAAAAAAATAAAGGGAATATAAAAATTGAAATTTCGTAAAAATTATATCATATATAACAACTACACTGAAAGAAATTCGTACTTAATATATACGTAATATTTCGGAAATTGAGCGATATTTGTTGCCCTGCTCAAGAAGACGGCCCTATATCTTTTTTTTTTTTGTTGATTCTGTTTTTATGTCTCTCTATAAAACTTATTCAATCTCTTCAGTATAAATAAGATATTCCAAGTTGTTTTCTATTAGTCTTTAAACCCTTCAGAGTATATATACCAATGTGTCATTTCGTTTGATATACATCAAAAAAAAATTCCCAATAACACCATAAGCTTGATCCCAATAAAAGAGGAAGTCAAGCTGGCGACTGTCTTCCTGTCTGTCTGTCTGTCTATTTCTTCGGCGCAATAGATCGAAGTTGTCGCCCTACTTAGTCTTAAAATATTGCATAATTTGAGCAGTTTGGTATTGATAATAGTGAATATCGGGAAAGTCTGTACCAAGATACATTTTTATTTTTAATTTTCCATTTTTCGTTTTCCATTTTTCAGCTTTAACTTTTCAATTTTTCAATTTCAAATTTCATTTTCTATTTTTCAGTTTTCATTTTCCATTTCACATTTTTTCTTTTTCATTAAGGATTATATTTTTTTTATTTAAATACTGCCGATTTTTTTTTTTATATCGTGATAACGATAAAGAAAATTTGTGGCAATACTACTAACATAGCTAATGGTAGTTGTGTTTGTTGGTATGATTGCATCATTTTTTGTGGCTTTTTTGAACTACGAATGTTGTTGTACAACTATTATGTTCAACCACTAAAATATTACAACAAACACACTAGGTTTTATGTTTTTTTTTAGAAGTATCTACATATTTTTGCCCGTATATAAGCACAGGATGCCCGATTTACCCCATTTTAAACACCATCCTGGTAGGACAGACGGACATCGCTATATTGACTCGAGCTGTGATATGGATCAAGAATATATATAATTTATGGATCAAGAATATATATACTTTATGGGGTCGGAAATTAGTTTTTCGATGCGTTACAAAAGGAATGACAAACCTATATATACCCTTTGTACTTAGGTTTGGAGGGTATAAAAAGGAATTTTGAAGGCGGTTTTCTTATATTGAACGGTATGGTTGATTTGGCATTTCCGAGCACCAGATTTAATTCTACTGAGTACATTACCTTATTAGAAGAGAAATTGGTGCCATATATACATCAGTATATTTAAGTCGTCATACGATGGAATAGCTATCTTAAAGATATATAACAGTATTAGAATGACCAGCAAATTCACCGGATCAAATCCCCATTGAAAGTTTTTGGAGAGTGTTAATTCGTCGAATTTGTGCAGAAAACAGTTAATATTTTTTGATATATATAAGCTTTTATTTGCAATCTATTTAACAATAGTAAGCAAATGGGTTAAAAATAACCTCCACTGAGATTAAAACATATCTACAATCGTATACAATTACTTACTCATATAATTTAAATAACAATTAATTATATTTTTATTTTATATTAACATTAATTTTGCATATTTACAACTATTATTTCGTATGAAGAATATCTAGCACATGATGCCCTTTCGCCTGTTTACCTCTTCACTATCATCCAGTTAGCTAATTGCAAGATATGCTGAGCTAATACTACATATTCCTTCTTTAACTTGCAGTACCCCACAGTTAAATTCCTTATGTCCACACAGGTTTCAAAATATTTTTATTTTGTTTGTTTGTTTTATTTGTTTTTATTTGTTTTCATTTGTTTTCAATCTGGTAGACAGTATGTCTGATAAAGTTTTCGAATTTGATTCAAAAGAAATGAGGTTTTACACATTATTAAAACTGCTACTTTAAAAAGTTTTTTTTAGTTTTATGTAAATTTTGATCATAAATAGAGTTAATCATATTTAGGGGTTTTTTTTTTTTTTTTTGAATGATATATTATTTTCCGGTGGTTTTACAAACATTCCGGTTAAGCTCTTCTACTTTTTTGAACTTACGAAATGAAATGAAGTGAAATGGAAGTAGAAATTTTTCCATATATGGACAAAAATTTCGTTGCATTATGCTCAAGTAACTCCAAAGCATACTTTGAATGGTGGACGCCTTTTTTAATAGCTGCAATATAACGTAATATAGTTATGACGAACACGTTCTGTCGATATGTTTATGATGTGCGCTAACTCTTTCACTTTACCGGTTAGATCCCCCAAAACAATTCGATTCACTTATTTTCATAATTCAGTTAAGTCGGTCAGGTGGGTTATTTCTTTAGGAAGATTTTTAACTGAATTTACACCAACTTTCCAACTAGCTGTAGGTCTAATACCTTGAACACTTATGGAAACAGAATGATACATACTTTGAGTAATGTATCTCATGGTAAACCATAATGTTTATTTTTTTTTTTTTTGAATTTTCTATCACTTCTGGGCTAGATATAGCTCTGAAAGTATTTACGAAAGGTGGTTGGAGAACAAGTTGAGGTAGTTGCGTGTGTGCCACCTCTTCTTACGAATAATATTTTTATACCCTATACCACTATGTGGTTTGGGTATAATGACTTTGTGCTGCTGTTTGTAACAACCAAAAATATTTGACCTAGACCCATCTTTAATTATACCGATCGAATCAGAATCACTTTTTGAGTTGATTTAACAATGTCCGTCCGTCCGTCCGTCCGTCTGTGTGTCCATGTAAACCTTGTAATCAAACTGCAGGTCGCAAATATGAATATATTTTGATGAACTTTAGTATATGAGCTTTTATCGGCCATGGGATGAACGCTATTGAAATTGGTGGGAATCGGTCCATGTTCAGACCTAGCCCCCATACAAATTACCCCTAAGAAATCGACATAAATTGCCATAAGATCCAAATTGTCATATAGATCTTACTCAAATTGGGTTTGTATGCGTTGATTACATCCATTAGTGAGTAGTCCAAAAATGATCCCTTTGGCCCCATATAGACTGCTTCCCGATCTTCACTTAAATATACTAAAAACAAAAATAATGCACTGATTCTTCTCAAATTTTGTTTGTATATATTTTTGCAAGAGACTTTACCAAACATGATCAAGATTGGTCCATTTTTGGACCTAGTCCCCATATAGGTATAGCATCCGATATGAACTTTTTCATATCTGCAGCCAAAAAAATTAATAAAAATCGCACTCAAATTTGGTTTTTGCTTATTTTATATGTCCAGTTAGTTGGGCCTAAGAGATAGGGTTTCTAAACGCATGGTATAGGGTATCATATAGTCGGTCTAGACCGACTATAATTTTCTTACTTGTTAGCCTTATTTTTTTACGAAGTTTACAATACTTTTTCTATATCTCTAAGAGATCTTGCAAAGACTATGTCCCTCGACTCCATCTATGAATCATTTCCATAGCTAACCCTTCTTCTAACCCAATTAACATAAGACAAGAGATTGTGAAAAAGAGAATAAATATGAGAACATTTAGTATCAACATTAATAGAATCGAAAACAGGTTTAGGGTCAAAGCGACCTACAAATGAATGTAACCCAGACCAATCAATGTTGTTAAAATCTCGAAATTCAAAAAATTCCTGAGTATGCTCAACGCTAAAGACGGTGGAAGCCAAAATCAAAGCATGGTCAGATACAGAAGGACACTGAAGCTCATCCGAAAAAGTCTATCAACGGCATTGAATTCTTGCCAACGTCATAATGTGTAGGTTTATAGTTAAACACAACACATAATTTACATCTGCAGCACAACGAACCTAATAAGTTGGACTTGGGAGTATTAAATAAATTGCAATTAAAATCATCAACCACTATAATGGTGGAGTATTTTAAAATAGATCCTTTTGATATTTTTGAAAATTAATTAAATCACCGCAAGGTAGAGAAGCAACACCAACCAGTATACTTTGAAAGCACCAAAAAATAATTTAACAAACAGAGACTCATAAGAACTCCTACCCGAAACTTTAAAACAACATTCCGACAAATTTTATAACCAGAAATCGCAATAGCTCGATTAGAAACATATTATTCAGTTAAAAATTAAGTTGAGCACTTTTAAATTAATTGGGATACTCATCCAAGACAGTCTTTGTATACATATTTCCACCAGCCCGTGGGCCCATATTATCATTAAAAGCAAAATAATTTAGGGGCTGTGGGGAACCAAATGATATCAACTGAGCAAATAAAAAAACTAGCCGAGCCGAGCACTAGAAATTCGAGTGCTAATTCTAGGAAATTTTATTTTTTCATTAAATTTTTTTCTCCCAGTGTTTTTTAATTTATATATATATCACCCCTGTTCTTGAAACCACTATCACAAGAAAAACTCTAATTTCAATAAGAATATTTTTTCTTGTTTTAATTCACATAGAAAAGGCTTTGTGAAATCAAAACAATTGTCATTTTTTTCTACTAAGCAGGTCTTAAGAGATAAAAAAAAACTAATTGATATTTAAACTCTAACATGTTTTTTATTGAACCTTGTCATTATTTTAAAAAATTAGACATTAATTTTATGAAAAAAAAAAAAACGATTTTAAAAAACGTCTACATTTTGCGCTGATTTAAAAAAAAAAACTCGTAATAAGTGGTCGGTGTTAATAAAACACACTTTTTGGATGATGCTGTTCTATAACTATAATAAAAACTTTTTATTTACACAATCTATTTTTTATTATAATTTTTTCAATTATAACATAGATTCTTTATGCACTAATTATTGCAAAAAAAGGAATTAAAAAAAATTTTTTTCATCAAATCACATATTTTTTATATTTTTGGATATGTTCGAAACAGTAGTGGTGCCAGTCAAATCCAATTTATTTGAATATCGAAATTTTTTTTGGTGATGCCTTACTTTTTAAAAATAGAAAAAGTCATTTTTAATTGTATGAAATTGAAGAACAAAAACAATTAAATGAACAAATAAGTTGTTATTTTAAAAGAAAATATTTTTCTTTATACTTTTTCTATAAACTTAAGAAAAAACATGCACAAAATACTTAAAAGTTTTTTGTGAAATTGAATAAAGAACCATATGGCACCTAGGTTTCTAGATAACATATGTTCTTGTCTCAAACATATGTTTCCATTAAATAAATAAAAAAAGTGGTTTCAAGAAACCCAAAATTTCAATTTCATGTGATTTTAAATTCACTCTTATTCAAATAACAACGTTTCAAGAACAGGGCTGAAAGCTTGAGAATTCAGCAAAAAATAAAAAATACAATAAATACAAAGGAAGATATCGATAATATTTATGCAAAGTACACCATAGCATTAGCTTAATAAACAGTGTGATCTTAAAGTTAAAGAAAACAAAAAGCAACTGTGATAATCTATTTAAGTTTATTTTATTTTATATTGATGTTTTACATTACAATTGATATTTTAAAATGATAAAAATTTGACAAAAAAGATTATATGTGAGTTTATACATATTTTTCATTATCTTATTTGTATTATATGTCTTTTCTGTATTTATATCAGATTTAATAAAAACATTCATCCTTGAAGATGTTGGAAAAAACCAATGAAACGTCGGATAAAATAAAAATTAAGTAAATAATCTTTTATTTATCTACAAAATTGAAGACCATGAAAGCCCGCTTTAGAAAAATCTAAAGAAACAAACAACAAATAAAATTCGTTTAATTTTACACAGAAGAAATATAAATGGGATTGTTAATAAATAATTTTATAAGAGCCTAAAGATATGCTAATAAATTTTAGGCAATTTACAATTCACAGGGCGAATAAAATGTACCCTTTTTTGGAACCATCAATAATAAATGCAGAGACAATGAAATTTGAAGTGTTTAAAATTGATAACTATTTTATTTCGTTCTATTTAATATATTTTTAACACATATTATACATAAATTTTATCATTCTGCACTTCTCCTCCATATGGACTATAACTGTGCCAAACTTCACACTCCTACGTGCCCGAATTTTGCTTAAAAAGTGGTCGAAAAGATAATAACGTACAAAATCATAACAGATAACCAAAAATTTAGAGCTGATCAAATTATATGTGTGTATGATCAAAACTAATATATAAAAAATATGTGTACAAAATTCACAGCATTAGGAAGAAACTAATGGTGTTTTCTGTTCTGGAAAAATGTTACACGTTTTTCCCATTTCTCATTTGCTTTCTCTTTTTGTGTTCTTTTCTAAAAAAAAATCTCAATCTTGCGAAAGGGTAACGTGTCCTTTTCTATAACTGAAAAAAAGTTGAATTTTGCGCAATTTTAAAAATCAGAGGGGGCGAATAACACGATAAAAGAGCTGGTATTTGTGTTGTTTATAATTGTGTATTTGTGTGAAAAAAAAAAAACAAGAAGAAGCGTAATGTTTATTGTTTTGTTTAAAATAAATTATTAATATGAAAAATATAAATTTCTTTTTAATATATTTACATATATTTTTCTTTCTTGGTATCCAAGAATAAATATGTCAACAAAATCAGCCGATCATTAAAACAAACATTATAAAATTGTAACATTATAAAGCGGAACATCCAGAAGTAATAAATATAACATACTAGCCATTCATTTGCCCATGCCTTTACTTAATTCAAATGTATACATCAAATAAATTTAACGAATCAGCAATATTTAAGTTATTCTGACTAATTGTGAGAAGAACAAAAATTACAATGTAATTTTTATACCCTCCACTCCAGTGTGCAGAGGGTATATATAAGTTTGTCATTCCGTTTGTAATAATTAGAAAAAAAATTTTGGACCCCATAAAATATATATATTTGTGATCCTTATAACAACCGGAGTTGAAATAGCGATGTCCATCTGTCCGTCTGTGGAAATAACGATGACAGCATCTATCGGGCAGCTAGGGTGCTCGTTGATATAAAAAATGATTCATTAACACCCTGGAAAGTTTGCAATTTAAAACCGTCCAAATCGGTTGATTAGGGCCCGAGATTTGAATGAAGAACTAAATAGTCTTGAAAATTAAAATTTTCTATGTTGTTCTTGTCACGATCATGCCCTCAATAGGATAGCTAGGGTCATCATTGTTAGTGAGAATGATTCACCAAACTCGTGGGAAGATCCTTATTTCAAAAATCATTAAAATCGATGGAACAGGTCCAGGGAAACCTCTGAAAAAGTAAAAAAAAATTAAAAATATGATATTTCTATATTGTTCTTGTTGTTATTCTAAATGTTGTATTGTTGTCCTAGCTGGATTTGCTGTTTTTGTGATCGTTGTGGTAATAGAATTATTATTCTGCTTTACCTACAAAATATCTGATTGCGATTACATCTAATTTCTAAAAATTGTTTATAATTACTAAAGCATTATTATTCACATATATATAAAATTGCACTTTTTAAATATCAATTCTAAAAACTGGAATTAAAATTTCAAATTATAAATTAGAAAATATTAACTGAATTTCAGAAAATCATATCAAAACGTCGGAAATAATAATTTTAAATTTAGAAGACATCAATTGCATCTTTAATATATAAATTTTATTCGTTAAACACAAATTGAAATTCCAAAAAAAAAAACACGAAATATGTTTACATTTAAAAAATGTTTACATTTAATAAAAATATTGGCATTGGCATAATAGCTTTTCAGTAACTTATTTTAACGATAACCGAATCGTTAAAAAAAGGAAATAGCAAAATTATCAGTAAAGTTTTAAAACGATATTCGCTATTGTTAAAGTCAGCTTTTGTTGTTATCTAAACGACAACCATTTTTGTGTTGTTTATTCAATCGATAAAAAAAAATTCTAGGTTGCAAAGTCGTCATACATAAATAAAAATAATAAAATAGTGAAAATAGTTTGCTTATATTAAAAAAAATTTTTATATAAATAAAAAAATTAAATAGCATATTCAATTCATTATTTCATTTTCAAATAAACAAACAGAAATATTAGTAAAAAAAATAGAGATATTAAACATAAACATAAAATCATCCTGTCAAACACGAAGTAATTTGTTTTTTTCTATTCTTCTTTGTGTTTTTTGCTTATTTTGACAGAAATGCCACTCATTTACAATTTAAATAAATAGAAAAACAGATTGGTCGACTGTCGTTAAGATGTATGTACTTAGTGAAGTTTTTTAATAGAAGCAAAATATTTTCACTATTTTATGATTTTTATTTATGTATGACGACATTTCAACCTAAAAATTTAAGTTTTTATCGATTGAATAAACAACACAAAAATGGTTGTCGTTTAGATGACAACAACAGCTGACTTTAACAATAGCGAATATCGTTTAAAAATTTTACTGATAATTTTGCTTTTCTTAACGATTGTCAAATCGTTAAAAGAAGTTACTGAAAAGCTATTAATTTCTCCTGAATGCCAATACTTTTTTTTAATGTAAACATTTTTGGTGTTTGTTTTGGAATTTCAATTTGTGTTTAATGAATAAAATTTATATGTATATTAAAGATGCAATTGATGTCTTCTAAATTTAAAATAATTATTTCCGACGTTTTGATATGATTTTCTGAAATTCAGTTAATATTTTCAAATTTATAATTTGAAATTTTAATTCCACTTTTTAGAATTGATATTTATAAAGTGCAATTTTGTATTTATGTGAATAATAATGCTTTGGTATTTATAAACAATTTTTAAAAATTAGATGTAATCGCAATCAGATATTTTGTAGGTAAAGCAGAATAATAGTTCTATATAACTATGTAGAACTGTTTTTAAAAAAAAAAGTCATTGCTGAACTCGGTAGCTCTATTTTATAAAGACAACAAAAAGTTAACATGCCAAACTTATGTTCATATTTCTGTATGATATCTAGTTGAAAATATTAACATTCATGTTAAAATAGAAATAACTATTGCAAAACTAATTAGAACAAAAATTATGGCGCCATCTATTGTGGCATAGTCACGCTGAACAAAATGAAGTGACACTCTGTTAATGCAAAAGAAATGTATTTTCCCCACAACAAAATATTGCAGAATTTTATGTAAATAAAATAATATACCGATTTGTTTCTAACAGGCAGTTATTATGGATATACATACATATATAGAATATATGTACATATATTATTTGTATTATTTAATATGTGTATGTTGTATATGTAAATATTACACACAAAATATACAACATCAAACGTTATTTTTATGTGTTTCTCTTTAAATAAATAAATACATAAAATTTTTTTTTTTGCTAAATTTACATTATTTTCTTTTTATTAACAACTAGGTATTTTAGCATTATTTGCTTTAGATGCTGGTGAATTTTTACTTCCTTTATATTAACTCGTAGTGTCTGCTTGTCGAAAAATTTTTGGTTCGATTTGAACCCCTTTCCCATGACCCAATCGATCTGAAACTTTGCAGGCAGGCTCGTGGCTAAACAATGGAAACTTTTAAATTTTTCTACCAGAGTTGATAAAAAATGTACAAAGGGTTAGTCTTTATTATATTATTACCACAACGACCACAAAAACAACAAGTCCAGCTATGACAACAATATAACATTTAGAATAACAACAAGAACACTATAGAAACATCATATTTTTCATTTTTTTTTTTCTTTTACAGATTTTCCCTGGACCTGTTCGACCGATTTTATTGATTTTTGAAATAGAAATCTTCCCATGAATTTGGGGAATCATTCTCACTAAAAATGATCACCTTAGCTATCCCATTGAGGGCGTGATGGTGACAAGAACAGCATAGAAAATTGTATTTTTTAGTTCTTCATTCAAATCTCGGGCCCTGATCGACCGATTTGGACGATTTTAAATAGCAAACTTTCCAGGATGTTAGTGAATCATTTTTTATGCCACCGAGCACCCTAGCTGCCCGATTGATGCCGCCATCGTGATTTCCACAGACGGACAGACGGACATCGCTATATCAACTCCGGCTGTTATAAGGATCACAAATATATATATTTATGGGTCCAAAATTTTTTTCTAATTATTACAAATGGAATGACAAACTTATATATACCCTCTGCACACTGGAGTGGAGGGTATAAAAAACTGACGCGGTAGATGAAACTCTAAAGGCTTTAAATTCATTTAACCGACAAATACAATTCACGAAGGAAGAAGAAAAGGACAAAAAACTACCATATATATATATAGATTCGGTAGTTATAAAAAAGAACAATATCCTCAAGTTAGATTGGTATCAAAAATTCATGGCTTCTGGGAGACTTATCAACTTCCATAACACAGCTACCAATTACATAAAGAGAGTGTTGGAAATAAGTGATAATGAATTTCAAAAGAAAAATATACTTAAAATCGCTGAGACTTTAATGCAAAATGAATTTCCCAGAAAATCAATTACAGATCTTACTAACATGTAAAATCCAAGAACTGTATAATTGAAGAGGAAAAACCAAAGAAAATTTCTGGATTATCCGAACGTTTAAAGAAATCGGATATTTATGACAAAGATAAATATTAATAAAGTATATGTGGGCACAACAAAAAAAATTAAAAACGAGGCTATCACCCACAGATCGGATCAAAAGGCAATTGATAAACGAATTGAGCAGAAAACTGCACTCGCAACACATTGTACCATTACGGGACACAAACCCAATTTTAAAGAAGTTAGAATATTACAGGAAGAAAACAAATATGCAAAGAGATACTTTCTAGAGATGATGCATATAAAAAATGTGCCATACTCTAAGATATTAAATTTAAAAACAGGTACAGACAAACGTGCACAAATTTACCGACATACAGTAGACAAATACCGACGATCCAAACAATAATCGGTTAAAAGAAGATAGCCAACAAAAACAGACGTTTTGCAACTCCACAATTATAATATAAACAAGTAAGAAAATTATAGTCGATCTAGATCGACTATATGATACCCTATATCATGCGTTTAGAGACCCTATCTCCTAGGTCCAACTAACTGGACATAGAAAATAAGCATAAACCAAATTTGAGTGGCATTTTTATTAATTTTTTTGACTGCAGATATGAAAAAGTTCATATCGGATGCTATATCTATATGGAGACTAGGCCCAAAATTGGACCGATCCTGACTATGTTTGTATTTTGCAAAAATATATACAAATAAAATTTGAGAAGAATCAGGGCAATATTTTTTTTTTTTTTTTTTGATAGATTTAAGTGAGTTTTCCCATAGGGATAATTTTTGGACTACTCATTAATGGATGTAATAAACGCATACAAACACAATTTGAGTAAAATATATGACAATTTGGATCTTATGGCAATTTATGTTGATTTCATAGGGGTCATTTTTATGGGGGCTAGGTCTGAACATGGACCGATTCTCACCAATTTCAACAGCTTTCATCCTATGGCCGATAAAAGCTCATATATCAAATTTAATCAAAATATATTCATATTTGCGACCTGCAGTTTGATTACAAAGTTTACATGGACACACAGACGGACATCGTTAAATCGAATCGGTTAGTAATTCTGATTCGGTCGGTATAATAAAAGATGGGTCTAGGTCAAATATTTTTGGTAGTTACAAACAGCAGCACAAAGTCATTATACCCAAACAACATAGTGGTATAGGGTATAAAAATAAAGAGTATGTATTTAATTATTTTTTTAAATAGTTATTATATAAATAATATTGTTACGAACTTGTATTTTGTTAGATCCCGAAAGATGATTAGCGAAGCTAATCGAAATATCGGAAGTAATAAAGAGTAATATTTAAAAACCACATCAAAAATTTCATTTTAGTGAGTTTTTGTTTGTTTTTAAATACATACATGACCTGAAGCCAAAAATAAATAACAATCACACAAAATAATCACACAAATAGATATAATTTCAAAAGAAGAAAAGGGTAAAAATTAAGAGTAGTAATATAAGTGAATTAATAAACAATGAGATCCACGTTATACAGTTATTGCTAAGTTAGAGCTGAGCCCTCACCACTATAGGATGGATAGTGTTCACACGAAAAGCAAACAAAAGACAGAGATTTAGTTTCCACGATAGCAGCAATTTCATCATCTATAATTCCACCACATGTTGTATGCAGTCACAAAGAGGAAAGGCGACACTGGACTTTGAATTGAGATTTACAAAGATATCCTAGGCAAGATACAATTTCGGTATTTTATATCCCGCCTTTTTAATTAGAAAAATTGTTGCAATTAAATTCCATGAGAGCAGAAATATCATCATCCTAAATTCTACCACATGTAGTATGCAGCCACAAAGAGGAAACGCGCCACTGGACTTTGAGTTGAGATTTACAAGTTTTCCTAGGCGAGATGCACATTTAAAGGGTGCTTTTTTTTAGCTATTATCTCTTTTGGCAACACTGGTTTAAACAGCTGACGCACGTTTCGTGTTTTGTTTCATTGTCAAACATCTTCAGTTTGGTCTATAATTTAACCATGAATTGTCTTACAAACGAACAACGCTTGCAAGTTATTGAATTTCATTATCAAATAGCGTGATCTGTTAAGAAAGTTCATCACGCGCTTCTTCCATTTTATGGTCAGTTTAATCGACCCACTGAAGCGGCTATTCGGGCTACTGTGACTAAATTTCCCACCAAATTTACTTTGTTGGACATTAAGCCACCAACACGCTTACGTAGAGTGCGAACTGAAGAAAATATCGCAGCTGTATCGGCCAGTGTTAATGATGACCATCAATTATCGATTCGTCGCCGTTCGCAGCAATTGGGCCTCTGTTACTCAACAACGTGGAAAATTTTGCGGAAGGATTTAGGTGTGAAGCCTTTCAAAATACAGCTGGTGCAAGAATTGAAGCCGAACGACCACCGCAACGTAGAATTTTTGGTGAATAGGCTCTTGGAAAGTTGGCCGAAGATCCACTTTTTTACCGAAAAATTGTGTTTAGCGACGAAGCACATTTTTGGCTCAATGGGTACGTGAATAAGCAGAATTGTCGATTTTGGAGTGAATATCAGCCAGAAGCATTGGAAGAGCTACCAATGCATCCAGAAAAAGTCACAGTTTGTTGCGGTTTATGGGCTGGTGGCATCATTGGACCGTACTTCTTCAAAGATGATGCGAATCGTAACGTAACTGTGAATGGTGAGCGCTACCGAGAGATGATATCCAACTTTTTTTTGCCCAAAATGCAAGACCTTGACCTGCATGACATGTGGATTCAACAAGACGGTGCCACATGCCACACAGCACGCGCTACAATGGACTTATTGAGAGGCGAGTTCGGTGAACATTTTATTTCACGTTCGGGACCGGTCAATTGGCCGCCTAGATCGTGCGAATTAACGTCTTTGGACTATTTTTTGTGGGGCTATGTTAAAGCTCCTGTCTACACAGACAATCGCGCTTCAATTGACGCATTGGAAGACAACATTGAAGCATTTATTCGTGAGATACCGGCCGAAATGTTGGAAAGAGTATGCTAAAATTGGACTAAGCGGATGGACCATTTGAGGCGCAGTCACGGTCAACATTTGCATGAAATAATCTTCAAACATTAAATTATATGGACCGTACTATCGTTTCAAATAAAGATTTCATGCATTTTTCTGAATTTTATGTGTTTTTTTTTTTGGAAAACTTTCCTATAGCTCTTAAAAAATCACCCCTTAAATATTTCATTTCCCGCCTTTTTAAATGGACAAATTGTTGAAATTAAAAATTTTGTCAAATTCAGAAAATGCCAACAATTGCTTAATTAGATTAAGCAAGAAAAACAATTGCAACAAATTGTATGAACGTCAACGGCAGCAAGTGAGGTGAAGAAAAAAAAATACTCAAAACAATTCAATTATGCAAAGGAAAAATATTAAATATTGAAGCTCAAATTGAAATTAATTTTGCTATAGCCCACAGCTAAAGCGTATAGATTCACCCAAAACTGACCAGCGGTTGTAAGCACGAGTCTATTCAGGTATAGTGAAGCCATGTATGAAAGGCGTTTTAGTATTAAGCTCACAAGCGGTACTCCAAAAAGTGTGATTACCGTTTAATTATATGATGATGTTTAAACAGAGCACGAAACTGTTTGGAAACCATTTTTTACCGGATATTTGTTTAGCTCGGAATTTACTACTTAATAATAAAAAAAATAGTACTAATCCCGCCATCTGTATATGAGACCACGAACTTTTCACCTGAAAAAAATGTTTTTTTTCATAAAATTGATTACAGGTTAAAAAATTTATTTAAATGCGACATATTTTTTATGACAGTCTGGGATATTAAAGGATTAATAAATTATCTCATATATGTTGTTTCGAATTAAACACATGCAAATCCTTTTATATTGCATATAAATTCGTTTTGTTTTTTTTTTTTTTTGGTAATTTTATTGAATAAAAATCCTCTTCAAAGCATCATCATCATCAGAATAATTAAATTAAATGTCATCACCAAAACTCCTAGTGATCATAAATGAAATATTCTCATGAATACTCGTAAAACAATAAAAAAAAAAAACTAACAAAATGTGGCAATTAAATGCCATTAAACAGTTGCTAATAAATTTGAATATATTTCATTATAAGTATTTTAAAGTTCTTTTTTTGTTCCAAAGAGTAAAAAAATACAAATGATAAATTTAAAGCGTCAACTTAAATTTCTGGAAATAATTGTAAATTTCTTCTTGATATTGGAAGCAAAACTGCTTGTAGGACCAGAGGTGAATTGTGGGTTTGCCTTTACGTGATAGTGCCATATTTCAAAATACTTTAGAAATATAATTTTTTTTAACAGAAGGATTACTATTGCCAGACAAGGAATGTCTTAGTATTCGCTGCAATGTGGTTGTGTTATAGATGAGACAAAACAACAGACCTTGAGTTTTTATGTGGCCTAATCGGACCTTAAGGAGGAAAAATGGTGCAGAAAATTATATTTTTTTGTTTTTGCTCCAAAGTACCTACAGCATATTTAGTATCTGTCTTATAGAACAATAACACAACTTGATGAAGTTTGTGGACCTTTGTAATATGGTTCTGATCATACCATATTTGCTATAGGTTACTTTGGAGCAAATGTAAAATGTATTATCATGTTATTGGGCCATTATATTTATATGGGAAGTATTGTTTGTTCCCTTCCTATGGTCTATCATTTATCCAAGTAATGGCGCATGCTGAGGGGTCCATCTAGGGGACCTTCCTTGTAAGTAAATTATTTTTCACATTCGTTTTTTTTTTATTTTTTCTATATTGTAACATGATATATTTTAAACCAGCCCATTACAACCTTAAGCCCAAGAAAATATTAAGAAGAGATTTGGACTCAACTTAGATTAGTAAAATTCAAGGAGAGACTAGAAAGTCGACCTATACATATTTTAGGTGAGAGATCAGTCGTAGTATTACTCTTGTATATATGCAAATTTGAAGTGGATCAATATTTTTTGCAATTCTACAAAAGTAGAAGTATTAAGATTTATATAAATTATTTTTATTTGGTCGTCACAATTATTTTTATTAATTTTTAAAACATATATTCTACAAATTATTTTTATATTTACGGTTGTTGGGAACAATTTCATAAATTGTTCTGCCTACTACGTAGGCTTGGGTTCCCATTCAAAACTAAAAAACTTTTTCTTATGACTAACTTAATATAGGCAAATCATCAGTCTGCAACAACATACAACCACCACCAAAAAGTGCTAGGGTTAACGCAACGCATGTTTGTCGTAAACAACCAGTCAAGTGCATTGCCTTTATTTCGCAATCGTAAATTGTGAAATCATAAGACAGTCTCAAGTGCAGTGACTTGAGAATTGCTTACATTGTGGAATTGGGCAATCGATCGAAATGCACCGAAAACAAAAATACAATATAACTGAAAACAAAGGGGATTGGGGCAGAGAGAAAAAATAAAAGAAATATTTATGGGTGTAATACGAGATTACGACATAAATAAAATGTAGAACAGTGCAATGTGATATTGCGACAGAAAAATAAATGTGAAACAATGCAATGTGATACTGCAACATACGCGTGCCCGTTTAGAGTAATTTGATGAGGGCAAGACAGTTATAAAAAATAAATGACGAACTAAGTTGTTCGTCAAGTTGGGTGGTAGAATATTTATTTCCACAGAAATGAATGACGACATATGAATGTCCGTCATATTGGGCGGTATGTTTTCTTTAAACATGAAAAATTAATGGTGAACTGATTTGTTCACCATATTGGACGATATAATTGGCGGACTGACTTATTCGCTATATTTGGGCGACATATTGGGCGGACTGTATTATTCGCCATATTCGCGGAGCGAATGGCGGACTGACGTGTTCGCCATATTTGCGGTGCGAATATTTGTTGGCATGTCTTTCACAATGTGTGACATGCCTTAACTTATACATGTTATTGTGTGCATTGACTTTTTAAAAATACGACGGAATCATTAGGCAAGGACATAGCCCGTCTTATAAAAGTCCTGTGATTGCCTTGGCTTGCTTGAGTTGAACGACATTTTGGCTTTCACCAGTTTCAACCATAGCACAATGGCCGAATTTTCAATATTTGCAGCAAAAAATCAATTTTTTTCATTTAGATTTTTAAATATTTTTTGATGCAGTTCAATTCCCAATATATTGGTAAGAAGCAAACAAAATTATGTTAGTTGGCAACCCTGTTTATATGTAAACAGCTGTTAATTTTTAAATTTTTTATCGTAAATATTACCACTTGTGAAGCAACAAAATTTTTGTAAAATTAAAAACTTTATTTTTTCTATTTAACAATTTTTTGAATATGATTTCTATTGCTCGAATTGAATTCTATTGGTTATTTTTAATATTTTCTATAATATTAATAGGCTAGGCGATTTCTTGTGACCTATGTTTTGTTCTTCCGTTTTATCCGATTTTGACCAAACGTATATTATTTGAAAGGTATTTCTTTTTAAAGTAAGAAAATTATAGTCGGTCTAGGCCGACTGTACGATAACCTATATCATGCGTTTATAGACCCTATCTCTTAGGCCCAACTAACTGGATATAGAAAATAAGCATAAACCAAATTTGAGTGGGATTTTTATTAATTTTTTCGGCTGCTGATATGAAAAAGTTTATATGGGATGCTATATCTATATGGGCACTAGGCCCAAAAATGGACCAATCCTGACCATGTTTGGTAAAGTCTCTTTGTATATACAAACAAAATTTGAGAAGAATCAGTGCAATATTTTTGTTTTTTGATAGATTTAAGTGAAGATCGGGAAGCATCTCTATATGGGGCCTATGACTAAGATTTGTCCAATAGGGATCATTTTTGGACTACTGATTAATGGATGTAATATATACATACAAACCCAATCTGAATAAGATTTGTATGATAATTTGGAACTTATGGTACCATATGTTGATTTCATAGGGGTCATTTGTATGTGGGCTAGGTCTGAACGTGGACCGATTCTTACCAATTTCAATAGCATTCATCCCATGGCCGATAAAAGATTAAATATCAAATTTCATCAAAATATATTCGTAATTCCCACCTGCAGTTTTATTATAAGCTTTACATGTACACACAGACGGACGGACGGATGGACGGACGTACATCGTTAAATCGAATCAGATAGTGATTCTGATTCGATCGGTATGATTAAAGATGGGTGTAGGTCAAATATTTTTGGTTGTTACAAACAGCAGCACAAAGTTATTATACCCAAACCACATAGTGGTATAGGGTATAATTATACATATGCTATGTGTGTTTTATTAAATTTGTTAATGTGTTTGTTAGTGAGTTTGTTACCTTCATTCACAATAATAATAAACCATAAAAGTGTTGGTTTGTGAATTGGCTAATTTGAAAAATAAAGCTGCCTAGAAATTGCTAGTTTTGATAAATGTTTGTATTTTGGATCTTTTTTGGTGCTTTTTGTGGGTAATTTTTTTGTGAAATTTTGAATAGTTTTATGGTTTTTTGTGGAATATAACTTACGTCATGAACAATTGTGAAGGTAGTGTTATACATGTAATTCTTCGCTGAAAACTCAGGTTTTATGCCGTGATAAAGTTGTCTGCAAACAACTGCTAACGAAGATGATTTTAATATTTTTTTAGAAACAGTCAAGTTAAAAAACTCTGAAATGTTTGAGTTTTGGTTGGAAAGAAATAAAAATATATTAGTTGTTTCGAATTATTTATATAGGAAGATTCCACATGAAGTTGACAGCGAATTAAGTAAATTACACTTTATATATGACATTAATAGATGGAAGGGCTTTAAATGCGTTGACCGAAACCAAACGTTCACAGTAGTGTCAAATCTGTCATGCCAGTCCAAAATAATTTAGAACTATAAGGAACTTTGATTCTCCTATTTTTGATTCGATTCACATGGATTCACTGCTTTGAAGGCTTTCACACAAACTTGATTTTAAAAAAATTCAAATTCATGGTGCCGAAGACAAGAGAATCCTTGCTAAATAAAAAACAAAAAATTTAAAATTGGTTTTGGCTTCTAATGGTCTAACGGCAGCGGCAACACTAATGACGGCAACACAGCCAGAAGAGTATTTTCTCGCGCTGCTCATATGTTGCGGACTCATTGCATTAAAACGGGCGATATATTTGTCCAAAATTATGAATGGTACACAATGTCAGCCGCCTATACAAGATTTTAATATATTCGTCACAAATAAAAGAAGCTTCACAATTTACCGTAGATTATCTTGCAGAAAATGTATCAGCGGCTCGAAACAAATTGTAAAAAAAAGATCAAACTTATCACGCTCGAAAAGATTCAAGGGTACACAATATACTTGACATGCTATGGACAGCTCTGACCCACATATTTCAAGTGTATGTGTACAAGAACGTAAAAATAACTCAAAACAATTCCGTTTCCTCCAGAAGTCATTGGTCTTTTTGTAATACTTTAATTAACATTACAACTTCAATTGCCTTCTACATCTCAACAAGCCTCCAGCAGCAATTATAATTCTGATAATTCTGACGTCAGCGTAGAGTCGCTAGATAATTATTCGATTGAATTAGGAGCGGATAGACATGAAGAAACTTGCCATGGTAATTTAAGCCCTATATCATCAATTGAAATATATATGTGTATTAGGGTGGCCCTTAATAAAGAAAGTGTTCAAACTCTCTGTCGCACCCCCTAGAAATATGCGAAGAGCATAAAAACAGAGAAATACAAAGTTATGGGCCAATCAAAAAACATTTAGAGATGTCTCAACGCGATTGAAAATCTCAAGTGTGTTTATATGGGGAAAATATTACTTTTTTTTCAGATTTTAAAAAAATTTCGTTCTATAGTTTAATTTTTCCAACAAATTTTTAATATAATTCGGGATCAGTATTAAATTATCTTTCCAAGAAGCTGCAAAACTTCAAAATGGAATAAGAACTCGCCAAGAAATAGCAAATGCCCCAGACCATTTTTGTGCCAAAAAAAAACTAGATCATGATATTTGAAGGCATTTTTTCAACTTTAAGAAATTAATTAAAGCCAGCATTTTGTTTTAGTTTCTATAACAGTAAGTACTCAGATATGAAATATTGTTTTATTACCGCCTTGTTTACCTATCAAGCATTGAGACCGAAAATGGAAAATTTTCTTGATAAAATTTTGAAAACTCTTTTTTCAACTTTTGAAAAATTTTCTTTAACAAAATTTAAAAAAATCTTTAAGGTCTTGTTAACTGCATCTTAGAAATTAACTGTATGAATTTTTAGGTAAAGCCCTATGCCAGAATTTTGTGGCAACTATTTTATTTTTACGGATTTCGAGAAAAATGGGATTTTTGTAAAATATTCTGTAAATGTACTCTTTCTAAATACTTTTTATCAAAAATTCATCACTTGTCTACTTTTAATAGTTATATTTTATCTTAATAGCCTAGGGTTTCGGAAAAAAAATATTATGACCCCATTAACCCTTTTGGAATTGGGGTCACATATGACCCCAACCTAATAAAAAACCATTTATTCAAAAAACTCAAATATTTTGTAAGCGCTATTGAATTTTTAGATGCGACGCTTACGTATAATAAATAAATGTGAAGAACTTCCGTTTCTAAAATTTGAGATAAATCCGAGAACGTTAACCCATTATTTGCCAAGGCCAGCTTTGGATTTTAAAATATTTTTAAATAAAAATTACGGAAAACAAGTTATTCTATTAAACTCGATGAAACCACTATTTAAAATTTAAGAAAAATAATTCAGTTCATTTTTATTTATTTAACCCTTCAGTGCTCCTGTGATCAACATAATCCATTGTGATATATCTTTGGTACAATTATCTGCTTATTGCTCGCGAGTATAAATTAAATCAACTTTTAACCACTTTTGTTATAAAATTATTTTATGTGTAGAAACTATCTGTATTTTGCTAAATAAAAGAGGAAGACACACAAATGATGCAAAGCTGAAAAAGACATTTTATTCAAAAGAATATGAAATATAAAATTATTATAATAATATAAAATTAAAGAAAAGCAATACTTATTGCAAGTTGTAAGTGATTACAGAAAACAATAAATAAATAGATTAATTTTATATTTAATATTCTTTTGAATAAATTGTCTTTTATTAGCTCTGGGTCATTTTCGTTTCATTTAATTTTTATACATAAAATAATTTTATAACAAAATTGTTTAAAAGTTGTTTTAATTTATATTCGCGAGCAATAAGCAGATAATTGCACCAAAGATATATCACAATGGATTACTTAAGCCTTTATAAATAACCGAATTATTTTTCTTAAATTCGAAATAGGGGTTTCATCGAGTTTAATAGAAAAACTCGTTTTCCGTAATTTTTATTTAAAAATATCTTAAAATACAAAGCTGGCCTTGGCAAATGATGGGTTAACGTTTTCGGATTTAGCCAAAATTTCAGGAACGGAAGTTCTGTACATTTGGCTATTACATTTTAAGTATCGCATCTAAAAATTCAACAACACCTACAAAATAATTGAATTTTTTGAATAAATTGTCTTTTATTAGCTTGAGGTCATATGTGGCCCCAATTCCAAAAAGGTTAATGGGGTCATATTATTTTTTTCCGAAACCATAGGCTATTAAGATAAAACTTAATGTTTAAAAGTAGGCAACTGAGGAATTTTTGATACGAAGTATTTAGAAATAATACATTTACAGAATATTTTAAAAAAATCCCACTTTTCTCGAAATCCGCATAAATAAAATCCTTGCCTAAAAAACTCTGAGATAGAGATTTACCTAACAATTCACACAGTTAATCTCCAACATGCATTTAACAAGACCTTAAAGAGCTAGATAATTTTTTTAAATTTTGTTTAAAAAAATTTTTCAAAACTTGAAAAAGGAGTTTTCAGAATTTTATCAAAAAAATTTTCCATTTTCGGTCTCAATGCTTAATAGGTTAACAAGGCGGTAATAAAACAATACTTCATATATGAATACTTACAGGAAAAGGGACTTAAACAAAATGTTAGCTTTAGTTAATTCCTTAATGTTCAAAAAAAAAATGCTATCAAATTTAATGACAGTTTTTTTTTGACACAAAAGTGGTCCAGGTCATTTGCCATTTCTTGGCGAGTTTTTTTCGATTTTGAAGTTTTATAGCTTTTTGGAAAGGTAATTTAATACTGATCCCGAATTATATAACAATTTGTCGGAAAATTTAAACTATAGAACGAAATTTTCGTAAGATCTGAAAAAAAGTCTATTTTCCCCATATGAAATTTTTTCCCCACTTGAAATTTTTAAATGATTTCCGGCATGACTTTTCTTTATCCGATTATCCCCAAACTTCACATTTATTAGTTTTATATAGAAAGGAAACAAACTGGACCCCGCCTCTCCCCAAAATCACAATTTAAAAAATGTCCATATAATGTAGGACCACTCCAATGTGTATCCATTATTTTTTTTTCTTTTTGTTTTCAGATTGATCTATGAGAATTTAACAGGTACATCCGGGAATTTTAAATTTAAATTAAGTTTTAATTTAAAGTATACGTTAAATAAAAAATAATTAAATTTAGTAATTGTATTTTAAGTTATTTTTCGAAAAAACTTTTCAAATGGGGAGGGCATCGTTGAAAAAGGGTATCGTATGTCCATTTATTTTTTTCATTTTATCTTAATTGACAAAAGGCTCTACAGTAAGTTCTTAGGCGATAGTGTACTTTTATGTTACATATAAAGGATTTAGTGCTGCTTTTGCAAAGGTTAGTTATGGGAGCCCCACGAAAAATCTGATACAACTTATATAATTATTTCCTAAAATACTTCTAAGGTTTACAGAAATGTTTCTAGCAAATTGTTTAGGGAAAATTCTTAAGTAATAGTTTTGTGAGCATTAGCTATTTTTCGCAAAATCACCTTATCGGCGGGCCACTGGAAAAAGGTGCGTGGATTGCCCATTTTTTTTCAAATCGATGACCAAATTTGGTGAAGCTAACTTGTAGGTAAATAATTTTTGCCGCTACTCGGGGGTTTTCTGCCAATGTGCATAGGCGCCCAAAAGTCAAATTTAACAGGTTCCCTGTCCCCATACAAAAATAATTTTCTAACGTTACACGTCCCATATATATTTCTATGTATGGCATATATATCAGCTTTGAATTTCGATTCCAGACATTACAAGTATCACATATGATATATATCGCTAAAAGGGGTTTTACACTACTAGTCTTTGTGTCTTACTTAGGTCAGCATTAATACAAAATCCCCTTTATGATTCTTTAACAAAACTGTTTCTAAATCATCTATACATTTGTATCGTATGTGATACATGGACTCCGTAAATGTGATACAAGGAAATCATTTGTATCATATGTGAGACATTGGACAGGGAAACTATTAATTCGACTGAATTTGGTAGCATTAAGAGTACATAGCTTAAAGTTATAAAAACGTTAAAAACCTGTGCTATTTTATATATAAAAATTTTTTGTCGTAAAGAATTCGTTAATTCTACTAATAACGTATATCGTGTTATTAAAAGCAGTAAAATATAAAATAACCATAAATATGTCAGAAAATTTCCAGCAAAAAAAGACTGCAACATTCATTTGAATGCCATTCATACAGATGAAGTTCATCACAGGCACCAACACAAAATACATTTAAATACGAGTAAAACAAAAAAATGTGGAAAGTAAAATTGAACATTTCATATTTGGAATAAAACCATCATATAGACTGTTCGAAATGTACTCGTATATCAGCCATTTCACATTAAACTTTTCGATATGTTATAGTTTAAGCATGAAGAACTTCAATGTTAAGCGAGTCGAAAAAATTTAGCATCGAACTGAAATTTCTTTTCTGAATGATTTCGTTTTTAGTTTATTTCATGCAAAGAGTTTGCCAATATTTTGTGATATCATTATAAATTTAGTGTGGACAATAATTGTAGAATTGCTCTCATACATTTAACTTCATAAACTTACCTAAAAAACTCCTGGCCATCTTTATACCATTTTACTGAGTTGAGTGTTTGGTTTTCCATATCATAACTACAAAATAGCTTTGCTTTTTGTGAGGCATCAATTATGCGCGGGACGGAAAGATTTGTTAGGTACAATGCATGATTCAGGTGTATATCTGTAAAACAAAAAAATATTCCACAAATGGCTTAACACATTATTTTTTTCTGGGCATCACGAAAATATAAATTCTGTTAACCAGCCCAGTAAAAAGCTCACGATGAAATTTAAAAAACTTTTGAAATCATAAAGAAGTGAGAAAATTATAGTCGGTGTAGACGGACTATACGATACCCTATACCATGGTTTAGAGACCATATCTCTTCAGTTCAACTAATTGGGTATAGAAAATTAGCATAAACCAATTTTGAGTGGCATTGTTATTAATTTTGTCGGCCGCAGATATGAAAAAGTTCATATCGGTTGCTATGTTTATATGGGGACTAGGTTGAAAAATGGACCGATCCTGATCATATTTTGAAAAAATATATACAAACCAAATTTGAGTAAAATCTCTGAAATATTTTTTTTTTTGATAGATTGAAGTGAAAATCGGGAAACAGCTTTATACGGGGGCTATGACAAAGAATTGCCATATGGGGTTTATTTTTGGACAAATGATAAATAGATGTAATAAACACACACACACCCAATTTGACCGAGATCTATATGATAATTTGGATCTTATGGCAATTTAAGTCCATTTCATAGGGGTCATTTGTATGGGGACTAAGTCTGAACAAGGACCGAATTTCACCAATTTTAATAGTGTTCATCATATGGCTAATAAAAGCTTGTGTACCAAATTTCGTTGAAGTATATCAATATTTACGACCTGTAGTTTGATTACAAAGTTTACATGGACACACAGACGGACGGACGGACGGACATCGCTAAATCAACTCAGAAAGTGATTCTGAGTCGATCGGTATAATAAAAGATGGGTCTAGGTCAAATATTTTTGGTAATTACAAACAGTAGCACAAAGTCATTATACCCAAGCCACGTAGTGGTATAGGGTATACAAATACTGTGTTATTCTAACTTTAACTAAATAATACTTTAAAGAAACTGAACAATCATAAAAAGATCATTATATTAAGTTCTATACAATATTAAGTTCTATACAATATCTTTGTTTGAAATGTAACTGGAAAATTTTTTATGAATATTCTAAATAATTAGTTTGCTTACAGCTCTTCTGTGGAGTCGCTTAAAAAATCTTAATAAATAAAACTACCATGGCTTCAAGACCAACACGGCAACGTTTTAGGAATTTGCAACAGTTGATATTTTTTCCTTCTGCTGCTTTTATTTCCATCGTATTTTCTATAAGTGCTTTAATTTCTATTTTGTTCTGTATCCTGCACTGTGTGTTACTTCCTCCGATACTGCCAAATTTCCTATGAATGTGGCTGTGTTTACTCATGCAATCTCTACTATATTGGTTTTTTCCCATCTCGTTACAAAATTTGTTGCTGTTCCTTCCAAGTCTTCAGTTTTGCTTCACTGACATGAGTCCCAAGAATTGGAAAATCAAAATGTTAAATCTGCAGAACCAGTTAAGAAATTCAGAATGAGGTATAGTTAATAGTGGATATCTAATAAATTATAGCAAATTAACAGTTCCCAAGTTTTATGATTACGACGGCTGAAATATATGTAAATGTTTTATTGTATTTAAAAATTTTATGGTTAACCTAAATGATCAAGAAAATTGTTTGTGTTGGAAGTACATTGTTGTTACAAGCAATAGCTCCATCATTTTGTTTGTAATCAATCAATTTGTCAACTGTAATATAATGTATCGTACTTTACACTCAAAGACTTTGTTTTCTGTAAAGTATAATTCTATGCATCTTTGTTTGACATGTAACTTGAAAAAGTTATATATAATGGAAATATAATGAGTCTGATAAATGTTAAATTAAAATATTGTGTTTTTCGTTTTAAGAGTAACAACTTTATGTTGATAGTCAGTATGAAAAAGTTGTCAAAGATTAATTTGTTTGTTTGTGTTTTTTTATGGCTTAATAGAGCTTGAAATTGTAAAAAGAAGATACAAAAAATTCAACTTTAATCAAACAAGTGTTTTTATTCAAAAGATCATTGTCATTATCATTATCTTTATCATTAGAAAATGATATGGCCACCGAGGATTTTCCTGATGAAGCGAATTCAGTATGCCATAATTTGGGCCACGAAAAATATTGGCCTCCAAGTTATTAGTGACTTCACGTAGTTCCATTGGAAATTTTCGAGAGTTGTTAAATCATATGAGAAGGCAAATTGACAGGCCTATTTCTCGAAATCAACTTATCGCCAAATATTGATTTCAATAAGTTGATGGCACGTAACGCCATCCTGTTAAAATCACATCTCGCCTGAATCAATGTCATCCATATTTTCAAACAAATAATCTTTGATCATGGTACAGTAATGATCTCCATTGACCATAGTATGCGGTTTCCTTTTGGAAGGAATAAGGTCCCATGCCACTAGCATGTACACTACACCAAACGGTAAATTTTTTTGAATGTAATGGATACTATAGGGTCTGCTGTAGATTGGTCTCACACCATATGCGGCAATTTTGTTTATAAGCAAACCCTCATTGGTGAACACAATTTTGCGATAAAACATCGGGTCAGTTTTCAATTGCTCTAGAGCCCAATCGGTGATATAATTTTGAACGCAAAAAATTTCCATGATCGTGTCAAAAAGTGCCCATAACTGACCACAGTATAACAGCTAGTTTAATAGCGAACCTTTTTGTAATCACCATCAAAGCAAAAGAATAAGAGCACCCTTTATATATTTGAAAAAATTCACGTAGAATTTGGGGCATGTTCTTCAAGAATTGTGGAACCAACAATTAAGCTACGGCTACCAAAAAAAATGGTAATAAATAAAACACTAAAATTAAAGTTTTTGTACAACATTCTAAGTAATTTGAAGATTACTTACCTTTAATTTCATACAGAAGTAATTATAAAAAACTTTCGATTTAACACAAAAACAATCTTTTTGTTAAACAGTTATACAACAATTTAAAGAAACGAGTAGAATATCGCGATTAGAAATTTAGATTTTAGAAAAAACTTCAAGGACAATGTCATTGAAAACCAGAGACTTATATATCAACAGCGCAATCTGCATGTCATCATCCATTGTAGTCTGATAACAGTTAAATACGATCCGTCCACTTCAATGCTCACTTAAACATCCCGGCCGACTTGAAGTTCTGCACCAAGAATTTTAAGTACCGCTTCATCTAGGAAAACAATTTACTTTCTCCATTGCTATGGTCGCTTTTGGTGGATGACCTAATTGTAAAACTAAATAACTATGGCTTTACCACTGTAGATTATGCAGATGACATTACAGTGTTTGTAGGTGGAACATATGATCAGATAATTGGGGAACAAATGCAAAATGCCCTCAGACTTACATGGGAATGGTGCGAAGATGAGGGACTTTCCATTAATCCTAATAAAACCACAATTATTCCATTCACTAGAAGAAGGAATTCACACCTGCCCTCAATTCACATAAGGAACATGGCGGTTCAACTCAAGGAGGAGGTAAAATATCTATGTTTCATGCTTGATAGAACGCTCACTTAGATTCTATAATAAATAAGGCTATAAAGTCAAAATGGGCTAGCAAACAACTAATAGGCAAAACGTGTGATCTAAATCCTAAAATTTCGTTGTGGATATACAAATAAATGATCCTTCCGGTTATTTTATATGGCTCAGTAGTATGGTGGCTTAGAAGTATCCAAGCTACAGAGACCAGCATGTTTGAACATCACAGGAGCAATAACTACCACTCGAACGGCAGCTGTGGAGGTTATCCTAAATCTCACAACGCTGCACTTATCAATTCAAGGACAAGCTTTCAAACAAGCTATTAACTTTCAGAGACTTGAAAAATTTAAGGAGGGCGATCACATAGGACATCGGAATATCTTGGACAAAGGCAAAAATAACAAAGATATGACTATATATAGTGATCAGATACATCCTGTGTTGGATCTTGAAAAGAACTACACTGTTCATATCCCGAGCAGATGCGATTGGGGATCTAACCCTACATGGCTACATGAAGACGCCCAGAAGTGGTACAGTGATGGATCTAAAACAACAGAAGGAGTAGGAGCAGGGGTTTATGGACCGAGATGTAAATTCAACATGCCCCTATGCAATGAATTCACAATATTTACAGCAGAATTATACGCACTCTATACAGCTACTGCAAAACTAGTGGAAAGCAACATGACAAGGACGAAGATAAATCTAACGTCAGATAGCCAGGTTGTTCTAAATGCTGTGAACAAATCAACATATTACCATAAATCTGTACTCGAAAGCCATAGGGCCCAAAATAAACTAGCTGAGCATAATAAGGTGACGTCTCTATGGGTACCAGGGCACAATGGGTATGAAGAAATTGAGAAAGCCGATGAACAGGCAAGACGGGGAGTGGAAGACCATTCATTTGTCCAAATTCTCAATTCAGATTCACCAGAAAACCGAGAACATCGACAAATGAATTTAATATGAGTCACTAGAGAATTGAAACAAACAATCACTATTACAACACTCGAAAAAACTCTTGCATCGAAGCGAAAAAATAACAGATCCAATCTAAGCCTTCTATGTGGTGCACTCACAGGGCAATATGCGTGTAATTACATCCTATACGAAATGCATACGAATGCATGGCAAAATGTCCAACGATTGCATATCCCAGGCACAAACATTTTGTCGAATCTGAAATTAAACGTGTTCGCTCGGCCATCTGATACTAGGTACGCAAACTGAAGGTACGCAAACTAAAGCACATTCCAGCCCTCGAAATTCGAGTGCAAATTCAAGGAAATTTTAAGTTTTCACTTAATAAATATCCTAAAGTTATGCAATACAATTTTAGCCAATTTAGTATTGAATATTCAATATTATTTTTATTTGTTTATTACCAACACATTAACTAATTTAATAAACACACACATAGAATTTTATAATTTTATGTATGTGTTAGTAGCAACTTTAAATGAATGTAACCCCAAAAGAATATAAAAGTTGAAAAATCTGTAAATCTGGTGGACAGTTAAAAGGAAACACCTTTCAAATGAAGGGTGTTTGGTAAAAATAGGATTAAAACTGACTGACTAACATCGGTAACAAGAAATCGTCTTGCCTATTAATATTAAACAGTGTAACACGAAAAAACACAACCATATACGGCCACCATTACGTGACAAAAGATAAAAAAAGACCCGTGTCTCCCAGTTTTGCCCCAAGTCATGCATTTATTCTATGGGCCCAAAGACTTGGGGCCTCGGTATCATTTTTGAAAAAAAGTGATCATTTTCTCAGGCTCATATCTTGCAAACCATTCGGAACTTTCTCTCTGAGGCAAAGTTGTAGCTCTTGTGATAAAGAACAAAAATTGTGAACATATAAAATCAAAAAACTTCATCTTCAAGATCAAAATAGCAAAAAACTTTAAAAAATTCGATTTTTTTTTTAATCTCTTTTCCCCTGTTCAGGTCCATTGGTAGAAAACCATTCAAAACTTAAGGAAACAATCAACTACAAAAACGTACCTAAGAACTCAGTAAACAACTAACGCGATCACACACCGACCGCAGCAGCACAAGCAAAGCATTAAGCTCAGCACACGCATCAAGGGACGCAGCACACAATGTAAAAGCAACACGACGCTCATATCGAGGCATTACACAGCGCGACGTCAACGAAAGCTCAGCGGTGAAAGTTATACAGAAAGTGCGACAGCATAATTCGCACATAACATTGGCAACTGACAATTTCAATATGCAATGTGAAAAAATTGATTTATTTTGCTACGTTTACTTACGGTCATCAAATCAGAAAAACTAGTTCTACTAGATTTCAAAAGGAAAATAATCTTCTAACTAGTGATTTCAATAGAGCATATAAATTGTTCTTCAATGAAGTAGACTTGACCGGTGGAAATTGCACACCTAATACATGCGTAAATAACACATGTCGTCTAAATCGACGTGCTGATCATTTTGTATCACAATGGCCGTCAACTGCAGATCATAGGACAGAATTTACAGGAATGAGTAGAGCAAGTGGTGTTACTTATGAAAATCCATTTGATACAGATTATGAGCCCCAAACAGGGAAGAGATGGACTGCAACTAATAATAATAGGGTGGCCCTTCATTTTATGGAGAAAAAAAAAAAAAATGCGAATAGCAAAAAAACTGAGAAATACAAAATTTTTGGCCAATCAAAAAACATTTAGAGGTGGCTCAACGCGATTGAAAATTTCAAGTGTGTTTTATATGGGGAAAATATGACTTTCTTCAAACTGTTATCTAATTCGCGATCAATATTAAATTGTTTTTCCAAAAAGCTATAAAACTTCAAAATCGAATAAAAACTCGCCAAGAAATAGCAAATGCCCCAGACCACTTTTGTGCCAAAAAAAAAAAAAACTAGATAATGTTATTTGAAGCCATTTTTTTCAACTTTAAGAAATTAATTAAAGCCAACATTTTGTTTTAATCTCTATACCTGTAAGTAATCTGATATGAAGTATTGTTTTATTATCACCTTGTTAAACTATTAAGTATTGAGACCGAAAATTGAAAATTCTTTTGCTAAAATTTTGAAAACTCCTTTTTATATATTTGAGGCTTCAGCGCTCCTGGGATCAAAATAATCCATTGTGATATATATTTTTGGTGCAATTATCTGCTTATTGCTCGCAAATATAAATTAAATCAACTTTTAACAACTTTTGTTATAAAATTATATTATGTATAAAAACTATCTATTTTTTTTAAATAAAATATGAGGATCCACAAATGACCCAAAGCTAATAATATTTATTGAAAAGAATATGAAATATAAAATTAATTCTATTTATTTTGTGCGTTGGACCAGAAAAGCTCTATCACTTTTTTAAAATACTTCTAGCTAATATCCTCTAGTTTGCGCAGCTTTTGAGAATAATTTAGCTTGAAAGAAAGAAAGAAAAAAAATACATACTCACTTTCCATCTTTAAGATGCAACGCTGCACCAAAATTGCTCTACAGAAATTTTATAAATATTTTTCCTGGAATGTGCTCTGTATTGCGCTTCTTTTGGCGTCACTTTTTTGAAAATCAAAAATATTTTTTTTTTCAAAATGCCATCTGGTTTTTTGTTCAAAATTTTTTTTTGCTATTTTTCACGTAAAAGCGTTCTAAATCCCCATCATTTTGGGGGGCAAGCTACAAAAAAATAATTCGGGACACGCTAATAAACACACTTGAAAATTTCATTCGCGTTGAGCCACCTCTAAATGTTTTGTGATTGGCCCAAAACTTTGTATTTGTCTCTTTTTTGCTATTCGCATATTTCTAGGAGGTGTGACAGAGAGTTTTGACACTTTTTTATTAAGGGCCACCCTAGTGCCTATATTGGGACTATCTAAGCGATTTGCCATGTTTTTGACAGCGTTTTTAAAGCAACGAAAACTCACACATACTAATGTTAGCTCTACGGCATACCGCAAACGGCAATCTGAATTTCAGAGCCTCTGCACTCTAAATGATGGGAATTCGTTCGCTTACTGCAACGATATAAAAGCTTTGGTGGTAAAAATGGGAATGAATTACATCGCTAGTGAGTAGAGATTATTTTTTGATGGTTCTGTTTCCAGCTTGAAAGCAGAGTTGTTGCATGTGTCGAACCGAAAACTTTCCATTCCGCTAGCAATGGGTATTAACAAAAAATAAAGCTATGAAACATTGAAAGATATAATGAAAAAAAATCAAATACTACGAAAATAAATGGAAGTATTGCTGTGATTTGAAGGTCTTTTCAACGGACTTGTTAATAAACTTTATCGGTATCAAGAAAACTATAGTCGGTCTGAACCAACTGCGCAATAACTTATACCACAAGTTTTGAAAAAAGGTCTTAGTTCAACTAATTGGATATAAAAAGTAAATTAAACATCAAATTTGATTGGATTTATGAATTGGTTGTCTGCCGATAAGAAAAAGTTCTAATCATGGCTTTATTTAGTAAAGTCACTAATTTCTCGCTATATATGAAATTAAAGATTAACCAAATATCTGTACGATAACCGGGATCTTATGAACAATTTTAGTCTATCTCATGCACAGTTTTTTGCCAATTTAAATGCCAATCGCCGAGCGAAAGCTTATGTACCAAATTCCCAAAACATATATTTATATTTGCGACCTCTAGTACGATAATAAAGTTTGCATGGATAGACAGACAGACAGCCTGACAGACTAACAGACAGTCAGATGGATCACATGCATCGCTACATCTACTAAGGAAGCGATTCTGAATCGATCAATATAATCAATTGTGGGTCTAGGTGAGATATTTTTTGTAGTTACACAGATACAAAGCTAGGGAGAGTTGTAAACAACATTGAACTTCATTTAAATTTCTATGGACCATTCCAGTTACTAAGAGAATTCAAAATGATAAAGTGCATATCAACTCGAAAAAGGAACACAGCTCTTTGCTAAAATTTTTTATTTTATAAAATATTTTTTTAATTTTTTAATTTACCCATATTATATTAGTTAGTTAATTCCTACGGAAATTGTGGGAATTTTCCACTTTGGCAATTTAAAATATTTTTATGAATAAAGAGGAAAAATTTTTTTTATAAGATTTTGTTATTTTTCAGTTATTTGCCATCAACGTTAACGACGTATAACAAGAAAACATCATTCGCTTTACTCGTCATTTACTTCAGTTACAGTCAGAAAATGTAAGATGTAAAAATAAGTTTTTTTTTTTTTCAAATACGGAAACGGAAATATAAATATATGGTTGTGATATATTTCAATTTTGCAGCACATATTTCTCTTCCTTCGCTGATGCTAAAAAATAAATATGATGCGAAACGTTAACTTTGCTATATATTAAGAGCACTACATATTGGATTTAAGAACACCCTATTGGAGGAACTCAAAAATAAAAAATAATCATAGAATATTGAAAATTGAATATTTAATATTGGAAGCGAATAATTTTAAGTTAATACTTGTATTTGTATTTGTATACGGTAAGTTCAAATTTGAGAAAAATCTGTGAAATATGTTTGTCTATTGATAGATAAAAGCTAGAATCTGAGACGATGGGTAAATAAAAGATGGGTATGGGTCAAATATTTTTGGTGGTTACATACATCAGCACTAAGTCATTATACCCTTACCACATAGTGGTATAGGGTATAAAAAGCATTCATCTGTATTTAGCACATATAATCTAAATTTTGCTGCATTTTGTCGAAAATCAAGATAAATTTTACTTAAACTTAAACCATCATACCTACAAGCATGGTGCTGGTTTGTGTTTGAGAGTCTGTGTACTTTTTAAACCTGTTCAAGCTTCAACAACATATGGCAACATTATTTAATTCAACAAAATTAAAGACTTGTCATGCTAAACTTAATTTTCTAGTCAGCTTCTCATACAGAAAAATAAAAACAAACGAATGCCTCACAGTGATGAGGGAGAATGTGCTCTTAGACATTATTTCAGGAAATAAATGGAAAATAGAAAATATTATTTAATTTTTTATATATATGGTAAAGTTACGAAAATGTATTTAAGCAAAATTTTGAGTAACACACTGTCGTCAGTAGTTTGCTTGTTAAAAATATTCACCTATTTTTGCTAGTTCTGTATTAGTTTGCCAGGTTTTATAGTAAAATTTGCTAAAATTTGGTATCCATTCAGGACTACCTAGATATTTGCTTATTCCAAACTGTCTTTTATTAGTATTCAGCTGCTTTTAATGCATCCTTAAGTAATGCATTTAAGCACACCATCTATATAATACATAGTTCTAAATAAGAAGACATCAAACGAACATATTATATTACCTCATTCAGAGTTTGTACTGATATTAGTAACTAGAAAAAATACCAGAACCATTTTCTGATTCCATTTGCTTATTTGCTTCTGTTCGTTCCGATGTTTCTTCGCACATATAAACATTGTAATAAAAATATCACAAATGGAAAGATACTCGAACGAAATTTGGTACGTAAGCTGTATTCGGTCTTGAATTTTTGAAAACCTTAGCTGTTTAGACAGCCTCTAAGAGTTCGCTTAAACTATACTTAAATTAGATTATAATACATTCCTTAGGCAAATTTGGTTCACATATACATTGAAAACAAGTAAGCAAATTATAGTCGGTCTAGACCGAATATTCGATACCATATACCATGGCTTAGAGATCCTATCTCTCCGGTACAATTAATTGGATATAGAAAATAAGCATAAACCGAATTGTTATTATTTTTTTTGGTTGCAGATATGGAAAAGTTCATATCGGGTACTATATTTATATGGGGCCTAGGTCGAAAAATGGACCGATCCTGACCAAATTTGAGAAGAATCTCTGGAAAATTTTTGGTTTACCCTTACCACCATGTAGTTTGGGTATAATGACTTTGTGCTGCTGTTTGTAACTATCAAAAATTTTTGACTTAGACTCATCTTCAGGATCACTTTCTGAGTCGACTTAGCGATGTCCGTCCGTCCGTCTATTAGTCTGTGTGTCCATGTAAACCTTGTAATCAAACTACAGTTCGCAGATATGAATATATTTTGATGAAATTTGGTATATACATAAGCTTTTACCAACCATATAATGAACGCTATTGAAATTGGTGAAATTCGTTCCATGTTCAGACCTAGCCCCTATGAAACCGACATAAATTGCCATAAGAGCCAAATTTTCGTATAGATCTCAGTCAATCAGTAGTCCAAAAATAATTCCTATACGACAATTCTAAGTCATAGGCCCCATATAGTGCAGCTTCCCGATCTTCACTTAAATCTATAAAAAAAAAAAAAAATATTGCACATATTTTTCTCAAAGTGGATTAAACTTTAAGTAGCTTAATTAAATTAGTTTAATAATTAAAGTACAACCCTCTTAGGAACGCATCTATTAAATCAAAAAGACAATATGTATCCGGGTAGGAATAACCAAAAACAAAAACTTATTTTCGATAATGGTTATTGTTAACCAAAAAAAGGTTTTGATTGCTATAATGGTTATTCATAACCAAAAAAAAATATTTCTCACATCAATTGGTAAAAATTACCAAAATACTATATATCTTACGATAATTGTTAATTATAACCATTATTTGAATTCATCAATGTTAATAAGACTATTTCGTCATATTTCTTATAACTGTTACGTCCCTGCATAAAAGCCGTTAAAAAGAAACATAAAAATTAAAAATTTTAAAAAACAAATAAATATTTTTCCCATAAAATTGATTTTTCCACAAAATTCAAGTTTGCTGGCACCTAAAAGGCGTAGAACCCTTTTCGAACACGCATTTTATATGTTGATCAATTATCTATCACATGCCTTTTAAATGTTTTGATTACCTTATATGTTTCAAAAGTTATGGCTTTTGCAACAAAAAAACTCAAATGGAGCCACTGGCATAACGGGCTCAGCCGTGACGGACAGCCATGCATACGCCCCAACGTTTTTACTTACTTTGTATGGGAACTGACATGCCCACTTTTGCGATCACGCCTATTTATAGTCCGTCGACGTACATGAACAACAGATGACCACAACTAAATTATCGCACTATTTACAGCCTAGCTCCTAGAATTCTCACAAAGTATCGTTACTCTCCATTTTATATTACTGGAGATATATTACTCTGTACGGGAGATGACACTACAACTCACAGTAATAGTGTATTTCCCCAAACAAAGTTGAAAAGCTCTATCTATCATAGGACTCTAGATTATTTCTAAACATTATTTTTTTAAGGATAATAATTCTTGATAAATACGATTTCTATGTGCTTTTTAAAATTTTTTTTAAATATTATGTCGTTCCTAGGAAAAGGGCATGTTAAATGGACCAGCGTTTGTGTTAAAATGTAACAAACTATAGAACAGTATTTGTGGTTATTATTCAAAATTTTTGTAATAAGTTTGTTTGCTGGGTGGTTTAACATGTAAGCATGTCTCTTTGTACGTTCATGATGATAAAAGAAAATATCGTATAATGAGGCTGAACTAGAAACTAATGTTTTTTGTCAATAACATATCTGCTGTTGGCTTTAATACATTCATTGTCTGCTTTTTTTTCTTTTTTTTTTTGTAATTTAGCATTTATTTCATATTCATTAACTTTTTCTTAGTTTTCGTAATGGTAGAATAATTCTTGTGTATGTTTCTTCTGTACATATTTACAAATTCATTACCAGCTAATCTGTTTCTGTTATTGTTCTTTATACTTTTTTGCTTCAGAATGTTCCACACATTTAATAGGCCTGGAGAATTATCACAAAATGACAATTTGTTTGCCATACAAATGAGTTTCTTTTCATTATCGTAGCATGTTTCTTTTAGCTAGAACTTATTATAGGATTATGCTTAATTTCCAACTTTAAATGCTTTTGTTTCATGGGCTTTTTTTTTTTGATAGTAAATGGAATTATTTTATATTCATTATTTGTCTGTTTGTTTGTAATTTAGTTGCTTCAACTAAAGCAGAGGTTCTTAACCTTTCATAATTCATATCGCACATTAAAATGAATTTATTATTCAACTTCACCAATAAGTATCCACAAAATAAGAGAAAATTAAATCATGTTGAATAGCCTGAAACGCTTGAATTGTCAGGAATATGGCCACACTAAGACATATTGCCTACCGTATGTGTAATATGCAGCGAGTGGCATAATTAGAGCAACTTTGTTGACTCAGCTACCAAGAAATGCAGTAACTGTGGTGAAAATCACATTGCAAAATATAGGGGCTGCCCAGTCTCTGCTGTGGTGAAACGTTCAATTCCTTTTAGATTATAAGTTTTGAATGAAATCTCTAACTCGCTGCTCAAGGTGCTACTAAGCCCCACCAGACAAGAAATATTATAATATTTATTCAGTAAATGTTGAACAAATTTTGAATGGGAAAAGAAGAGCACGAAGAGAGTGGCAACCGCACAGATCCCCACAACTTAAATCGTGACTAAAAGAATGTATTAGAAAAAAACGAAATCTATTGGAAAATCAGAGAATGGCAAACATTAAATAATTTCCTTAGAGAACTTGATAACACACCACGTATTGACTACTCATTAGGGCGTGAAACAAAAGGTCTTAAAACACCCACCATGATTAAGCCTCCATTGCGAAACTCAAATGGACACTGGGCAAGAACTGACTGTGAAAAAGTTGAAATGTTCGCAAAACACTTGGGAAATGTTTTCACACCAAACATATCAAGTTGCACCAAATATGTTATTGCGTTCAATAATACCACAGCAAGGAGCAAATGCACCACTCAGGTTTAAGGTGCGAGAGGTCAAAAAGGCAGTAACAAGATTCTTATAGAACTACCCATTACAGCTTTATGAATAATTCTTTATATTTTCAATGCTGTCTTGCGTCTTGGATATTATCCTCTAGAATGGAAAGTTTCACTCATAACAATGATACCCAAGGCAGTCTAAGATAGCATGAAAGTCAAGTCGTATAGACCAATCAGTCTCTTATCAAATATGTTAAAATTTTCGAAATACTGCTAAGTATAAATTAACCCTAGCTATTAATCAGAATAACATTATACCAGATTATAAGTTAGGCGAGTAAGGCCTTTGAGGAAAAAATATTGCTCCGCTCTTTTTATTGATACCTCACAAGCATTCGGCAAAGTCTGGCATGAGGGCTTTTAAACACATGTTACCGCGCAACACTCACAAGCTTCTAGAAAGCTATTCATCAGATCGCAAGTTCACAGTTAAAGAGAGCAACTATAGAAGTCCACCACATGATATACAAGCCGGAGTCCCACAGAGAAGTATGCTGGGTCCATTATTATATTTACTCTACACATCTGATTTACAAACAAATGTTAACAACCACACATCAACTTTTGCTGATGATTCGGCAATCTTAAGTGTACATGAGAACCCATCAATAATATCTAGATTTCTGCAGACCCACATTTCCCAATTAGAAAGTTGGCTGGAGAGATGAAAAATCCAAGTTGATGAACAGAAATAAATGCATCCATATAACTTTCACCCTAAGAAGGAAACCGTGCCCGCAGACACAAATTAATAATCATAATATACCTCAACACACAAAGGTAAAATATCTCGGAATTCACTTTGACCGCCGCCTCACTTGGAAAGTACATATAGACGCAAAACTTACCCAGATGAGGTTAAAAATTCTACAACATACATGGCTTGTTGACAGAAACTCTAAACTTGGCTAAGATTATAAATTACTACTTTACAACCATATTATAAAACCCATAAGGTTTTATGGTATGGAAATATGGAAATATGCTGAAAAATTGCAACAAGACAAAATAGGCTGTTACGAATGATTACAAGTGCACCTTGGTATGTCAGAAACTCTAACATTCATAAGGACTTAAATGTTTCCTTGGTCGAAGATGAAGTTATGAGACACATAAACCTGAAACTCACCATAACATGCTTGCCTAAAATCTACTCAACAACCGTAGCCAGCTACGCCTTAGAAGGTTGGACACTGCCGATCTGATACGCTGAGGCGACTGAAGGATGACCTTGAAAACATATTTTTTTTTATATACACCAAGGAGTAATTAAATTATTTTCTAGCACTGGCTGGACTTTATAATCAGAATTAGTTTTAAGATTTGAATAACTATTGTTAGTTCACATACAAATAAATGAAGATTCAATAAATAAAATAACGAGAAAAAATATTTATCAAATATATTATTTTATTTATTTTATTACATAAACTTGCAAGAAAACATGTTCATAATATTTCTAGGACTGCATTAATGGGATGACTGTTGCTGATTCCCGTCAGCAAGGAGAGAAATGTGTGGAACAGTTTTGCTAAACGGCTGTCATACCTGCCATCCAACCGATTTCTGTTTTTAATTTTTATATGAATTAAAGTTAAAACAAGGAAGAAAATTAGTCTATATGATGCCCTATTCCATGCGTTTAGAGACCCTATCTCATAGGCCCAACTAATTGGACATAGAAATAAGCATAAGCCAAATTTGAGTGGGATTTTTATTAATTTTTTTGGCTGCAGATATGAAAAAGTTTATATCGGATGCTATATCTATATGGGGACTAGGCCTAAAAATGGACCGATCCTGACTATGTTTGGTAAAGTCTCTTGAATTTTCCAAAAATGTGTATAAACAAAATTTGAGAAGAATCAGTGAAATATTTTTGTTTTTTGATAGAATTAAGTGAAGGTCGGGAAGCAGCTTTATATGGCGCATATGACTAAGAGTTGTCCCATAGGGATCATTTTTGGACTACTCGTTAATGGATGTAATAAACGCATACAAACCCAATTTGAGTAAGATTTATATGACAATTTGGAACTTATGGCAATTTATGTCGATTTCATAGGGTCATTTGTTTGGGGGCTAGGTCTGAACATCGACCGATTCTCACTAATTTCAACAGCGTTCATCCCATTGCCGATAAAAGATTAAATACCAAATTTCATCAAAATATATTCATATTTGCAACCTGCAGTTTGATTGCAAGCTTTACATGGACACACAGACGGACGGTCGGACGGACATCGTTAAATCGAATCAGATAGTGATTCTGATTCGATCGGTACAATTAAAGATGGGTGTTGGTCAAATATTTTTGGTTGTTAAAAACAGCAGCACAAAGTCATTATACCCAAACCACATAGTAGTATAGGGTATAAATATAGATTCACAGAGGTATGTTGTTGCAAACAGTATCAAGGCTGAATGCACTTTGGATAGGAATCTATTTGTAAGCACCAAAATTCATCAAGGTTTTGATTGGTAAGTGTTTGTGCCGATATGGGTTTGGTCTGCAAATCGCTAAGATCCTCCTTTAATAGTTCAGAGTCGTGCATGCAATCCAAAAGAAATATGAAAGGGTTCCGAATCTATTGATTATTTTCCAAATTGTCTTTTTTTATTTTTATTTATTTATTTATTCAGTCTATGGAATCATCCTTACAGACTACTTAAAGTATATGTACATTTATATTATAATTTATATATATAATTAAACATTTAACAAAATTGATATATAACATTTATTTGATTTAATGCATTCAGTTGATTTAATGCATTTAAGTGTAATATAATATCTCTTCTCACAATATCCAAACTTTTATTAAAATCAATAAACTGATACAGCATATTAAACTCATCACAAATTCTACGTAGTGGATTAAAATTAGCATAGTTTGTACAATAATATTTGATAGTTAGAAAGTTATAATTTCTTGATGATCGAAAAGGAATATTTATATTTATTTTGTTGATAAGAAATTCAGATTAAGACTACCATTTAACAGTTTTAACAGGAAAGTAACATTTAGCATATGTCTGCGACTTTTCAATGTAGGAAGCTTAATTCGAGCCAGACGATTTTCATAAGATGGCAACCTCATATTAGGATCCCAGCCCAAACCACGAAGACAAAATAACAAAAATTGTTTTTGAACTGATTCAATTTTATTCGAATGTATATGATATTGCGGATCCCAGACTACAGACCCATATTCGAGTATTGGTCTTACCAAGGTAGTAAACAATTGTTTTGTCGTATACGGATCCGAAAACTCTTTAGCCCACCGTTTAATGAATCCAAGTACACCAGTAGCTTTATTTATTGTTAGCGAAATATGACTTCTAAAGTCTAATTTTTTATCCAGAAGTACGCCAAGGTCGTTGAATGAATCAACTAAATCAAGCACAAGCAAAATACTTATCAAAACGGTTGATGAGATTTTCGAAATGTTCTAAAACATCTGGTTTAACTAAGGTTTTTAAGTTTTTAATAAGCCCTCATCTACGAAAATTATTTAAAGAGTCGGCAAATTTGCGTAATTATCTTTTGCTAACTTTTGCTGGATCCTTGATCCATACTTCTGATCCTTTAAATAGAGTGTTCAAATCATTCAAATGCGAAAATATATCTGCAAGAAAATCCAATGAGACCGCAATATTTTTTTTCAAAGAAATATTATTATCTCCGTTTTAAGTTCCATAACACGAGTAAAGACTCGTACACGTGAAAGCCACCTTGCGCTGGTGTAAAATATTTCGCAAAGCCTGTGATTTAACGCTCGAGATCGATTGACCGTAATATTTATTGCTGACTTTAGTCTTTGTGGAAGAGTTCGTGATTCAAATTGCTCGAAGCAAAGCTCCAAAACCAGAGTTGTTTCCTAACATAGAAGGTGCACCATCCGTGCATATAAATCCCAACTTTGTCTTCCAATCGAGACCATTTTCCATAATATACTCATCAATTAACTGGCAATCTGAAGCCTGTTCGGTGGCGTATATAACAAAGGTCACAAGTTGGCTGCATTGAGCTATGTCAGTACTTTCATCAAATTGGAGGCCGACATCAATATTTTTTTTTATTTGGTTCTTCGATATGATGGCACAAAGTATCCGACGAAATTTTCAGACTTTATTTCTGATTATGTTGTTTGAAAGTAGTATTTTAGCGATCTGGTCTTTCTGTTGCTTTCTAAGAACAGCTGCAACCATTTCAGGATCACAGGGTTTGGTAAGTGTTTCAGCAATGGTATGAGACGTTTTATTCTTTATGATAAGAAATGCCACTTAATAACTTGCTTGAAGCAAGTGGCTTTTGAGTAGATATAAACCCTAACCTGGGTATAGATTAGGTCGGGTCGATTTAAAAATCTCCCAAGTGACAAGGAAAATCGTATTCTAGTGATCAAAAGAGGAAAGTTTGCCCAAGGAACCATACCTCTAAAACGAATCCTGATGTCCCGACTTTTGACCTGTTTGTCTGTCTGTCTCAATTTGACCCATTTAGAGTGCCCCAATCGAGTCCAAATGTATGATCGAACCCCACTAACTTTGGAGAGCCGATGCAGCCCCTGGAACCCCCTGGAGGTTCCCAATACAAACATTTCAAAAAATCAAAATTTTTTGTTTGGAATTGGGCTGACTATGTTTGATTTAATATTAAAATTAACACTGATAATTATACGCATCTTCTACTCTGCTCATAAATAATAATGATACGCCTTGACTATGTTATGTTATTCAAAAAGATCGATCGGATGAGGGTAAATAACTTTTAGATCACTCCGTGAATATGCGTGACTCTGAGTGACTACCCCACAATTAATCTGTAGTCACAACAAGATTATGGGCCAAGACTCAGATCAATTGCACGAGGGGGAATGGGGTTGCCCCATGGCAGACAGACAGACAGGTCAAAATTCGGGACATCAGAATTCGTTTTTGAGGTATGGTTCCTTGGGCAAAGTTTCTTATTTTGAGCCCTAAAATATGATTTTCCTTGTCACTTGAGCGATTTTTTTTGCCTCCTACAATTCGACCCGCCCTAGTATAGGTCCTAAAGCTTGACACTGCAATTTCTTTTTTGCCAAACTCAAGGGAATCTCCACTATTATTTGCATGGACCTTTGTGTAATGTTCTGGGAGTTTTGCAGGTTTAATTTTATCGTCACACAAAATTTTTGAGCACAAAAAGCACTGAGGTTTTTCAGTGGCCAACGGGCACTTATTTCCAACTAAGCTAAAAACTAGACTACACACATCATGATTAAAACACAGATATATTGTATATTTTCCAAGGCTACTAAATTTTAAAAAAATTTAAAAACGTTTATGTTTCTTACTTTTCAAAATTAACAAGGACATTATATGAATATATTGAACAATTTATTTAGCATTTTCAAAGTCTACTAAATAGATTTAGAAAAACACAATACCAAATCGAATTTATTTGAATAAATACTGAACACATTTTGCACTTTTTAAAATCTTATGAAAATTTTAATTTCAAACAATTTAATTTTAATGTGTCTATAATATTAATCGGCTAGGCGAGTTCTTGTGACTGATGTTTTGTTCTACCGTTTTATCCTGATTTTGACCAAGCATATATTATTTAAAAGGTATTTCTTTTTAGCTGTTCACCATATTTACAGATTTTTAATTTTTTTCCTTTGTTTTGAGTAAAGTGCATTTAAACTTTCTACTAACACATACATAGTTAACATTATGCGTATGATATGTGTGTTTTACTAAATTTGTTAATGTGGTTGTTAATGAGTTTATTATCTTCATTTACATTAATAATAAACCATAAAAGTGTTGGTTTGTGAATTGGAAAAGTTGAAAAATAAAGCTGCCTAGAAATTGCACTCGAATTTCGAGCACTGGAATCTGCTAGTATTCATTAATATGTTTAAAATTTTTAATCCTACAAGGTTTCAAAATGAAAATGAGAATGTTTCAAATTTTCATACCAAATTTTTTTCATAATATACTTATTATTTTTGCTAGTAATATGTTATACTCGTACATTCCTGAAGACATCTTCACACCTCGCCCGGAGAGGTACACCTCATTGGTTAAGAACCACTGAAGTACAGTATTTGTTTAAACGATCAGGGTTGCTAATCCTACTATACGAGGTTTTAATTTCTCCATTTTCTTGCGTATTAGTGTGTGTGAATAAAAGTCCTAAATAGGAATATTTGTTTTTTTGTTTGCGTTAGAATTTTAATAATAACCTTTGAATAATTGAAATTTGTTCTTATTTTTTTCGTGTCATCATTTAACAAATCTGAAATATCAGTTGTGATTAGATTAGATAAATTTTGGGATATTTATTTTTTCTTAAAAGGTAACATAAGACTACGTAGCATGAGCATGGCCTGTAGAGGAGTATATTATTTTTAAAATATTTTCAGTCACAATCATTTTATTTAATATTCTATAAACATATTTATATTTAAGTCCTTTTGCAAGTACGCGATACAAATATTTGGATAATGTCTTACAAATATCGTTTGCATGAACCAGCTTTTGATTTAGTATACTGCTTTACATATTAAGACCCATTGAATTAATTTTTTTTTTTTACTTAGTAAACATATTATTGTATCCTAGCTTGCGTTAATTGTTCCATATAATCCTAATTTATACCATTTTAGTTCATAACAAAGCAATGGGTTTTAACAAATAACGTTCGCAAAAAGAATAGCAATGCATACATTAAGGTGTCCTGAAATATGTTTTTTGGAAAAGCTTTAAATAATCAAAAACGAAAGTAGTATAAATTTTTCATTTTGATTGCACAGGCGCACAACACATTATAAAGCTTTAGTCCGTGGGACAAGAGAATTCGCAAAACTCGAATTTGAACTCAGAGTTTCATGAAATGATAGTCTGAAAATTATTCCACTTTACTACATAATGAAAAAATTAAAATAAAGCACTTTAGGGCATCTGAGAGTAGAATTCTTAATCTTCAATAGACTTCCTTGGTACTTGCAAATATTTTATTTGTTCTCGGACAGATTGTTCGTTGAAGATTATTGTTTTCATTTCCATGTTTCCAGAATTGCTATATCATATCAGTTAATCGAGAATTCCTAACCTAATAATGCAATAAATAAAAGGAGTAAGAAAAACGTATTTTCTACATTTTAAGGTTAAGAATATCCCAAGCGAAGATAATTTGTTGCTTAAAATATTCAGAGTAATGAAACTTGAGCCCACAGTTTATTAGTTTGAGAAGTCTTGACTAAAATGGGCATGGTTGCACAATAAATAGTAAATATTTATCATAATATATCAGGAAAGCCATATTATGTCATTTATTTCCTGGAAATTATTGTGAGTAGTCGTGCCAGATATGGGCATGGAATGAGTAGTCGTGGCAGAAAGCAAATCAAATCTGGAAGACTATAAAAGATGGAGTCTTGAATTTTTATGTGAATTTTTAGTCGAGTCAAAACTGAGCGTGAGCTAACCTGTAAGATTGGCATTTCTAATACTAATAATGTTTTTATCATCATATATTTGGAGTAGTGTAGTAGCAAGAGATTTAAAACTTTGCAGAGGTCTATAAGTTACTAATGCGAGAAAGCTTACTAAAATTGGGGAGAAGAATTTGAAATTTCTTAAGAAAAACTCACATAATGCAGGTCACCCTAATTGTACATTAATTGTTGTATCTGGTATGAATATAAGTAGAATAAGTTTATGTTAAAATCAACATATTTTTTAAATACAATTTTATATCGTAATTTATAGCCGCGTAAATATTTAACATAAATTTGGTTCATTAAATCGTCCGTTTACTAAAATAAAGAACCTTTAATAATTTACTTATTTAGTTTCAATATTTATATCATAACTGATTGCTAGAATCCAGGCCATGAGAGTTATGATTTCCATGCGTGTAAGAATACAAAAATCGACTAGCGAATTCTTATAAAGTTGAACAACTGTAATCTCAAATGAACCAATATAAATTTAATAAGTAAGAAAGCTTTAGTCAAACTTGACCGTGTGAACGGTACCAGGATTTTCGAGAAAGTATCTTTGTTTAACTTTATGTTGCTTGTTATACCCAATACCACAATGTGGTTTGGGTATAATGACTTTGTGCTGCTGTTTGTAGCTACCAAAAAAATTTGACCTAGACCCACCTTTTATTATACCGATCGAATCAGAATCACTAACTTATTCGATTTAACGATATCCGTCCGTCCGTCCGTCCGTCCGTCTGTGTGTCCATGTAAACCTTTTAATCAAAGTGCAGGTCGCAAATATGAATATATATTGATGAAATTTGGTACGTAAGCTTTTACCGGCCATAGGATGAACGTTGTTGAAATTGGTGAGAATCGGTCCATGTTCAGACCTAGCCCCCATACAAATGACCACTATGAAATCGACATAAATTGCTATAAGATCGAAATTGTCATATAGATCTTAGTCAAATTGGGTTTATATGCGTTTATTACGTCCATTAATGAGTAGTCCAAAAATGATCCCTATGGGACAACTCTTACACATAGGCTCCATATAGAGCTGCTTCCCGATCTTCACTTAAATCTATCAAGAAACAAAAATATTTCACTGATTCTTCTCAAATTTTGTTTATACACATTTTTGGAAAATTCAAGAGACTTTACCAAACATAGTCAGGATCGGTCCATTTTTAGGCCTAGTCCCCATATAGAAATAGCATCCGATATAAACTTTTTCATATCTGCAGCCAAAAAAATTAATAAAAATCCCACTCAAATTTGGCTTATGCTTATTTCTATGTCCGGTTAGTTGGGCCTATGAGATAGGGTCTCTAAACGCATGGTATAGGGTATCATGTAGTCGGTCTAGACCGACTATGATTTTCTTACTTGTTTTTTTCTTATCTTTTTAGCACATGCAATTTGTATACATCGTGTAACCCCTTTCAAATATTATTTATATAAAATATATGTGGAAAGTCGAAGACTATAATGTTCACGGGTGACGAATTCGATCATAACATACTCTATTTACGATATCGCAACAACATCTTCGGAGGATGCTAACGTCGTACCGGGAATCATCCCAATATATATAGCAGCAATGGAACTATTAGGTATATATGAGAAAAAGAATGAAACTCCAGCAGTTCCCGGACGAATAATAGAAATTGCTGAAAGAGATAAGTGGAAAAATGGAATAATTCACCTAAAGATAGGTAGGTCTATAAATTGATCCGCAACATCGATAAGTGAACAAATCGTTTCCACGAGGTGGTCGGCTACAACCTGGCGCAATTCCTAACTGGACATGGCAGTTGAATGAGCTAATTATATCGCTTTGGACATTATAGCTCACCTAGGTGTCCACAATGTTCGAAAATATGGAATACCAAGTATTCATGTACCAACAAGTACAACTAGAATTCTACATAGAAGAGAGATTGACAGTCGAGACCACGGTGAACGTGATAAAACATTCCTTAGCATACTACACGAGGCACTGCGGACAGCTGTTGAGGTCGATAAGGCCCTGATAGCGACACAATCCTGAAAAAGAGAGGCAGGAGGAGATGGAAAATAGCTGTGAAAGCTGCTCAGAATCGGCTGAAATTAACTGAAAAATTTATGTTGGCTGCAAAACAATGATACGATATTCCTCTGAATAATTGCCGTAAGGATTTGGTTATGAGGAAGCTATTCGCGTTTGACTACAAATGCAACAACAAAGTTGTCATTTGCTGCTAAAAAAACGAGGAGTAATCGAATATTAAGTAAATCTGTAGGTTTCAATTTATAGACTATTACCTGTAAGATATTTTATTTCAAAGGAGAATTAAAAAATATTGAAATATAAAATTGAAATAACCCAAAAATTAAGGATTTACACTGTTTTCAAAGGACATTCCAGCGTGCATTATTATGTTGAAAAATTCATTAAACAAAAAACAATATAGCTGCAATTTCATGAAGCCATTTATGATGACATTTTTTAACATTATTTTCATCTTTCAGGCATTAATAACGGCAGAAGAAAGTAAACGACAGAGTGATGTTTTATTGCGAGTCTCTTAATTTCAATACTTAAAGAGAAAATATTTATTTTGATTTTCTAAACGTATACCATTTTCCAACCATTTGCATGTGTGACTTTGCATTAATTTGTAATATTATTAACTTATACTTAAATCAAATATTTCTTTGTTAAAACTATAATTGTAAGTTAATACCACATTTATCCCCAAACAATGCTGATTCAGTTGCAAAGAAAAAACAAATGAAAATAAAGTAAAGAAAACTTATTTTAGAGTTTAAGAAACTACAAACAAAAGAAAGAGAATAAACTTTTAACAATAATATTTATTTAGTTTGCCTGACCTTCTTAAGTCACTTTGGTTTATAAACCGTCACACCAACAAAAACACACACAAACTCACTGTCATACAAATATAAAATCTAATGTTGCTACTAATACTTTTAACTTCTCGTATTTGGTATATACACATACATGTTTACATATCTACTAATATTATAAGATGCTTCACATAAAAAGCAATTTTCTACTAAAAAGAAGAAGAAAAAAACAGTAGCAAAAGTCGTTTCTTTTTTTTGATCTCAATTACATTCAACTAACAAATCTATATGTATTTGTGCACATACGCATTCACTTATATTAAATGCACAGCCATACCCACTCTTATTCAAATCTTAAACATTTTACGCACATATTGAAAAGATTATGTGTGCTAGTACACAAAAATGATTATTAAAAATTACTGGCTGCACTTTTTGTAAACTTATTGAAAGTAATGAAAAGCTAAGTAGTACTTATTCATTTCAGGGCCGTAGCTGAGAATGAATAAAAGTATATTATATATGTTATTTTTCTTATATATTGCTTGAGTTATCATTGCACTTGTTTCATAACAAAGGTATATGATCTAACTTTTAACCAGACAAACATTGCACTGCTTTTAGTTACTGATGAGGGTTGGTGACTCGAACCGAAACAGCTGTATACCATGTCACGCAGAACAGATCAATTTTCGAGATTAATGTGCCAATGTTTTTTGCTTTACTTTACAGAAAAAAATTTTAACTTGAGCCTGATTAATTTTCAAATTCGAACTAGTTCTGAGCTTTCCTTACATGCTTCTCAATGGCTTAAGTGCCAATTTTCGAGATATACCAAAATGCAAGCCATATTTCGAATATATGCAAAACAACCAAGCCTCTGTTGACGAACAAAATAATTCGGATTTTTTATAATTAAATTCTATAACATCAGCTTTTTATATATTTTTAAACTCCATTCCCCTTATCCAATTGATCTGAAACTTGGCTCATAATCTTGTTGTGACTACAGATTAATTTTGCGGTAGTCACGCACAGTCACGCATAGACACGGAGTGATGTAAATATCATTTCCCCTGATTCGATCGATCTGAAACTTGGTCTACATACTTGCTGTGAAAAAAGGATTAACATTGACTTAATCACACAAAGTCAAGCATGGTCACGCATAATCACGGAGAGATTTAAAATGGATTTCCCCTCATTCAATCAATCTGAAACTTGGTCGATATACTTGCTGTAAAGAAAGATTAACTTAGACATAGTCACGCACAGTCACGGAGTGATCTAAATGTCATTTCCCCTCATCCGAACGATCTGAAACTTGGTCAATGGACTTGCTGTGAAAAAAGATTAACTTTAACATAGTAACGCACAGTCACACATAGTCATGTACAGTCACGTAGAGATTAAAACCTCACTTCCCCTCATCCGATCGATCTGAAACTTTGTCCATAGACTTGTTGTGACCAAAGCTTAATTCAAAAAAGTCATGCAAAGTCACGCACAGTCACGGAAAGATTCAAAACTCATATACATAAGGAAAGAAAGACTTTTAATAAAAACTTTGTTTTTATGGGTTAGGTTATTATCGTGTAATTCTAAATATATCAGTTTGTATACCCTAAAACTGGACCTTTTTTTCGCTACCACCTTGACGGTTATATACTTGGAAAACCCCAATGGAAACAGGGCAAAATATCATCCGAAAACAAATAGATTTTATCATAATAAATAACCGACTTAGCGCATCCATTAAAAAAGCTACTGCCTTCCCAAGTAACTATGTATCATCTTATCATAATCTCCTAGCAGCAACGAGACAAATCAATGTCGAAAAACGTAAAGACAGAGATGCTCTATTTTGCATACAGAACCAAGTACAGAATTGCAGAGACGTACAAAAATATGTTTTTCTTTGCTTCATCGCTTATGGAAAAGCTTTTGACAGCTTTGATAAATTGATAGGTATACTAAAAATTCTACATATTGACGGGAAAGATATGCACCGCGTCAAGAATTTGTATTGGAGATAAACAGCAGAAGTTCGTAGTAATGAATTTAGATAAATTATATCCCCATAAATAGATGAATCTGTCAAGGATTCATTCTGTCTTCTCTTCTTTTTAAGATCTACTCTGATGTAATCTTTCAAGGAGCTCTTGGAATGAAAGAAGCAAGCATCAAGATCAATGGACCATTCATTAATAACATAAGATATCCAGATGATACAACTATCTTAGAAGATAATATGCAAGATCTTCAGAGGATGGTACAACCTCAATATTCAGAAAACCAAATTCATGACAGTTAGCTGATACCATATACAAACGACACTTTTTCGATTAACAATCGACAAGTAGAGAGAGTTTACAGATATTTATATCTTGGCTCTACGTTACACGAAGATTCGGACAGCGATGCAGAAATAAAAAGACGATTTATATCTTGGCTCTACGTTACACGAAGATTCGGACAGCGATGCAGAAATAAAAAGACGAATACAAATAGCTAGATATACGAAATATCAGAAATTCCAGCAAGTCGCAAAATTAACTTTTCCCTTCGTCTTCGTTTAATGGAAGGCTATGTTTGGTCAGTGCTTTTGGATGGCTAAAAAACTTGAACACTAAAAATTAATACAATGAACATACTTGAAGCTTTTGAGATGTAGTGCTGTCGTAGACTCCTCAAAATTTCGTGGGTAGACCCAGTTTCCAATGTTGAAATCTTAAGAAGAATTAACACTGAACGGGAGCGGTTAGAATGCATTAAAAGATGCAGAACTGTATATCTTGGAAGGGCGAATTGTAGGAAGAAGAGGCTTGGGCCGGAAACAGGTTCACGGTTGCGTAATATTAGACATTGGACGGGGCTGAGGACCATATACACACAGCAGGAAACCGAGTAGAGTTTTGTAGAGTTTTGTAAGAAAAACAACCAAAACTTTGTTGCCGAACAAAATAATTCAGATCTTTTATAATTAAATTCTAATAACATAACGTTTTTATATATTTTTATTATGTAATTCTAAATATATCAGTTTGTATACCCTAAACCTATACCTTCTTTTCTCTACCACCTTGACGGTTATATACTTGGAAAACCACACAGGAAACAAGACAAAATAATATCCGAAAACAAATAGATTTTATCATGATAAATAACCGATTTAGCGCATCCATTAAAAAAGCTCCTGCCTTCGTACAGACAGACGTTTGCATAATATTAGAGATTGGACGGGACTGATAACCATTGTTGATCTAATACACATAGCAGGAAACCGAGTAGAGTTTTGCAGCATAGTTAATGATATTATTTAGAACTTAATATAATAACTAAAATTAAATTATATGTATGCATGTCTATATCCAGTAATGGATTGGTAAGAAAAGAAGAGGAATACCACTCTGTGGTCTGGGTATAGTAAGTATGTACTAATATTTGCAACGATCAAAAGTATTTGACCGATCAACGCAGAATCATTTTCTGAGTAGATTTAACACTGCCGATCCTTATGTCTGTCTGTAAAGCTTGTAATCAAAGTATAGGTCGGAAATGTGAAATTTGGTACAGCCATAAGAAAACTGCCATAAAAATTTGTGCAATTCGAATTACGGTAGCACATAGTCCCCATAGAAGTCCTTATGATCTCGCCTTAAAATGTCTTAAGATCCAAATTATCTTATAGATCTTGGTCAAATTTACTTCGTGAATGTTTATTACACTACTGCTCCAATAATAAACCTCACTGGACCATTTGTTTCCCGATCTTCAATGAAATCTATGAAAAACCCAGTAAGAAGAGTATAGTCGGTTTAGGCTGACTATGATAAAATTAGTAAAACCGACCCACGGAAGATGGTTGTGGACGTTGCTAGTTTTACTGATGAATAAATACAAATGCTCGAGGATATGTTGAGGATAACTTACCAAACCAAAGGCAGACTTAATTTTCAAAAAAAAAAAAATAAATAGTTTGGTAAACATTATGCAGTTGCAGCGAAAGAGTGCTTTCATAAAACACTACTTCCTCTCATAAGACAACGCAATGTCCTCATAATTTTGGCCCAATTTGGAATCCTGCCACCATGGTTAGAAAGCCAATGAGTGACACAAGAAACAAAACTTGGCTTTTATACCAAGGGAGGCTAATCCTCTAAACTAGGCCAGTGCATAGATACAGGGCTCTTCTGAAAGGCATTTGAATAGCACAAAAAAGATTTTAAGCGCAGATGTACTACCTTTTCCAGAAAAGTGACAGAAACTACTATAAAATTCATAAGTGGTGATTAGAAATATAAAAGTTATATTTTTGTAAGCTGTAATACAATTTAAAGGGTGATTTTTTAGCTATTATCTTTTTGGCAACACTGGTTTAAACAGCTGACGCACGTTTCATGTTTTGTTTCATTGTCAAACATCTTCAGTTTGGTCTATAATTTAACCATCAATCGTCTTACAAACGAACAACGCTTGCAAGTTATTGAGTTTTCTTCTTCCATTTTATGGTCAGTTTAATCGACCCACTGAAGCGGCTATTCGGGCTATTGTGACAAAATTTCGCACCAAATTTACATTGTTGGACATTAAACCACCAACACGCTTACGTAGAGTGCGAACCGAAGAAAATGTCGCAGCTGTATCGTCGCCGTTCGCAGCAATTGGGCCTCTGTTACTCAACAACGTGGAAAATTTTGCGGAAGGATTTAGGTGTGAAGCCTTTCAAAATACAGCTGGTGCAAGAATTGAAGCCGAACGACCTACCGCAACGTAGAATTTTTGGTGAATGGGCTCTTGGAAAGTTTGCCGAAGATCCACTTTTTTACCGAAAAATTATGTTCATCGACGAAGCTCATTTTTGGGTCAATGGGTACGTAAATAAGCAGAATCACAAGCAGAAGCATTGGAAGAGCTACCAATGCATCCAGAAAAAGTCACAGTTTGGTGCGGTTTATGGGCTGGTGGCATCATTGGACCGTATTTCTTCAAAGATGATGCGAATCGTAATGTAACTGTGAATGGTGAGCGCTACCGAGAGATGATACCCAACTGCCCAAAATGCAAGAGCTTGACCTGCATGACATGTGGATTCAACAAGACGGTGCCACATGCCACACAGCACGCGCAACAATGGACTTATTGAGAGGCGAGTTCGGTGAACATTTTATTTCACGTTCGGGACCGGTCAATTGGCCGCCTAGATCGTGCGATTTAACGCCTTTAGACTATTTTTTGTGGGGCTATGTTAAAGCTGATGTCTATACAGACAATCCCGCTTCAATTGACGCATTGGAAGACAACATTGAAGCATTTATTCGTGAGATACAGGCCGAAATGTTGGAAAGAGTATGCCAAAATTGGACTAAGCGGATGGACCATTTGAGGCGCAGTCACGGTCATCATTTGCAAGAAATAATCTTCAAACATTAAATTATATGGACCATACTATCGATTCAAATAAAGATTTCATGCATTTTTCTGAACTTTATGTGTTTTTTTTTGGAAAACTTTCCTATTGCTCTTAAAAAATCACCCTTTAGATTATATAAAAAATCAAAACTCTAGGTGCAATGGCCTCCTTATTATTATAGTTTATTACAGTTATACTGGTGCCTCTATTGAAGTTCATACTGCCCGTCGTAGACTACATGAAGCGAATTTTGTTTGCTAGATGACTGTCAAAGAAACCAGTCATTAATAGAGTCAATATACGGAACCGCATTGACTTTTTCAAAACGGTATCAAGTGGTCAATTGAACAGTGAAATAAGATCTGGAGGAGCGACGAAAGCAAAATAAATTTATTTGACAAATATATGCCCTTAGATTTAAGATACCAGCACTCATACATGGCATATAATCAATTATGCTGTAGGTTATGAAGAGATTTGCTTAAAGTGGAGTTAGTTACACTGTGGAAAATTTTCGGGGTCACTGCGTGGGGGGTGAGAAATTCAAAATCTGCATGAAAGTACTGGGCCAGAGTAGTAAAACCTCAAATGGGTTTGATCTTCTCAAGTCACACTTTTTTACGAATTTTTTCCTTATCTGGATGTTTGTTTGTTTTGGTTTTCAGCTATAACTCAAGCACCATTGACGATATATTATTTATTCTCAGAATCCTGGCCTAGTATTTTCACCCAGACTTGGAATTTCTTTCCCATCAGAGTGGCTGTTGCACTGTGTAACTGTATGCCATATATTTAGAGGTGCTATCTTCCGTGACGGAGTCGGTTTATTGATAAAAATTAAAGGGACTATGAATGCAAAAAAATATTGCGAAATACTTAGACAACGCATGCTTCCCCATCTTCGACACAAAATGCTCCCTGATAGTATATTCCAATATTATAATGATCCCAAATGCTAAAGTTGTTTGGCTCGCAGCTTTCTTAGCGAAAATGATTAGTTTGTTTTAGCTTTCTTTCACAATCGTCTGATCTCAGCTCCATAGAAAACCCTATAATATAAATGAACTGGAATCAATTTTTGAATCAGAATGAAACAAAATATCCCTTAACGATATATCACATCACTGATTGCTTCTATATCTTCCAGGTTATAAGCGGTAATAACAAATAATGGCTACGCAGCAGAACATTAGTTCTAAGTATCGTTTTAATAGAAATGGCATTTTAATTTTAAGAAATGTGTTTAAGCAATTTGATAACGCACAGAATTTAATAATCAAAAAAAGTTATTATGTTTAATACAACTGTAAAAAAAAATTAAAAAAATTATAGTCGTTCCAGACCGACTATACGACACCCTATACCATGGTTTAGAAACACTATATCTTCGGTCCAAGTATTTGGATATAGCACAAACAAAATTTGAGTGGCATTATTATTTTTTTTTTTGACTGCAGGTATGAAGAAGGCCATTTCGGGTGTTATATTTATATGCGGACTAGGTCGAAAAATGGACCGATCCTAACCATATTTGATAAAATATATGCAAACCAAATTTGAGAAAATCTGTGCAAATTTCTTGTTTTTTGATAGATTTAATTGAAGAGCGGGAAGCAGCTCAATATGGGGCCTATGACTACGAATTGTCCTAGATGGATTATTTTTGGACTACTGATTAATGAGTATAATAATCACATACAAACCCAATTTGACTGAGATCTATATGACAATTTGGATCTTATAGCAATTTATGCCGATTTCATAGCGGTCATTTGTATGGGGACTAGGTCTGACCATTCGCCGTATATCACAAATTTCAACAGCGTTCATCCTATGGCCAATAAAAGCTTATATACCAAATTACATCAAAATATATTCATATTTGCTACCTGTAGTTTGGATAAAAGTTTACATGGACACAGACGGATAGACGGACGGACGGATGAACGGACGGACATCGCTAAATCGACTCAGAAAGTGATTCTGAGTCGATAGCTATAATAAAAGATGGGTTCAGATCAAATATTGTTGGTAGTTACAAACAGCAGCACAAAGACTTTATACCCAAACCACATAGTGGTATAGGGTACAAAAACAGAAAAACGAGGTGATCGTATAAGCCAATGTTGTATTTGTTTAGCTCGCAACTGTACATAGTCTTATTTTGAGTAAAATTGTATTTAAAGAAACATTTTAAGAAAACAGGATTAAGGAATAAGAGGATTAAGGAAAAACTACAAAGCGAAAGAAGATAGTTAAAATAACGTGTAATGCAGTTCAACTTCAAATTACAAATAAATTTTCATTTGACTCATAGCTTTTTGCAGCATACTGTTAACGTAATTGGTCTACGAGTACATTCAATTACGACCTCAATAAATTTAGAACTATTACTTTTTTCTCGAAACCGATGTTACACGGTATCGCTTACTCAGTCTATACCGACTATAATTTTTTTTTACTTATGAAACCTTATTTCTCGGCTAGTTTTTAAACATTGCAAATAACGTTTAAATGTTTTTATGAGTAGTAAGACCCTCCCCAGCTGCAACCATGATTTTTTATGGCTGTGTGCGTGCGGTCGTTTATATATTTATTTAAATTAATGCATATTTCAATGGAAGAAAATTGTTGTTGAATATAAACAAAACAAATAAATAAGAACTGTTTTAGAAATTGTAAACTTTCGATAAAAACATGTGTATTTACTTTTTTAGTGCTTATTACAAAAACTATATATAGTACATTGCTTTGCACGAACAATAAACTTAGATTTTAAAATATATTTACCGCCTTTATAGCATGAATGAGTTTCAAATTGCTAACCTTTGGTCCTCGCAATATTTGACCCTTATGATTTCGCAATAAAAACAAGTAAGAGTGTTAAATTCGGCTGGGCCGAATCTTTGATACCCTCCACCTGCATCTTAAACTCAATATTACAATATCGGGTACGGCTACCATTTTAAAACTGTTGTCGGTACTGAAATTTAAATTTCGAATACCAATTAAATTTAAAGTTAGTTGCTCTTCTTGATTGCCTATTTCTATTATAATTCCTTGTTATAAAAAACAATGATCGTGTCTTCTTTAGAAAGAACTTGTTACCATTGGAAAAATGGCATTATTTTTCTTTTACTAGAGTAGAAAACCCCAAATGAAATTCAAAATATAACGCAGCCAAACACCCAAAGTTTGATCCCTATAAGAATGTTTTGGGATAATTCATGATAATTCAAAAAAAAAAAATAAAAAATCAACTGATTCTTGGCTAAAAATTTCCAGATATTAGGTAATATTAAAAAAAAAAGCAAATTTTAACATATTTTTATCTGAAGTAGCTAGTAATTTTTAAATTTTTAATTTTTAATTTTTAATTTTTAATTTTTAATTTTTAATTTTTAATTTTTAATTTTTAATTTTTAATTTTTAATTTTTAATTTTTAATTTTTAATTTTTAATTTTTAATTTTTAATTTTTAATTTTTAATTTTTAATTTTTAATTTTTAATTTTTAATTTTTAATTTTTAATTTTTAATTTTTAATTTTTAAATTTTAATTTTTAATTTTTAAATTTTAATTTTTAATTTTTAATTTTTAAGTTTTAATTTTTAATTTTTAATTTTTATATTTTAATTTTAAATTTTTAATTTTTAATTTTTAATTTTTAATTTTTAATTTTTAATTTTTAATTTTTAATTTTTAATTTTTAATTTTTAATTTTTAATTTTTAATTTTTAATTTTAATTTTTAATTTTTAATTTTTAATTTTTAATTTTTAATTTTTAATTTTTAATTTTTAATTTTTAATTTTTAATTTTTAATTTTTAATTTTTAATTTTTAATTTTTAATTTTTAATTTTTAATTTTTAATTTTTAACTTTTAATTTTTAATTTTTAATTTTTAATTTTTAATTTTAATTTTTAATTTTTAATTTTTAATTTCTAATTTTTAATTTTTAATTTTTATTTTTTAATTTTTAATTTTTAATTTTTAATTTTTAATTTTTAATTTTTAATTTTTAATTTTTAATTTTTAATTTTTAATTTTTAATTTTTAATTTTTAATTTTTAATTTTTAATTTTTAATTTTTAATTTTTAATTTTTAATTTTTAATTTTTAATTTTCCATTTTCCCTTTTCATTTTCCATCTTCCATTCGCCATTTTTCATCGTCTATTTTCCATTTTTCATTTTTCATTTTCCGTTTTCCTTTCTCCATTTTTTATTTTCCATTTTTAATTTTTCATGTTTCTTTTTCCATTGTTCATTCTTCATTTTTCAATTTTCAGTTTTCATTTTTTATTTTCAATTTTTTATTTTCCAGTTTTCATTTTCCATTTTTCATTTAAATTTTTTTATTTTCCAGATTTCATTTTCCATGCTCCACTTTTCATTTTCTATTTTTCATTTCGCATTCTCCATTTTTAATTTTTTATTTTCCATTTTCCATTTTTCATTTTTCATTTTTTATTTTTCATTTTCCATTCTCCATTTTTCATTTTCTATTTTCCATATTTCATTTTCCGTTCTTCATTTTCCATTCTTCATTTTCCATTTTCCATTTTTCATTTTCCATTCTCCATTTTTCATTTTGTATTTTCCATTTTACATTTTTCATTTTCCGTTTTTCATTTTTCGTATTCATTTTTATTTCCTATTGCCGATATTTTATTATAACGTGATCACGATAAAAAAATATGTGGCAATACTACTTACATAGCTCATGGTAGTTGTGTTTGTCGGTACGATTGCATAATTTTTTTTTGTAGCTTTTTTAACTATTCCAACAAACAACACTGGATTTTATGTTTTTTTTGAGAGGTATCTACATATTTTTGCTCCTGTCTAAGCACAATGATGCCTGATTTGGCCGATTTTCAATACCAACCTGCTGGGAATTTTGGCAACTGATATTATTGTAACCCTACCCAGCAAAATGTTTTTTTTTTTTTTGTGAATGAGCGTGATTTCAACAGACAGATGGACAGAAGGACATCGCTACATCGACCGAAGCTGTGATAAGGATCAGGAATATATATACTTTATGGGGTCGCAAATTAGTTTTTCGATGCGTTACAAACGAAATGACAAACCTATATATACCCTCTGCCACTGAGGTGTGGAGTGTATAAGAATAGTAATCTCGTGAGATGATCTATAGCTTAAATATGCCAAGAAAATCATAGTTTACAAAACAGTGTATTCTCCTCTGTGTGACCGTTGTTTTTTCTAATAACTTGCTTCCCAAAATGAGGCTAATTCATAAAGAGAAAAGGTTTTTGCCTTCTTTATGGAAGTCCACCAATGTTAAAATTAGCTTAATGTAGTTCACTTGCATACGTATGATTTTTATCCACACATGTAATATGAAAGAGACAAATTTTAGATAGTGAAAAGAGACCTTATGTAATCATATTAGGAAGCCATATGCAATTCATTCTCTCACCCGCATTTTTTAATGGAATTGTTTAAAAATTAAAGAAATATGAAAGTGTTAGCCACCTGTGTTATCCACTACAAAACGCCATGAGCTCTGAGAAAGAGTCTCAGGTGCAAAATAAGTAAATCTCAAATAAGCTTAATGTGATTACTGAAAGCTTTCTAAGACTGGGAGTAATATTTGTTGCCTGGGGATATATTAAATTTCATTTTTTATATAATCTATTATAGTTGTGGTATTGCAATTTTGTTCTTAAGCAATGTTGTAGATCTATATTAGCACATCACAAATATATATATTTGTTCCTTTTACTCCTGCAAGGAGCATAGGTCCGTCAAAAGATTATTCCAATAAATTCGATCTGATGCACGATGTTTAATTTCATTCCAAGACAGTTGGAAATGGGATATTTCGTTTCCAATTTGCCGTCTCCAGGTATGTGATGGTCTTCCAATACGACGACTGCCCTGCGGGTTCCAGTCTATGGCTTGTTTAGTAATGTCGTCGGACTTTTTCCAATCCAATTCCACTTGCGTTTGCGGATTTCAATTTGAATAGGTTGTTGACCAGTTTCTGAGCAGAGTCGATAATTTGAGATTGCTCTAGGCCAAAATGTGTGAAGAATCTTTCTCAGGCATTTATTTACAAAAACTTCATGGAATATATTTCACATGGTGCTGCATTCCACGTATCGTATCCGTACAGCAGTGTGGGTTTTATACTCGAATCAGATATCTTTAACTTCGTCCTTCTTGATATGTATGAAGAGTTCTACACTGATTTGAACTGGCCGAATGCTTGCCGGGCTTTGTTTATGCGGCTGGAGATGTCAGCTTTGCTAATATTTATTTTCAAGCCAACGTGTGAAGCAGTTTCCTGGACTGGTGATAACTTGGATTGCATATCTGAAAAGGCAAATTCTATGAGATGTTGCCTTATCCATCACTACGTCAAGTACGCAGTTAAAAAGCAGGGGAGATAATACACACCCTTGCCGCACACCGGCGGTAATGTTTAATTTGTTGCTAAGTTGTTCTTCGTGAAGAATTCGACAGGTAGCGTTTTCATATAGACCTTTGTTGAGATTTATTAGCTTGGCAAGTACACCTTTACATTCTAATGCGCTCCATATGGCTGCGTGATTCATGGTGTCAAAAGCATTCTTAAAGTCTATACACGTTAGATACAAAGGCGATCTCCATTCTACAGACTGCGCTATGATCACTCTTATGCCATTTTCTTTTCTGACAACAAATGTCACATTTTATTTGCACTTTTTTTGAAAGGTATATTTTTTTTATATATTCTAAAACAAGAGCAATATTATGTTATACATCAGTCGAAATGCCTCAAAGTACTGTGTACATAAAATGCCAACAAGTTTGATTATTATCTTCTTTGAAGTCATAGGGTGAAAATATTCAAAAAAAAGGGGAACAATGCGGAAATATTTTCACACTACGACCTGAAAGAAGTCAATGGCTGCAATTTTTGGCGATTTACGAGGGCTCGACTTTGAGACCTTTCGATTGACGTATAAGATAAGGTTGCTCTTAATTTAGAATATATAAAAAAATACACTGTCAAAAAAGTGAAAAAAAATGCGATATTTTTTGTAAGAAAAGAAAACGACATTAGACTGTTAATACGATCGACACAGCACATCACAAAACCATGTTTAAAAATTTAGATTTCGAAACATTCGCTAATTTCTGTCTGTTTCTCTATTTTATTATTTATAGCGTTATTTTTTAAAATTACTTATTTCTACATGTTATATGGTATAGATAAATGTTACAGTTTAAATTTTTTTTTCGAACGCTATCATTAGCGATCCCAATAGTCTTAGCAAATAATCTTAAAAACAAACAAAAAATGGTTAACGAAACCAACAGAATTTGTAATTCTTAAAAATACTATAACGTAAGCAGGTCAATTGTCCATTTAATAATTAAAGCCACCACATCATACCTACCAAAAGTTGGTATTAAGAAGTATTATCAAGGTAAGTAATTGATTTTTATTAATTTTCCATTTGCCTTGGTTTATATTAAAGTAAATTTCCGTTATTTTCTTATGAATGGAAAATTGAATACCGCCAAATTTTTATAGAGGAAACACGAAGAAAATTCATTAAAATGTTGAAGTTGAAAAATGATCAAACGATAAAAAATTCCAAAATTCAGTAATTTTTTTCAGTTTTACAAAAATTCTATCTCTATATATATAACAAGTAAGAAAATTATAGTCGGTCTAGACCGACTATACGATACCCTATACCATGCGTTTAGAAACCCTATCTCTTAGGCCCAACTAACTGGACATAGAAAATAAGCAAAAACCAAATTTGAGTGGGATTTTTATTAATTTCTTTGGCTGCAGATATAAAAAAGTTCATATCGGATGCTATATCTATAAAGGGGCTAGGTCCAAAAATGGACCGATCCTGATCATGTTTGGTAAAGTCTCTTGTATTTTGCAAAAATATGTACAAACAAAATTTGAGAAGAATCAGTGCAATATTTTTGGTTTTTAATAGATTTAACTGAAGATCGGGAAGCAGCTCTATATGGGGTCAAAGGGATCATTTTTGGACTACTCATTAGTGGTTGTAATGAAGGCATACAAACCCAATTTGAGTAAGATCTATATGACAATTTGGATCTTATGGCAATTTATGTCGATTTCATATGGGTAATTTGTATGGGGGCTAGGTCTGAACATGGACCGATTCTCACCAGTTTCAATAGCGTTCATTCCATGGCCGATAAAAGCTTATGTACCAAATTTCATCAAAATACATTCATATTTGCGACCTGCAGTTTGATTACAAGCTTTACATGGACACACAGACGGACGGACGGACGGGCGGACGGACGGACGGACATTGTTAAATCAACTCAGAAAGTGATTCTGATTCGATCGGTATAATTAAAGATGGGTCTAGGTCAAATATTTTTGGTTGTTACAAACAGCAGCACAAAGTCATTATACCCAAACCACATAGTGGTATAGGGTATAAAAATTAAATGTATGTTCGTCGCACTAAAACTAAAGAACCAATGGACCAAATTTAATATAATTTTACACGTACGATCTATGGATGATGAGAATGGTTTTTTAAATGGCTTTACAATGTATTTTTGTCTTAAAAAGTATCATTCAAAATTTTAAAAATTGTGTCAGTGAGAAAAAAAATTATTTGGATTGAACATATGACAGATTTGAAAATTCGATTTTTATACCCTATACCACTATGTGGTTTGGGTATAATGACTTTGTGCTGCTGTTTGTAACAACCAAAAACATTTGACCTAGACCCATCTTTAATTATACCGATCGAATCAGAATCACTTTCTGAGTTGATTTAACAATGTCCGTCCGTCCGTCCGCCCGTCCGTCCGTCCGTCTGTGTGTCCATGTAAAGCTTGTAATCAAACTGCAGGTCGCAAATATGAATGTATTTTGATGAAATTTGGTACATAAGCTTTTGTCGGCCATGGGATGAACGCTATTGAAATTGGTGAGAATCGGTCCATGTTCAGACCTAGCCAACATACAAATTACCCATATGAAATCGACGTAAATTGCCATAAGATCCAAATTGTCATATAGATCTTACTCAAATTGGGTTTGTATGCGTTCATTACATCCATTAATGAATAGTCCAAAAATTATCCCTTTGACCCCATATAGAGCTGCTTCCCGATCTTCACTTAAATCTATTAAAAAACAAAAATATTGCACTGATTCTTCTCAAATTTTGTTTGTATATATTTTTGCAAAATACAAGAGACTTTACCAAACATGATCAGGATCGGTCCATTTTTGGACCAAGTCCCTATATAGATATAACATCCGATATGAACTTTTTCATATCTGCAGCCAAAAAAATTAATAAAAATCCCACTCAAATTTGGTTTTTGCTTATTTTCTATGTCCAGTTAGTTGGGCCTAAGAGATAGGGTCTCTAAACGCATGGTATAGGGTATCGTATAGTCGGTCTAGACCGACTATAATTTTCTTACTTGTTTATTATCAATACGGGACAATAGAATTAAAATAACTATATGTAAACATCACAGTCACGTGCAAATAATTATGAACAACTTGAATTAAGAAATCAATATATCCGATGATCGTTATGATCATACAATTGATTATAACATAATCCAATTGTTGCCAAAAGCAGAATGAATAATATTTGTACATTACAAATTTAAAAATGAAACTCACGGCTTATGTTGTGTAAGTGCTAAAGTCAAATTGCCAGTTTGGAATGATCCATCAGAGCCATAGCTAATATCAATTTTGGGAGCAACAGAACTACTGAAGAATTTTTTTTTATCAAACATTCAAATATACAATAACGCTTTTCAAATGATATGTTTTGGTGCAACACGTATTACTACTGATAAGTTCATGCCGACATTCTGAGTTCAAGGCCAAATTTATCTCCCAGCACTCTTAATTACCACTTGCAAATGATACACATAAATTTCTACAAATTTGTTTTATTGGAAATTTCGACGATTAATTAAATGTGTGTACGTTACGACATTAATTCAACCGCAAGAAGGGAAATAATTAAAACTTTACAAAATATAATTCATCAACAAAATGAATTAATATAATTATTTAAAACATCCGTTGAACAAATGCCATCTGATAATGTTAAAATAGTTATTAGACGCTCGAGAAGGTTCAATGCGCCCACATTCAATGAAGTTGCAACAGTTATTGTTGCAGACCAATTTGAATCAAGCGACTTAACATTACACCGCAGAAATATGTTATAACAAGATCAAATACAGTGATAAAAGTGCGTGCTTAAAACGTTCAAAAATTAAATTCAACAACAAATATGAATGTCCAATTACAAAACGACGAATCAGCTGTAACATTTTCAAAACAATTATTGGACATTGGAAATAGAAAAATTCCAATTGCTTTTACAACTGGTTTAATACGCTTTAACACAATTGTATGATAAAAGAATCAAAAGAAGAATTGATTGAAAAAGTTTGTAGAAATATAGCACACCAATACAAAAATCATAATTGATTAATTGAACGAGCAATATTGGCAGCAAAAAACAAAGACGTTAATGAATTAAATATTGTCATTCAAAATAAAATTTTCGATCGAACAATTACATACAATTCAATAGATTATGTTATGGATCCAGACGAAGTAGTAAGTTATCCTACAGAATGTTTAAATGCCTTAGATTTGCCTGCAAATCAATACTGCCGTCCCAATTATGTTATTATTAATTAACCAAAACTTTGTAATGGGATACGACTAGCTGTAAAAATTAACTGACAAATATAAAGGTGAAGAGGTTTTAATCCCAAGTATAACAATAATTCCATCGGATATCCCAGTTAATTTTAAAAGGAAGGAACAGCCTGAAGGATCAACCAAAAATATTAGAATAATTAAAATAATCAATGCATAGGAATAATTAAAGAAAAATATATTTATATTTCTGTTATATAATTCTAGTTTATTGAAAATCAAAATATAATTTATGTCTTTTATTTCAAACACATTATGTTTTGACTAGCAGATTACAGCCCTCGAAATACGAGCGCAAATTCTAGGAAATTTTATTTTTTCATTAAATAAAGACCCTAAAAGTATGCTACTCAATTATAGTCAATTCACAAATGAACACAAAAAGAAAAACTCATTTTTATTACAAACACATTAACAAATTTAATAAACACACACATAGTATTGTATAATTTTATGTATGTGTTAGTAGCAAATGCAATTACTCAAAATAAGGGGGAAAATTTAAAAATCTGTAAATCTGCAAAATCGCTAAAAAGAAATACCTTTCAAATAATATACGTTTGGTCAAAATCGGAATAAAACTGTAGAACAAAACACCGGTCACAAGAAATCGCCTAGCCTATTAATATTATAGATTGCACTTTTTTTTTTATAATAGAATAGAATATAACGTTATTGTTAAAAAAAAAAATATAACAAAAGATTTAAAAAGGCGTTGACAGATAGTCGTCAGCCTGTATAATTACAATATTTCCATATATTATTATAATAAATTTTCCTTAAAAGTGGTAATCAATAATTAAATTCGGCAAATAAAACTGTCCTATATGCTGTGCATTTATTTTAAAATTAGACAGTTGTTTCCAATTACAGGTAACTATAATTCCGTTTAGCAAAATTATTAAGTATTCTTCATCGAATTGTGCGATTCACCCTGAATTCGCTAAGTACTGGACATTTTCTCATAAAATGTGTTATATTTTCATCTTCTCCAGTATTACACAAACTGCAGATACTTCTAATATTGTTATTAAAATGGCTTTTATTTAGTGGTAGGACATCGGCACGTGCTTTGAGTAACGGTGATATTTATAAAATTTTAAGATTTTCGTCAATTATGTACGCAAATCCCATAACTGGTGTAAGATGTTTGTAGATACGGGTATTGCTTTTCGAGGCGTTTTACATCATTTCATAATGACTCTTCCATTTCAGCTGTAGTAAAAGATCGCGACACGTTACATTCCACTCATTCTTAGAAATCCCCACACCAAAGCATATGTTGTGCTATTCGCCAATTTTGTTTACTTCTTTAATACAAAAGATGTTCCTCTGTAATAATATCTTGGAGAGCCTGTGCGGAAGCCTTTCCATGTTATAATCGAAAAGAATTTTAACCACGTAGCTGAGATGCAGACTCAGTGTATAGAGATAAAATTCTTTTTAAAAATATCTTTGTAGGTTATTAACTGCTTCAAATGACGAGAATCCCCATATTTGTGCTCCATAAGCTTGAACAGCCCTGCATACAGCTTGAAAAATTTTCCATTTTGATCGTAACGATATATTCGGTTTGTTGAGGTAACAATGCCAAGTAGAATTGATGCTGTTTTTTGCAGCATTGTTTCTACATTCTACATGCTTTTTGAAAGACATTTGTGTCGTAAGTATAACTCCCAGGTAGCAGAATTCAGATGCTGTTTTAATTTCCTCGCCTTTATAGTACCATTTTTCATTTGCTGCCAACCCGCCTCCTTTTCCAAACACCATCATTTCAGATTTATTCATATTTATTTCCATATTCCATTTAGTACAATATTAAAATTGACTATATATCGCACCTATACCTCTAAAGTAAGTCAACTCAAAATTTTTCAATTTTCACTTTTTGAAAGAAAACGATACATAGTGGTCATATCTATACACTGTACGAAATCTTACATCGATATTTCTAGACTTATAAACCTCCTTGTGTTATAACAGTAGCTTCTTTAGAATCCACTAAAAAGCCATATTTTGAGTTCCACAAAAAAGAATTGTTATTTTTGCTGATCACTGAAAAAATCGCAAAAACAATTATTGTCGCATACTTATAATTCGCAATTCTTTACAATTAAACAACTGTTTTTAAATTTTATAGTAAACTAGCTGTTTTTACCCGGTCTTGCCCGGGATAAAAAGGCCTTTGACTTGAAAAATGGTTCACTATGCTTACCAGGCGCTGAGTACTTAAAAATTTGTATGGGCAGTAAATTAATTTTTTATTTCAATTCAAAATTTTTTGATTTTTTAATTTGGAAGTTTCTTAAGTTGCTGCATCAAAAATGCTTCAAAAATAAGTTGCGAAACTGCTTTAGGTATTTTTTAAGTTTATTTATAAACATCAAATATAACGGAATCGTTTGCAAATTTAAGGACTCAGAACTTTTAAAAATTGAATTACTTCATTCAATAAGTGATCATCATTGAGCAGAGACGTCAAATTCAAGTTTCAGAAATGAAATACCAATGCGACGTTTAATATTGTGTTGCAAGGTTTCTTTAAGCAACTGCTTATAGTATATGTGTGGCCTATTTTGATCAACAGGTAATTATTTCACATACGTAGATAAAATTTATCATACGACATTTCACTAAGCTGTGTTCCGCGAGCGAGTCGCGTCCATTTCCGCGCATTTTGCAGCACACCCGTGCTGCCGCGCAGTTGTTGTCAACTTATTTTAATCAAAATATATTTTTCAGATCATTGCGATATTTTAGCTGAGCTGTGTTCCGCGAGCGCGTCGCGTCCGTGTCCGCGTCCGCGCGCCGCTTCCTCGCAGCTACTATCCGTTCTGTCGTTTAATTCTCGTTAACTTATTTTAATCCCTAAAACATATTTCTTAGAGCATTGCGATATTTTAGCTGAGCTGTGTTCCAAGAGCGCATCGCCTCCGCGTCCGCGTCAGTGTCCGCGCATTTGACAGCCACACCTGTGCTGTCAAAATATATTTTACAAATCATTCCGATATTCTACCTAAGCTGTATTCCCCGTGCGCGTAACTTCCGCTCACCGAAATGATCCTATTGAAAAGAATACTCATTTTGAATGCATTTATTGCAGGACATATATTGAGAGCAGTATGCAAATGTTCACTAAAATAAATATTTAACAAAATTCATTAAATAAAAATATGTAAAAATTTAAGAATGAATTTGGGGAGTAAGTTCATTTTTTATTTCGATTAAAAATAAAATGGGGAATTTGTTCATTTCTTTTGGGTACCTTTTTTTAAGTTTGGGGAACTTGTTCACCGTGTAGTTATTCCCGTGTAAACCAAATTTCAGAGAAATCCGTTGAAAAGTACAAATTTGTATAGAAAAGAAATATACCACACAACAAAATATGAATTTTATATGAAAATTGGACGTAAAAGTAGGCGTGGTCGGTAAAAATCATATGGCGAACTTCCCTGGAATATGTACTAAATTTCGGAGAAAGCCATTGAAAAATAAAAGTCTGTATAGCAATCAAATAAAGAGATAAATAAAAGGAAAAAATAAGTTTTATATATATAGAAGTGGGCGCAAAGTAGGCGTGGCCTGTAAGAAGCATATGGTGACCTTCCCTGTATTATAGAGATCGTGTGACCAAATTTTAGACATCCCTTGAAAAATGAAAATTTCTATAGTAAACAAATATACCAAAAAACAGAATACAAATTGTATACAAAAAGTGGGCGTAACAGTAGGAGTGACCGGTACGAAGAATATATCGACCTTCCCTGGAGCAGAGAGATCGTGTGTACCAAATTTCAGAGAAATCGGTTGAAAAATAAAAATTTGTATAGCGAACAAATATACCAAAAAACATAAAATGAATTGTATACAAAAAGTGGGCGTTAAAGTAGGCGTGGCCGGTACGAAGCATATGGCGATCTTTCTTGGAATACAGAGATCGTGTGTACCAAATTTCAGAGAATTCCGTTGAAAAATAAAAATTTGTATAGCGAACAAATATACCAAAAAGCAGAAAATGAATTGTATATAAAAGGTGTGCGTAAAAGTAGGCGTGGTCGATCAAAAGTATTTGGTGACCTTAGCTAGAGTACAGGGATCGTGTGTACCGAATTTCAGAGAAATCTGTTAACAAAGAAAAATTTGTATAGTGAACAAAAATCAATAAAACAGAAAATGAATTTTACATAAAAAGTGGGCGTAAAAGTAGGCCTGGCTGACAAAAAGTATATGGCGACCTTTCCCGGGGTATAGAGATCTGTGTACAAAATTTCAGGAAAATCCGTTGAAAAATAAAAATTTGTATAGCGGTCAAACAAACAAACAAACAAACAAACAGAAAATGAATTTTATATATATAGATATTAAAAAAACCCGTTTTTTGCCTCTACTGAAAATTTGTAATTTTTTAGTTGACTCAGTTTAGAGGTACAGGTGCGATATGATGAATTATTTCTAACAGAATTATTATTGACTACCATTTCACAATTGCAAATAGATTTGCTGTTACAATTCGAGTTATTATTAATACAATTTAGTTTTTTGAATAGTTTTTGTTTTATAGATATTGAGATTGTAAATTAATAATTAAGATTTGTTCACCATATTACTTTTTTAAAATCGGTTCAGCATCTATTTGTCCACATACCAGCTGCTTATTATTGCTCCACTTAACCCACTTATCTCCAATTCTTATACGATCGTCTCTGACTACTAAACAATGCAATTTACTAATATTTGCAATTTCCTTCTTCATCCTTTTTTCTTTCAACATTTAAGTCCCTTTCAATGAAAATATTGGTTCCTGATAATTTGTTTGTGTTCTTAAGCACGACAAAAGTACTTTCCTCTGAATCCAATTCAGCTAGCACTGTGACTTTACCAGCACGTTCAGTGAGTTTCTTTGCTGACTTCAATATTGACGTGTCTGGTATTTTTAAAAGCTCATTACAAACTTTCTTCACCTTATTTACTGTTGACTTGCTTGTCGGCAATCCTTTAAATATTAAATTCAGTTGTGTAATTCATCTTCTATCAGCGTCTTTTTCAGCTTTTAAGTTTTCCATTTCCTGCTTTAGCAGCTCGTTTTGTTTTTTCAAGTCAGTGACATCTCAAGTTAGATAGTCTAATCATTTCCTTCTTTAATTATGGATTTTAGATCATCGACACTAAGTTCTCCCACCTTTTCATTTGATGTTTCCGGTGAAATTTCAGCCCTCGGTCTCTTAAGTGATGCAGATAATACTGTTTTTGCGTCAGCTTCAACATTCATATTTAGATTATTCATTTTGTAACAACTTTCTTAGTTACAGTTGGAAAAGCACTGTTTATGTAGTTTGACTGCTGGAGGCACTTTTATATACAGTCAGTATTTTGCAAGAATAGAACAGCAGTTGACACTTGTTTATTTCGATTTTACAAAATAACGCTGTGTGTTCTTTTTCTTACAATTGAGTGATTTTCAAATTAAGGATTTAATGTGAATATATAATTTTTAAAAAGTTTGTAATACAGTAATGCAATTTTTAATATTATATTTGAAAATTATACAAATGTTGCGCGGTATTTCCGGCAGGTTTCTAAGTTGAGACTATTTTATTTTTTTATTTTCTGCAAATTACAGGAGCGATCAAAGAAAACACGTCTTACACGTCGCAGAGTTACCATTGCATTTATACACTTAAAAAATTAGGACCATCAAAGCGGGCAGGATACAGCTAGTAATATACAAATTTTCATTACTGAATTATTTGGTATGCAAACTAAAATTCTAAAGTTAAGCACACTCATTTAAAAGAGAAGGTAGTATGAAGGTCTATGTTCATATTGTAACTATGACGTTTGTAACTATCAAAAATATTTGACCTAGACCTATCTTTTGTTATTCCTATCGACTCTGAATCACTTTCTGAGCATTCCGACAAAAATGCAGACATGTGGGAACAGCTGTTTGATAAATACGTGTATAAAAATATAAATTTTTTTAATATCGTTTTCAATTTCAATTTCTATTTATTGATCCCAAAAATATTCTTATAAAAATTAACAATAAAAAGAACAAAACCTAAAAGAGAACAGAATTCCTTACATACAAATCGTATTTATCGTTAAGAAAAGAAAAAATGTTTAAATATTTATAAATATTAACATGTTTATGTAAATAAATACTTAAAAAAAAAAAATTCATCAAAAAATGGGGAAAAAATGTATCAATGTCATAACTAATTTTGTACAAAAGAAATCTTACAAACTTAGGAAACAAAAAAAATAAAATAAATAATAATAATAATAATAAATTAAGTAGAATGTATCAACTAACATTAGGTATAAATTATGATGTATTATAAACTGTGTTATTTATATCTAGAGAATTAAATCTTCTGTGATATAATAAAGCCTTTGAATTATTAAAAACTGCATTACATATTGTCATCTAAAAATTTTAAATGTAGTGGAGAATAACATCTTTCAACTAGAGGTAATATAAAGGTATTAATCTGTTCCATATATTTAGAAATTAGAGATTTCTCAATATTATTACAGATATCTAAAAACTTAACATCAAAGTTAATCAAAAAGTTGCCAATCCTTTTCATTTTGCATTTTTTATAAATGTTTCTATTAGAAACTTTTTAATTGAACCATCATATAGCTTTAAATTTTTTAGTCCGGATCGTATTTTTAAAATTTTGCGCTCAAAAAATCTCAATCGTTCCATTTGATGAGACGAAACTGAGAACCAAATTGGATAAGCATATGATAAAATAGGACGTATAATTTGTTTATAGCAATTTAATTTTATGTTAGTCTTGACCATTTTATTTCGCCTAAGAAAATTACAATAAGAAAAAAAAAGCTTTTTGTGCTTTCTCCAATATGTAATCAATATGTCTATAAAAAGAAAACGATTCTTGAAAAAATACACTTAAATATTTAAATTTATCAAAATAGGAAACTAATTCATTTTTAATTTTAACATTCGGAATGAATTTCCTAGCATTTGGGAACAAATATTTTTTTTTACCTTTAATAATTGAACATAAGCATTTATTGATATTTAATTTTAATTTCCATTTGTCGAAATATTGTGTTAATTCAACAGTGTAAGAATTTATCAATATATTCGCTCGCTTAATTTTCGAATTGGAAGCAGCAATTAAAATGTCATTTTAATATCGTTACTGTCTGAAAATTGTAGGTATATTATTACTCTAGTGGTATTGACCACATTCTAAATAAAATTCATGCTTTCGTTTGTAGTTTCCAGATAAATCCATATAAAATCGTAATAAAATCATGCATTACTCACAGATGTGTACATATATAAAGAGAATGCTTCCTTCAAGTTTCAAAGCACCAAATATTTATAATCTGTGTGTAATATTTTTAGAATAAAAAATATGCGTGGTGATTGCAGTAACACAATGTGAAACTTCTCTGAATTGACTTATATCATAACTCTTGTGTTTCGAAGATCATTGGACTGTATCAATTGATAAACCATACAAAAGTTAGTGTTAATTTTAGGTTGCATTTTCTCTAATGCAGCTCAAGGTACTTCATACACGAATCTCAAACATTTAGAAGTAAAAAATCTCTTCTGATCAACAGCTCGAACGGGCTTTAATATTTTGAGAAATGCTTTAGAAATTGAAGTGAGTTATCTTTTTTAACTCGTTTTGCAGTTACCTGTTTGTAACAAAATATTTTATCAATTCCATTTGGCAAATCTTGTTTATAATGACATCAAATTTCAAACAAGAGCATACTTTCACACATTTTCATGGAAAGCGGGGTTTTTTTTAGTAGTAATTCGCCAAGAGTAGAATTTTATACATAATTACTTTTTAAGGTTTGTTTTTTGTTAATTTTTTATCTTTTTCCAGTTACAGTTCTCCACCCCACATCTCTCATCCGGATGTCCTAATATTTTAGAAAAATGATCTGCTGATATGGAGGAATACAACATGCACCGAGATCTATCATATGTTTTTGGGATATTTTTTGCAAAATTATGTAAAACTTCCATGGAGTGAATGATTTCGTATATTTGGATGGAAAATGGCTGAGCTTTTTCGAGTAGTAGTGTGACCGATCAACAATTGTTAACGGAATGGTTTCCACTTAAAAAAAAAAAAATTGGTTTAAAATTTCAACTCTTAAAAATATAACTTTTTACTAAGTCCTTAGGGAGAATTTTCACACTTCTGTATAGATAGTGTCTGATCTTTTTAAAGTATTAATTCGTCCGAGCAAAAATTTTTGCCGGATTATTAACAAACTTGAAGTAGTTTGAAGTAGTAGTAAATCGACGCCAAATTTCAAGGGAAAAAATTCCAGCTACTATTGGAATTTACTAAAGCCTTAAGAAGATTATGGCCATGTATTTGAAATTGCAAATAGCAAGAAATTTTACAAAGCCTTAATGGATTTTTGTTTGTAAAATTATATCAAACTTGAAATAAGATTTAATTTTCAAATATTTCGAGTATTTCTTCTCGGACATCTGAATTCTAATAATAAAAGGTCATTCTTTAAATTAGGCATCCACGAAAATAGTCAGTTACGGGAAGTGTAAATTAAAAAAAAAAATTTAAATATTCTGGTATTTTTTTTTGGTGAGAAGCTTCAGTTTTTAGAGGAATACTTGAAGGAAACTTGAAGAGGGTATTTTGATAATATATGCAGCTCTAATAAATATAATTTATTTTTATAAATTTATTGTATAAAACTTTCAGCAAAATACCATCAAACTTCAAAAAATAGCATATTTTCACACATTTGAAAAGACTGTGGTCGGAATGATTCGAAATTTCGAAAACAAAATCTCTACATATCGTCCCCATAGCAGCAAACTAGCAGATGTTTAAATTTGGCAACTTTCAGGAGATAAAACAAACTAACCTTTTATGTCAAATCATCTATATATATATGGGGGGTTTCATGTCAACTTTTGAAACCGATGTCTTCCGATCGGGATGAAATTTGCACCCAGGTTAGTCCTATTGGATAGTAGTTTAGACACAATTTTTCAACAAGATCAGTCAAGATCTCTCTGAGTTAGAGGGGATCAAATTTTGACATTTTGGCCAAACAGGTGTTTTTTCTCATCCATGTAACTTATTACCTATTGTTCTTAGAACATTTTCTCCCAAGGAGTTTAGATAGCTATTTCATCAATATTTCGGAAAAAAATACTTTAAAAAAAAAAAATTTGTAGACTTTTTTTTTTGCTAAATTAAAGCATTTTTTGCCTTTTTTTCAAAAAGGGCATCTTTTTTTTTTTTCATAAGAAAGCTTAGGATTTTTTCTTTCAGAGCTTTTTAGTCGATTAGTGGGATGGGAGTGGGATATCTATCAAAATAAATGTTTTGTAACTCAAGACAACGGTTTTTCAATTTTTCACAAATGCACTATTTTGAATTTTTTCCTATTTGTGTGTAAAACCTTACAAATAAAACTTATACTGAGAAACTAGACAAATTAACCTTTCCGAAGGTATGTAATATACCTTCATAACATAACAGAAGAGAATGGTTATCTGTAACCTGAAAGAGTTATTTGCAACATTTCAATCTGAACACGAGGATGTTAGAATTGGCTTCACAAAATTGACCCAAATTTACCATGAAAATGTTAAACTGATGTTGAAGGAAATCAACTTAAAGTATTTAACAGATGATTCGGCAGAAGATTTACACGATTACCGCGATTGCCTTAAATTGACTATGTGTCCTAATGCAACAACTTCTTGCCACTTAGATGAATGTACCAATTGCCCGAAAACCACAAAGAAAATTTAATCAACTCTTTAGATCGAGAATATATAGAGCAGAACAAATTTGATTCTTGGATTCAGACTGACAGATGCACCTTGAAAACAATCATTTTAAATGTGGATGATTTTGTGGAAGAAATGTGTACAGGATTGCTAAACTTGAGAACCCATGACTTTTTAGTCAAAGAGCAATGGTCATTCTTCAAGGATTTGAAGATACATTTGAAGTCTGGTGAATTCGTTATTTCATATGATTTCGCATAAAACTATAAATATGTTCTTCAGGATGCCATACAAGCATTCCACTTCAATAACGACCAAGCAACTATACTCACAGTAGTTATTTACTACATGAAAGATGAAAAACTGGAACACAAAAGTATGGCAATCACATCCGACGATTTAAAACATGATACCGTTGCAGTTTATGAGTACCAGAAGAGAATACTAAAATTTCTAAAATCTAAATTTACAGTAAAGAAGGTATACTACGTTTCGGACGGAGCTCGTCAACATTTTAAAAACAAAAGTAGCTTCGAAAATCTTATGGCTCATGAAAAAGATTTTGGAATGCCAGCTGAGTGGCATTTTCATCCTACTGCTCATGGTAAAGCAGCATGTGATAGTATTGCAGCAAACCTTAAAAGAAATGCAGCGAATTATAGCCTCCAGTGCTCTCATCAAGATCGCATCTTAGATGCGACTGCTTTATTCCATTGGGCAACGAATTATTGTAAAGAAACTAAAATAATTTTTAGTAGCAAAGAGGATCATAAGGAAACATTGAAAACACTGAAGAGCAGATCCGATGCTGCGGCAACAATCGATGGCACCGCTCAATACCATGCTGTTATACCGTTTGTCGATGGAAGACTCAAGTTAAAAAAGTTTTCTGCCTCTATTCAATGCGATTTCTTTCCAAAGCCAACAAATAAACCAGCAGCGAAATCAACAGCTGAACTTAGTAACGCCAAGAAAGGATTGACAAAAAAACGCAGTAAATAAAGGCGACAAAAAAGCTGGATGAAAGACTGGGTATTTCAAAATTTGTAAGACTTAAATACTTCATCAGCTACAATAAATTAAGTATAAAAATAGTTATGATATAAATGGATCACATGCAATTAAGATTAAATTTTAATAAATTATTTATCGTTTTATTTTTAATATTATTATTATTATTATACATTAATTTAATTATTATTAAAAATAAATAAAAAATAATTTTTCAACATTGCTATAGAAAAAAGCGAGTTTTTTCCTGAGGTTAACATATTCTGGGTATTACAGTATCGATGGTATAAAATTTTAGTTAGGTATGTTATATACCTTCGGAAAGTTTAGTTTGTCTAGTTTCTCAGTATAAGTTTTATTTGTAAGGTTTTAGACACAAATAGGAAAAAATTCAAAATATTGCATTTGTGAAAAATTGAAAAACCGTTGTCTTGAGTTACGAAACATTTATTTTGATAGATATCCCACTCCCATCCCACTAAGCGACCAAAAAGCTCTTAAAGGAAAAATCGTAAGCTTTCTTATGAAAAAAAAAAATAAAAATGCCCTTTTTGGAAAAAAGGCAAAAAATGCTTTAATTTAGCAAAAAAAAAGTCTACAATATTTTTTTTTTAATGTATTTTTTCCGAAATATTGAGGAAATAGCTATCTAAACTCTTTGGGAGAAAATTTTCTAAGAACAATAGGTAATAAGTTACATGGATGAGAAAAAACACCTGTTTGCCCAAAATGTCAAATTTTGATCCCCTCTAACTCAGAGAGATCTTGACCGATCTTGTTGAAAAACTGTGTCTATACTATTATCCAATAGGACTAACCTTGGTGCAAATTTCATCCCGATCGGAAGACATCGGTTTCAAAAGTTGGTGCACTTGACATGAAATCCCCCATATATATACTTATATATATTTGTTCTTTGTATTTCTGTAAGGAGCATAGGGCCGCATACAGATCATGTACTTTCGCCAAATTTCAACAGGCTATAGCATTTATTTATAGACAAATTATCTATTTCGAGACTTTATCAGAGTGAGGAAGTTAGGTGCACAATGATGTCAGTTCAAATTCGCTAATTTGCTAGCTTATCATTGTCTTAGGATTGACAAACAAAAAGTTTAAATCAAGCGTTTTTGATTTTTTTTTTTTTTTTTTGAAACTAGACGTCAAACTAATAAGAACAATTATTTTCACACATTTTAGTAGAAAGTGGCTGACATTTTTTGGGTAGTAGTTAGCTCACTCCAAAAGATTTAGCAGAATGATTTGATATATCAGGACGATAATTAATTAAAATATCTGAGATGAATATATATAAGACCCTACCGCATATATTTGGAGAATTTTTTGCAAAATGATGTATAAAATCTATAGAGTTTATATTTTCATACATTTGTACGGAAAGTGGTCGAGCTTTTTTTGAGTAGTAGTGTGTCTACGGTATTAAGAGAGTCTGATTCAAGAAAAATTTAAGGACAATATTCCTGGTATTTATATGGATCAAGAAGTATGTATTTATTATAGCAAATGTTTTTTTAAATGCTTTAAAACATGGAAAATGTTTACGTTACATGGTTCGGTTAGCTCTTTTTCTATTCGAGCTTGATCGCAGACTCTAGTTTAGACCCAAAAGTTTTCGCAAGTTATAAATCAATTATTGTGTTTTGATTTAACGAACACTTCCATAGAGAACTATTTAATGAATACTTTACACAAAATGCACTTAAATTATATTCAATAGATTTTCACTTCAATTCACATTATAAAATAAATTTCCATATATTCTCTCTCACAATATATATACTTCACCAAAATGTAAGCAGATAGAAAAATAAGTAATGTAATATCAAATTGCTGTATAAAATTCTTCTTAAAATTATTGAAGGTGATGTTGTTAAACTTTAGTTATAACAAGAAAACTAACAACAACTATTAAGGCTAATTGAAAATGTTAAAATAAACAAACAAATACAAACAACTAAAGTCAGTAAACTATAGAAGCATACGTCTACAATGATATAAGTATATTGATATAAACCATATGATTAATAGTTATACGTATTTTTTTTTAAATTCTAATTTAAATGACATTGAAAGACTTCCATTGATGGAAGAAATTGTTAATTTGCTGCAGTCTGGTAGAAAATGTTACTCCGCACCACACTTTGTTAAGAATATTTTTTAATAACAACAAGTTGGACAATTAAAGGCATCCTAGACTGAATATGAGATATCAATATCATAAGTTTTGAGAAAATCGAGCTAATTGGATATGGAAAATAAGCCTAAACCAAATTTGAATGGGATTATTAAAAATTTTTGCCCACATTAATGAAAAATTCAAATCGATGCTATTTTTATATTAGGACAAGTTCAAAAATTTACATTTTGCAAAGTCTTATTACATCCGTAAACACGTATAAACCAAGTTTGAAAAATATATGCATTATTTTGATTGAAAGATTTAAGTGAAAATAAGGAATATGCTTGATATGAGGACTATGACTAAAAATGATCATACAAGGTTTATTTTTCGAGCAGTAAAAAATGGGTGTAATAAGCGCACTCTAACCAAATTTAGTCGAGATCTGTGTGATAAATTGTAGCTTAATACCGATCATAGCCAACTAAAGCTTTAATATAAAATTTAACGAAAACATATGACCGCTAGATTGGTTACAAGGTTTACAGCGATACACCAACAGACGGACGGATATCGCAAAATTGGTTATGATAAGGAATTTAAGTCAGCCGGTGCAACAAAGTCTCATTTTGTTCAGCTATTTCTGGTCGATGTAAACATCACCACAAACTTATTGTACCCTGATCACAGCATGGAATAATCGGTTTGCGATAAGTTTTAAACCCATTCGTATTTTTTTTTTTTTATTATTGACCAACACTCAGGAGATTGCCCCTACAGATGCAGTGCATTGTGTTGATCTCAAGAAAATAGGTTATGGGAAGGAGGAAAGAAAGAGTAGTGTTTGTGGATATTTGAATTAAATTTTGTTAGATTATAACTGTCAGGAAAAACCTGTGTGGGGATTTTATTTTAAATGCGGCTAGTTCGATTGATAAACGAATTTTCTCAAACGGATGTGATCTACAAGAGAAGCGGGTAGAGCGAACTGAAACTCGGGCACTTGTAATAAGTCGCTAATCTCGGAAGAACATTTCCGACGATGTTGTAATGACTCGAAAGAGTTGGATACCCTAATGTCAGTAACGAGCGTCAACACCCTCCTTCACACACGGTCCAGTAGCTCCAAAATAGACTTTGAATCGCTGCCCGTATATGGGAATTATATTCTATTTTCGGTCGAAAGTAAGTGGTATAGATTTTAAGGAGATCAGAAGGAATGAAATAGTTTTTGCATCGTTCTAGAACGCCAAGACACTTGAACGCTTTTTTCTACACTTGAAAAACATGCTCGCTCCAACGAAGATCACATTGAATTCTCATGCCCAGAATATCAAGAAAATCCGATTCCTCAATACCTGTACCACCCTTATATACAGATGACGTTGTTGATTCTATGGCCCATGCGTCATTCATTGTCCACCTTTTACCCCCTTGGCCTACAATGAAAGGAAAATGAATGACAAATGCTGCTGTCATCTGCAAAAGACTATATATAGAATTAAAAGTTTGAATTAGAAGGTCACTCAGAAAGATAACGATAATAGAAAGAGAAAAAATTGAACCTTGGGGTACCCTTGAGTTAAGCTGAAACTCATTAGATGAGACCCCATCAATAACAACACGTATTGTGCGGTCTCTGAGAAAACTCGATATAAATCGAGAGAAATCAGTACCGAGCCAAATGCAATAAGCTTTGATACCAATGACCATGCCACACGCGATGGAATGCCTTGGAAATATCTAGAGCATCCACTTTACGATCGCAAAAATTGTGAATGAGTCATATCCAGCACTCAAAAAGTACACCTAACATACTATCGATCATTAAGAAGTGTGTTGGCCTCTAGGTAGTTGAAAAGATGGAAACGGATCATGCTCTCTATGATCTTAGAAAGCGCAGAGCACATTATATTGGACGGTAATATTCAGGGTTATTAGCCGCACCCTTTTTAGGGATTGGCTGGACATTTGCAGCCTTCCAGCAAGCGGGAAAGACTTCCGCACGGTAAGGAAAGCTGAAAACGTTGACCAATGGCTTAGCTAGCGTCGAAGAGCAATTAGATATATTAGATCAAATTTTATTATTTTTTATAAAAATAAAAGATCTTATTTTCGATCTTTATCATTTTAATGATTGAGTTTGAAATTATTCAGGCTCAAGATCAAATGTTTTTACTTTAAATAAAGCAAAAACTTTGGCACATTTGTTTCAAAAAATTTATCTTTATTCTGCATGACAGGTTATACAGCTGTTTCAGGAAGAGTCACCAACCCTCATCAGTAACCAAAAGCAGTAGATAATTTGTTTGGTAAAAAGTTAAATTCATATATACTTGCTGAAAACAACCAAATGAGAATTCAAGCAAAAGTTATACTATTTAATCCTTTTCCAATATAACATACTAAAATATAGAACAACTTTGAAATAAATGTTTTGTATACGAGTACACATTGCATACCAAAATACAAATGTTTGTTTTTGTTCTGTATAACCTGTCATGCAGAATATAGATCAATTTTTTGATACAAATGTGGCAATGTTTTTGCTTTATTTAAATTAAAAACATTTGATCTTAAGCCTGAATAATTTCAAACTCAATCATTAAAATGAAAAAGATCGACAATAAGAATTTTTTATTTTTATAAAATTAAAAATACGGAGGGCACGCTGTTAACGCTAAATGTAAGTTTAGCACAAACAAATTACTTTTCTTGTTTTTTCAAGACAAAAGCAAACATGTGTATGGTAGTATGCAATGTGTACTCATATCCAAACATATTTTTTTCAAAGTTGTTTTATATTTCAGTTTGTTATATTGGAGGAGGCTTAAATAGTATAACTTTTGCTTGAATTCTCATTTGGTTGTTTTCAGCAAATATATATGAATTTAACTTTTTACCAAACAACTTAGCTACTGCTTTTGGTTACTGATGAGGGTTGGTGACTCTTCCTGAAACAGTTGTATAACCTGTCATGCAGAATATATATCAATTTATTGAAACAAATGTGCCAATATTTTTGCTTTATGTAAAGTAAAAACATTTGATTTTGAGCCTGAATAATTTCAAACTCAATCGTTATATTAAATCAATCTAAGACATTTAAATAAAATTATTTTTCTCATATTTGGTGTTTAAGAATTTAAAGTAAAATAATTACACATAAGTGCAAGGCAAATCCCGAGAAGTTCCCCTCATAAATTTACGGGATTTTATGTGTAAGAATGAATGTGTAATATTTAAACGTAGGCATATGTATTTATTAGGAAGTTTTTGTGTTTCGAATTCAATTTTTTTTTTTTCAATATTTAAAACACGATATAAACAAACATGAAATAATTAGAATGTTTGGAGGGAGCTTTTAAGTCGTAAACTTTTTTAAAGAAAAATTTAAAACTTTTTCAAGAATACATTTCTGTATACATTTTATTGCTTCCTAATGTCTCAAAAAAAAAAAAAAAAAAAAACAAGTAAGAGTATTAAATTCGGCTGTGCCGAATCTTTGATACCGTCCACCTCGGTTTGAGCATTGATAATAAATGTAAACAAAATATTGGAAAAAGTACACAATTTGTTAAACTTAATACCAAATTATTTCAGCAAATTCTTTGGGTTGGTTTTCGTCTTTTCTATAATTTCGGATTTATTTCGGTGTTTGCTTTTTGGTCATTGTGGTTGCTGATCGGCATGCATTTAGGTTATATACCTATATGCATGCGTTTCCGGTTATATGACATAATTTCTCGTTTAATTTAGTTTTTGCTAATTAAATAGCTCGCCCTAACCTCGATTAAAAAGGTAATGGTTGTGTAGGGTGGCTATATGCACTAAATCGTGCTAATTGGAGATGGCTGTATAGTTTCTTTTAACTGGCCAAATATTTCTTCATTGCGGCCATATAGGTCGGATGGAGTAACAAAATAATAACCAAAAAAAAAAAACTCTCTCAATTTTTTTATTAAAATATTGCCATATTTGGAAAACATAGAGAAAAAATTTATAATAATAAATATTCAAATTAGGGATGCCAAACGCAAAAAACCAAATGTCCCAAACATTTTAAATAAAATAATTTGTTATTTTTATTTTCTAAAAACTTCAGATATTCATCAAAAAAAAATTGTGAAAATTTATACATATGGGGGATTTCATGTCAAGTGCACCAACTTTTGAAACCGATGTCTTCCGATCGGGATGACGTTTGCATCAAGGTTAGTCCTACTGGATGGTAGTTTAGACACAGTTTTTCAATAAGATCGGTCCAGATTTCTCTGAGTTAGAGGGGATCAAATTTTCACATTTTGGTCAAACAGGTGTTTTTCTCATCCATGTAACTTATTACCTATTGTTCTTAGAAAATTTTCTCCCAAATAGTTTAGATAGCTATTTCTTCAATATTTCGGAAAAAAATACTTAAAAAAAAAAAATTTTTAGCCTTTTTTTTTTTTTGCTAAATTAAAGCATTTTTGCCTTTTTTTTTTTAAATTGCATTTTTTATTTTTTTTTTTTCATAAGAAAGCTTAGGATTTTTCCTTTAAGAGCTTTTTGGTCGCTTAGTGGGATGGGAGTGGTATATCTATCAAAATAAATATTTTGTAACTCAAGACAACGGTTTTTCAATTTTTCACAAATGCACTATTTTGAATTTTTTCCTATTTGTGTGTAAAACCTTACAAATAAAACTTATACTGAGAAACTAGACAAAGTAACCTTTCCGAAGGTATGTAACATACCTTCATAACATAACAGAAGAAAATGGTTCTCTGTAACCTGAAGGAGTTATTTGCAATATTTCAATCTGAACACGAGGATGTTAGAATTGGCTTCACGAAATTAAACCAAATGAGGCCAAAACATTGCATTTTGGCAGAAAGCAGCGGGACTCACACAGTACGCGTTTGCATTTACCATGAAAATGTTAAACTGATGTTAAAGGAAATCAAGGTAAAGTATTTAATAATAGAAAAACTCGTATTCGGTAATTTTTATGTAAAAATATCTTAAAATCCAAATCTGGCCTTGGCAAATAAGGGGTTAACGTTCTCGGATTTATCCAAAATTTTTGGAACGAAACTTCTACACATTTGGTTATTACATTTTAAGCGTCTCATTTAAAAATTGGACAGCACTTACAAAATATTTGACTTTTTTGAATAAATTGTCTTTTATTAGCTTGGGGTCATATGTGACCCCAATTCCAAAAGGGTTAATGGAGTCATATTATTTTTTTCCGAAACCCTAGGCTATTAAGATAAAACATAAAATTTAAAAGTAGAAAAGTGATGAATTTTTGATACAAAGTATTTAGAAAGAGTACATTTACAGAATATTTCACAAAAATCCAAGTTTTCTCGAAATCCGCAAAAATAAAATCCTTGTCAAAACAATTCTGGTAAAGGGATTTACTTAAGAATTCACACAGTTAATTTCAACATGGATTTAATAAAACCTTAAAGTAATATATTAATTTTTTTAAATTTTGTTTAAGAAAATTTTTTCAAACTTGAAAAAGGAGTTTTAAAAATTTTATCAAAAACATTTCCAATTTTCGGTCTCGATGCGCAATAGGTTAACAACGTGGTGATAAAACAATACTTCATTTCTGAGTACTTATAAGTATAGAGACCAAAAAAGAATGATGGCCTTAATCAATTTCTCAAAGTTGAAAAAAATGCCATCAAATTTCATGACCTAGTTTTTTTTTGGCACAAAAGTGGTCTGGGGCATTTGCTATTTCTTGGCGAGGTTTTATTCGATTTTGTTTTTTATAGCCTTTTGAAGGGATAATTTAATACTGATCCTGAATTATATAACAGCTTGTCGGAAAAATTAAAGTATAGAACGAAATTTTCGTAAAATCTGGAAAAAAAAGTCATATTTACCCCATATAAACACACTTGAAATTTTCAATCGCTGTGCGCCACGACTAAACGTTTTTTGATTGGCCCAGAACTTTTTATTTCTCAGTTTTTTTGCTATTCGCATATTTCAAGGGGGTGAGACCGACAGTTTGAACACTCTTTTTTCCCTCCATATAACGAAGTGCCACCCTAATATACCCTCTGCACACTTGAGTGGAGGGTATAAAAAAAAAAACAAACAAATGTGGTATAAAAGAAAGAGCAAAAATTTTTAAAAAATTTATCCAATTTGCGAATGCCTCAATTCATTTCAAATTAAGTTACTTACTGTAGGATCACAGTTTAAAGCAAGTAATTAAATTTTATGTTTAATAAATTTATTTAATAGATTTTAGTAAAATAATTGCTCAGTTAACTGGAGAAAAAATTTTGTGAATAAGACACACTATACGACTGTCTTAAACAACTTGTTAACTTGGATTTAATTAAATCAAATTTTATTAATTGAAGTCTCTAACACAAAATATTAAAAAAAAAATCGAATATATGTTAAGAAGCAATATGTTTACATATTTACTAGTTCATACTTTGCAATTAAAGAATTTTTAGGTTTCTGTTTTGTAGAAACCTATTCATTGATTTGTGTTTTTGTTGTTAATCAAATAGAGAAAGTAATGATTTTCCTATACCATAGATAACACTTCTTTTTTTCTCTGCTAACTATATATTGGGAAACTTGGGTCCTTATTTTATGCTTTTAGCGTTTTGAATAGTTCATGTTTAATAAATTCACCTCAATTTATTTCATATTATTTTCAAACGTTGCGTTTCGCTACGTTTTGTAAAATGAGAACATAAGAATGGAAAAGTTTTGATCATTATGAATAAAATGCTGTTTCTCAAAAATTATATCAGCCCAGTTAATTAAATCAAAGTATTTTTTGTATCTACTAAAGTACCCTTTTATAAGATTAAGCCGAACCAAGTGATTGAAAATACGATTAATATCCACCAATCAACAATGCGTATGATTATTTCATAACTGAAATAATATCACTGATTCGTCTGTTGCTATTATTTAATTTATGGTAATTCAATATTTTCCATTTGACAATTGCGTCAAAAACTTTTTCAATATATTTTTCTTTTAGTTTTCATATTATCATATCCTACTATGCATTACATAAGTTTCAGTTTAGTATGAATGTATATTCCTTTTATTGTGTGTTACTATCTATAACCAAAAAACTTATTTTTATTACTTTTTGAGCCAATTTTTGGCAAACCATAGATTTGTAAAACATTTTGAATTAAACTTTAGCAAGTTAAACATAATCAACAAAGATACACATAAATGTCAGCACATCGTATCTTTAATACTTTTATAATATACGAATATATATATTTTTTTTGGATTTGCAGACAGATAGCTGAATGGACTGACATAATTGAAAACTCTTAAATATAATGCTCATTAATTTCACAAATATTTCTTACAAATTATTTTTCGTATAAAATTTTTATCATCGTCTAGTTTAGATTCTTAAAATTTAAATTCAATCGTAGATAATTTTGTTATAATTACATTCTGATATGTTAACAGACTGTGATGCTTCCAACACGGCAACGCATTAATTTATAAAGTGTGTATTTAAATGGCTATCAATTTTGTTGTTCTTTAATTCTTTATCGATTAAGTTAGATATTGGTAGGGAGAAATTTAAAAAGGTTGTCCTTACCTTTCTGAGAAATGCTCGAAATCTTTAACTCCTCTATTTTGTATTTCCCGAAACATGGTGAAGTGGAATGGTTAAAAAAACTGACAAAATTGGGGTTAATTAATTATGATTAACTTTAGAAGGTCTTCGTGTACAAGTTTAGTTAAGTGGTCCTTTGAATTCACCATTAGTACAACAAATGACGACTCTTTTATACCAAAGTTGGGAAAATATAACTCAAAAAATAAATTTTTTTAATAATAATGCTAAACTTCCTTCGTAAGTTCATATTTGTTAAAGAGTTATAAAACAATTTCAAAGTCAAGTATTAAATTTAATATAAAAAGTAAATTTAAAATTTAATGGTTTAAAAAACAAGATTTGATACCTATAGCTAATTATTTATAACAAATATTTATTCGAGCAACATTCCAGTATAGCTTTTAAATATTTCCTTTTATAAATTCATAAATAAAATGGAAAATCAACTACAAAAATATAAAATCAAATTTACTGAAAAACAAATAAGAGTCTTCCATTCGGCTGTGCCGAATCATTGATAATTTCCACATGGGTGTCAGATTTGCATTAACAACTAGATTTATTGCACTATTTATAACAAACAAGGATGTCCTGTCGCGCTTCGCTACGACTTACCCAGACTTATTGTAATGTTTTATTTCATAATCAAATTTTTTCCTAAAAATTTTGTATTGTGCAATTGAAATATTTTATTTAAATTATTTTCCATATATACATTTTTTATTTTAACAATCGGTGCTACAATTTTCCAATTTTTCGGCGTTCCTACTCTGAAGCTAGGTACATATAGCTGCCCAATAGAAGAACATGGATCTTCTAATTAAATCTTGTAACACTGAACTATTGGCCTTGAATTTATAAAATATTTTGGCAATTTTTCGTTGTAGAGAGATTTTTTTTTTTTTTTTTTTGCAATTTTTGATTTTTTAGCAATTTTTGATTTTTTAGCAATTTTTGATTTTGCCCCTTTTTGATTTGCAAGATTTTTGTTTTTGGATATTTTTATTTTTCGTGATTTTCGGTTTTGGCGATTTTTGATTTGGGCGATTTTCAATTTCTGCGAATTTTGAAATTAGCAATTCTGGCCATATATTACACTACTACTCACATTGATAATTAATGTACTTGTCAAAAGTTTAAAGACTGTCGCTTTCGTAGTACTTCATATTTTTTGTAGAGAAGGTACCACGCGCACTAATCCCATCCCGCCCAATTTTTATCGAAGTACTCACATTAATATCTGATTAACTCATGCAAAATATCGAGGCTTCCCCTTTTATATTACACCCATTTTTTTGTCGACTAATCACATAAATAACTTATGGGCTCAAGCAAAGTCACAAGGCTTTCACTCCAGATATATTACTATGGGAACTGCCACGGCCATTTGTCCGCTACCGCTAATTTTGTCCGACTACTCACATTAATAATAGATGAGCTCAGACCAATTTGCAAAGCTGTCTCTGTCATAGTGCTCGAGATATATAATATTGCATTATTACTTTGTATGGGAGGTGCCACGCCCAGTTATCCGATCCCGCTTATTTTCGGTATGACTACTAATATAAATAATAGTTGATAGCACACAAATTTGCAAAACTATCTCTGTCATAGTACTGAATATATATGATATTAAAAGTTCCCTTTATATGGGAGGCGCCACGCCAACAAAAAATATCAAAAAATTTTATAGCCTATGGCCGTCCCTAAAGACCATTCTAAATATTGGCTCTAACATTTTTAAAATCAGAGGAGTAGGTATGGATATTACCTCCAAACAAACAAACAAATAAACGCACATTACCTTTTTATTATATTAGTATGGATGTAAACAATATATTTGAAAAAGTAAATAATTAGATAAACTAAATACTAAGTTGTTACTACAAACATATTGAATTTTTAGAGATTTTTTATAATTGTCATAATATTTTTGGAAATATCTTGACAGTGTGATTCATCGCATTTTCAATAGCAACCTGCTCGAAACAGTGACAAACAATATTATCTTAAATTTACCTAGATAAATGGTTTATTTTGTTAGTGAGCGTGGTTTCCACAGACAGACGGAAAGATCGACAGACAGATGTACGGATATCTCTAAATCGACGGAGAAAGTGATTTTGAGTCGATCAGTATAATGAAATATGGATGTAGGTCAAATATTTTCGGTAGTTATCAAATCATTAAACCCTGGCCACATAGTGGTAGTGCTCTAAAGTTTAACAACTGAATCTTCGATTGCGTCAAAAGATTTTTTACAGCAATAAACAATTTTCTACTATGATAATACGATAAATTTGTAATTTCAATCAACTCAAAATTCGCATACTAGCTTCATCGCAATTCGGTTGCCAATAAATGTGGTGGCCACATTGAATTTGTTTTCCGAGTTTAGGAACCATTTAATATTATCAGCAAAAACATAATTATACCCTATACCACTATGTGGTTTGGGTATAATAACTTTGTGCTGCTGTTTGTAACAACCAAAAATATTCGTCCTAGACCCATCTTTAATTATACCGATCGACTCAGAATCACTTTTTGAGTCGAAATAGCAATGCCCGTCCGTCCGTCCGTCCGTCCGTCTGTGTGTCCACGTAAACTTTGTAATCAAACTACAGGTCGCAAATATGAATATCTTTTGATGAAATTTGGTATATAAGCTTTCATCGGCCATGGGAGGAAAGCTGTTGAAATTGGTGAGAATCGGTCCATGTTCAGACCTAGTCCCAATACAAATGACCCCTATAAAATCGACATAAATTGCCATAGGTTTCAAATTATCATATAGATCTCAGTTACATTGGGTTTGTATGTGCTTATTACATCCATTAATCAGTACTTCAAAAATAATACCTATAGGAAAATTCTTAGTCATTGCCCCATATAGAGTTGCTTCAAAAAGCAAAAATATTGCACAGGTTTTTCTCAAATTTGGTTTGTATATATTTTTTCAAAGTGTAAGTGACTTTACCAAATATGGTCAGGATCGGTCCATTTTTCGACCGAGTCCCCATATAAATATAGTATTCGATATGAACTTTTTCATATCTGCAGCGAAAAAAATTAATAAAAATGCCACTCAAATTTGGTTTATGCTTATTTGCTATATCCAATTAGTTGGACCGAAGAGATAGGGTCTCTAAACCATGGTATCGTATAGTCGGGCTAGACCGGCTATAATTTTCTTACTTGTCCTTATTTAAAATTTATAAAATTTATATCACCTTTGACATTTCGCAAATAAAATTTTAGTTAAGGTTATTGAAAAGTTTTTCACTTTTCATCTCGATAGTTTATTATCACAAATCTGTTCCCTTTGGTCTCATAAAGTTGAGCCTCTTCGATCGAAAGCTATTATATGAGGGGTACTAGTTATGTTTCGGGAATAGAAAATAATAACAAAAATTTCTAAATGAAATGGCTGTATTTTTTTCGAAATATTCCCCTTGATGATTAGTACACTCTTGCATTCGTAAAACCATATATCATGGCAATTTTTCCGTCCTTCTAGAGACACCTCCAAAACATGGATATTGAACGCTTCAACTGCTTCTTCGGCGCTCGAAAATCATTGACCGAGCTGTTTGCCTTTGATATTCGGGAACAAGATAAAGTCAATGGGTGCCATGTCAGGACCTTATCGAGGAAGAGCCATCAATTCGATGTTTTGACTGCTCAAAAATTCACCTGTTTGACGAGATGTGTGAGACTTCGCATTGTCATGGCGGAGAATGATTCGTCTTCGGTGGTTGTTTTTACGAATTTCACCGAAGACTTCCGGCAAAAAAATGGTCACGTACCACTCAAAATTGACCGTCCTATGTTGCTTAAGCGGAACAGTGGCTAAACGACGATGTATTCGGCAGAAGAAACAGACGACAATTTGCTTCGCCGTGCTTTTTCCACGAACAACTTTTGTTGGATTTAGCTCGTCTTGGAATACCCACACGGTGATTGCTGTTTTATTTCCAGCTCATACGCATATATTCATGTTTCGTAACCAGTTGAGATTTAAGAGATGTTTTTTTGAAACTTCACGGTAGAACTTTTCAATAATTTCCTTACTCCAATCGACGCGAGCATTTTTTGAGCGTTTGATAAATTATGGGGTATCCAACGAGAACAAATTTTTTAACAAGTGTTCGTGCAAAATCAAATTTATTGAAGTGGAACTAATGCGGAAGGATGCCTCTATCTCAAAAAATGTCACATGGCGTTCTTGCAGTGTCAGTTCACGCACTGCATCAATGTTTTGTGGCACAGCAACCGATTTTGAACGATCTTCACGGAATTCGTTGACGACTGAACTACAACCACGATTGGATTCACTATTTCAGCGATATACTGTGGTTTTTGATGGTGCTTCATCGCCGTACTAAGAACTGAGTTCATCGACACATTCTTGTTGCGATAATCCACGTCGAAAGTTGTGAAAAATAATCCAACGAAAATATTCTCTTGAAATTTCCATTTTTTGGTCAAATTGATTTTCGTAACTCAATGTAAACAAAACAAATAGCACTTGTATACCAAAACGTTGTGTTTACGTTTACGCTAAAAAATGTTAAACTTTATTTTGGTGTTGACAGATGTTAGCTATTACCATTAGTGTTGGCAGTTCCCGAAATATGAATAAATAAATATAAATAAATATATAATATATAAATGTCAGTACCGGTTCAATAACCAGTCCTATTTGTGATTATATTTTTAAGGAATGTACAAAATCAATTTTGAATATACGTTTTTTCAAATGTTTTTTTCATTTTGTTAAAAAAAATTCAATAAATTAATTACAAACTATTAAATGCTTAAATTTTCATTGCTAATTTCCAAAAAAAAAAGGCTCTTGTGGCCCAACCGATCATTATACATATCACCTTAACTATCGCAGAAATATTGGTCTCGTAACAACAAAACACAGAATCACAACACAGAAAGCGTTCTACATAATGAAGAAAATAATTTTATAAATAATATGTACGTACGCTATCAACAAAAAAAAAATGGAAGTTACTCCAAACAAACTTTTGGTTTCTTGCCTGGCTCTATAATATGATTATAATAATTACCTCAATTGAGGTAACAGCATTTCCGAGGTACCAAAACCATGATGCATATAAGAAGTTTTTAAATTAAATGCGAAACAATGGACTTGTACATATAAATCTATTTCTACAGATAGGGCCCAAAATGTGTCGAAACCGCAAAAAAATTGTAAAAATGCAGTATGTTTGTTGTCACATTTTGTGGATAAATTTTACTTCCACCATAATTGTTGTTGTATAACATAAAAATAAAACTAACAAACAACTAATATTAGTTGACGCTACATTAAGTGACTGAATAGGTCAGTCAGGTGCGAGTTAGGCTAAGGAACGGTGGGTCCGTGTGGAAACTGAATTTTTTTAAATTGAATTTTAATACATACATATTTTAAAATTTTTAATAATGTTCATTTGTTCCATTAATTGGTCAGTTATAATTGAGGAATGTATCATATTGAAATTTGATAATGATGCTTCAGTACTTTAAAAATATTTACTTTTATAAGTGCTAAAGAAAATTCTTATCCCAAGATACAAAGGGGAGCAGAAATGCCCTAAAATTTAAAAGATTCCATCTACGTCTAATACATTTGTGTTCATAAGGCACTTCGCAAATGAGAAAAAACAAATAGATAATTTATAGATGATAGTTAAAGTATTAGCTAAATGACAGCTTTCTCACAATTAAGCCTTAAAACACATGGTTGTATCGAATTTAGGGAATACGCAAATTAAAGGACTGACGATGAACAAAAATCTGCCAGAGGGTGCACAGTAGATCTAATTGGCTTCAGATACGGAACATTAAACAACCCATTTGTATCATAAATCGTAAAAGTCTAAGGTCTGTATGCAAAAAAAAATGAAGTGTACTTCAAGTAGACTTTATGGTATGTTTTTCATACAAAATTGTTGATAAAGTCTATTTGACGTACACTATAATTTGTTTGCATACGGCCCTAAAATTTTAAATATTTCTTAGTGCTGGAAGATGGAAGAGTAATGTCAATTTTTGTTAAATTTAAAAACTAACTCAATTTTTTTTAATGATTTGAAATAGTATAATAAAACCCGATTATTATGCCATAAGTGGCAGTTTGGGTTTCAGCAAATGATCGTAGGTTATAAAAGTGAGGTTGTCTGTAATTTGCGACCTAGTGAAATTCTTGTAGAATGTTATTAGTTACTAATTATGGTCCAATCACTGTTGTATGGTTTGCGCAGGAAAAAACTGTAGCATACATTTTCGCCTGTAAAATTTTCCTTAATAAAATATATTAAATACTTTTTATACGCTATACCACTATGAGGTGAGGGTATAATGAGTTTGTGCTGATATTTGTAAATACCACATATTTTTGACCTAGACTCACTTTTTATTATACCGATATGTTGTTCCTATTATTGTTGTTATTCTCAATTTTCTAATTTGTGTGAAAAGGCTTCTACTGTTACTGTTGTTGTGGTGGTTGAGTTTGTAGCATTTGCTATATGTGTATGTATGTATCGTTATACTCCATGTGTCATCTGAGTTGAGTGTAGTATTGCAGGACTTTTTAAAGTTATCCTGAAATAAATGTAAAAAATCGCCAATACTAAAACCAAAAAAAAAAAAATTAGCAAAAAGTATATTTTCTTAAAAACTTGCCTAATTAATTATAGAAAATTATATAGCTATTTATAGACTAAAAAAAACTTTAATATTATTTAGATTTCCATAATTTTTCTTTTAAGGACTCTAACTCTGAACTTATTGAAAAAGGTTCCTATTAAAATTTTGTTCTTTTCAAAATATTTTCTATTTTCTTAATTTAAAACCTTTGGTATACAACTTATCGTGTTTTGGTGAATTCAAAATATTTGCTTTGTAGCAAAACTTTCAGATTATCAACTTATGAGCATTTTAATTATATATCCCATTAAACGAGTTTAAAAGTTGTTTTTAATATTTATCAGATGTTACGGTTATATATTGTTGCCCTCTTATTACATATAATGAGATTTTGTTGTCCGGTTAGAATCATATATATATTTTCTGAAAATAGAAAAGATAATTTTTTGTAATGTAAAAGAAATATGGATAAAATTGAAGACAGTGCTAGACGGAGTAGCCACTTTCGAACAACACAACTTGTTCATCATCATCATCCTTCTGTCTATTACTTCAACCCCCCCCCCCCCCCCCCTCCACCATTTCTTTGCATTTTATTCTCTGAATGTGCAACATATCGAGAGTGTTGTGTCAAAATTTCAATAAAATTTAAGTAAAATTAACAACAGCATTTCAGACAAAAATTTAAATCGATTTTCTCGCAAATGCCATGTTTGAATTCCGTAAGCATCATAACTCAAAATCTGCCTATACTCTATACTTACACACAAATAACCAGGTAACTGCGAAGAGTTTTTTCTTTTACCATTTTTTCCCAATTTATTGACAATAAATTCACCGAAATTTTATGGAAAAAAATCGTGTTTTTTACTTCAAAATGCTGCCAGAAATATAAAAAATTAAAAAAAAAACTCTCGGTGATTACCTCGGGAAATATATTAACTTTCAAGCGCATTTCGGTTTTGCCCGGGATCCAAAGGCCTTTGAATTGAAAAATGGTGCCCTATGCTTACCAGGCGCTGAGTCCTCAATGAAACATTCCTCAAAAAAATGAACTTTTTACGTTTTTTGGGGGGAACAAATGCATTTTTTATTTCAATTTAAAATTTTGTGATTTTTTACTTTAGAATTTTTTTTCTAAGACGCTACAACAAAAATACTTCAAAAACAAGTAAGAAAATTATAGTCGGTCTAGACCGACTATACGATACCCTATACCATGCGTTTAGAAACCCTATCTCTTAGGCCCAACTAACTGGACATTGAAAATAAGCAAAAACCAAATTTAAGTGGGATTTTTATTAATTTTTTTGGCCGCAGATATGAAAAAGTTCATATCGGATGCTATATCTATAAAGGGACTAGGTCCAAAAATGGACCGATCCTGATCATGTTTGGTAAAGTCTCTTGTATTTTGCAAAAATATGTACAAACAAAATTTGAGAAGAATCAGTGCAATATTTTTGTTTTTTAATAGATTTAAGTGAAGATCGGGAAGCAGCTCTATACGGGGTCAAAGGGCTCATTTTTGGACTACTCATCAGTGGATGTAATGAACGCATACAAACCCAATTTGAGTAAGATCTATATGACAATTTGGATCTTATGGCAATTTATGTCGATTTCATATGGGTAATTTGTATGGGGGCTAGGTCTGAACATGGACCGATTCTCACCAATTTCAATAGCGTTCATCCCACGGCCGATAAAAGCTTATATACCAAATTTCATCAAAATATATTCATATTTGCGACCTGCAGTTTGATTACAAGCTTTACATGGACACACAGACGGACGGACGGACGGACGGACGGACGGACGGACATTGTTAAATCAACTCAGAAAGTGATTCTGATTCGATCGGTATAATTAAAGATGGGTCTAGGTCAAATATTTTTGGTTGTTACAAACAGCAGCACAAAGTCATTATACCCAAACCACATAGTGGTATAGGGTATAATAAGCTGCGAAACCGCCTTAAGTTTTGTTTTTATACCCTATACCACTATGTGGTTTGGGTATAATGACTTTGTGCTGCTGTTTGTAACAACCAATAATATTTGACCTACACCCATCTTTAATTATACCGATCGAATCAGAATCACTATCCGATTCGATTAAACGATGTCCGTCCGTCCGTCTGTGTGTCCATGTAAAGCTTGTAATCAAACTGCAGGTCGCAAATATGAATATATTTTGATAAAATTTGGAATTTGATCTTTTATCGGCCATGGGATGAACGCTATTGAAATTGGTGAGAATCGGTCCATGTTCAGACCTAGCCCCCATACAAATGACCCCTATGAAATCGACATAAATTGCCTTAAGATCCAAATTGTCATATAGATCTTACTCAAATTGGGTTTGTATGCGTTTATTACATCCATCAATGAGTAGTCTAAAAATGATCCTTGGGACAACTGTTAATTCTAGGCCCCACATAGAGCTGCTTCCCGATCTTCACTTAAATCTATCAAAAACAAAAATATTGCACCGATTCTTCTCAAATTTTGTTTGTATATATTTTTGCAAAATACAAGAGACTTTACCAAACATGGTCAGGATCGGTCCATTTTTGGGCGTAGTCCCCATATAGGTATAGCATCAGATATGAACTTTTTCAGGGTCTCTAAACGCATGGTATAGGGTATCATATACTCGGTCTCGACCGACTATAATTTTCTTACTTGTTTTTTTTTTTTTTGAATTTTATTTATTTAGTAAACATCAAATATAACGGAATCGTTTGCAAATTAAAGGAATCAGAACTTTTAAAAATTGCATTACTTCATTCAATTAGAGATCATCTTTCAGCAGAAACGTCAAATTCATAGAAGTTTCAAAAATGGAAAATGAATGCGATGTTAAAATTGTGCCGCAAAGTATATGCCGCTTATAGTATAAGTATAGTAATTATTGCACATACGTAGATAAAATTTATCATAAGACTTTTCACTGAGCTGTGTTCTGCGAGCGAGTCGCGTCCGCGTCCGTGCGTTTGGCAGCTACGCCCGTGCTGCCGCGCAGTTGTTGTCAACTTATTATAATTACCAAATTATATTTTCAGATCAGATTATGTTTTTCAGATCATCGCCGCTTCCGCGCACCGAAATTATGCTATTGAAAAGAATACAGATTTAAAATACGTTTATTGCGGGTCAGATATTGAGAGCAGTATGTGGAATTTGTTCATTTTTTCATTGGGGACTAAGTGCTCAGCGCTTGCTTACCATTACAGCTAAGCCTGGATGATTATTTTGAGTATATGATGTCTAAAAGTTACGAATTTATTCTAGAGCTTTGGGATATACTACCATTCTGGTTTTTCCTTCAGGTGCATATATGAAAAGTTTGTGCTGGCTCCCAACTCTGGAGCAGGCGACATATAATTGTCTATGAGAAAAGTTGATACCTGCTACCGTAAGAGATTGTCCTCTTATGTACGTTATGTTTAGAAAAATTTTTGTACCATCTCTTGCAATGAAGAACCAACTTACAAAATTCTTCTGGTAGAGATATTACAGGAGTTACACATTCCCTGGAGTCAGCTTGTTTTAGCCGCTGGATTTCTAGATGCACTTGAGTAGATTCAGGCATTTCCGCTTCTCTTATAAAGCTTATATTGATCTTTGGGCTTAAAGACGTTTTATTGGGTTTGCTCAGTTGTTGCAGCATTTCGCCTCTCAGATTGTCTAACTCGTTGAGACTCGATATGAATTTTGGTCTGATCGGGTTTTTGCATTTGATATAGTACGGCCTATATGCAATGCTTCCATGTGCAAGACACAATTGCAAATAGTTCTTTTTTCACCTTTACAACTCATTTATAGAGTGAAAAAGATGAAACGGAAATATTTGTAATAGGGTACTTTCCAATGTAGCTAAAAGGCGAGATGGAAATAAATGTAATATTTTGTTTTCCATTGTAGTAAAAAAGGCGAGATGCAAATATTTATAATCGGAGTAATCTTACAGTGGTACCCAACCTGTATCTGTTTACCCTTGAAATAAATCTGCACTAATTTTGGGGTGTTACAAATCATATAGTAAAAAAGGCAAGACGGTAAAATTTGTAATAGGTTTATGTAAAATATTTATTTCATAATGGTGTAAACTCAATAGTAGTAAGTAAAGAGATTTATGCAGAAAATTTTTCGGAAGTCCATTGAGAAATTAAAATATGTTATCAGGCACTAAAAGCGGAAATTGGAAATTGAAAAAAAGTGGGCGTGGCCGATAAAAGTATATGACGACCTTGCCTGAGATTTGAGAATAATCTGCAGTAAATTCGAGCGAAACCCACAAAAAATTTAAGAAAGTGGGCGCAAAAGTAGGCGTGGCCGATAATAGGCATATGGTGACCTTCCCTGGGGTACAGAGATCGCGCTTACCAAATTCCAGAGCAATACGTTGAAAAATAAAAATTTGTGTAGCGAATAAATATACCAAAAAACAGAAAATGAATTTTATATAAAAAGTGGGCGGAAAAGTAGGCGTGGCCGATAGGAAGCATACGAAGCCTTCCCTGGGGTACAGAGATCGTGTGTGTTAAATTTCAGAGAAATCTGTTGAAAAATAAAAATTTTTATAGCGGTTAAACAAACAAACAAACAAACAAACAGAAAATGAATTTTATATATAGTGATGATACGGTAACGAGTTATGATATGCACCGAAAAAAAACTTTTTTTCGAGGTGCCTCCGGAGATTCGCTGTCATGTACTTATTTATTAAAATTTTTACAAAGATACTTCAAGTGTTATTCTACTCCCCTCCTCCTTACTCAGACATTCAAAAGAAAATAACATGAGTTTTTTCTTATACGAGAGTTAGTAAGAACACGCAGATTTCTTTCCCTTTGAACTTTAACTTAGCATAGTCATGTAAACTACTTATTAGATTACATACAATTGCATTGTACCTTACGTTTTGTATGTTGGAGTTATGTACAGTTGACCGTTTATTACAAATAATTTGTTTCTAGTGTCCGGTACGAGCTCCGGTATAAATTTTCTAATAAAAGAAAAGATATTTTTTTTTGTAACGCAAGAGAAATATGCAAAAAAAATTTAAGAAAGCGCCAGATGTAGTAGCCACGATCCTAATATTTATCCTATAGAATCACGCAAATCTAACAAGGCTAACTACAATGTTTTAAACAATTACTTCCCGTATATTAAAAATAAATCCACTTGGTCGGGCAACCCTTGCTTTAGCTATCATGTTATGTGTAGTAACGCATTCAATTAATTAATGGATAACTGGCGAATCTGATTTAATCAATTGATTTTTATTGTTTTTTGTAATATGTATATTTTTTTAAAAATGTTTTATCCTTATAAAGCCTAAAAATAAAATTTATACAAAAATTCTTTGGATAGATTTTATAATATTTGATTTTGAAAATACTCGAACGCTTGGTTTGTTGCAAATCGGGCCACACTTTAAAATGCCCGTAATATCTTCTCGTATCCACTGTCATCCGATACCATTTTATGAATAATTTGTATTTGGTCTTGTACTGCACTTTTTGTCTTGGAAGATCTTTAAATTGGACTGAAAAATAATTTCTCAATATAAGTTTAATTTCCAAGTTCGGACTTATCGAATTATTATTTCTATACCTGCTCTTATAATCGCTACAATATATTTCGCATTTAACTTATTCTCTGAAGCAAAAGATAAATTTCAACTTATTTGCAATATGAATTTTACACCACTCAAACAATATGAATGCTTTCATAAATTTCTTATATTTAGTTGTATTGTGTTATTTTTTTTTTGTCTATTTGTCTATCAGAAGTATAATTTTCGTATTTTTCTTTTGTGTAAAGTCAAATATTAAGTGAAAAGTTGTAATAAGCAATTTAAGGCTATAACAAAAGTAGAATAAACTTTTTCTATAATTTTTAAGTTTAGAAAACGAAACAATAATAGAAAAAAAAAACATAATTTACCCAAGCCACAAGTATCATAAATTCTGATAAATACCAGTTAAGAAATTCTATAGAAATTTACTTTAGATACGAATATAAAAAAAAAGTTTTATGATATTTAAAATATATTTACTACTTGCTATCTGTGAAACCAAGAGAAAAAAAAGTCCAACAAAAAACATTAATGTGTGTCGTCCATTAAAGAGGCCACAAAAGCTATGATTTTGTTTGGTTGCTGTTCAATTTTAATCTGTTCAAATCCTTACAAATATGTATTTGTGTGTTTGTACATATATACAGACATATATAAATATATTTTTTATATTTAGTTGTAATGACCAATAGATTGCTAATTTGAGCTTATTTTACCAAACTTACACAAATCCCTCTAAAAACATCAATTTAAAAAGCCATTAGTCATGTTGGTCTGCTTAAATGGCAGCCAACCAATAACTATGGGTCAATAATCACATCCAAATTATCACAACTGAATTTAGAGTAAAACAAATTAAGAGGTTTTTGCAAAAGATGATAAATGCTTCTGAAAAAATGTTAGTGGCCACTGTGGTTTAAATTTAATGGAAAAATCATCATTGATTTTTAAGTAATAAGCACAGTTATAGTTTTAAAGATTTTAAATAAAGCAAAACGATAGATAGCCAGATTACCAGATTACATTGAACAGCACTGCAAAACAAAAGGCAATATAATTGAATCGGTCCCACATCAGTACCTAACCTGTAATATTGGAAACTGCATCCACCATTCGCAGCGTATATTAATAGCTGAACGACATAGACACACAGTAATAAGTCTATCAGCCCAATTCTCAATAACAATTCCCTGGGAATTTTTTCCCTATTCCCTGTTCCCCTATTCCTAATAAAATCTCCCCGCGAATTTTTTCTCTTTTCCCTTTACCCTTATTCTAAAAGAACTTCGAAAGTGGGAATCTCTTCCCCGGGAAAAAAAGTAGCTATTCTGAATGTCAATAAAAAGGAGAATAATTTTGGATAATTCCGCCAAAAAATTGAGAGGGAGTGCTGCAAAAAATGTAAGTATTTAATATTTTTATGAAAAATAGTAATATATATCATTTAAAATTTTGTATAATTTATGGCATTACTGTTGCTTTCAGGTCAAAAGCAACAAAAAAAAAAAAAACAAATTCATGTTCTTTTGAACACAATGCCAGCCAACCCTGATGTTGCATGCTTGATGTTCAAAGGAAGCAAGGAGGAGCTAAGCCGGGTATGGCGCAATTTGGAGTGGTAATTAAACTCAGCTGGCAATTCAAGTGGGTTGCTGGCATCACGTAGCTTTCTTCTTGCCATGCTTTGCTCCGTCTTGTCCTGCTGCTGCTCCTTTGCTTCAGCTACCATTAGAAACGCTACACTGAACATTTTTTGTATTTATTTTAATTTTCTAAAGATTTTAAAAAAAGTTTTGCTATTAATATCCACAAAAATTTTTAAATTTGTAAACAAAACAAAACAAAACAACTGAAGCAAAACAGCTGTCTTCGTATAATCGAAATTCTCTCTCCCATATTATTCTTCTCCCCGACTGTTTAGAATATGAGGATTTATTATCGGGAAAAATTAATTCCCCGGGAACTCATTTCCCTGGGAATATTTAGAATTGGGCTGTATATGTAATAAGTCTAAATGTAATATGTCTATATTTATACCCTATACCACTATGTGGTTTGGGTATAATGACATTGTGCTGCTGTTTGTAACAACCAAAAATATTTGACCTTAACCCATTTTTTATTATACCGATCGACTCAGAATCACTTTCTGAGTAGAATTAGTGATGTCCGTCCGTCCGTCCGTCCATCTGTGTGTCCATGTAAAGCTTGTAATCAAACTACAAGTCGCAAATATGAATATATTTTTATGAAATTTGGCATATAAGCTTTCGTAAGTCATGGGATGAACACTGTCGAAATTGGTGACATTCGGTCCATGTTCAGACATAGTCCCCAATGACCCTAAATGATCCCTATCAAATCGACATAAATTGCCTTAAGATCCAAATTATCATAAAGATCTCAGTCAAATTGGGTTTGTATGTGTTTTTTATATCCGTTAATCAGTAGTCAAAAAATAATGCCTATATGACAATTCTTAGCATAAGCCCCATATAGAGCTGTTTCCCATAAACTAAAATCTATCAAAAAACAAAAATATTGCACAGATTTCTCTCAAATTCGGTTTGTTTATATTTTTTTTTAAATATTAGTGACTTAACCAAATATGGTCAGTATCGCACCATTTTTGAACAATAACAGAAGACCTAAGGCAGATTTCCAAAACTGTCTCTATCATAGTACTCGAGATATTGAGTAATTTCTTTGTATGGGGGGTACCACGCCCACTTATCAGATTCCACCTATTTTTGGCATAGCTATTAACAATAAAAACAGGTGAATACACACAAATTTGCAAAGCGCTCCCTGTCAAAGTACACAATGTACTTGATATTAAAATTTACTTTGTATGGGAGGTACCACTCCCACTAAAAATATTTAAAACAAGTAAGAAAATTATTGTCGGTCTAGACATGATCTTAAATTATTACTTAATTGTGGTGAAAATTAGTACAGCTCGATCTGTTGGAAGGATTGGTTTAAGTGTTTTATTATGGATTGGTTATTATAAAGGGTCCGCCATCTAACGTTTTTTTTTTTAAATAGTGCTTATTTCGTGAATGGTATCACTTAGCTCACGTCTGATTTGATAGATAATTAGCTTTATCCTTCCCCTGAACGAATATGGTTGTGTATGCGCTTGAACAGTGATGGGAAATATTGCGACATTACTTTGAAAATCATGGTAATGTTGCAGAATTTTGGAAGAAGAAAAGCACAGTCAGCACCGTATGTTCATTATCTTGTGAAAAAAAGTGAAATAAACTGCATCCTCATCGATAAACCAAAGCGTGAAAAGCCAAAAACAGTGCGTACGCCAGAGAATATTGCTGCTGTAGCAGAAAGTGTGCGTGAAGCGCCATCAACATCAATTTACCGTCTTTTTCAAGAATTGAACATTTCGGAGGCATCATTGAGACGAATTTGGCATAAAAACCTTGGTATGACGCCATACAAAGTCCAGTTGGTTCAGGAGTTGAAGCCAACTGACCATCCAATGCGTTCCCGCTTCGCTAAGCGGGCCTGCGATCGACTTACAGAAGATGCCGTTTTTGCCAAAAAATCATTTTTTCAGATGAAGCTCATTTTGATCTTGACGGGTATGTAAACAAGCAAAATTGCCGCATTTGGGGCACAGAAAACCCGCACGTATACACTGAAAAGCCGATACAGCCAAAACGAGTCACTGTTTGGTGCGGATTTTGGTCCTGCGGCATAATCGGGCCATTTTCCTTCGAAAATGAGCAAGGAGTGGCCGTTACAGTCAATGACGATCGTTATCGGGCCATGTTGAACGAATTTTTGTTCACGAAAATTGAAGAGGAGGATATTGGAAACATTTTGTTTCAATAGGACGGCGCACTGTGGTCAATATTTTGAGATAGCGGCCAAAACTCCTTTTGGTTTTTGTTCTCCGATTTTAAAGTTATTAGACTCATATGAAAGTAGATAGTAGTAAACCTCGGGAGCCAAAAAACTATAACTCTATTTCAACTATTTCACTGAGAACAGGGTGGTCCAAAATGGGCTTTTTCAGAATTTAGTAAATTTATGATATTTTTAGTTAATTTTTAAAGTTTAAATGATCATAACTTTTTTGTTTTTCAAGATTTTTGGACGAAATAAATTTTGTGTTGTAACCTAACTTATTTCCTATTACTGGTAAAAAAAATTGAAGCTCTACTCTTTTCAGAACAATTAAAATTTTTTTTTTCAAAAATGTCAAATTTCTCGGAAATTTCCTACTTCATAGAGCACAACTCCTGTGAGTCAAGCTGAGTCAAAACACAAATTTACTATTTTGTAGTCCTAACTCTCCCCTACATGCATCGGGACTGCACTTTTTGAGCTACAGCAATTTTTCTGACCCAAGGTAAGATATTCGGTACAAATGCACGTCATATTTTTTGAGAAGTTATTTGTATGTGAAAGTGGCTATTATGCATATATTTTGATGAAATTTTGCACAAGAGTTCTTATTGACCCAAAAAATAATTCTGTTGAAATTAGGAGAAGTTGGCCCATATTTGGACCTAGTCCGCATAGAAGGGTGTATCAAAATTTTGACAAAAATGACAATAGAACTCTCAAATTATGTGGTATCTGGCAATTCATTTGGAAAAGGTAAAAAAGATTTTATTGCCATCTAATATTACACAACTTAAATACGTGAAAATTGCAAATAAATTTAAAACCAATGGAAATAACTGGTAAAACCAACTACCTGTTATATTATGTTTCAAAGAGGTAAAAAAGATCATGTTGAAACTTCGAGCAATAGTATATTAATCCATGCATTCATTTTTTTTCTTCATTATTGTTTAGACAATGGCTAAATTCAGTTATAGTGTTCTATCTGATATATATTTTGAACGGAAAGATGAAAACGACATTATTTTACATATAATGAATAATCCATTCTTCAAAATATGCGACAAACAAGAAATTAAAATTCATAACTTAAAAATAAAAAACTTTTTAAATACTTTAAGAAAACGGTACAATCAATGTTCCAGAAACAAGAAATTGTTTTACTCACGCAACCAAGAATGGCTAAGAAATAAACTTATTTTTAAAAAGCCATCAGTAACTACCACGGAAACTGGAAAAGGTGGTCGACCAGCAAAGCCAATTGATAATTGTAGTGAAAGATCACGAAGACGCAAGCTTAAACATATCAATGAAGAAGTTTCTTATAGCATCATAAAGGATTCATTTCTGCATCAAATTCAACCATCGAAAACTAAAAAGGGTAAAATTGCTATCATTGAAAAAATAGTGGAAGTAAGCCCCAGACGCACAAAAAGGATTTTAGAAAGCACGCCGACACCAACTGAAGAAAATAAATTTACTCCAGAAGAAGCATTTGCACTATTTTTGGATTTGAAAATGACTAAAAACCAATATACAGAATTGCGGAAGCGAACCAATGAAAAAAATTGTGGAATTTTTCCATCATATCGAGATATAGTTTCTGCCAAAAAAGATTGCTTACCTTCACCAACTGCTATTAGTGTAACTTCAAGTTCAGCAGAAATAAAATTGCAGGATCTTCTTGAGCACACTGCAGAACGATTATTAAAGACATTTGATGCTGACTATTTAAAGAAGTTTAAAAATTGCAGCATGACTTTAATTTCTAAATGGGGATGTGATGGGTCCTCTGGCCAGAAACAATACAAACAATGTAATGCGGAAAATTCATCAGATGCCAATTTATTCATGATTTCTTTCGTTCCATTACGTTTAACAAAAACTTATATTGGTTCAGAGCCGTCAACTAGTAAAGCTGCAGAGATAGATGTATGGAAGAATGAAATTCCCTCGTCAACAAAATTTTGTAGACCAATAAAGTTTGCTTACAAAAAGGAGACTCAAGATGTCATAGATGAAGAAGTTCGAAAAATAAATGATCAAATTAAAGAACTTCAACCAGTAACATTTAAATTTGATGACCAAGACATTGAAGTAAATTTTAAAATGTGTCTCACAATGATTGATGGAAAAGTTGCACAAGCTTTAACCAAAACAAAGTCATCGTCAAGCTGCACCATATGCCAAAAAACATCAAGTCAATTGAGCCAACCACCAACACAAGACGATAGTTTTAATGAAGCATATGAATTTCAGAAAATTTGGAAAAAAGAAAGCAAAAAAAAAAAAGATATTCAAGAAAAATACCGTGAGATAGGCCTTATAATTGACCAGCCAAAGCAAGGAGAAGGAAATTCTAATGATGGAAACACAGCAAGGATATTTTTTTCCGATCCAGAAACTGCAGCTTCTATAACTGGAGTAGATTATGATTTAATACGACGATTCCAAATCATATTACAAGTTATAGCATGTAGCAAAAAGATAGATGCAAAAAAATTTGGTCAGTATGCTAATGAGACAGCAACCCTTTATAATCAAAAATATTCTTGGAGACATATGCCAACCACAGTTCACAAAATTTTGTTCCATGGGGAATAAATAATTCAGCACAATATGCTTCCAATTGGAGATCTCTCAGAAGAAGCCCAAGAAAAAAGGAACAAAGACTACAGATTCTTTCGCGAGCACAATACAAGAAAAATTTCCAGATATTGTACTAATGAAGATCTTATTAATATTTTGTTGTACACATCAGACCCATATATGTCCAGTATTCGACAAAAATGGAAATCAACCTCATTAGAGTTAGATGAAGAAGCTAAACAACTACTGCAAAATGAAAATCAAAGCTATTTGGAAGAAATTTTTACTAATATTGTTTAATTAATACTGGTTTAAAGATTATAATTTGTTTCTAATTTTAGTATAAATTTTTATTAATACATTTAAATAAAATATATGTGCACTTTAAATCAATAGTAAAAGTTTACTTAAAATTTTATCGATGTAGTGTTCTGTATATAATATATACAAATGGTATTGATATTGTTGGGAATTTCAGTGTTATTTTTCAGTTTAATCCTCACAAGAATTAGCTTTCTTCCAAAAAAACCAACCTTTGGCCCCTGTGAATATTGAGACTAAATAAATGTCAGGGGCCAAATGTTGGCATCTTCCGACCAAAATTAAGTTTAGGAATAATAAATAAGTATTGGTTGTAAAATACGATTGAAGAAAATAAGAAATTATAAAAAAATACCTATTTAAAATGTCAAAATATTCAACTTTTACATGGAAACTCAACAAAAAATTAAAATGCATTTTTAACTCCAAATTACTTACGTTCCTATCAGTCGATTTTTACGTTTGAACACGCAAATTGAAGCTTAAAGTCCCTCCTATTCAACAAAACAAATTGCGTAAAAAAATACCAATCCGGTTAAAAGTTATAGAGTTTTGACCGCTATCTCGCGAAATTGACCACTGTGCGGCGCTACGCCCTGTTTTTGAAGATCGCATTATCAGCCGCAGAGCTGATGTCGTTTAGCCACCTCGGAGCTGCGATTTGACACCGTTGGACTAATATTTGTGGGGTGCCCTCAAAGATAAGTGTAACTCAAACAAGCCAGAGACAATTGACGCTTTAAATGACAATATTCGTGAAGCCATTGGTGAAATACAGCTGCACACAATCGATAATGTGCTTAAAAATTGGACCGATCGTGTAGGCTACTACATGGCCAGCCGAGGCAGCCCTTTGAATGAAATTATTTTCCGTTATTAACCGGAAGGATTGTACTTTCAAATAAAAAAAGAAATTTGAGATAATATTCAGTAGTTTTTATTTATAGCATTTTCAAAAAAAAAAAAGTTATTTGGCGGACCCTTTACAACGCCAACAAATTTTGGCCTCACCCTCTCCGATGCTCAGATTAGATTCCAATAAAACTTTTATGGCTATTTAGGGACACAATATGGAAATAATATAATATTTAAAGCAAAGGAACTCTAACGAATACACTGAGAGAAATACTCTCTGCAAAATAAGTGTTTTGACGTAATAAGAATTTTCTTGCTTTGACTTTTACTTCCAAAAATATTGTTATTTTTTTAAATATTTTTTGTCCTTAATCATATAAGCCAATAATTTCTGTTATTATCATTCTCCAAAAAAATAAAAAAATAAGAAGATTTCAGCCAGTTTTATGTAATCAAAAATTGGTACTAGAACATCAGTTAGGTATCAGATATAAACACGGATCTCCTGAACGTGTCGTTATGTTGCAAGTGTTGTAGGAAATGTTTTGGAAAATAAACAATTTTCTTCGCCGTCTTTTAAGACGTAAAACAAGCTTTTGATAGAGTATGGCATCTAGGTATCCATTTTTCACTAAATCTACCGCTTTCCGTACCTACCGCATTCTTGGTACTAAGTTCTTATCTACAAGTTCGTTATTTTTATGTAAAAATAAATGCCAAAACTTACAATACTTGCGAAATTAAAGCTGTCTTACCTCAGGCTAGCACACTTGGTCCTGTGCTCAACCATATTTTTAATGTGTAAATGCGTGTTATTGATGATGTCATCGTTGCAAAACTTGCGGATGGCACAACTTTAGTAGATAGTAATGATTGTAATATACAAAATTCAGGGTTGATTCAAAGTCACCTTAATAGCATTTCAATATGGCTAAAAAATGGAACATTTGCGTGAAAGCTGAAAAATCTGAACGTATGTATAACCTTCACCCTTAGTGCATTGCTACACTTTCAATATATATTGCGCTATTTGGATCGCGATCCATTTTAATGGATTGATGGATTGCATGCGTATGCTACACTAGGGTGTCAAAAAAAAAAAAAATGGGTGCCCAAGCATTTTTTGAATGGTTATATGATAAAGTATTTTTGTGATTTTTTTCAGATTTTTCGGAAGAGGTTTAGAGGTCGCTAAAGTCCAATTTTACCCAAAAATAGGGATTCCCGGACATTTTTTTAGTTTTACTTATTAAGTGGCCCATAACCACGATTTTCTTTGTTACATAGTCAATACTTTAAAAGAAGAATGTTCAAGCTTTAATTTTCTGTGTAGAAATCGTAAGTTTCGGTAATTTTTTTTCCAGGAGGAACGCTAAAACTATTATTTAACAACATTATCAAATCACTTCGTAAAAAGTTGTTTCAGAGTCTATAAAGGACAAAGAAACATTTGTTTTATTTTATATATATATAGATTTATAAATATTCGCGCGATATGTTATATATAGTTTAAACTGCGTCATTAGTTTTTTTTAGCTTTGATAGAAATTTTAAAAGTTACAAAGTATTACTTTCAAAATTTATGCAAAATTTACGAAAAAATGTAATTAAGGGGACCCAAATGAGCAAAAAATTACCGAAACTTACGATTTCTACACAGAAAAGAAAAGCTTGAACATCCTTCTTTTAAAATATTGACTTTGTAACAAAGAAAATCGTGGTTATGGGCCACTTAATAAGTAAAACTCAAAAATGTCCGGGAATCCCGATTTTTGGGTAAAATTCGACTTTAGCGACCTCTAAACCTCTTCCGAAAAATCTAAAAAAATCACAAAAATACTTTACCCTATAAGCTTTGAAAAAATGCGGGCACCCATGACAATCGAAAAATATTTTTCTTCTTGCGACACCCTAATGCTACACGTTCAATATATATCGCGTCAGTATTTAAATTTTCTTGTGCATGTTTATCGTCAATGTACATCTTTAAAGATTATATTAAAGTAAGTAAAACGTTAAATTTATTTAAGTAATTTTTAACATGTTTTTATTGATGATTAAAAATTTAGAATAGTGATTTTATTGAAATATCTTACTGTATGTGCATCATTTGTCTCCGATAATGTTTCCGTTGATGTTTAATACTGGTTTATTTTTATTGAATTTCTATTCGGTGTGTCCAGCTGTGCTTAAAATAACTTCAATTAATATTAAATATGTCTTGTAAATATTATAATAAAGAAAAATAAATGTGTATATGAATGATTTAAAAAATATTTAATTTTTATTGTTGTAAAAGAAAATGTACTTGCCACATTAAGAGGCTTTTCGTTTTTTCTAGATATTGAAGAGCTTGAAATGTCAATGAGATGTGATATGTACCAGAGTCAGCAATTTTTTTCAGCTCCTTTCTATAATTCAACCTCCACGAGAATGTTGATTTTGATGTTGATGTTGATGGGCTTGATTTTCTTAAAAACTTGTAGTTGAATGCAGCCGCTCTTTTTATTTTGTCGGAATAAGCTTTAGGCGACGAGTCCCACAACTTCGGTACTGCTTCCAAATTAAAAATAAATTCTCTAAAAATTTGTTTTTCTGTTGCTCACTCCGGTTCTACCGGAAACACACACTCGCTTTCACTATCTTGTGCCATTATATATGTTTTCCTTTTTTATATTTAAAATTTTTTGCACTTAATATTTTATTTTGTTTGTGTTATTTTCTTTAGTCGTTCACTTTGTACTGACGTATCGTGATTTGATTTCACGAAGTATGATATACGTTCAATAACTATCGTGTGATCAGCGATTCGCGATCTGGATTTCAGAATATTAAGACATTCTGCGATACTGATCGAAATCCATCAATACTGCATGCTACACGTATAATAAATAACGCGATACTGGATCGCTATCAATATATATTGAAGAGTGCCCTTAGAAACGGTTATTGTTCACCTATTTTTCTAAATTGAGAAGAGATCCCTAAATCCGGGTGTGACAATTACTTTGATTTATACACAGATAGAACATTGACTTACAAAATCATTTAAATATTAAAACTAAACGTATTCATTATTTTTTGGTTAGATCATAGTTAATCATCTATACTAACCTATACTTATATAATAAAGAGGTAATGTGTGTTTGTTTGTTTGTTTGTTTGTTTGTAGGAGGTAATCTCCGTTACTGCTCATCTGATCTTCCTGAAATTTTCACAGGCTCTTACTGCAGATATGGAAAGTGCTACAGGCTACAAATTTTTTTGATATTTTTAGTTGGCGTGGCACTTTTCAAACAAAGTGAATTTTTAATATCATTGATATTGAGTACAACGACAGAAATAACTTTGCAAATTTGTGTGATGTCACCTATTATTTATGTTAGTAGCCATGCCGAAAATGGTCGGGATCCGATAAGTGGGCGTGGCTCCTCCCATATAAAGCAATTACTCAATATGATATATCTCGAGTACTACGACATACACAACTTTGCAAATTTGTCCTAGGTCATCTAAATATTATTAACGAGAGTAATCAGATCAAATTGGGCGCGATCGGAGCAGTGGACGTAGTACCGCCTATACAAAGTAAATATTTATTATCATATATCTGGTGTACTATAAAAGGGAAAGTTTCGACACTCTGCAGGAGTCCATCAGATCTTAACGTGAGTAGTCTGCAAGACTGGGCGGTATAGGATTAGTAGGCGTGACACCTCCTATACAAAAAAAAGTATATTAATTACCAATGTGAGTGGTCGTGGAAAATATGGACGGAATTGCCAAAAACAAAAATTTTCAAAACCAAAAATCGGAAAAATCAAAAATCGAAGAAATCAAAAACGCCAAAATTAAAAATCGCTAAAATAAAAAAATTGCCAAATGATATTCTAAATTCAATACCATCGTTAAGTGTTACCGGATTTAATTTTGAAAACCCATATTTTTCTCATGGGCAGTTATATGTGCCTTACTCCAGAGTAGGAACGCCGAAAAAATTGAAAATTTGTACATCGAATGAAAAAACAACAAATATCAGAGAGCATTAAAATAATTGTACAATACAAACTGCGAACGAAAAACTGATTATGAAAGGGTCTCTATAGGATATCACATAGCCTTTCTGGACCGACTATAATTCTCTCACTTGTTTTTTGTTATATTAGTTTTAGATTTTTGTTTAAAATGTTAAACTTTTTTCCTTTGTCTTGCTGTCATTTTTTTTTACTTTTTGTATGTATATGTACATATGTATGTATGTATATTAAGCGTTTGGTCTTAATTTGAAAAAAATGCGTTGATAATAACCGGTAATATGAAGTGTTAAGTACACTGCTTTAACTTCAGGTCTATTACACTGTTTATTACACTGTACAACTTTTTTGCTGTTGACGTTATTTCAAAAGTTTGTGTACTACAAACGAGCCAGGCACGGGTAAAAATTCCCCATAAAAATAAATCTCATGATGTTAAATCACATTCTGATCATTCTGACCACCGAAACGAGAGAGAGTTAAAGACCAGGACACATCTCATGCAGTAATAGGATCATGTTGCACCGTCTTGTTGAAACCATATGTCGACCACAGCAATATAGTTAAATTAAGGCGGAAGGAGCTCTGTTATCAAATCGCAATATTGAGCAACAGCCAGATTTTCGAAGAAGTGTGTTCCAATGATGGTTGCAGCCTAAAATTCGTCTCAAACAGCGACACGATGTGGATACATTTATTTTTGGGCAAACACATGCGGCTTCTCATAATCCAACAATTAATGACAATTTATTGCAGAAATGGTGGAAATTTAAAATTTTTAAGGACACCCTGTACATGCAAGAAGACTATAGTTTACTCTCAATTTAATTATGCTGTTCTTATATTTTAAATTCTTAACTAATAATAATTTTTGTTATTTATCTTCTTAAAATGCGAAACCTGTGATCTATTCTCGATTTATATATTATATTCTAACACTCGTGAAAAGTGGTTTATACTCGTTTGGTTTTTCATCTTTTTATTTGCAAGAACTAAACTATATTCTCATTTTAGGTATTCACTTTTTTATATAAAAAATGGAGTCTTATTTTCGCTTTAATTTTTCGTCTTCGTTTACATAGTTTATTTTCATTATCCCCTTGTCAGATTGTTGAATCCAATATCGACTGTCTTATATTACAGAAATATTTTGGAGAGGTTAGCGTTAGACCAGTCTATCATCAGGAGCCTTAGAAGTGGATTGTATTTGTTTGGATACAGTAAGTTGAGGAGTACTGAGGTTATACAAACAAGATAATATATAAATAAACTTTAAGAAAGAAGCCTATTAGGGTGGGTCAGGTAATTCAAATAGTTTTTCAAACTTAATATATATATTATAATACTTAGTGGCCCATAGTTCACATTCCACAAATACATGCAAAGAATTTTGTGAAGCAAGCCAATACCAATGCATGCGAAATCGAACACACATAAAAATCTGAAATAAAAAAGTAACTAAACGAAATGTAAAGACCGAAAATAGAAAACCGATAACTATGTAAATACTTCACACCTCGTTTAAACTTCCGTTTTTATAAAATAGCCATCATATTAAACATAAAGTTAAGTGTGCACACACACAAAGTACGTACAGATATATGTATATGTATATGGATTAAATGTGTTTTAGTGTGCATGGTTTTTTCTCCTGCCCGTTTTTATTTCCTATTTTCTTTTATTTGTTGGCTTTGTATATATTTACGACTCTTAAGCGCCATTTAGACCAAAGTTTATTTATGTGGGATTTTTATGGTTTTCAAATATTGGCTGGTAGTTTCATTTCATTTCTGTTCTTTAATATATTTGCCATTTTTTCGGCATAAGATTTGTGGTAAGCTATTTGGACAAATCCCTTACACAAAAAAAAAAAGGAAAAAATACAGAAGCAATGAAGAAGGAGAAGAATTTTCATTTGCACTTATTTAATACTTGAAACACTTTAAGTAAAACATAAGCATTTAAGGGGGGTAAGGTTTTAAAAGTTAAAAAAAGTCGTATTTTCATAATTATTTTTTGAAGATATTAATAATGTTGGATTATTTATTTCATATAAACATTATAGCATAACATTTAGAGTATCTTTAAAAAAATTGCAATTAAAAATATTAATAAATAAGTCCGTGACAGCGAATCCCCGGAGGCGTTGTTGTTTTGAGGTGAACATCATAACTCGTTACCGGATCATGAAAATCGAAATGCGTTTTTTTTTTGCAAGCATTTTGAACTGAAAACCACGATTTTTGCTATAAAGTTTCGGGAATTTATGGTTAACAAATGGGGAAGAGAATGGAAAATAAAAGAAACTCTTCGCGGTTACCTGATGAATTATGTGCAGATATAGTGTATGAAATTTCAAAAGAATCGGTCAAGTAGATTTTGAGTTATGATGTTCACGGACTTCGAACATTTATTTGCGAGAAAATCGATTTAAAGTTTTTTAAAAACTGATATACCGTATTAGGCCGCTAGCTGGAGACGCTGTATCTTCTCAATTTTGCTCCGATTTACCTGAAATTTTGGCACAACACTCTCGACATGTTGTGCATTCAGAAAGAGAAATGAGATAAAAGGTTTTAAAACCTTACCCCCCCCCTTACAATAAAACGATTTTGTTATAAAGTAACTGGTGTGTAAACGGCTGTTTAAGATATTATTGATAACGAACCAACGAAATCGAAATTTCATTAAATAAACAAAATTTCTGATAGTAACAATACTCTATGTAACCATCACAAATAGAGGAGTCGAACTAAATTATCGAGATCTCAATTAGTATTTTCAATGCCTGATAATTCCTGTTTGGAATTCAAAGTAGTTGTAGAGGCTTAAAAAAATATCGCCATTTTTGAAAGATAGCCAAAATCTTGTTCACCTTCTGAATAACAAATCTACCGCTTGCGCTGAGTTTAATTTACTGAATAATAAAGTGTAGAGCAGCAACAGTGTAGAAAGTAAGTTTTTCGGGTCATAATATATATGACCGAACCTTATTACTTTTTCGAGAGGAAAAGACTTGTAACGTTTATGATTTTTGTATAACTTTATAGTTTAGTTTAGTTTAATGGAACATGTTTATTTAATATTTCTATTATATTTTTATTTATATATAAACAATGTTTTTGATTAAGTTTTAACTTTTAACTTTCTGTCTCTACGGACGACAACTATAGGATTCTTCTAAATCGTGTGATTTCACAACAATATCCTGCGAGAATTGAAATTAAATTCTTCCCTTTATATATAGTTTCCAGTTGGAAAATATCCTGGTGAAACTTCTCACCGTTTTCATCTAAGATCTCCCAAATTAACTTAAAAATGTTTGCTGTCGATACGAATTTATAACGTATGTATTATTAACGGCATTAATACACTTAAGTATGAATATATGAATGTATGAATATATGAATATTTGAATATATGAATATATGAATATATGAATATATGAATATATGAATATATGAATATATGAATATATGAATATATGAATATATGAATATATGAATATATGAATATATGAATATATGAATATATGAATATATGAATATATGAATATATGAATATATGAATATATGAATATATGAATATATGAATATATGAATATATGAATATATGAATATATGAATATATGAATATATGAATATATGAATATGAATATATGAATATATGAATATATGAATATATGAATATATGAATATATGAATATATGAATATATGAATATATGAATATATGAATATATGAATATATGAATATATAAATATATGAATATATGAATATATGAATATATGAATATATGAATATATGAATATATGAATATATGAATATATGAATATATGAATATATGAATATATGTATATATGAATATATGAATATATGAATATATGAATATATGAATATATGAATATATGAATATATGAATATATGAATATATGAATATATGAATATATGAATATATGAATATATGAATATATGAATATATGAATATATGAATATATGAATATATGAATATATGAATATATGAATATATGAATATATGAATATATGAATATATGAATATATGAATATATGAATATATGAATATATGAATATATGAATATATGAATATATGAATATATGAATATATGAATATATGAATATGAATATATGAATATATGAATATATGAATATATGAATATATGAATATATGAATATATGAATATATGAATATATGAATATATGAATATATGAATATATGAATATATGAATATATGAATATATGAATATATGAATATATGAATATATGAATATATGAATATATGAATATATGAATATATGAATATATGAATATATGAATATATGAATATATGAATATATGAATATATGAATATATGAATATATGAATATATGAATATATGAATATATGAATATATGAATATATGAATATATGAATATATGAATATATGAAATATATGAATATATGAATATATGAATATATGAATATATGAATATATGAATATATGAATATATGAATATATGAATATATGAATATATGAATATATGAATATATGAATATATGAATATATGAATATATGAATATATGAATATATGAATATATGAATATATGAATATATGAATATATGAATATATGAATATATGAATATATGAATATATGAATATATGAATATATGAATATATGAATATATGAATATATGAATATATGAATATATGAATATATGAATATATGAATATATGAATATATGAATATATGAATATATGAATATATGAATATATGAATATATGAATATATGAATATATGAATATATGAATATATGAATATATGAATATATGAATATATGAATATATGAATATATGAATATATGAATATATGAATATATGAATATATGAATATATGAATATATGAATATATGAATATATGAATATATGAATATATGAATATATGAATATATGAATATATGAATATATGAATATATGAATATATGAATATATGAATATATGAATATATGAATATATGAATATATGAATATATGAATATATGAATATATGAATATATGAATATATGAATATATGAATATATGAATATATGAATATATGAATATATGAATATATGAATATATGAATATATGAATATATGAATATATGAATATATGAATATATGAATATATGAATATATGAATATATGAATATATGAATATATGAATATATGAATATATGAATATATGAATATATGAATATATGAATATATGAATATATGAATATATGAATATATGAATATATGAATATATGAATATATGAATATATGAATATATGAATATATGAATATATGAATATATGAATATATGAATATATGAATATATGAATATATGAATATATGAATATATGAATATATGAATATATGAATATATGAATATATGAATATATGAATATATGAATATATGAATATATGAATATATGAATATATGAATATATGAATATATGAATATATGAATATATGAATATATGAATATATGAATATATGAATATATGAATATATGAATATATGAATATATGAATATATGAATATATGAATATATGAATATATGAATATATGAATATATGAATATATGAATATATGAATATATGAATATATGAATATATGAATATATGAATATATGAATATATGAATATATGAATATATGAATATATGAATATATGAATATATGAATATATGAATATATGAATATATGAATATATGAATATATGAATATATGAATATATGAATATATGAATATATGAATATATGAATATATGAATATATGAATATATGAATATATGAATATATGAATATATGAATATATGAATATATGAATATATGAATATATGAATATATGAATATATGAATATATGAATATATGAATATATGAATATATGAATATATGAATATATGAATATATGAATATATGAATATATGATATATGAATATATGAATATATGTATATATGAATATATGAATATATGAATATATGAATATATGAATATATGAATATATGAATATATGAATATATGAATATATGAATATATGAATATATGAATATATGAATATATGAATATATGAATATATGAATATATGAATATATGAATATATGAATATATGAATATATGAATATATGAATATATGAATATATGAATATATGAATATATGAATATATGAATATATGAATATATGAATATATGAATATATGAATATATGAATATATGAATATATGAATATATGAATATATGAATATATGAATATATGAATATATGAATATATGAATATATGAATATATGAATATATGAATATATGAATATATGAATATATGAATATATGAATATATGAATATATGAATATATGAATATATGAATATATGAATATATGAATATATGAATATATGAATATATGAATATATGAATATATGAATATATGAATATATGAATATATGAATATATGAATATATGAATATATGAATATATGAATATATGAATATATGAATATATGAATATATGAATATATGAATATATGAATATATGAATATATGAATATATGAATATATGAATATATGAATATATGAATATATGAAAATTATATGAATATATGAATTATGAATATATGAATATATGAATATATGAATATATGAATATATGATATATGAATATATGAATATATGAATATATGAATATATGAATATATGAATATATGAATATATGAATATATGAATATATGAATATATGAATATATGAATATATGAATATATGAATATATGAATATATGAATATATGAATATATGAATATATGAATATATGAATATATGAATATATGAATATATGAATATATGAATATATGAATATATGAATATATGAATATATGAATATATGAATATATGAATATATGAATATATGAATATATGAATATATGAATATATGAATATATGAATATATGAATATATGAATATATGAATATATGAATATATGAATATATGAATATATGAATATATGAATATATGAATATATGAATATATGAATATATGAATATATGAATATATGAATATATGAATATATGAATATATGAATATATGAATATATGAATATATGAATATATGAATATATGAATATATGAATATATGAATATATGAATATATGAATATATGAATATATGAATATATGAATATATGAATATATGAATATATGAATATATGAATATATGAATATATGAATATATGAATATAGAATATATGAATATATGAATATATGAATATATGAATATATGAATATATGAATATATGAATATATGAATATATGAATATATGAATATATGAATATATGAATATATGAATATATGAATATATGAATATATGAATATATGAATATATGAATATATGAATATATGAATATATGAATATATGAATATATGAATATATGAATATATGAATATATGAATATATGAATATATGAATATATGAATATATGAATATATGAATATATGAATATATGAATATATGAATATATGAATATATGAATATATGAATATATGAATATATGAATATATGAATATATGAATATATGAATATATGAATATATGAATATATGAATATATCTGTGGTCACAAGCAATAACCGCCTAACTCGAAAATCATGCTTTTGAGAAAAATAACTTTCTATATAAATGTAATGGGGCTTCATTACGACTTAGGTCAGAACATTTTTATTAATATCTTTTTAAAAAGCAGTGTTAGAGAAATGGGGATTTCACGTATATAAAAATTTTTTAGTAGAATATTACAGTATATATAACTTGAATCGGCTAATATCAGTCTTTCGAGAAAAATAACTGTTTATAAAAATGTAATGGGGCTTTATTACGACTTATGTCAGAATGTTTTCATTAATAACTTTTAACAAAAAGTGTTAGAGAAATGGGGATTTCACGTAAATATAAAGCGTTTTTAGTCGAATATGACACCATACATAACTCAAATCGTTCTTAAGTCGACTTAGGCGGTTATCGCTTGTGACCACAGATATGATTATATATGAATATATGAATATGTGAATAAATTTATTAATTAATAAATTATTGACCCTATAGATATGCCAATCAATTTTAAACAGTTCACAATTCAGCCCTTTTTTTTGGTTTAGTTCAATATAATTTTTCAATTCAACAAAATTATTATTGTGTATGAAGAAAACAAACTTTTTTTTTTTTTTGCAAACACATTAATAAATTTATTAAACACGCAGATAGCATTGTATAATTTTATCTGTGCTAGTAGCATTGTTACATAAGCGTAACTCCGACAAAATGTAAAAATTTTGAAATCTGTAAGTCTGGTGGATAGCTAACAAGAAATACTTTCAAATAAGATATGTCTGGTAAATTCGGGGAAAACTGTTTAACAAATCATTGATCTCAAGAAATCAACTTACATATTAATATTGTAGATTAAAATAATGCACCTTAGTATCAATATAATAATAAGGCTTAGCCACAATGTTGTTAAAGTATGAAATGAGATATTATTAATCATTCCTGAGTTATAGCTGAAAAGTTAAGCAAACAAACATCAAGATAAGGAAGAAACATAAAAGGTCATAAAAAAGTTTGGCCCGAGGATTCCAAACTCTTTTGAAGTTTTATTATGTTGACCCAGTACTTTCACCCTGACTTGGAATTTCTCACCCCCCCCCCAGAATGGCTGTCGTACTGCGTTAACCTAATTCTTACCGTTTCCACAGAATTTCGTTGATTTTAATTATACCCTATACCACTATGTGGTTTGGGTATAATGACTTTGTGCTGCTGTTTGTAACAACCAAAAATATTTGACCTAGACCCATCTTTAATTATACCGATCGAATCAGAATTACTTTATGAGTTGATTTAACAATATCCGTCCGTCTGTGTGTCCATGTAAACATTGTAATCAAACTGCAGGTCGCAAATATGAATATATTTTGGTGAAATTTGGTATATGAGCCTCTGTCGGCCATGGGATGAACGCTGTTGAAATTGGTGAGAATCGGTCCATGTTCAGACCTAGCCCCCATACAAATTACCCATATGAAATCGACATAAATTGCCTTAAGATCCAAATTGTCATATAGATCTTACTCAAATTGGGTTTGTATGCATTCATTACATCCATTAATGAGTAGTCCAAAAATGATCCCTTTGACCCCATATAGAGCTGCTTCCCGATCTTCACTTAAATCTATTAAAAAACAAAAATATTGCACTGATTCTTCTCAAATTTTGTTTGTATATATTTTTGCAAAATACAGGAGACTTTACCAAACATGATCAGGATCGGTCCATTTTTGGACCTAGTCTCTATATAGATATAGCATCCGATATGAACTTTTTCATATCTGCAGCCAAAACAATTAATAAAAATCCCACTCAAATTTGGTTTTTGCTTATTTTCTATGTCCAGTTAGTTGGGCCTAAGAGATAGGTATAGGGATCGTATAGTCGGTCTAGACCGACTATAATTTTCTTACTTGTTTTAATATTTGAAAGTCCGACTGAGAATACAAAGTAGTTACGATTTTTTTAAATATATGTTTTCTTCTTCTCTACTATGTATGTACGATTAAAAACAAAATCCAAATTTGCATATTAATTATAGCATTAATTGCAATGTGTCTGAAAAAATTCATTAAACCTCTCAAGCTTTTAAAATTTGCTTCATATCAACATCTCTAAAATACATATGTAAAAGGTTTTATATGTAGAATGCAAAAATCATATATCACATATGGTGACTACGAAACTGAAAATAGTGAAAATTATAAATAATATTAAAATACAAAAATAACGATTGGTATGTTTCTTACTGTTGTTTCTTCTGAGGTTAAAACGAAGTAAACGCTGTATGATATAAAACTTAACCACACGGTACGTAGGCCTGACTTTAGGCGAGTGCGTTAAAGCGCATGACCAAAAAGTGAAAGTAAGAGTGTATGTGAGATAGACCCAGGTTTAAACCTCACGGCCGCACTTAGTAGCACAATTGCATATATAAACAATATAATCCATTATAACATAACAATTGTTAAAATGTTTAATACAATCGGTGATGAGGGCTGAAATGACAGAAACCGGTCTGATGAAGGATACAGAGCAATAATAAATTTTAGAAAAATTATACTTTCTTCTCCTCTACCACGCACAATTAAGAATAAAGCGCCATAAAATCGAATAACTTAATTAATCGTATTTTTGTTACTTATATCTTAATTTGTCTCTTGCTTGTTATCCACTGATGACATATTTAGGCAGCTGATCTACGACCATATTACTTAGAGGATCCGGACCCTGATGTGTACATGGTCAGGTGCGGGCAAGAGAGTAACGTGGGTCGCTCGTTAAAAAAATAATAACAGCGACTGTTGAAATATATGTATGGCAATAATGATAAAAGTAATGATTTACTTGATATTTCAAATAATTAACATTTTCTACATATGAATTAGTTTTACACAATTTGCAACATTTTATATTTATATTCCTTCCCTATGCTTGCGAAGATTAATTGTCCAGAAAAAAATCACATAAATTAAATTTCTCACTTATTTACGCCAGACAATGATGATTCTTAAAACATGATGAATTCTTGTTTTTCTTTTATTAGTACATCAACATGTTCTGTTTTGTTTAATCATAATCTACTTACATAAATAAATGTTATTTTGAATATACTACACACACTCACATATTGCTGTACACTGTATTCGTACTCGTATATGAATTAAGATGGTGTTTTTATATAGTTAATTTAGATTGTTTAGTTAGAGTAATGCTACTTTTTTTTCTTCGGAGCAATATGTTGTGAGAATCTTCGGTTAACAACAGTACGTCAAATAATACATGCCACCGTCTTAATAATATGAGATTACTTTAATATTTCTGACAGATTGCCTAGTCATTATTCACAGTTTGTTTTTGTTTTAATATCAAAATAGTGTTAATTAGTAGTTTAATGCAAAAACAAGTTCATTATTTTAATGTATAATTTTGATATCACACAATCCAAACTTCTTTAAGTAATATTATTTTAAAGAGCATGCAAAAAACAGATACATTTTGCAATACACAGTATTCCATACAAATTTGTTGTTCCTAAGAAGCAGTTGAACAACTAGTTATTCTACTCTTCAACACGTTATATTTAATGTTACTTTATGTCTAGAACAAATTATATTTGAAAATATATGTGAAACATTTTCCTGTCATGCGCTTACATTAATTTCATATATTTAAAGTCTGAGTTGAAGAAAATGTGTGCACTTTAGGCTGTATATTGTTCCATATGCTAATTATTGGGAATAATTTTTATTGTTGTTTGATTTTAATTTAGCTAAAAACTGGGGTGAAACTCACCATTTGCATTGCATAAGAATGGAAATCTGATATGCAATTAAGACAAAGGTTTTTAGAAAGCGCGAAGCTTTAAATAGCTGGTCGAAAACCTACATAGCCGAATTTTTTTCTTAATTAATCTAGGCCAAATAGATCCAGTACTATTATATTGTAACCTTATTTATTTTAAATTATTGGCAACATTGTTCTGTTAATTATATTACATCTTTCTTTTTGTTGCTTACTTGTGTTGCAATTGTCAAGCCATAGAGATATGAGGTTTTGTTCAGAAGTTTCAGTATTCAAATAAATTTTTATAGAATTTTGAATGAATTAAAAAAAGCACTTTATATATTTGTTTCATTTATGTTTATATTCTGATTATGTTTATCTTCTGATTGACGCTGAACTCTACTTTGTTTCACACTGATACGTCAACAGTCAGCAAATTTTATGAAATATCATATTGTCCGTCCACAAGGGACACCAAGGTTCTGCTCTTTCCCCTGCCAGATTGGATGGAGTTAAAATCAGCCTAGCAAAAAAAATCGTTGTGCATAGGCTATATGAGGCTATCAGCGCAAAAGTAATGTAAGCCTAGAATATATAATTAGTAGAGAATGGGGATTTTAAATTTGGTAAATATTTTTTTTTTAAATTTCATTTCTTTTGTGAACATAATTTTAATTGTTTTATTTTTAACTATAACAAGAAATTCCAAATTTACAATTTAAAAAGTTAATATTATAGGAAAAATTTTGGGTTACACTACTTTTTCATTGATGATATTTTGGTCCAATGTAAAATAATTGGCAAGGTGCGCCACGTTAGGACAAGTTTATTAAGAAATCAATCAAAATATATAGTAAAATGCATTCATCATCTATCTCATCAAAATACACCTCATCGCTGACAGCATTGGAGCAATTCAGGTTGTTGTGAAAAGTATGATGAACTAGCTGGGTAAAGTGACACAATTCAAGAGGGTCCTTTCTCTTTTTAAAGAAAAGAGAACATCTTCATTGTTAGAATACTTGAAAAAAAAAATTAAAAGTTGATGGATTTTATGTAACCTTAGCCACTAAACTTTCAATCACTCCAATTTTTCTCTTGGTTATTTTTTTTTCCAGCGATTTGAGGAGAAAAGATAACTTGCACTCACTCATATTATCTTGAAGTGTTGCCTTTTTCGAGCCATTTTAATTACTTCGAGCTACTTTTCTGGAACGTATATTTCTTTGAAAAATTTAATTTTTTTTTTTTTTTAGACCAAAATCTTGGTCACATGGTAAACATGAATGCCAACTGACTAAAAATTTATGATCTGTTTATTCAAAAGTAAAGTCCGGGTCAGATACAACATATTGACAGAACAACGACATCTTTATATTTCTATTCTGTCCCCCACATCTGTCAAAATACAATACTACTTTTTTAGTGGTCACAAAATTTATAAAAAAAAAGTAAAGCAAACAAGAAATTCAATGAAATTTCGTATTTAACCTCTTAATTTTTACACTCTTTGACAGTGACTAGACGGAATTTGGACGTAAGCTACAGACAAAAATAGTATTGCCATAATGCAAAAGTGGTATATTCAAGTTACACCACTTTTTGCTCTATTAATTTTTATATCATGCTCTGTGCAAAAATGATTTTTCGGCTCCACCTGAATACCAAAAAGGTGGCTTACTTAATTTTTTATTGATAGTTGGTAATGTAAGAAATGTATTTAACACCAGAACTGAAACCAACAAAAAGTGTTTGCGCTGATGGCCTCATATAAAAGTTTGTCATTCCATTTAAAATAATAATAAAAAAGACCCATAAACTAAATATATTCTTGATCAACATAAAAAGTAGAGTTGATACAGCTGTGTTCATCTGGTTATCTGTCCGTCTGTGAAAATTATGATCATTATAACGATTGATAATCCGTCCGTCTGTGGTAATGACGATCGAAGGCTCAGTGGTTCAGCTGAGTTGCTTACATTGATTGATATAAGTCTCGAGATTTCAATGAAAATGTAAAAAAAAAATCTCGAAAAAATTTTATTTAAAAATTATATCTTTAAATATTTTAAATATATATCTTATTAATTACGTTTAAGGGATTTTGTTTAGTATATGTCAGATTTCAATATTTTTCCTATAGAGTTACCGCAAATCTAACGAAGATTGATAAAAGTTGATAAAAAATTATTTCCCGTACACTCGACAAAAAATTCACTAGTTCTGGCAACCCCTGCTTTTAAACATTTTTTTTTTTTTTTTTTTCATTAAATAATGATTTGTTGCATTTAATTGCATGTAGTCTCGGTCAGCTACGGCTGACATTTATTTGGCATGGACCTGATTCCGGTCGATTGTTTGTAAAATATGTACCACATGTAAAAAAAAAAAAAAACAGAAATGCTAAGTTAGGTCAGCCACAAGTTACTTAATAATATATGTCCTATTAAAGATTTTTTTAAATTAAACTAACCATTGTTCGCCACGATACTGGATTTTGCGCGGCAATAAAATAAAACAAATTTTTAAGTTTATTGAAAACAGAAAAATCTTTTTAAGAATTGTATTACGGGATCATATTTGAATACCTACGTTTGTCAATAGGAACTATCGACCAACGTTACAGGCAAAAAACAAGTAAGAAAATCATAGTCGGTCTAGACCGACTTTACGATACCCTATACCATGGTCTAGAGACCCTATCTCTTCGGTTCAACTAATTATATATAGCAAATAAGCATGAACCAAATTTGAGTGGCATTTTCATTAATTTTTTTCGCTGCAGATATGCAAAAGTTCATATCGGATACTATATTTATATGGGGACTAGGTCGAAAAATGGACCGATCCTGTATAATTAAAGATGGGTGTAGGTCAAATATTTTTGGTTGCTACAAACAGCAGCACAAAGTCATTATACCCAAACCACATAGTGGTATAGGGTATAAAAACCATTAAGGCTATGACACAAATTACAAAATAAAGAATAACAACTGCAACAAGAATAACTTATAGCAATCAAGAAAATTATAGAATAAAAAAATAAGCATACACCAAATTCAAGCGGCATTGATATTAATTTGTTTGGCTGCAGATATGAAAAAGTTCATATCAAGTGCTATATTTTTGGGACTACGTAGAAAAATGGACTGATGCTGACCATATTTGGTAAAGGTACTAATTTTTTGCAAAAACATACAAAAACTGAATTTGAGTAAAATCTATACGGATTTAAGTTAAGACCGGCAAAGAGCTTTTTATGAGGTCTATGACATAGAATTGTCCTACAGGGTTTATTTTTAGACTATTGTTTATGGGTGTAGTAAACACACACCAGCCAAATTTTACCAAGATATGTTGATAGTTTAGATCTTATGGAAATTTAATTCGATTTCATAGGGGTCACTTGTCTGATGCCTAGGTCTAGACATTCACCCATTTTCAATAATTTCAATTGCATTCGTCCTATGGCCGGTCATGTGCAGTGTATCACCAAAATAAGTACACCATTAAGAATTGTCGAAAATCTCAAATAATTTGTAAAACTACGAGAAATTAATTGTGTTTTTTCACTATAACAAGAACAACATAAACCATAACAAAAAATTTTATAGACACGATGACAACTCGATATCCTGTTATCATGTACCGTATGTTATTTCTTATGAAGCAGCAAAAATCACGCTACAAAAATATGTATGCAGTTGACAAATTTAGTAAGCTAAGTATTGTTACAATTTTTGATTCAGCTCCGCGAAATACAAGAAATTATGATTTTTATTATGAAAAAAAATTCTTTTAAATCAAAAATAAGTAAGAAAATTATAGTCGGTCTAGACCGACTATATGATACCCCATACCATGCGTTTAGAGAGCCTATCTCATAAGCCCAACTAACTGGACATAGAAAATAAGCATAAACCAAATTTGAGTGAGATTTTTATTAATTTATTTGGCTGCAGATATGAAAAAGTTCATATCGGATGCTATATATATATATATGGGGACTAGGCACAAAAATAGACCGATCCTGACTATGTTTGGTAAAGTCTCTTGTATTTTGCAAAAATATATACAAACAAAATTTGAGAAGAATCAGTGCAATATTTTTGTTTTTTGATAGATTTAAGTGAAGATCGGGAAGCAGCTCTATATGGGGCCTATGACTAAGAGTTGTCCCAAAGAGATCATTTTTGGACTATTCATTAATGGATGTAATAAACGCATACAAACCCTATTTGAGTAAGATCTATATGACAATTTGGATCTTATGGAAGTTTATGTCGATTTCATAGGGGTAATTTGTATGGGGGCTAGGTCTGAACATGGACGGATTCTTACAAATTTCAACAGCGTTCATCCTATTTAATTTAATTTAATTTTTTATTAATGAAAATCCTAATATAACAAGATTTAAAATCTTATAAAACAACATTAGTCATAACTATTGCTGATAGAAACTTATATATCAAATTTCATCAAAATATATTTATATTTGCGACCTGCAGTTTGATTACAAGGTTTACATGGACACACAGACGGACGGACGGACGGACGGACATCGTTATATCGAATCAGATAGTGATTCTGATTCGATCGATCTAATAAAAGGTGGGCCTAGGTCAAATATTGCTGGTAGTTGCAAACAGCAGCACAAAATCATTATACCCCAACCACATAGTGGTATATGGTATAAAAATGGAATAGACACGACGACAACTCAATATCCTGTTATCATGTACCGTAGATTTTTTTTATGAAGCAGCAAAAATCACGCCACAAAGATATGTATGCAGTTGAAAAATTTATTAAGTATTGTTACAATTGTTGATTCAGCTCCGCAAATTACAAGAAATTATGATTTTTATTATGAAAAAAAATTCTTTTAAATTAAAAAAAAGAAACGAGAAACTTGACTTCATAAAAAACACCAAAGCAGAGACCAAAGCTTTTGGAAACCGTTTTTTTTTTCTCTAATGAGAGCAAGTTTAATAAATTTGAAAAAGATTACAGAAAAGTAAATGTGGAGCGAAATACGACCGCCACAGTAAAATATGGTGATTGATAAGAAATGGTTTGTCAGTGTTTGGCAGGGAGTGTGATTCGAAATCTGGTTGGGTTTGAAGAGATGATGGATAAAAATGTTTATCTGAACATATTAAAGAAGTATTTACATCAAAGTGCACTAAACCTGGAACTATCGGCATTATTTGACATCATACAAGATAATGATCCCAAGCCTACAGCACATATTGTAAAAGAATGGCTTCTATATATAATACCGTACGATTCATAACCAGCAAAACTCCTTTAATTTCATAACCAGGTACCCGGGTACCCGAAGTAGGTTGTTTTGCGTTTATTGAAATAAAATAATATTTTCCTGTAAATATTTTTGTTGTTGATTATATTTTGCGTTCTCAACTGTACAAATTTGATATTTGGAAAAAAAACTGGTTTCTGTTCGTATATAAGTACCTAAAGCGACACAAGTAGGCAGAAACTGGTTTTATGTAAGGGTTGTTTGTTTGCTTATTTTGCTTATTTTCGGTACCTACTTGCTTAATTGCTTCTGAATTAGATAGCAGATGTTCATTTGTGTCGTAAAATTGAAATATTTAATTTTCTTCGCCAGTCTGTGTTGAATATTTGAACAGTGAAGTTGGTGAAAAATGAGCCGCAACGACCGATATTTGTCTACAAGGGAATACTGGAATTTGAGTGATGAAGCAAGAAGCACATATATTCAACGTTTATTTGAGGAAGCGACTCAAGATGAGGACCTTGAAGTGGACCCTGTGGAAGACCAAAATGAAGGAAATGTGTCCTATACTGGCGAAGTTTCGGAATCAGAGAATGAAGATTTGAATGTTGACAATGCAAACGAAATTGCAGCTGCTATTGACGCACCAGAGGAAATTTTCTTTGATGATGAAAGTGAAGACTATTCTGTCTTCGCAGATTAAATTTTAACCAATTAAATCTTCCGTCATATAACAGCAGACTCGCCCTTGTTAAGCTGCCAACCTTAAAAAGCCGCAGATCTATGCTAAACGTTTCGTTTCTTTTGAACATAATTAATGGCGATGTTTGTTCTGGTTTTCTGATCAACAATATTTCATTTAACATCCCCCAACGGCCAACACGTTTCTTCTCACCTTTAACTGTCCAGTTTTATAGATCAAATTATGCAAACGGTGATCCGCTTAGACGAATGTGTTCTGAATTTAATAAGCTTTATAGATTTATAGATTTTTTTTCAAATACAAATGTCATAAAAAGTAATATAATAATTTATTTGAACACATTAAATTAAATTTTTTAATTTTTCATTCATTGTTAAATGTTTTTTTTAAATAGTCTGTAAGGATTAATTCCATAGATTAATAATAATAAATAAAAAAAAAAAAAAAAAAGATGCACCAACAACAAACCCAGCAGACTACATGACTGCGCGTGACGGCACACAATGGCAGCGAACACCACGTAGTTGCCAACAAGTGAGAAGCCACAATATATTCAGAGACCGCTGTGGTCCAGCGCGGATTACTGAAAATATGACGCCTTTGCAGTGTTTCAAATCATACCTCACAGTGGAAATGATGGATATAATAGTGCGCCACACAAATAGAAAAGCGCATGCCACATATAATGCGTACAATGAAGCGAATCCGAATAGACGTCAGTTGAAGTGGAAAGACACGACAATCAACGAAATTTATGCGTTCATTGGAATGATTTTGATGGCTGGCACAAATCATTCTAATGACGAAAACGCAAGAGATTTGTGGACGTCACAGGCTCACCCAATATTCCGCGCCACCATAGGAATAAACAGGTTTTTCGATTTGCTGCGTTTTATGCGGTTTGACGACCCCAGAACACGGGTAGAGCGGCAGCGTCAAGACAAAGCGGCGCCAATTCGCGATATTTGGATAATGCTCAATGCAAATCTTGCCAGATATTATGTGCCATCAGAATATTTGACCATTGATGAACAATTATATCCATACCGTGGTAGAACCAAATTCACCCAATATATACCCTCGAAGCCAGCAAAATATGGCATAAAAGTATGGTGGATTTGCGATGCCAAAAACTCATATCCACTTCATGGCCAAATATATACTGGCAAACAAGAAACTGGTCGTGAAGTTGGTGTTGGCGAAAGAGTGGTGAGAGATTTAGTTGGGCCATACTACGGTAGCGGACGAAATATAACAATGGATAATTTTTTTACGACGCTGCCGTTGGCTAGGCAACTAAAAGTAGAAAAGCTCAGCATTGTGGGTACACTCCGCCGCAACAAAGCTTACATCCCTGCGGAGATGAAAGAAGACAAAAAAAAAGACGTTGGTTCAAGTTTATTTGGCTTCTACGACAACGTAACACTGCTCTCATATAAGCAGCGGAAGTCCAACTCGGCCATCCTTCTTTCTAGTATGCATGATGATGCACAAATTGACGAGAATGAGAAACCAGAAATTATAAATTTTTATAACCAAACAAAAGGTGGGGTGGACGTAATGGACCAAACGCTCCAAGAATACACGACCCAGCGACAAACAAGAAGATGGCCGATGGCATTTTTCTATAACATCATTGATGTGAGCGCATTTGCATCACACATCATATATTATGGAAATAATCCAACTGCACGATACACCACGACGAGCAGGTTGAATTTCCTGCGTCAACTGGCAGAAAACCTGTGCATTCCTGTTATAGAAAATAGAATTTCAAATGTGCAAAGCGTGCGCCAATTTTCAACAAAAAATGCAATTGAAAGCATCATCGGAAGGCCGTTGGAGAGTGTGCTTTGTGCTGCAGGTCCGTCAACATCTCCGTCAGCACGACGAAGGGGCAGAAAAGTACATACGGGCGTGTGCTACATGTGCAACCTTCTTCCAAATAAGCGCAGAAGAAAAACTAGAAAAAATTGCAGCATATGTAGCACGCCGATATGCGATGAGTACGCCATAACAATTACTAAATGCTACAATTGCCACAATAACAACGATAGTGATTCGGATGAATTATAATATAATATATATAAAATATGATAAAATAAATAAAAAAGACATTTACTTCCAATAAAAACAACACAAAAAAACGTTTTTTCATTTACATGTCAGGCATTTACATAGGAATTGCATTAGGGTACCCGGGGACCCCGGTTGTGTGTTTATGGGGGTAAAACATTTAAAATCATTTTTTAAAGAAAATATTAAAAATATTTTGAATTTTTTCGTACTTAAATCTTAGTTTAGCCAAAATCTCTCATGATTCGGAGTTTTATGTCCATATCTCAAAAATTATAGGCACAGCAGCACTTTAAAGTCAAAAAAGGTACACGGGTACCCGGTTATGAATCGTAGGGTTAAAAACACCACCCCAATCGCGAGCTCTAAATCCCATAGAAAATATTTTGGAATTTCTTCAGATAACACGCAAAGACATGTTAAAGGTAGTTCTTGTAGAATGGGATAAGATTCAACATTATGTATCTTGTAAATGTTAGAAAGGGATAAGATTCAACATTATGTATCTTGTAAAGGTTAAAAGCCATCAAAAAAGGCAAGGTCTATCAAAAACAAATATATATTGAATGTTGGTTGAGTGCAAAATAAGCCCATAGAATATCTTTTTATTTTTTTTTTATTTTTTTTTTGGCTAATACTTTTGTGACATGATTTGTGATATTTGAAAATTAATTCGTTAATTTTTGCAAGTATTGAGTTTACTGTTTCAATAAATTACAAGGTTTGCATTAACACACAGACGGAAGGACAGAAGGGGACGGACGGACGGATATCGCAGTATCGACTCAGAAGATGATAAAGGTGGTTCTAAGTAAATACTGTTGGTACTTGCGAACATAATGACAAATTTGTGTTTAAAAAAAAACACAAATTCTATAACAGATACGTAACAAGACTAATTTTAAAGAAATTTGTTCAAAAATTTTCCAAATCGACTTTTTACAAGAACAAAATGATAAGTGTACAACCTTTTTCTGCTTTGCTTTTTGATTTTCCTATTTTTTAAGTTAAGAAAAAATATTAAAATTTATTATATAGATTTCTAATTACATGTCAATATATTTTGAATTACGAGTTTATATTTTGTTGACTGTTCACGCCAATATAAGTATTACGTACATTTATAAGTCTTTGAATATATTTAGTGAATGCCTGAAGGCAGCTACGTCTGAAAAGTATACAAGAATATATACAAAATTAAAAAAAAAGGACGTAGACGTTTTCTTTAGTCTAAAGACATATTTTCATAATAATTTGATGCAAAATCGCAGAATTCTTCTGTGTTAAAAAAAAAAAAAAGAAAACCATGGCGAAGGTACGTGAATAATTTCTTTATTCATAAGAGAATTATCGTGTTCATCGAAATATCTTGGATATTAACATAAAATATGACTAAATTTGATTGCGTCAAGGATTAAAAAAAAATTTTTTTTTTTTTTTTGAGACAGTAATATATATTTATTATCACCTGTCTACCGATCTTATCATCACTTGTACTTTTCTCAATATAAATTTATTCCTTTTAATAAAATTATATAATTTCCAATATTAATTATTTAATCATGATATGATCAATGTTTTCGAACATAACCTGAAAGCATATAATAGCAGGTTTGATATCTATGACCAAAATATGACCAACGCAGTACTTTAAAATTGCAATTATTATATGTTGAAAATTTTCTATAAATATTTAAAGTTTCGTTAAAATTCATTCAGTTACATATTAGTTTTGCGCTGTACTTAATATTAATCACTTTAGTTTTTTAGCTTCGTATTATAATTTGATTCTTTTTATACTCTTACTTTCTATCAGCATAATCTATTTTTCATACACTAATAACCCTAACAACATCATGCTACAAAATACTGCGAACAAACAACAACTCAACTAGTTTAAAAAATAATAATAGAAAAAAATGCAAAAAGTTTCTTTCAAGGTAAGTGTTTTATGAAAAACTTTAGTTGTAAGTAGAAGAAGCAGTTGAAGTAGTAGCAGAAAAATAAATATTTTATATAGAACGCCAAAGTATTAATTTACACTCAACTCTTCTTTTCACAAGTAGCTGCTAAAGAACATAAAACTTCTTACATATCTACTCGTATGCAAGTAACTATATTTTAAATGTTTTAGTGTAAGAAGAACTATATCGATAATAAAAATAGAATAGAAATTGTGCCTGAATACTTACATGCATGAAAATTAAACTTTTAAAATTACTGCCTGGCATTTGGTGAGATGCTAATGCCGAACGAATATAAAAACCGCAATTTTTAGTTCCTTTTATTTGAAAATAAGTTAAAGTTTTAATTAAGTTTTTTGTTTATGCCCCTTTTTCCTTGCTTTATATATCCAAGTCCGAACCACAATAATTATGCAATTAATTGGATATGTTAAACTAGGCAGAGAAAACAAATTCATTGTGTATACTGCATTTACTGTCAACCGGGTTAATTAGACTGAATTTTAAGGGAGGCGGGTAAACTTGTTCGCATTTATTTTTCTGAATGCACAATATGTCGAGAATGTTATGTCAAAATTTAAGTTAAATTGGAGCAAAACTAACGAAGATAAAACATTTCAAACGACCGGTCACATACGGTATATCGTATATAAATGAGTTTTTAAAAAACTTTAAATCGATTTTCGCGTGAAGTCCGTGAACATTATTTTACACACTATTTCTACACAGAAATCACCAGGTAACCACGTAGAATTTTTTATTTTCCATTTTCTTACCCATTTTTTAACATCAAATTCACCGAAATTTTAAAGCAAAAATCGTGTTTTTCACTTTAAAATGCTGCAAAAAAAAAAAAATAAAAAAACTTTTAGAGAAACATATCTGATTTTAAACGCATTTCGATTTTTTTATTTCACTTGATCCGGTAACGAGTTATGATATCCACCGCAAAACTACAATACCTCCGGAGATTCGCTGTCACGGACTTATTTATTTAAATTTTTAATTGAAAATTTTTCTAGTTAACGTGTATATGAAATATATAATCCAACCTTATTCATATATTCAAAAAAAAAAATTTATGAAAATACGCCTTTTTTCACTTTTAAACCATACCCCCCCCCCCTTAAATATCAAGCGCTTATCTGTTTTCAAATTTTGAATACCCGACTTAATTAAAGTAGATTAAATTATAATTAAAATGCAATTTTTATTAATCTTCGTTACCTACCTCTTGTAAACAATATATAATAATTATAATATAAATATAACCGTTTGAACCGAAAGTGTGTAGTAGGTCCATAATTCAACACTGATATTTCTGAAGCCATAGTATAATAAAGCAATGCAAGCTTGATCGTAAATATGCCTCTAGCTCATTTTATTTAAGGACCAAAAAAAAAATATTATTTTCTCATTAAAAATATCGAAGAAATTACGAAACTAATTTTTTTTTTATTCAGCATTTCTATAACATATGAATGTATACGTCAAAAGTAATTATTTAGATATAGCAACTCTGCCTTTAGCTAAGAAGATTAACACTACATCAGCAGTTACAGAAGATAGTAATATTAATACACACAGAAAAAAAAATTCGCCAACCAAATTGCTGTAAAGTGGAACAACCGTATTTTCGATTGTATCAACCGAAATTTAATAGCATCTGCAAATTTTCTATTATGATAAAATATTTACTGTTAAGGCAACAGAATTGTAATCATAGTGATCCCGAAATTCGGTTATTAGCATTATCGCAATTCGGCTGGCAATAAATTCGGTAGCCACAATGAAACTGTTTTCTGTGTGTATGTACTTACAAAAGGTAATTATACCCTATACCACTATGTGGTTTGGGTATAATGACTTTGTGCTGCTATTTGTCACTACCAAAAATATTTGACCTAGATCCATCTTTTATTATACCGATCGAATCAGAATCACTTTTTGAGTCGATTTAACAATGTCCATCTGTCCGTCCGTCTGTGTGTCCATGTTAACTTTTTAATCAAACTGCAGATCGCAAATATGATATATTTTAATGAAATTTGCCACATAAGCTTCTACTAGCGATGGGATAAACTCTGTTGAAATTGGTGAGAATCGGTTCATGTTCAGACCTAGCCCCCCATACAAATGACCCCTATGAAATCGACATAAATTGCCATAAGATCCAAATTGTCGTATAGATCTTAGTCAAATTGGGTTTGTATGTGTTTATTACATCCATTAATGAGTAGACCAAAAACGATACTTATGGTACAACTCTTAGCCATAGCCCCCATACAGAGCTGCTTCCCGAACTTCGCTTAAATCTATCAAAAAACAAAAATATTGCACTGATTCATCTCAAATTTTGTTTGTATACATTTTCGCAAAATATAAGAGACTTTACCAACCATGGTCAGAATCGGTCCATTTTTGGACCTAGTCCCCATACAGACATAGCATCCGATATGAACTTTTTTATATCTGCAGACAAAAAAATTGATAAAAATTCCACTTAAATTTGGTTTTTGCTAATTTTCTAAATCCAATTAGTTGGTCTTAAGAGACAGGGTCTCTAAACGCATGGTATAGGGTATCGTATAGCCGGTCTAGACCGACTATAATTTTCTTACTTGTTTTTGGTTGTATTACATTATAAAATTAATTAAATTATATTATATATATTTTTTTTTACATTTTATTATAAAGTTTATTACTTCTCAATTAGGTTATCATTTTGTTAACGGAATATTCCGCGTAATGAAGGTGACGTAAGAGGATTAACATCTGAAAATATTAGGTTTCCATCATGCTCAAACTTTGTGCAATCACATAAAAAGTGTATTATGTCACAAAAAGGTGTGTTCGTACCCGATATGATGTGTCTATAAGTGAGCTTGTTGCGCTTCATTCCAAAGAGTATTATTATATATTTGGACTTAATTTTGTTGGTGTTACAAATATTCAATTGTTTGTATCGAACCAAACGCAGGAGTTAGACTATTATTTTTTTCTTTTGCAGTATATGTAATGTTTGAGCCTTTGGTCATGATTTATGTACTAGCTTTGCAGCGTTAACGTCGAATTCATTACCTAATTTTAAGGAGTGGCTTGGCACCCAAACTATAATAATTTTAGAAAGTGTTTTAAGTACGTGGGAGTTCCTACTACTGATTGCACATAAATCATTGCTATTAATATGTGTAATGGCGTGGATGGCTTATGGTGAGTCTGTACATATAGCAAGTTTACCGAGTTTTTGACAATATTCAATCACTACTTTTATTCATATTACACTATACGATACCATATACCAAAGGTTTGTAGATCCTATCACTTAGGTTCAACTAATTAGATTTAGAAAAGAAGCATAAACCAAATTTGAGTGACATTGTTATTATTTGTTTTGCTTTCGGTTAAGAAAAAGTCAATATCGGATGATATATTTATATGGGGACTATGTCGAAAAATGGGCCGATTTTGACCCAATTTGAGAAAAATCACTGCAATATTTTTGATTTTTGATTGATATAAGTGAAGATCGGGTATCAGCTTCACGGAACCAATTTCACCGAGATCTGTACGATAATTTGGATGATTATATATTAAAATCGATCTCATAGGGCCATTTGTATGGGGACTAGGGCTGAGCAAGAAGCTATTTTCATAAATTTCAATAGCAGGTACGTATGGCTTACGTACTAAATTTCATCAAAAAATGTTCATAATTGCGACCAGCAGTTTGATTACAAGGTTGACATGGACACACAAACGCAGGGACGGACGTACGGACGGACATAGCTAAATCAACTCAGATAGAGATTCTGGGTCGATCGGTATAATAAAAGATTGGTCTAAGTCAAATATTTTTTGGTAGTTACAAACATCAGCAGAAAGTCATTATACCCTGACCACAGAGTGGCATAGGGTATAAAAACTGAACTAAAGTTAGGAAGTAGCGAGGCATATATATTGTTATCAAAGGTGACTGCAAATTTACCATCTTGATCTTTATTCATGATTTCATGGAAAAGTATGCGGTATTTAAATGGTGAAGAATCTTCTTTTTTACAAATTTATAGAGTTTTTGAAGTGGACGTTTTTTATTTCGAATGTTTGAAGGTAGAATGCTGATGATAATCAAATTATTTTGCATAGATTTGATTTGGTTTTAATTTTGTTTCTTAATCTATCATAGTTTTCTACAATTTTTTATAATGGTTTAATGGCAATTTATGATTGATGTAATAGGTGTTTTAATTCATATTGCTATAAAGCTTTTATATTGAACTACTCACATTAATATCTGAAGGACTCATGAAATCATAAATTTACTTTGTATGGGCGTTGCTGCGCCCACTGCTCTGATCACGCCCATTTTATGTTTGACTAATCAAATAAACAACTTATATAAAGTCACAAGGCTCTCACTTTTACAATACTCCATATATATCACATGTAATAATTACTTTGTATGGGGAGTGCCACGCCCATTGGTGTGATCCCTCGAATTTTTTCTCAACTACTCACATTAATATCTGATGGCTCGTGCAAAATGTCAAGGCTTTCCCTTTTATAGTACAACCGTTATATGATATTATGAATTTACTTTGTATGGGCGGTGCTGCAGCCACTGCTCCGACACGCCCATTTCTTGTTCGACTAATCACATGAATAACGTATGGGTTCATGCAAAATGCAATGGCTTTCACTATTACAGTACTCCAGATATATGTCATATTATATTTACTTTGTACGGAAGGTGCCACGCCCATAAGGCCGATACTGCCCATTTTTTGTCCGACTACTTACATTAATAATGGGTGACATCAGATAAAATTGCGAAGCTGTCTCTGTCAAAGTATCCGTGACATATAATATTAAGTTATTACTTTGTATGGGAGGCGCCACGCCCCGTTATCCGATCCCACCCATTTTAAACATGGCTACTAACATAAATAATAGGTGACATCACACAAATTTGCAAAGCTCTCTCTGTTTTTTTACTCAATATATATGATACTAAAAGTTCACTTTATAGAGGAGGTGCCACGCCCACTACAAATATTAAAAAGGTTTATAGCCTATGTCCGTCCTTAAGTACCATGTCAACATTGGAACCAAACTTTTTAAATTCAAATGAGTAGTTACGGAGATTACCTCTTAAAAACAAATAAAGAAAACAAACAAACAAACACACACACTTTACCTTTTTATTATAATTATTAGTACAGATTGATTACTTTCGAAGTAGTTTCTGAAGAAATAGAAAATAAAATCAGTCCATATCTAAATTTAGTTATAATTACAGCTTTTATTTAGTTTAAAAGTGTAACTGTATTAAGACTGAATTTTGAATATGATAAACATAAGCTTGGAAAATAAAGTTCTGCTTTGCGAGTGTGTATTAAAACCGGTGTGGACATATGGCATTCAGTTCTAGGCCAGCAACTCTAATGTGGAAATACTACAAAGATATCAGTCAAAAACTTTACGTGTTATTGCAAATACTCCATGGTATATGACAAACAAACAGATACATAGACATCTTAAAATTCCATTTATTAGGCTTGAAATTAATAAATTTAAATTTGAAATTAATAAATTTAGCACCCGATATATAGATCGGCTTAGTAATCACAGTAATGTGTTAGTAATATCTTTACTTGACGAAACGGAGGAAGTTAGAAGATTAAAAAGGCTTTATGTCTTAGACCTACCCTTTAGAAAATAAATATAAATAACATAATATAAACATTGCAAATATTGTACATACAACCCTAAATATATACAAAGTAAAATCTCTATAGAAATATTTATAGTATCAGTTTCTTAAGCTTACTGAAGCTTAATAACGTATGTTAGGTTAAGTTACATAATCAAATTTACTAAATATTGTAAAATAGATTGTAAATAAAAGAAAATATATTTTTGATATTTATTCGATTTATTAAAACTGTATTTAGCCATCCTAAACCCGCGCGTTGGTCTGTGAGAGCGACAAACCACTTTTTTATACATATCTTTTTTTCCAGAAACGTTAGAAAATTGAGTTTTCTGTTAGCTGCCGGATTTTTTACAAGCTTTACTTTAGTTCATGCCACGAGTTTGTATGATACGTACGTGTTGTGTATTCAAACACAATTCGGTCTATGAGACCGACGCGGGTTTGTCCTGGTTTTAATTTTAAGGCTGAAAACTAAGTCCAGATATGACTTATGTATTACACAAGAAGTGTTTTTAAGTTTGTAAATGTTAATTTTTATTTATTTTTTTTTTTTTTTTTAAGAAAAAAGTGTTTTTTTTTTATTTTTGTAGTATTAAAAAAAACCATCGATTTTGATGGCTATTTTATAAAGGACTGAAAATTAATAAAATGAATGTAAATGAATTAAAATGCATAGCTTAATTTTCTTATTATATCTTGAAGTTTTATAAAAAAATTTTATTTGTTAAAGTTTTATTTCGAAAAACTAGGGAACAGGGGTTCAAACTTTCGGTCTGTAAACTGCGCGCGGGTATATGTGTTACAAAAATTACCGCGGGTATAGGAAGGTTAAGTGTACAATGTAGTTATTCCATCTGAGAATTCTATTAATAGTTGAATATTGCTTGAAATCGATTAGACGTGCAATTGTGTTTTTTGCAAACATGCAAAAATTGGCGTTTTGTGCTCGACAAAACATCACCCGATTCATCAGAGCATTTAAAAAAAATATTAAGAAAAATTTTAAAAATTAAAAAAAAAAAAATATTTTACTAACATAAGATATTCAAGGCGCATGATTATTATTTGTTAGTAGGGTAGAAGTTAAGTATACGTACGAGTTATATTAAATATCAATTCAAACATATATCAGTATTTTTTTTCTATTTTTAATAAAAATATATATCTAAGACTTTTATTATACCGTTCGACTCAGAATCACATTCTAGGTCGATTTACCGATATCCTTCCGTTAGTTGGTCCGTTCGTTCGTCCGTTTCTCATTCTGTGTCTACATGGAAAACTTTTAATCAAACTACAGGTCGCAAACATACATATATTTGGATGAAATTTGATATATAAGCATTTATCGGTCAATGCTATTGAAATTGGTGAAAATCGGTTTATATTCAGATCTAGCTCTCATACAAATGGCCCCTGTGAGATTGACTTAGATTGCCATAAAAACCAAAATGTCATACAGGTCTCGGTCAAATTTGGTTTGTATGTGCTTGTTACAGCCGTTAATCAGCAGTGCAAAAATATACTTAGCTGTAGCCCGCACATAAAACTACTTCCCGATCTTTTTTTTTTTTTTTTTTTTTTCAGTATTCAGTATTTTTTATTGATATAAAATAAAGTTTACAATATAACTTAATCTAACCCGCGAAGCCTATTGGCTTGTCTGCGGGATGTGATTCAATTAACCTTGAAAAATTCATATTATATTATATTCATTGCGAATTTAGGAAGTATTTTTTAATTAGTTTTTTTCTCTTAAATTTATTAGAAATGTTCATTATATATGAAGGTAATTTATTTAATATTGTTGGTATTGATATGGTAAGTGTATTTTTCCGTAATTGTTTTTGTGTTGGTCAACCTTAAGTCGGCCTTCTGCTCGTCGTCTTGTGTTGTAATCGTGATCGATTACACGAACAAATCTTGTATCATTAAAAAATTCATTTGCCATTGTTGTATAATAGATACTTTTCACATTAAGTACGTTGAGGTCTTTTGCTAGGTTGTTTGATGTTGGTTTTGTGCGAAAAGTATTGCTGTATTGGTTGATGTTGTTTCTGGTGGTATTATATGTGTTAGTATTGCTGACTAAGTTGTTGTTGCTGTTGATTGGGTTGTGGCTGATAATATGGTTGTTGTTCATCGGGCTGTTGTTATTATTACTTATGTTGTTTATAATATTGTTGCTGATACTATTGTTATTGATAACGTTGTTGCTATTGCCGTTGTGGTTGTTGTTATCATTGCCTATGTTGTTAACGCCAGTGTTGTTGATCGAGAAGTTTATTAAGTTGTTGTTGCCTGATATGTTGTTTCTGATGATGTTATTATTGTTGTTGTTCCTGATGTTCATAATGTTGCCGTTAATGTTGTTGTTGATGCCGTTATGGTTGTTGTTATCATTGCCTATGTTGTTGGAGCCATTGTTGTTGATTGAGAAGTTAATGAAGTTGTTGCCTAAGTTGTTGCTGTTTGCTGATATGTCGTTTCTGATGTTGTTATTAATGTTGTTGTTCATGATGTTGCCGTTAATGTTGTTGTTGATGACGCCGTTGTTGTTGGTGAAGTTACTATTATTACTATTGCGATCTATGCTGTTGTTCCTAATGATATTGTTGTTATTTAGAAATAATTGATTTCTCCACAGAATTTTTAATAGTCTGTTTTGTGTATTTTGTAGTGCTTTGCAGTATGTTGCAGTGCCCCATGCTGTAATCCCATGTCTAATATAGGATTCTGCGAGAGACAAATAGGCTTGTTTTAGAACACTGAATGTCGCGCAGTTGCTTAAATGAAAGAGCATATATGCAGTTTTTCGAAGTTTTTTTTGAACGATCTCTACGTGGGTTTTCCATTTGAAATTACTGTCTACGTATACTCCAAGATACTTGTAGGTATCGACGAGTTCAATGTACGTGCTGCATTTATCATTAGTGTTTGCGTTGTTGGTATTATTGTGGAGACACTGTTGGTCGTGTAATTTTATCATCACGTTAATATTTCTAATATGTGGGGGTTTTATGTGCAGAAGTTTTGTTTTTGTGGAGTTTATCACTAGACCATTGTCATGGCACCATTTGGTTACAGTATCAAGTTGATTTTGCATTATATTAGTTGCGGTGTTAATGTTTTTATGTGAAACAATGATAGCAGTGTCATCTGCATAAGCAAATGTTGTGCTATTTTTAAGCACACTAAGCATGTCATTTGCATAAATAAGGTATAGTATTGGGCCTAGTTTTGATCCTTGAGGTACTCCATGACATGATCCTATTTCTTCACTTAGTTTGTTATTTATTTTAACCCGATACGTCCTTAAACTGAGATAATTTTTAAACCAGTTTAAGCAGCTTCCGCGGATGCCAGTTCTCTCTATTATATTAATTAGATTTTCGTGCGACAGAGTATCGAATGCTTTGCTAAAATCAATGAAAACGGCTAGACAGTGATTGTTATTACTTAATTTTGTATTTATGTGATTTGAGAATTCTCCTAGTAACTTATTTATATTTTTACCCTTTTGGAAACCAAATTGATTTGGGTTAATAATTTTATATTTTTCCAGAAATTGCATGAGTCTTTTTACAACAATTTCTTCGATAATTTTTTCTACAACAGATAAAATGGCTATCGGTCTGTAGTTTATGGGTTCCGTTTTCGGTCCGCTTTTATAAATTGGTCGAATTATTGATGTTTTTAACAGTTTCGGGATTAGTGCGCTGTCCAAACAGGAATTTACAAGAGCAGTCAGTATTGGCGTCATAAAATTAGCATTATTTCTCAAATCCTTCGGTCTAATTCCGTCAATTCCAGCACTCTTTTTTGTATTCAGCTTTTTTAATATGTAGTATATTTCCTCCTCATTAGTAGGCGCAAGATACATTGAGTTAGGTAACATAATTGTTTCATTATTCATTGTTTTTATATTACAAATATGTATTATATTTTGGACGTTTTCGTTAAAACTATTAGCAAAGTTTTTTAATACATTTTCCGAACTTTCATTTTTAAAATTTTTTGTAATAGTATCATCAATGTTATTTGTTTTCTTACCAACGATTTCGTTTACGAGTTGCCATGTACCGCGCATGTTATTTCTATTTTCAATAAATTTTGTTCTATAGTAATTGTTTTTTGCATTGTTAATGTTTTTATTTAATGAATTTCTATACTTTTTATAATCATTTTCATAAGTTTTGTTTTTTCGACTATTTATCCATTTTTTGTAAAGTTTATCCCTAATATAGCAGTTTTCAATTAGCTCTTCACTTATCCACGGATTTAGTTTTCTAGGTTTTTTTGATTTTTTAATTTGTTTTGAACTTTCGTATATTAAATTAAATCTTTCATAAATATGTGTGTATAATTCATTTGTATTTTTGTTTTGATTTTGTTTGATAATATCTTTCCAGTTTGCTTCTCTAATATTTTTATTAACCAGATAAGTGTTTATTTCCGAACCCTGATAATTGTAGTTTTCTGTTCCCTGGTTGTTATCTTCCTTTTGTGTACAAAAAAATAGAGAGTAGTGATCCGATATTGTTGTTGTTATTATTGCTGCATTATTTTGTGTGGTAGATTGTTTGTTTTTAACAAACAGATGATCAATACATGTACTTGTATTTTTGTTTACATCAACTCGCGTGCTCTCATTTATCATCGACTCTAATCATTTCGGCAAAACCATATCAAGGTAGTTTTTTGTTGTAATGTTTTTCTTCGTTATGTCTATGTTAATATCTCCAACATATATTATTTCTTGTTTCCTTTTGATTTGGTTTATAATTTGTTCAAGTTCAGCTATGAAGCTGTTAACATTATTGGATGGGGGGCGGTAAATTGAGAGAAGGGAAAGAGTTGTATTATTGATATTTAATTCTAAGTGTATCAGTTCAAATGAAAGAGTATTTTGTGTGAGATTTGTGTAAAGTATGTTTTCTCTTATGTAGACTGCTATCCCTCCTCCCCCTCTGCTTTTTCCATCATCATATTTTCTATTTAAAAAAAGGGAATTGAAACCATTTAAACTATACAGGCTATTCTCATCATCAGTAATGTTTGTTTCCACTAGAACTATTATTTTTATTTTGTTTATTACACTTTGTATCGTTACTAAAAATTGTGAAAAGTTTTTGCGAAGTGAGCGAATGTTCATATAAATTAATGACATGGGATAGCTTAAAAATCTTTGATTAATTTCATTAAGATTGTTTAGAGTTTGACTCTGTAATTTATTCATTTTTGATTTTTGTTTTTTTAAAAAGAAAAAGTGTATAAAAAATGTTTGTTTGTTTTAAATTTAGTATATTTTTAATTTACAATTTATGTGATATTTATATATTTATTTTTTAGTTGATTAATTCAATATCCTTTGAGTTGTTGATAATAATAGCGGGAGAATTCTCGATTTTGCGGGCAAAAATACACCCATTCCGCACCCAAACAAATCTCCATTTGCATTCCTTAGCTTTTATTTTGGTTTGCCATAACAGACGGCGATTGTTGGCTGTAAGTTGATCGTTTATGTAAACAAAGTTTTGCTGGGTTGTGGTTTCTGCGTTGTTACTTGTTGTGTTATTTTGGTTGATGTTTTCTTCATCATCTAATAATTTTGCTTCAATTCTGTGGCCATTTATTTTTTTCATCATCTCTCGTTTTTTGTTGAGTGCAGAAAATTCAACTATTATTTTATTTTCGTTGTTTCTTAATCGGTAAGCATTGTTAATATCAGCTTGACCAATGTCAACAGTCAAAACCGATGCAATTTTTTGTACGACGTCGGCTGCGCTCATGTTTTAGTTTTGTACATTGTTTATTTCTATATTTTTGTTGATCGCTTGTTGCTCTAATTTATTAATGCGTGTCTCCATTTCACTGATTTGTTTTGTGTTTTCTTTGCTTTTGTCGTGAAGATCATTGACTTGTGTAGCTAAGCTCTCTATTTTGGTTGTTATTGTTGTTAATGCATTTTGTATTTGTGTGTTTATGCTTAGAGCTAGATTTTGCATTGTTACCTTCATCTCGTTAACATCTGATTGTACAGAGCATAACTTAGTGTTAAAAAGACTAATAGAGAGGGAATCTTTGAAACGTTTAGCATTCTCATCATTATTTGAGTCTGTGTCATCGTCATCACGTTGTTGTTTTTGTTGTCCGTTATCATCAATTACAATAGAGGGGTTTGGGGATTTGTTTTTTCTGCAGTTTTGGCATTTCCACTCAGATTTTTTATCGGCATGCATATTATCATATGTTTTTTTGGTTACGGTTGTGCACGGAGAATAGTGGTAATTCGATTTGCAAATAAGGCATTTAACATAATCACCCGAGGTTGGGAGAGATTTTTTGCAATGATCACAAAGAGAACTCATTTTTTGATTTTTGTTTTATGCTTTTGTTTTTAAGAAATGTAAATATATGTAATGGATTTTGCGTTTAGGTTTATGGTTTATGTTTATTTTTTAATAATAAGTAATTTTGTTTGAATATTTGTATATTATTTGGCACTGTTGTGTTATAATTTAATTGTTTTATTATTTTTGAATTTTTTATGAATTTATTTTCACTTGAATACACTGAAATAGTTCAATTTGTTATAGCACCGATAATAAGCGTCCGTTCGCAATGAAAGGTAATAATGATTCAAATCTATCACAAAACAAAACTATTGCATGAATTCGCTCAAATCGGGCGAATAAAAATTAAGTGACTTTAAAAAATAACATTTAATATGATCCTTTTCACATCCGCAGGCAATAAAATTAGTTATAATGCAACCTAGTTTAAAAGACACTTTCTCTAACTGCATGGTTTAGGCAATTTGCTTTCAATAGATTTCATAATGACAGAAGTCGTGTAAATTTTGTTGTATTTGTACCACAGAATTAACATTTCTGAGGAATATATTGTTAGCATACACTAACTCAAATTCTTTGATTATTTTGTATCTTTGTATTCTTTTAGGACCATTTGCGCGGATTTTGTTTGCGTGAATTAGTGAAAAGTTTCTTTAGATAAAATTAATATTTTTAAAAGAGCACAACATAATCGAATATCCTCAACTTCTGACCCAGAAAACATCTGCTTTAAATAATTGTTTTATTCCCAGATTTGTTTTTATACATATTTCAATTACGGAAGGAATTTTTTTTAATAAAAATGAAATGAAATTCACATAATGCTATATTCGACTGATCTTATTCAATAATAATCTATTGTATAAACAACGTGTTGATATCACTTTTCGGTGTATACAAACAGAGGTTAGATGTTAGTGACCACGAGCGAAACAGTAATTTTCTACATCGAAGCTGCAGACCTACATCGACTGGCCTTGGGACTTGTTGGGAATTGTAAGCGCTTAAATGAAATTGGAGAATCCTCGGGAATCATCGATGATATTGGCAATAAAACGTGTTCTTGATATTGTGATTGATAATGGTCGATTCAATATTGTCACCTAAAATCTTCTTGATAGCGAACCGCGTGCCCTTATATAATTTTGGTGTATTTAAGTTTCGAAGCAGTATTATTGGTGATCCAACTTTCAAGAGTAAATTATGTGAATTTAAATAGTTAGTTCGAATATTCACTCCTTCACCTTCTTATTTAATAACACGGCCAGAGTACTCGACAATTGTGGTATTGAATGCTTACCCCCTGTGCGAGATTCCACGCCTATTGACCCTATACCGCCCATTTTCAGCAAGGCTACCCGAACAACGAATCCGTTTTCAGTGCATACGAAAAAATTTTAGTTCTATATATATACAATATGTCAGTAAAAATTCAAATGATTCATACTTACATTGCTTGCAAATGGAGTACTTCTTTAAGTTTGGTTTTAAACAACTTCCCAAGATGCAAGTAAAAAACAACAATTTTAAATGTATTTTGGGAATTACAAATTTATATAAGAAATCAAAAAAATTACAAAAAATTCTTAATGTGATATTAATATTGTGAACAAGGCTTCAGTCTCAATGAGTAGATATTAGAAAAGAGTGCATTTCCCTCAGACAATACTATGCTAAATTTTGTGCGATTACGTACTCGCAAACTTTATTATGAGCGAGCTATACTGCTGCGTTCGAATGCAAGGGTGACTTTTGTTGTGAACTAAAAAACTTTATTTGTTCTTCCTAATCAATTTTATCAACTTCTTACTTTGAAGCACCCCCGCATAAAATATAATTATGGCATTGTTTTTTCCAAACCCTAAAAGTGTTATTCAAGTTGATTTCTGGAGTGGCCTTAAATTCGGCATTCGGTATTCCTGGAAGGCTCGTTTGCATTTATTGTTTCGGGGTCGTGTGCATAGTCTCATCATCCGTAGCAGTGCATTGCTTAAGGAATATTAATGTGACGCTCTTTCTCCAAAGAGAACTAAATATTTTTGAAGTGATGTGTACCAACTGTCTATTTTTCAGCAACAAACCTTAATTTTTTTCATGTTTCTCTCATTCGGGGTGCTTTTCTCAACGCATTCTTTGCCGTCTTGAAACTCTTTGCTTCATTTTTAAAGAATTTTTTCGACCCAGCCTGATCACAAAAGAATTTTTCAACATCCTTAACATATCTGTAACTGAAATTACATTCCGCAAAATTAATTTAATGGAACTTTTGTTCAACGAAGTCAGACATTGCTAAAATTAAAATTAACTACTAGTTGTTTACAAAAACAAACAAAATTTAAATTGAAAAGTCACTTTTTTCTTCAGTTACATACACTATTACAACATTAAAAGCAAGTTTTTCGTTCAGCATTAAGACTTTAATACTCATATGTTACGGCGGAAAATTTTGTTTGATTTTTTGTGTTTTTCCACAAATCGTCCTTAATTTTTTAACATCGGCTAAGTTCAGCAATTCTAATAAACTCCACATATGCAGTATATTTTTTTTTTATCGAAAATATCGAAAGAACATATATTTGTGGAAGGATTTCGATTAAATTGTTGATAATATTTTATTAATTCCAAAAAATAATATTCTGGACTTATTTTCTGAAATTAACCAGTGTCAAATTGACTCTATATGAAAATCTATAAATATTTTCTTCATCAGGATTTTTTCTTATATAAAAAATATTTAATGTATTCACAAAATTCTTCAAATTTATTCGTTATTTTATGAAAATATTTAGATTATTTAGTTTTTATATTTAATACAGCATATACAAATTCGTATATCGAGGGCTTATATTCAAAAAGTGCTATCTGCATCAATAATTATTTTTAAGAGAGCGCGTAAAACTAATTTATTAATAATATCTGTAAGTAACTATAGATTTATTTGCTAAAATATCAATTAAGAAACCGTCGTACTAATCATGTATGATGTCACAATTAATAGCACTTTTTGAATATAAACCCTCGATATATCTTTATATGATTATAATAATTATGAAAAAAATAATTAAAACTAGGACACTTTTTGAGTACCCCACGGGTTAGTTACAGAAAATAAGGCCAGAATATTATTTTTTGGAATTATTAAATATTATTAACAAGTTTTATTGAAATCCTTTGACAAATATATATTATTTCGATATTTTGTTTTAAAAAAATATTAATATCCTTAAATTTGACATTTGACCTTAGAGGGCGACAATTTATAGTATCTCAATTTAATCTTAATTAACAGAATTGAGAACCTTTATCAAGTAGTATAATATTTTGACAAAATATATTTGAAATATGAAAACACCAAAAAGATGTGGCCTATGAGTTTAAAAGGTATGAAAAATGAAATTTGTCTTCAAATCCGCTGAAATAAAAACGCTGCCCTCGGCAAATTAAGAACAAGAGGCCTGCAATATTTGACATTTTTAATCGGAGATATTTTCTAAATAAGGTCTTAAAGTCCGGTCGTTGATTTCAGAAAATTTCTTGATCAAAATTTTTGAAAAAGTAAAATTTAAGATTATGAAATAGTGCTAAAAAAATACTTACCGTTCTGACATTAATTTAGAATGGCATAGCAATGGAAGAGATGCAAAATAGTTTACGTAAGATCATTTTGGGATCAGAGAAATGCAAAAATATTGTTTTTGTAAATTATTTCAATGTCTTTAAAAATGTGAGCTCGGTTTTCTTAATCAAGTAGTCTGCGACGCATTTATTGCCTGCCGAACCAATAATAGATTTTGTTATTTTATTAGAAAGATTATGGTTTAATATTTTATTTAATTGAAGCGCAATTATTGATATCAAAATTTTTGTGAAAAATAATTTTTTTGATAATTTTTACACATAAATTCATATTTGAACTTTGAACTCAATGCGCGTCCAGCAAGCTTGCCCGATTTAGCTCAAATTTTTCCCACTGAAGCTTTAGATCATGTGTCACAATAATCTGGCCCGCACACCTCAAAATTATACCAAATTTTTTTTTTCATACAAACCGCTGTCACCCTAAGGCCGAGGCCACGCAATGAGTGGCAAAGCGGCAAGCGCCAGAGCGGTGATCGGAAAAAAATTAAAACGTATGAAATACTACTGAAGTGGCCACGCAATGGGCGGCATGTGAGCAGCATTTCTGAGCGTCTAAGCGGCGCCGCTCAGGAATAGAACTTGCTCTAATTTTTAGTTGTTTTCTGAGCGGCAAAGAATAAAAATGGCAAAAAAAAAAAGGCTTTTCTTTGTTTTGTCAATCTGTAGTGCGATTCAGTAACATCTTTTAACGATAACTGAATCGTTAAAACAAAGAAAACCACAAAATTATCGTTTTTGGTATTCAGTAAAATTTTTAAACGCTATTCACTATTGTTAAAGTCAGCTGTTATTGTTATCTTAACGACAACCATTTTTGTGTTGTTTTTCAATCGATAAAAAGTTAAAATGGTTGAAATGTAGTCATACATAAATAAAAATCATAAAATAGTGAAAATATTTTGCTTTTATTATAAAAACTTTTTATATATAAATAATAAATAATAACATTGACAATGGCATTTTGGCAACTAACCGCTCAGAAATGACGCTCAGTAATAAGCCACTTGCCGCTCAAACTCGCCGCTCTGACGCTTACCGCTTTGCCGCTCGCCGCTTTACCGCTCATTGCGTGGCCGTGGCGTAACATATATGTTCGAGTGGTTTGCAGAAATCTCCAGTTAATTTTATTTATACTACAGAATGTATAAACAATTTTTCCACAACAGAACTAGTTACATATATATTTTTAAATCCTTTACATCTTTCTACTGTAGAATAACTAAATTCAATTTTAAAACAAACGAGAATATTAAGACTATCCAACTGAGGCAATAATTGGATATAGAAAATAAGCATAACCCAAATTAAATTGTTATTGTTATTAATTTGTGGCGTGCGGATATAAAACACTTTATATATGGTGTGATTTTCATAAGCGGACTAGGTCAAAAATGTACCCAACATGACATATTTCATAAAATCACTTACTATTCTCTATATGGAAACTTAATTTGAGAAAACTCTATGCAATATTTTTATTTTTAAATAGATTCAAGGGAAGATCGCGAATCAGCTTTATATGGGGACTCTTACCTAAAATACCATACATGGTTTATTTTTGGACTATCAGTGGGTATAATAAACATATATACATATATATTAAAATATTGTTAAATCAATGTTTCGAAGTTTTGTTCTGCCCAATCGTAATACGCATACGTAGAGCGCATATTGTTTTGAAGACTATCAATGATGATGGATGATTCAAATCTTGAAAAGACCATTTTGTAATACATTTTGAACTCGCCTAAAACAAGATAAAATATATCATCAATATGTGTCAAATGTTCTAAGTTGTTTATGTTTTTATGCTGTACTAATGCGAAGTTAAATATTTTTTGAAAATTATGTTCGCAGTGCTAAACATTGAAAAATTATATATTTTAAATGAATTTTTTATAGCTATTTCTAACACTACAACTTTTTTATATGAATTTGTCTGACCCAGGTATTGGAAAATATTATTCATTAGCCGCCTAATTCGAAAATCATGCTTTCGAGACAAATAACTTTTTATGTAAATGTAATGGGGCTCCATTACGACTTAGGTCAGTATGTTTTCATTAATAACTGTTTAAAAAACAGTGTTAGAGAAATGGGGATTTCACGTAAATGTAATGCGTTGTTAGTGGAATATGATAGCGTACATAACTCAAATCATTCTTAAGTCGACTTAGCCGGTTATCGCTTATGGCCACAGAGATGTTGTTGCGATAAATATTTCAAAAATATTTTTAATAATTTTTTGAACATTATCCTAAAAAGGATATTTTGGAAATAGAGTTTGAGTTTCAAACTATTAGTGAGCAAAATTTTACACACTTGTTATTGTTACATAGTAATAAAATGTGGGATTTCAGCTTGTATATTAAAAAAAAAAACATTTTGCCAATAATGGCCAACCTCCAATTGCAAATGAAAAAAATGCTTGAAAACACAACAGCAAGGTTTTTGTTTTGTTTTTTTTGGTTATTTTCGTAGCTACGAGTGTTGTTGTTGCTGTTATAAATAATATTAAACCAATAATTTGAATACATTCATTGAAATATCAGTGATGAGTGTAACTATATATTAAGTCATGTGAATGTTAGAAGACATAAATTTCTTGTTATTTATAAATTCTCAACCTTGTTTTCATCCAGGTACCTGAGATTTGACCCTTCCAAAGAACTAACAATATTAACCAATTTGTTTCGGAACTTGTGTGTAAAAATAATCTACATGTTATAGTACTCGAACTATTGTTCCATTATTATTTATACTATACTTAAGCACAGAGATGCATATAATTGATTTTTTCCATTCTCAAAATAACGCAAAACTATTGCGATGTAAATCTGTTTTTTTTCCGAATTTTAACTCAAAACATTAATGCTTTTGGTGCGACAACTTTTTAATGACAGCAAAAAATTAACTTTTTGCCACGTGTTTTTTGATACTTAAAAAAAATTAAAAAAGTTATATCCCTAGTGTGATACATGTAAGTGTTTATGTAAGAAGTTTATGTTTTATATTCCTTTGCGAGTAAAAGCGGAAACTAAATTTTTTAAACTTTTCTAATTTTGTCTAGTTTTACTATAAGTTAAATTTTGTTTTTTTTTTCGGTATCAAAGTGTTTGTGAACAAAGAAACATTTCCGGCAATTGGCATCATTAAAACAACTTGCACTTCAACAAACTAATAAAGTAAATATCAAATTTCCCTAAGTTCTATATTCTAGATATTGAAGTGGAAATTTCCAACAACACCAATAAAAAAGTGTGGCAAAATATTTTTAACAAACTAAAACTTTAACTTGGGTGAGAATTTTCTTAAATAGTGTTTTTGTTCGTGGCCGCATTTCGCAGTTTTTGTGCTATGAATTTTATAACGATAAAGATCGATTTGTTTTGGAAATAATCGATAAAATTATAGTAATTTATTGCACAAATACAACAAATAAAATCGTCCAAATACAGTGATAATATTTTTAGTCCTCAAAATATTACAGTGAAAGAACAAATTAAATAGTCAATAAAATCAACATCGCTGATATTAAATGGTTTTGATGACAGATGTTCTATTTAGACATCAATTATTTTTTAAATGAATTCAATCATTCTTGTATCGGCATAATAAAGTTTAATTTTTAAAGTGTACAAGCAGATTCAAAAACTTTAGATAATATTCTAAAAACATTCTATTGTAGTTAGTTACTTAAAAATTTCATCAGTTAACTACACCCAAAGTATTTAGAATAGTGTTGAAAGTGTAAAACTTCTTATTTTTGATTCATTACTGTTTTTTATAATGTTTCAGGTAGGAAAATAATATATCTAATATATTTGCTATCTCTATGTTTATGGGGTAAGTCGGGTAATGTAGATATTTTATATAATTTTTAAAGATTTCCACCCAAGTATTAATGGCAAATTTCTGAACTAAGCTTTCATTTCATCTGTATTTAAAATGAAATTATTGTATACTAATATTTACCAAATATATACACGAAATAACTTAGGTACCTCTATAAAATAATTTTAATAATTGGAGGGTAATGAGAAATTCTGAAAACTAGCTTACGGCATTGGGACGTCGTCATTAGCATTCAAAAAGTATTTTATATATTGTAGTTCTGGAGACATCAAATGATTATTCTGCCATTAAAAAATGCATTTAAACATAGACTTTACAGCTTGTCCCATATTTTGTGACTCGCATTCCTGAATTTAAATTTTTCTTTAGTCGAACGTTATAATGAAAGTAAAGTTAGCTCTACGTAGACTATATGATACCCTACAGCTCGGTATTTCATATTCCCCAAATACAACAACATTAACAAGTAAGAAAATTATAGTCGGTCTAGACCGACTATACGATACCCTATACCATGCGTTTAGAAACCCTATCTCCAACCAAATTTGAGTGGGATTTTTATTAATTTTTTTGGCTGCAGATATGCAAAAGTTCATATCGGATGCTATATCTATATGGGGACTAGGTCCAAAAATGTACCGATCCTGATCATGTTTGGTAAAGTCTCTTGTATTTTGCAAAAATATATACAAACAAAATCTAAGAAGAATCAGTGCAATATTTTTGTTTTTTAATAGATTTAAGTGAAGATCGGAAAGCAGCTCTATATGGGGCCAAAGGGATCATTTTTGGACTACTCATTAATGGACGTAGTGAACGCATATAGAACCCAATTTGAGTAAGATCTATATGACAATTTGGATCTTATGTCAATTTATGTCGATTTCATAGGGTAATTTGTATGGGGGCTAGGTCTGAACATGAGCCGATTCTCACCAATTTCAACAGCGTTCATCCCATGGCTGATGGAAGCTTATATACCAAATTTTGTCAAAATACATTCATATTTGGGACCTGCAGTTTGATTACAAAGTTTACATGGACACACAGACGGACGGACGGACGGACGGACGGACGGACGGACGGACGGGCATCGCTAAATCGACTAAGAAAGTTATTCTGAGTCGATCGGTGAGATATTGTTAATAATATTGTTGTTACAAACATCATTTCCCGTATATTTCACATGACCCGAACTTATTCGACGACTACACCATGCTAACTATTTAAGAGTCAATTATGTAGTTGCCTGTTTTTTAAAGTGCATCGTACTTTGAAGATAATGTTGTCATATATTGTAGTTAAAATTTGTTTCCAAAACCCCATTAAACTGTCTTCTTTTAAAAGCTGTTGTGCAATAATTATAAAGCAACGTTGATTAAAATTTGATAATAGAGAACTTTGTAGCACTTGCAACGTAAGTAGGATTTATTTAAAAATCGTCATAAGGAGTTAAAATATGCCTTTTACTGAAATTTTTAAATGCCACCAGAAAAAATGCTCGCATGTAAATAAATTTCAGATATTTCGGTATACAAGGATCAGGGTATATCAAATCGCTAAATTTCAAAATGTTAAGTAGGTCCAGATATTTAACAAATAATTTTATAATCAAAGGAAAAAGTTAAAGAGAAAAAGGGCCACCACTTTTGACTGACAGATCAAAAACGGCAGATTAATCATATTTTGCATAAAGAAAATAAAAATCGGCAAATAACGACAAATGATTTGGTCCTAATATATGAAAAAAACAAACTTGGAAAACTGTTTACTCCAGTCCGTATATTGGCTTCATTGCATTTAAAAAATATCGATCTTGTGTGCATGTTTTCGTATGAAAAAAAATTTAATTTAAACAGACTAGATTGAATTCACAAATCTTTTCATAATAAACTAGAGGACCCTTGCTGCTCCGCAGCATTATATTATATTATATTAATTTTTATAATATAATACCAAAGTTTGCCAAGAGAAGTTAACGTACAGTAATGCCAAAATATGCCAAGATAAGTTAACGTACGGTAAAAGTAAGGTTGATTCTCCACGCATAACTTTCCTCAAACCCAACGAATTTAAGCAGTTAATAGCTCAAAAGAAGGAGATAGATCCACTGAGTGTTCTTAGACCTATGTTAACAGCCTACGTTAATTACAATTCTAGTTATAGAGGTTTGAGTGAAGAAAAATATTGAAAAAAATCTTGAATGCAAAGTTTATTCATAAATTCTTTTAATATGTAAGATATTCGCAGAAAGCAGCCACCACTAAGGTTTCTCTATACGACCTTATTATTTAAACGATTTATTAGGCAACGTTATAAGTCACTACACAGAAGAAACTATTCGTTCACAGTTTATATCATAGCCAGACAATACTGCCACATAAACCTAAGTGGCTCTTTATACCCTATACCACTATGTGGTTTGAGTATAATGACTTTGTGCTGCTGTTTGTAACTACCAAAAATATTTGACCTAGACCCATCTTTTAATACACCGATCATCTCAGAATCACTTTCTGAGTCCATTTAGTGATATGCGTCCGTCCGTCTGTGTGCCCATGTAAATTTTGTAATGAAACTATTTACATGTCGCAAATATGAATATATTTCAATGAAATTTGTTAAATAAGCTTTTATCGGCCATACGATGAAACTATTGAAATTGGTGAAATTCGGTCCATGTTCAGACCTAGTCCCTATACAAACGACCCCTATGAAATCGACTTAAATTGCCATAAGATCCAAATTATCACATAGATCTCGGTAAAATTGTGTTTGTGAGTTATCCAAAAATATACCCCATATGGCAATTCTTTGTCATAGCCCCCATTTAAAGCCAAATATGGTCAAGATCGGTCTATTTTTCGACCGAGGCCCCATATAGATATAGCAATCGACATGAACTTTTTCATATCTGCAGCCAAAAAAATTAATAACAATGCCACTCAAATTTGGTTTATGCTTATTTTCTATATTGAATTAGTTGGACCGAAGAGATAGGGTCTCTAATCCATGGTATAGGATATCGTATATTCGGTCTAGTTAGTTAGTTAGTTAATTGTTCTTTATTTTTTAATTCATTTCTTTTGTTACAAAGTTAAAAAAATTATAAAGTAAATAGAACATACGACTTTGAACAATGTCGTCAGTCGGATAGAGATTGTAATTTAAATTATAACAATTGTGTTTTATGTTTAATTTAGATTATTAATTAAATTCATCAATAAGCTGTTTTCGATAACCTATTTTCAGTTATTGTGGTTCCTTTAAAATATTTATAGCGGATTTTCCGTAAAATTGGACATATGGCAATAAAGTGCAGAATATTTTCCGTTTCGTTTCTATTACATAAAGAGCATATTCGAGGCCTATGTGTCTGAAATCTAGTTCCATTGAGCTCAATCAGGTAACACCTAGCTTTAAAGATGTAGCTTACTGCCGTCGTATTATTATAGATTTCGAAATATGTTTGTTGCTCCTTGTAGTTAAGTTTTGAATAAAAACGATTTGTTCTGGTTGCCTGTAGTAAGTGGTTTTCACTTTCTTTTCTTTTTAGCCCAGTTAGTATATCAATTCTTAGACGTTCCCAGTTCTCTCTTGAAATGCATTAGGAAATTTGTATTGTAGTTACATCATACGATTTTTTTTCTATTGTGAGTTTGGTTAGTTTACTTGGTAAGCGGTTATCGTTATAATCAAATAAGGTCTTTATTATATATCTCAGATGTAAATCAAGAGTGTATATATAGTTATTTTCAATATCAGTTTCTAACATCAATGTACGTTGGGGTAAATGCAGGTAGCTTAAGTATCTTTTTTAAGAAAAAGCGCTGAAGTTTGTCTACCTCTTCAAACAACGAATGTCCCCATACTTGGGCACCATATGACTGGATTGCACGACACACTGATTGAAATAGATTCCATTTTGCCTTTAATCCGATTTCTTTTTTTGATAAAAATTCTTTCCAAGTGGCATTTATATTGTTTTTAGCAGATTTATTCCTTTTTTCTATATGTTTGCTAAACGACATTTTAGGTGATATTGTTACTCCGAGATAAGTATAATCGTTTGTCACTCTGATAGGCTCCCCCTTAAATAACCATTGTTCACGAGCAGAAACTCTGCCCCCATTTCTCGGTATCATCATTTCGGATTTGTTCAAATTTAGCTCTAGATTCCAAATTTCACAATATGTTTCTAGCCATTTAATCATAGATTGCATTGTGTTTATATCCTCTGCCAAAATCACGATATCATCAGCATACATTAAAAGTCTGATATTTGCTGTGCCCACATTAACACCTCCTCCTATATAATCATGTAAATCATTGAGATATACCGAAAAAAGCGTTGGAGATAATATACATCCTTGTTTTACACCGGACCCTGTTTCAAACTCCTCAGACAGTTCTTCACCGTTCCAAACTTTAAACTTTGTATGGCTGTATATACTTTCTATCATTTGAGAAAATTTTGTTGATACGCCAATGCATTGCAGTTTATATATAAGCGACTTTCTCGAGACTTTGTCAAAGGCTGCTCTAAAGTCCACAAAAAAGGCATATAATTTCTTTTTTTCATTAAATTTAAGATGAGCACTCGCTGCTAAATTGTACAGATTATCAGAAGTTGAGTACCCTTCCCGGAAACCAGCTTGAAATTCTGTTATTGTATTATGGTTGTGTAGCCATTGGTTAAGCCTAGTATTCAAAATACTCATATATGTTTTTGCTACGGTATTCATAAACGCTATTCGACGATAATTATTTGTGTTCTCCCTTTCTCCCTTTTTAAAAATTGGAAAAATTATACTGTTTGTGAATGTTTCATCTAATTTTGACGTTTCATATATATTGTTGTAAGAAGTCGCTAGTTCGTCCAGAAATTTATCAGAAGCATTTTTGAGAAATTCATAACTTACGCGATCTTCTCCCGGAGCTTTATTGTTTTTTGCCTTCGCCAGTACATTTTTTATTTCGACGATGTTTATTGGGTGATCTAAAATATCGTCTGAATAAAACATTGCTGCATACATAATATTGTTTGATGTTTGTGGTGGATTTAACAACTTAAAGAAGTATTGTTTGAATTCATTTGCATGTATTCCAGGGTTTGCTTGTCTTTCTACATTCTTGATTTCCTTTACTAGGTTCCACCAGTCATTATTGTTTTTAACTAGATTTATTTGATTATCTATACATTTATAATATTCTTTTTTACTATATTCACATGTTTCTTTGTACTGCTTGTTTTTAACAAGATACTTTTTCTTGTTATCTTCTGTGGGATTCTGACGATATTGATGCAATGCTTCAAAGGATTTTTCTCTTAAGTTTTTACATCTGTAATTAAACCATTTATTTTCCCTACACAATTGCGTTTTTCCTACTTGGTTGTTGATGTTAGGATTTGCCGAGTTTATTATTTGTATTATATCTTTTAAATCCAAATTATTTTTAAACTGTTTTATGGTGCATAATTCTTGATTAAGATTTTCTTTATATTTCTCTGTTTTTCTGTCATCCCATCTAAGTTTTGGAAGTAAATTCATCGAATTATCAACAGCTATTACTTTTACATTTATGTTTAAAGTTATAGGCATGTGATCAGACCAAGGTTTATTTTTTACCACAAAGGACTCAACCGATTCTAAATTATCATGAGCCAAAGCACAGATATCATTAACCGATTTGCCAACACCACTCCTAAAAGTGGAATTTCCATATTCATCACCTCTTGTACATCCATTCATAATATGTAAACCAAAATCTTGACAAAGTTCAAGAAATGATCTACCCTTAGCTTCAACTTGTGTATCTCTAGAATTTCTGATATCAAGGCCAGCTTTAAAAGTGAATTTTATAAACTCGTCTAGGTATTGTTGTTCGTTTCCTATTCGGATATTTAAGTCTCCAATTAGGACGAGATTTTCCACACATTCATTTGTTAGGAAATTTTTTACTATTTCAAAACTATCATACCAAGTAGCTGCTCTTAGATATAATGGCATTATATTTATTGTCTTAACAGAGGTTTTAATGATAATTAGCTCAACATTTTCTTTTACACTAAACTCGTATGAAATATTGTACTTTATAAGTTCTTTTTTGACGCCATATACACAACCTGCAATTGCTCTTCCAAATCTACTATTTTTGTCCGCTGCTTTCCAATATGTATCATAACCACTGAAAAATTTTTTAAATCTGACTACCTTATCTTCCGTTATATGAGTTTCTAATAAAACAAATATATCGCTAGTTTTAATAAATTGAAAAAAATCATTTTGCAAAACTTTATTTTCTAAACCATGACAGTTATATGACAAAACTTTTAAAGACATTGAAATATTTTCATTATAGATGCATTTACGTTTTACAATTTTACTTTTAGGACATTTTTTATTTATTTTTTTATTTTTTAATGGTTTTTTGAATTTAAATTAGATCAAATTTCTTTATAATTTATAGAAATTGAATCTAAAGTATCTCCAAATATTTTTTTGAGAGTTTTGACTCCGTCCTGCTTCTCGAATATCAGCTGTTTATTTTTGTTCCACCAGAACCAATTTTCATTAATTTTCATTCTATCATTTCTTACTAATATACGATGATCGTTGTTCACGTCTAGAATAAGTTTTTTAAGCTGGAGAAAAACACGTTTATCTTTTTGTTTATCGCTGTTTAAATCGCGTTCCACAATGATTTTGGTACCCGCTAAATTTTTTGAATTTTGGAAAATCTCCTTTATAATTTCTCCTGAACTAAATTCAGCAATCACCCCAATTTTCTCGTCTCTCTCATACAGTTTTTTGGTTGATAAAATGTTAATTTCATTTGAAAGTTTAAGATCATCTTTAAAACACTCTTTTACAGCTCCTTCTAAAGACTTATTGGATGGCATACCTTTAAAAACCACATTGTTCCGTTTAACATAATCTTGAAGGTACATAATTTGATAATGATCCTTCTCCTTTTCATCTCTGAGCTGCTTAATCTCGTTTTTAAGAACTTCATTTTCTGATTTTAAGTGATCAAATTTAGAGCCAAGATCGTTTATATTTGTTTTAATTTCATCAATATCTTGTTTTGTTGGAATATTTTTTAGTTTATCATCCATTAAAGTTGACATACGAGTCATTAGTAACTGCCATTGTTCCAACTGAAACTTCCACATCATTTTTATTTAGGGAAATATTTGCAAGTTTACGTTTAGCCGATGGTGTATCTGCCATATTGGGACAGTATTACAGTACTTTGGGCTTATGACTTATTTGAGCAAAGCAATAGGTAGCAGAGCCAAAAACCGGAAACAGAATTGTAGAAAAAGTGTTGCCTACCTTAGGGATCAGTTTATAAATACTGAAAGCTTTTGATTTTTAATGTTTTTATGTAAAATTTTAACATAAAACTGTTTAGTATTAACTTTTGATTATGGATCCGGCAAGGCTTAACAATTGAATAAAATAGGTCTCCACTTACAGCTGATTGATTTTTGTTTCTTTTTTTTTATGTATGTATAAATTTTCACTTTTTTTTCTTTATGTGGTTAACTTGATAACTTTAACACATTTTAAATCATTTGTTTTTTATTACAACTTTAATGTTTTTTGACAATATTGTTCTAAAGATTTTATATTTTAAAACGCTCGACTATTACTTTTTACACTGTTTTTATTTTTTAAAACCAGAGCAACACAAAACACGTCTACTCTTGTTGGCTACAAATCTCTCTATTCGGTCTAGACTGACTATAAATTTCTTACTTGTTTCATATTTCTTATGAATATTATATATTTTATCTGTTTTTTTTTAAACTAAATAATCGAAGTGGGGTTTAAATCACTCAGTCACTGTGCGTGACTGTCTATGGAAAAAGTTTCAGATCGATCGGATGAGGGGAAGTGAGGTTTCAATCTCTCCGTGACTGTGCGTGACCCTGCGTGACTATACGTGACTACCCCAAAATTAATCTGTAGTCACAACAAAACTATAGGCCAAGTTTCAGATCAATTGGATAAAGGTGAAAGGGTTGCCCCACGATAGATAGAGAGATTGAATTAAAAGGAAGAGTTTAAAAATGGGTGGCTTTATAAATGCTTCCCATTGTATATATTAGTTTTTATACCCTATACCTGTTTGTGGTCAGGGCTAATGGGCTTGTGCTGATGTTTGTAACTACCAAAAATATTGGACCTTCACCTAATTTTTATTAATTTTTATTATACCGATCGACTTATAACTTTCTGAGTCCATTTAATCTGTCTGTCTGTGTATCCATGTAAACCATGTAATCAAGCTGTAGGACTCAAATATGAATATATTTTAATGAGATTTGGTATAGAATCTTTTGTCTAACATATAATGATCGGTATTGAAATTGGTGAAAACCGATACATGGTCAGATGTAGTCCTCATACAAGCCACCCCTATGAGATCGGTCAAATCGTGTTTCTGTATGTGTACTACACCCACTTATCCGTAAATCAGACGTCCATAATTTATTTATATATATGGGGGATTTCATGTCAAGTGCACCAACTTTTGAAACCGATGTCTTCCGATCGGGATGAAATTTGCACCAAGGTTAGTCCTATTGGATAGTAGTTTAGACACAATTTTTCAACAAGATCAGTCAAGAGCTCTCTCAGTTAGAGGGGATCAAATTTTGACATTTTGGCCAAACAGGTGTTTTTTCTCATCCATGTAACTTATTACCTATTGTTCTTAGAAAATTTTCTCCCAAAGAGTTTAGATAGCTATTTCCTCAATATTTCGGAAAAAAATACTTAAAAAAAAAAAAATGTAGACTTTTTTTTTGCTAAATTAAATCATTTTTTTGCCTTTTTTTTCAAAAAGGGCATTTTTTTTCATAAGAAAGCTTATGATTTTTCCTTTAAGAGCTTTTTGGTCGCTTAGTGGGATGGGAGTGGGATATCTTTCAAAATAAATGTTTTGTAACTCAAGACAACGGTTTTTCAATTTTTCACAAATGCACTATTTTGAATTTTCTCCTATTTGTGTCTAAAACCTTACAAATAAAACTTATACTGAGAAACTAGACAAACTAAACTTTCCGAAGGTATATAACATACCTAACTAAAATTTTATACCCTCGATACTGTAATACCCCAAATATGTTAACCTCAGGAAAAAATCGTTTTTTTTCTATAGAAATGTTGAAAAATTATTATTTTTTATTTATTTTTAATAATAATTAAATTAATGTATAATAATAATAATATTAAAAATAAAAAGATAAATAATTTATTAAAATTTAATATTAATTGCATTAGATCCATTTATATCATAACTGTTTTTATACTTAATTTATTGTAGCTGATGAAGTATTTAAGTCTTGTAAATTTTTAAATACCCAGTCTTTCATCCAGCTTTTTTGTCGCTCTTATTTACTGCTTTTTTTTGTCAATCCTTTCTTGGCGTTACTAGGTTCAGCTGTTGATTTCGCTACTGGTTTATTTGTTGTCCTTGGAAAGAAATCGCATTGAATAGAGGCAGAAAATTTTTTCAACTTGAGTCTTCCATCGACAAGCGGCATAAAAGCATGGTATTGAGCGGTGCCATCGATTGTTACCGCAGCATCGAATCTGCTCTTCAGTGTTTTCAATGTTTCCTGATGATCCTCTTTGCTACTAAAAACTATTTTAGTTTCTTTACAATAACTCTTTGCCCAATGGAATAAAGCAGTCGCATCTAAGATGCGATCTTGATGAGAGCACTGGAGGCTATACTTCGCTGCATTTCTTTTAAGGTTTGCTCCAATACCATCACATGCTCCTTTACCATGAGCAGTAGGATGAAAATGCCACTCAGCTGGCATTCCAAAATCTTTTTCATGGGCCATAAGATTTGCCAAGCTACTTTTGTTTTTAAAATGTTGACGAGCTCCGTCCGAAACATAGTATACCTTCTTTACTGTAAATTTAGATTTTAGAAATTTTAGTATTCTCTTCTGGTACTCATAAACTGCAACGTTATCATGTTTTAAATCGTCGGATATGATTGCCATACTTTTGTGTTCCAGTTTTTCATCTTTCATGTAGTAAATAACTACTGTGAATATAGTTGCTTGGTCGTTATTGAAGTGGAATGCTTGTATGGCATCCTGAAGAATATATTTATAGTTTTCTGCGAAATCATATGAAATAACGAATTCACCAGACTTCAAATGTATCTTCAAATCCTTGAAGAATGACCATTCCTCTTTGACTAAAAGTCATGGTTTCTCATGTTTAGCAATCCTGTACACATTTCTTCCACAAAATCATCCACATTTAAAATGATTGTTTTCAATGTGCATCTGTCAGTCTGAATCCAAGAATCAAATTTGACCTCCTCTATATGTTCTCGATCTAAAGAGTTGATTAAATTTTCTTTGATGAATGTGGTTTTCGGGCAATTGGTACATTCACCTAAGTGGCAAGAAGTTGTTGCATTAGGACACATAGTCAATTTAAGGCAATCGCGGTAATCATGTAAATCTTCTGCCGAATCATCTGTTAAATACTTTAAGTTGATTTCCTTCAACATCAGTTTAACATTTTCATGGTAAATGCAAACGCATACTGTGTGAGTTCCGCTGCTTTCTGCAAAAACGCAATGTTTTGGCCTCATTTGGGTTAATTTCGTGAAGCCAATTCTAACAGCCTCGTGTTCAGATTGAAATGTTGCAAATAACTCTTTCAGGTTACAGATAACCATTCTCTTCTGTTATGTTATGAAGATATGTTACATACCTTCGGAAAGATTAATTTGTCTAGTTTCTCAGTATAAGTTTTATTTGGAAGGTTTTACACACAAATAGGAAAAAATTCAAAATAGTGCATTTGTGATAAATTGAAAAACCGTTGTCTTGAGTTACAAAACATTTATTTTGATAGATATCCCACTCCCATCCCACTAAGCGACCAAAAAGCTCTTAAAGGAAAAATCCTAAGCTTTCTTATGGAAAAAAAAAATGTCCTTTTTGAAGCTATCTAAACTATTTGGGAGAAAATTTTCTAAGAACAATAGGTAATAAGTTACATGGATGAGAAAAAACACCTGTTTGGCCAAAATGTCAAATTTTGATCCCCTCTAACTCAGAGAGATCTGGACCGATCTTATTGAAAAATTGTGTCTAAACTACTATCCAATAGGACTAACCTTGGTGCAAATTTCATCCCGATCGGAAGACATCGGTTTCAAAAGTTGGTGCACTTGACATGAAACCTCCCATATGTATATAATATATAATTTTAACTAAAGACTTAAAAAAACATGGAAACTTTTTTTGGTTTTTCTCTTTCTGCAACTCAACTTATATCGTCTTATATGGCAAAATTAATTTATACTGAAAATAAAAAGTCAAATCTGCTTTCAGTACTAAAAAAAATTGAGCTAGACCCATCTCTTATTACACCAATCAACTCAGAACCACTTTTTGAGTCTGATACCACATATGTTTAGCGTAGTTAAACATCTCTAAATATTTCTAGTGTATAATATCCTTTTTTTTACAGTATTGCATGTAATTGGAATCGCTTTTAAGCTGCACACTTCCATTTTTCGCTTTATACCTGCAAAACTAAGGAAACAAGCTTCAAGATAAGCAAACAATGTAAAACGCCAGAAAAAAAATTTTGGGCTGAGAACGTCAAATCCATTAGAGGTTTTACTATACTGGCCTAGTACTTTCACCCGACTTGGAATTTCAGACACCGCAGAGAACGACCCCGAAAATATTCAACAGCGCAATAGGCGTGTCCTTCCTTCACTAGCTTAGCGGCATTTAGATCTTAGAATAACCCATATTTCTTCCGTTTACATATAAAAATAAAATTGATATATTTTACGTTCGAGGTACTATACACCGCCAAATGCATGCAAGACAAGTAACAGTGACGTTTAAGTGGTGTTGCGTTTAAGTGTGATATATATATCGCACCCGTACCGCTAAAGTGAGTGAACTCAAAATTTTTTAATTTTCGCTTTTTGCAAGAAAACGATACACAGTGGTCATATCTGTCCACTGTCAAAATCTTACATCAGTTTTTCTAGTCTTTGGCAAAAAAAAAAATACAGTTGTAATCCTCTTTGCGTTATAAGAGTAGCTTCTTTAGAATCCACTAAAAAGACATATTTTGAGTTGCACCCAAAAAATTTGTTATTTTTGATGATCACTGAAAAAATCTTGTATACTTATTATTCGCAATTTTTTACAATGAAATAACTGTTTTTACATTATATAGTAAATATTTAAAAAAAAACCGTTTTTTGCCTCTACTGAAAATTTGTAAATTTTGAGTTGACTCACTTTAGAGGTAAAGGTGCGATATATCAAAATTATAAAAATTTTAAATTAATATTATCTTTTCGTTAAATACAACTCCTTTAATAAACATAATATTTTACTTTTAGCCTTGCAGGAAACCAACAAATAATTTTAATCGCATTATAAATATAACTGACTTTTGGTGCTTATCAAGAAATATAAAATGTACATTTTCTGAGGTAACTGTTTTAAATTCATGAAATTTAAATTTTTTGTTAAGCCCTAAAAGCATGTTTAATCTAATACTGATTAACATCATGTGTTGAATTAAAAACCATTAGCAGAATGTGAAAAGAGTTACAAAATAACCGCACACATATTTATTAGAAAATTGAATTTTCTACGTTTTTCAAACACGTATACTTGAACACGAAATTTTTAAATATTAATAAGAATTTTAATAAAATATTTTGAATTACGAACTTTTTACCACTGACACATTGGCAAGTAAACCTGTCCTTCAAAAAACTTACGGAAAGCTTTTACATACATCTTTTTTTGTTTACACAAAGCAGAACAATGCGGTAGGAAACTATAGGTGCAAGGAAAAGTTTGCGTTCATTTCAAACTTGGGAACCCTTGAAACACGCAATGACGTACCGGTCTATTGCACCGATTTTTTTTTTATTATAATACAAACCTGTTTCTACAAAGTTTATTGGAACTAATTAATTTTTTTTTTGAAAACCATAATGAGTCCCGAAATCAAAGAAATCTGTGTAAAATTTAACTACCATCCATTAATTTCCGATGACAATAGCAGAAAAATATGAACTTCGAAATTAGTATGTATTGTACATATGGGAACGCTTTTTATTTTCAAATGAAAGCAAGCTTTACATTTTCGTTATTAAAGGAAAAAGATTAATTTGTGAAACTGCACTAAATAAAGAAAATCTTTTGCCAACGGTTAAACACGTTGAAGGTAGCATTAGGGTTTGGGGTTGTATGACAAAGAATGGGGTTGGTAAAGTCGTCTATATTTAATCTATAATGTATCAAACTGGCTATATAAAGATTTTAAAGCAAACTTAGAATAAACAACTCGGCTCCAAAAGCATATCTATCAACGCTGTGATTACTCTAAAATTCTAAAATTAATTGAAAATCCCCACCGGAATCACCCGGTCTTAAATATACATTACGATAGTTTAGTGTTGATTAGGTCGATGCCAAATCGGCTCATAGAGGTCCTAAAGCGCACAAGATATCCCGCAAGTTAACTTAAGCAATATTGAGTGTTTATTTAGTCTCTTTTTTGTACTCATATTTCGAATGAACGAATGCTATTTCTTATTAACTTTTTCTTTTTATACTGTATAATACGATGTGGTCAGGGTATAACGAATTTGTCCTTATAATTGTAGCTACATAAAATATTTGAACAACACCCTATAATTGAATCGTTTATTCCAAAAACCAGTAACCAACAAAATATTAAATATTGAGTTATTTGGCGATTACTGCTTTTTAAAGGTAAACACATAGTTTAATGCAAAAACAATGAAAAATTTTCCCCATGTGATGGTGAAGCAAAATCGAGAAATCTTTGTTTAGTGCAGAAAGAACTCAAGTGGCAGTTTCTATGAAGTTTTCTTTGACTTACTCAAAAACAATAATTTGTTGCTTGACTGGTTTTTGAAATAAACGGCTCAATTATACCAATCGAGTCAGAATCAATTTAGCGATATCCATCCTCCCGTCTGTCCGTCTGTATATGTTTGTATATCCATGTAAACCATGCAATCAAACTAAAAGTCGCAAATATAAATATATTTTAATGAAATTTGATATATATCATTTTACAGGCCATAGAACAAATGATGTTGAAATTGGTTGAAATCGATGCGTGTTTAGACTTAGTTTCCATACAAATAACCCCTATGAGATCCGCTTAAATTGGCATAAGTTCCAAATTATCATTGAGATCTCGGACAAATCTGGTTTGTGAATGTTTGATACGCCCGTTAATCAGTAGTTCAAAAATAAACAAAACTTTTGCACAGATTTTTCGCAAATCGAATTTGTAAATTTTTTCATTAAATAAATTTATTTACCAAATATGGTCAGGATCGGTCTATTTTTTGAGTTAGTAATATAGCATTCAAAATAATGCCACTCAATTTTGGTTTATGTGTATTTCCTACATTTATTTAGTTGGACCCAACCCCTTCAATTTCTTACTTGTTTTTTCGTTTTTTACCTGCATAAAATTTTCTAAAGAAAGTAAACCTTAAATTAAAAAAAAAAAATACTTAATATTTGCTTAACCTGTAGTTCTATACTAATATAATAAAAAGGTAGTGTGTGCTTGTTTGTCTGTTTATAAGAGGTAATCTTCGTAACTACTCATCTGATTTAAAAAATTTTGGTTCCAATATTTAAAAGGTACTTAAGGATGGACATATACGTATACATAAACCTTTTTAATATTTTTAGTGGGCGTGGCACCTCCCACATAAAGTGAACTTTTAGTATCATATATATTGAGTACAATAACAGAGAGATCTTTACAAATTTGTTTGATATCACCAATTATTTATGTTAGCAGCCATGCCGAAAACGGGCAGTAATAATTCAATATTTTATATCTCGAGTTCTATGACAGAGACAGTTTCGCCAATTTGTCTGATGTCCCCTATTATTAATGTAAGTAGTCAAACAAAAATGGCAGTATCAGCACAATGGGCGTGGCACCTTCCATACATAGAATATATAATATGCCATATATCTGGAGTACTGAATTTTGAGAGCCTTAAGACTTTGCGTGAACCCATAAGTTATTCATTTGATTAGTCGACCAAAAAATGGGCATGATCGAAGCAGTGGGTGTGGCACCGCCCATACAAAGTAAATATATATTATCATATAACTGGGGTACTATAAAAGGGAAAGCCTTGCCACTTTGCACTCGGAAAAATTTGATAATTGTTGCAGCGAATTAAGAAACAAAAAATATTATATATCAGCAAGCATTGGAAAAAAATATTAACTAAATAAAATAAAATATCTTAGTTGCATAATACAAACTTCGTAGGAAAAATGGGTTATGAAATAAAACATGACAACAAGTTTCGATAGGTCGTAGCGAAGCGCGACAGGGCATACTAGTAATTAATATAACTTGAAACATTCCAAAGGTTTGGCTAGATAGAATAATTAATATTACTTTAAATAATTCAAATAAATTAAATAATTCAAATAATTTTAAAATTGTGAAATATTCAAAACATATAAATTAGTTTAAATAAATTAAATTTAATTCATTCCGTCAATTCGATTAATTGGAATAGTAAAATTAATTAAAACAGTTCAAATAATTCAAACAATTAAATAACTCAAATAAATCAAATGAAATGAATATCTCAAATAAATTAAATTTTTGAAATAATTCGAATAATTGAAATAAATACAAAATTTTCAATAAAAAAGTTAATTCAAATTACTTATTTAATTGACATATTTCAAATAATGAAACTGTACAAACATTTTGTGTAAACTAATTAATCTATAATGTTAATAGGCAAGGCTTTTCCTTGTGGCCGATTTTATGGTTTTAGTTGTCAACCGATTTTGACAAACAATACACCATTTGAAAATTATCTCCTTTTAGCTGTCCAACATATTTACAGATTTTCCCCATCTGGAACATTTTTTTGGAGTACAAGTCATTTAAAGCTGTCACTAGCACATACATATTTAAGCTTCAAATAAAATACTATAAAATGCTGTGTGTGTGCTTATTAAATTTGTGGCGAATTGTGAACTGGCTAAAATTGATTAACATAACTATAGGCTCTTATAAAATTATTTATTAATAAATGTGTGTGTTCTACAAATATTTATAATAAAATTTAATGAATTTTATTTAAAAATTCTCAATTTAATGGATTTTAGTTTCATATTCATAATATCTTATATAGATAGATTAAAAAAATATTGAACGAGAAACATTTAATAAAAAAAATTAAATTTCTTAGAATGTACACTAAAATTTCAAAGGCTGGGCTCTGCTTATTTTTTTTTTTGGTATTGTGACAGTTTTAATTTAGTATTTCTAGCAAGTGTATATTATATTGTGAAAGTGAAACAGATATTGCAGTTTTATATTTTTTTGCATTTTTTGCAATGGTAAATATATTGAAAAAAATTTCTCTGTTTTTTTTATAACAATTTATATACTTACAAATTTTTTAGAAGCGAACGTTCGCCAACATATACAAATGATGATAAAGATTTAGAACAGGCAGTACAACGAAATGGGGTGTAACAGTTCTCATTTGCTGAGTAAAACTTTTTAACTATTCGTCATTAAAACTCAAAAAAATCTATTTGTTGCGATTTTTCAAGCAAAACGTAAAGCGAGAGAATTTCTAACAAAGCATTTGAGCCTCGGATCTATATATAATCTGGATCTGGATATGTAAATGTGAATCTTGTTTCGATATCGACTCATACTGTGAAAAGACGTAATGATTTTAGGCCGTTCGTTATTCTGGATATATACAAATATATATATATATATATACATATATATATATATATAAAATTTATAAAATTTACAAAGTAAAAAATAAATTGCAAATTAGATAAAAGTTCACGAAGAACAAAGGGCATCAACAAATTCTCTCCACTTTACGGGATCATGAGCTAGGATCTTTGTTTGGTTCCAAGTCAAATTACGATATTTTCATTCGTTTTTCATCATTCTTGTCCTTGTGTTTCGGGGCCTACCAGGATTTCTATGGCCCTGGAGATTCCAGTCCAGTGCATGTCTTACGATTTCGTTAGGTGGCCTTCTCAGAATGTGACCTATCCATGTCCATTTGCGCCTGCAAATTTGTGATTCAATTGGTTTACAGTTGGCCATCAAGAGCAATTGTTCATTGGTTACCCAGTTCGGCCAGAAAATTCGCAGAACTGGTTTCAGGCACTTATTGCAGAAGGATTGCAATTTCCCCCGTGTAGATTGCACTGTACTCCAGGTGGTGCAACCATACAACGGTACCGATTTGACACTACATTTGAAGGTTTTTAGTTTTGTGGTAGTGGTTATATTGTTCGCTCTCCATATACTGTGCCGGGAATTGAATGCGGTCCGTGCTTTGTTGATTCTATCGGTAATATCGGCACTGTAGCCTCCGTCTTTGCAAATTGTGCTGCCGAGATATGTTGCCCTTGGAGTATAAGGGGTGTCGTATTGCTAGTGCCAATCCGCATCAGTTTTGTTTTCTTTACATTTATTTTGAGGCCAACTTTATTGGCATAAATTGATAAGTGGTGAATCTTCTGCGCTATTTCATCGAAGCGGTGTGCAAAAAAGGCAAATATCGTCCGAGTAGGTGATATCATGGAGGAACTCACCCATGTTGCGTCGGATGCCATATGGCGCTTCGGAGTTTGTTTGCTGAAATACGCAATCCAACAGCAATAGAAATAATGTGGGAGACAAAACACAGCCTTGTTAAACTCCTGTGTTGAGCACGAATGGTTGGCTTTGTTCCCCTTTGTATTGTACTTGTATTGCATTTGGCATCAATATATAGCTCGCGGATAAGGTTGATTATTTTCGGCGGGATTCCCTTGCTACGCAGAGCATCCCATAGTGCCGGTCTGGATACCGTGTCGAAATCTACAAATAATAGATAAAGGCTGCTCTTGTATCCGATCGATTGCTCGATGATAATGCGCGTTGTGTTAATATGGTCAACACATGATCTTCCCGGCCTGAAATCGGCTTGTTCTTTCCGTAGAATGGTTTCTACAACTGGTGACATTCGCTGTAGAATCAGGGAAGTTAGCAATTTGTTGACTGCATTCAATAACGTGATGCCTCTACTGTTACTGCCTTAGAGCCCCTTCTTCGGCATTGTCACTATCATGCCCTTCTTCCAGCTGTTCAGGCTGGACTCTTGTTCCCATATTTTCCTAATTATGGATATCAAAGCTTCGGAAATGGGTTCAGCACCATATTTCAGTAGTTCTGAAGGATCGTTATCAGGCCCGGGCGCTTTCGAGTTCTTCAGGTTTGATAGTGCGTGCAGTACTTCAGCAGAAGTAGGTGTTATAGTGGAAATATCTCTTCCTTAAATCTAGGTATCAATAGTTGTTATGAAGCAAGCTCGTTGATGGAAACTTCATAAAAAAACATCAGTTTTTTGAAAAGAGATTTCAAAGAGGACTACCGGCAAAGATATTTGATTTTTTACAAGCTTATGGCATTTAATGAAGTAATTGTACTAATGTCTAAGCAGATGGAGCTATTGCTATAGCGGGTAGTAAAAGTCAAAGCGATAAAAGATACCAATAAAATCACACATTGCTACATACATTGGCAGCAGTCGTCCGAAACCTACCAAAAGAAACATCTCGAACGATGAATGAGAGTATCAAAATAGTCAATATCAATCCTTTTTATATTATACAGAGGACCGCTGGATATCACGGAGAAAAGTCATGGGCCCAAGGTCAAACTTGAATGAACTAAATAACAAACAAGTAAGAAAACTGTAGTCCATCTAGATCGACATTTGGTGAGGTTTTGAAAAAACATATAAAAAGCAAATTTGAGATAAATCTGTGCAACATTTTTGTTTTTAATAGGTATAGATGAAGATAGGGAAGCTGCTTTATATGTGGGCTATGACTAAGAATTGTCCTATAGGGATTATTTTTGGACTACTGATTAATGGATATAATAAACACATACAAACACTATTTGACCGAGATCTATATGATAATCTGGCTGTTATGACAATTTAAATCGATCACATACGGGTTATTTTTATGTGAGCTAGGTCTAAAAATGCACCGGTATTCACCCATTTCAATAGAGTTCATCGTATGGCTGATAAAAGCTCACCGACCGAATTTAATCAAAACTTATTCATATGTGCGACCTGCAGTTTGATTTAAATGTTTACATGGACACACACACATGCGGACAGATGGAGGGACGAACGGACGGACATCGCTAATCATAATCAGAATCTACAGACATTATCACAAATTGGTTATACCCTAATCACATAGTGGTATATGACATAGCTTTAAGTCAGGAGTAAAGAGTGAATTGACGTGCTCAGATAAATGAGGCGTGTTCAAAAAAAAAAAAAAACGATCAAGACCATTCAGGTCAATTTCAAAAATATTTAGCATTGCTGAGTACTTCATTCATACACTAAATACGTATAGATTTAATTGGATTCGAAAACTTTTTAATTCAGCGTGGCGTGCTGATTTCAATAAAGAGACGAAAGAGGGGATGTACTTGGATTTATCTATATCGTAAGTGAAAGGAAAGACCTCAGCAAAAAGTTTATTCCACATACGACTTGTGCACCTAATAAAAGAATTTCCATGGAAATGAGACCACAAATAGATCTGGTCTTCTTGATGGGCAGGTAGTGTGAAAGAAAAACACGGGCTCTAGGCACGAGTTCAGTTATCTCAGCAGAACACCATCCATTGTAAAGGTACAGTTTAACATACCAAATATTTCGACGATATTCCAGTGTGTCAAGAGAGTTACTTGCAGTACATTCATTGATAAGAATCATCGCCCTCCTTTACACATGGTCAAAATAGACTGTGGAGGCCCTGCCCATGCATGGTGCTTGTACCACATTTTTGGTGGGATGTAAGTGGTATAAATAACAAAGAGATCGGATGAAGTGAGGTATTTTTAGACTATCGATTAAAGGGTGTAATAAAATCAAATATGCCAAGTTTGACTTATATCTAAAACATCATAGAAAGTGAATATGAGCCTATCGGTATAATAAAAGGTGCGCCTGGAATAAATATTATTGGTACCGAGAGTGAAATCGTTGAACGAGCAAAAAACCTGGTGTTATCTTTGATAAAACACTGACTTGGTCAGACTATGTTGCAGCTGCCTGTGGTAAAACTTATTCGATGTTACGAACACTTTGGCCTACCCAATATTGTACTCCACTTAATATGTATACGCTTGCTACTTGTAAAGGCATACATAATGCCAACATTGCTATATGCATGTGAAATATTTGCAAGTTGCGATACTAAAAGTTAGGTTAGGTTAGGTTAGAAGTGGCTGCTATAAGATATCTTATTTTTTACACAAATTGCGATTGCGTTTTAGTAGGCCTCGGAGAATTAAAAATTAAGTTCAGTTTCGGCATCATACTCTGGCATCTGAATGATAGTTTTTCATATATGCAGCACCTCTTTGGAATGGTTTACATTCTACAATTGAAGGAATCAGCAACGGCTCATTGAAAAAAAAAAACAGCACAACTATACATTTAGAAAATTTGTATTTTTTAAAATACATATACATATACTAAAATATACATTGAAAATTTTTTACCATATATTTATTATTGGCTTTTTCAATTCAATATGTATTATTTTTACATAAATCAATGTTATTTTTTAATTTTTAATGTTGTCAGAGTAATTTTAAGTTTATGGTAAATAAAACTTCACCTGTCCTAATTTGAAGATTTCATGTCTTGTTGAGCAGGATACCAAATTTAAATAAATAAATTAATAGGATATATAGCTTTTCTTGCTTGCAACTTGGTATTTATCGTAAATTTGTCGAATAGTAGTAAGTTAATACTAAGATTTTTGCTTAGATATTAATTAAAAAAATTAACAAAAAGTAGTAGAGAAAAGATCTTTCCTTGCCGTTCCTTTTGCGTGTTTTCATGGGAGACTATAAGCAGTTTTTTTTTTTTTTTTGGCTTATGAATTATTATATACGATTTAAATTGGAAATTGCTGCTTGACTATTGGAATTGATAAAGATGTTTAGCTATTTGCTTATTTTCCCCAAACATTGAGTAGAGCGAATTAATAATCTTATTTTATATGTTCATTCATAATATTTATTTTCCTATTAATAATATTTTTCTAATTGTTCTCTTTACGAAAATAATAATTTACCTAAATTTAACTAAAAGTAAATATCATATCTTTATATTTGGCTTTAGTATTTTAAACTGTATCCCGTAACAACGTAATTGTCGCTATAGTCATTGTCTACATCCTCATCACCATAGGCCCTTTTGTGTTACAGTATAACCGTTCCTCATCTTTGACCGTCTTACCATTATATCAAAGAAATAGATTTTACTTTTGTTTTTGTTGTATGTTTATGATATTTTGATGAAATGCTTAAGGGTTCATTTGTTTTTCCTTTTTCATATTTGTTTTCCATGGCTATATTTTATTTCCATCTTTGTTCTGTTAAACTAAAGTCAAATTGTTCGTGAAAGACGAACATTTATTTAGGCTGTCTTATCGGCAAATGTTGCCTTTTGACAGCATCAAACGGAAACAAAATATTTTCAATAATCCATATACATATATAAATATACGTATATAAATATATATGTATATTGAATATTTCCTCAAGCTGATCACTTTTTCAATAGAAATATAAAATGTGATACATAAATAAATACATATTAAAGGTGCTATTAAATAAAAAGAAGACAAAAGTTAACTATTTGTAACTTTGGTTTAAAATCAAACGAAAATAAGGTTTTTTGACCTTTTTAAATTTATGAATAAAAAAATTGGAACTTGCTGAAGTGGTATAGATTAAATGCGTTTAACTGTAAAGTTTTTGAGTCGTGGTTTTATTTAACAGGTATTCAGATGTCCTTTTTTGAAATATTTAGATATTTAAAAACTGCTGTTATAACCTATAATAGTACACACCACAACAAAATATTAAAAATGTTATATCAAAAAAAAAAAAAAAAACATAAATATATATATATGTATATCTATACATATATATATTAAGGTGACCCTTCATTATATAGAGCTGTATGCAGTTTGTAAGGAATTTTAGCACAAAATTTTCATATATTTCTTAAAGAAAAAAAAAACACAAAAGTACCTTTCAGTGCAACAGTAGCAATCAGCTGTTTTCTGCCAATTATTAAGAATTGTGAAATTGAAATTGAAAACAACCATGTTTGCAACTGAAAAAGAGCTTCTAATTTTTTAAGCTTATTACAAGTTGTTTATGTTTACCTCTCCTGTCAAAATTCCGTTCAGAAAGAACGAAAAATTTGATATTCCTGCTCGAAGCCTGGGTTGCCTACCTTTATTTACGTCAAAAAAAGTAGTAAAAACAATGCTACTTTTTTAAAAAGCTGCAGACTAACAACAGAAATTTTTAGACAGGAAAATTCCTTAAGCATTTCTGAAGCGTTTTTTTATATGAAGTTTTTGATTCCTTAGCAAGCTGCATACAGCTCTTATGGAGCAAATAAAAAGTGTTCAAACTCTCGGTCTCACCCCATGGAAATACGCGAATAGCAAAGAAATGTGAAAAACAAAGTCTTGGGCCAATCAAAAAACATTTTATCGTGCCTCAACGCGATTGAAAATTTCAAGTGTGTTTGTATGGGAAAAATATGAATTTTTTTCATTCTATAGTTAATTTTTCCGACAAGTTGTTATATAATTCGGTATCGGTATTAAATTATCCTTTCAAAACGCTATAAAACTTCAAAATCGAATAAAACCTCGCCAAGAAGTAGCAAATGCCAAAGACCATTTTTGTGTCAAAAAAAAAAACTTGGTCATGATTTGATGGAATTTTTTAAACTTCGAGAAATTGATTAAAGTCACAATTTTTTTTGGTCTCTATATTTGTAAGGACTATTCGCATATTTCTAGGGGGTGAGACCGAGAGTTTGAACACTTTTTTTTATTAAGGGCCACCCTAATATACATATATGTGTATATTAATTTCAAACTTTGTTTCCTTGATAATAATTTTGATTCCACTACGAAATGGGTGGCAAATATGGTCTTAGTTGGAAAGAAATCATGCATAGGTGTTGGTTTCATCAGACGTACAAAATTACAGTCAGTAACTGACTGATTTTCTATACAAATAGGCGATAACTCAATGTGTGAAAGCACCTCGATGTGAAAAGCTTATCACCGTCTTGGAACTCCAGTCCCTTATGCTCCTTGGGGCAGTAATACCCTTTGGTTATTCATAAAAGAGTAAAGGATAATGGTAATTTTTCCATTCCAAGTCTTCTAAAAAATGACTAAACAACGAACACTTGTCAAAACTGATTGCTTTAGGCATTGGTAACTACTTTTATCGATTTATGGGGTCACGTCCAAATGGTTTCAGTTAAATGTGTACCTTCAGGCTCTGTTTCTCCCCCTTTCCATGTTTTTTTATGACCGTGGGCATCAAACTACTACTATATTTGTTATTCATATTCTATTGGAAGATTGGCGACATAAGCGACATATGAATGGCACATTCAATCATGACTTTTTGGTTACATACAGGTGGGGTTGAGCGGATAAGGTGAACGTTAATAGTTGAAATCCCAATGATGGTAATTGACGGACCCTGGTGCCCGCCTGTGTCTGTAGATGTTATAGACACTGATGCATCGACATGAAAATTGAGTGTGTGGTCCGTTAAAATATTTTTAAATTATCAAAAGAAGCTTTCAAGTACTTAGGATTTATAAATTGGTCATAGTCCCCATATAAAGCTGATTCACGTTCCTTACCTAAATCCATCAAGATAATAAGATTTTTTAAGAAAACAAAATTACTTTATTAAGTATGGTGATGATTTGTAAATCCTTTGATCTAATCACCATATAAAAATAACACCAAATCTGAACTTTTTCATATCTGCATGCCAAAAGTTAATAATGATGTCAATCAAATTTGTTATATGCTGATAAGCTCAGCTAAAATGGATCTAACACTTTTTTCGAAACTCATGCTATATGCTACCGTATAGTTAGCCTAAATGACCAAAAATTTCATACTTGTTTTGTTTTTGGTAAATGACAACTAATAAGAATATTTGTGCCTTCTTTATAATTAATTTAACAATGGACAGCTTAGTTTAAACGGGTGATCGTGATATGACTGCGTTGCACTTTGCCAGAGTTTATAAACTAAACCATGATATCGTATGAGCAGATTGGTGAGACTATGGTCGTATCAATTCTGCGGCTACATAGCATGTTCCAAAATCTTATGTTCAAATAAGTGACCATAAAAACTCGGATGTGTCGCTTTCGAATGATTGTTCGAAGATGTCAAATCAATTACGATCCACATAATTCAAAATACTGAAGAAGTTTTGGACTCCACGTAGCAAATGAGGGCCAGATCTGCGGAAATTGATCAGAGGAAAGAGAACTATGATATGGGAATGAAAATTTAAAAAACTGAATTCAACATTTAAAAATACTCTTTTAAGAAAAAAATACTGTCTTCAGAAATATTATTTCTTAAGAAAAGTTAAGTTTTAAGAAAACGTTTTTGATGTGTGAACTCTGTACGCGCAGGGGGGTAAAAATCTATTACACAATACAATTACAAAAACAGCGTAAGATGTAAGACGTAAGACAAAATCGGTGTGACTTATGTTTGTATTGGTAATAAAATTACGATAAGTAATAACCTTTTTATCGCTGTTTCCTGCATTATATTTCTTCACTTTTTATAAACATTTATAATTAATATCCTCAATCATTTAAAAGTATTTTTAACGTAATAATTTATTCCATATAAATAACACAATTATCACTGCATTAAATTAAAAATTAAAAATTAAATATTAAAAATTAAAAATTAAAAATTAAAAATTAAAAATTAAAAATTAAAAATTAAAAATTAAAAATTAAAAATTAAAAATTAAAAATTAAAAATTAAAAATTAAAAATTAAAAATTAAAAATTAAAAATTAAAAATTAAAAATTAAAAATTAAAAATTAAAAATTAAAAATTAAAAATTAAAAATTAAAAATTAAAAATTAAAAATTAAAAATTAAAAATTAAAAATTAAAAATTAAAAATTAAAAATTAAAAATTAAAAATTAAAAATTAAAAATTAAAAATTAAAAATTAAAAATTAAAAATTAAAAATTAAAAATTAAAAATTAAAAATTAAAAATTAAAAATTAAAAGTTAAAAATTAAAAATTAAAAATTAAAAATTAAAAATTAAAAATTAAAAATTAAAAATTAAAAATTAAAAATTAAAAATTAAAAATTAAAAAATAAAAATTAAAAATTAAAAATTAGAAATTAAAAATTAAAAATTAAAAATTAAAAATTAAAAATTAAAAATTAAAAATTAAAAATTAAAAATTAAAAATTAAAAATTAAAAATTAAAAATTAAAAATTAAAAATTAAAAATTAAAAATTAAAAATTAAAAATTAAAAATTAAAAATTAAAAATTAAAAATTAAAAATTAAAAATTAAGAATTAAAAATTAAAAATTAAAAATTAAAAATTAAAAATTAAAAATTAAAAATTAAAAATTAAATATTAAAAATTAAAAATTAAAAATTAAAAATTAAAAATTAAAAATTAAAAATTAAAAATTAAAAATTAAAAATTAAAAATTAAAAATTAAAAATTAAAAATTAAAAATTAAAAATTAAAAATTAAAAATTAAAAATTAAAAATTAAAAATTAAAAATTAAAAATTAAAAATTAAAAATTAAAAATTAAAAATTAAAAATTAAAAATTAAAAATTAAAAATTAAAAATTAAAAATTAAAAATTAAAAATTAAAAATTAAAAATTAAAAATTAAAAATTAAAAATTAAAAATTAAAAATTAAAAATTAAAAATTAAAAATTAAAAATTAAAAATTAAAAATTAAAAATTAAAAATTAAAAATTAAAAATTAAAAATTAAAAATTAAAAATTAAAAATTAAAAATTAAAAATTAAAAATTAAAAATTAAAAATTAAAAATTAAGAATTAAAAATTAAAAATTAAAAATTAAAAATTAAAAATTAAAAATTAAAAATTAAAAATTAAAAATTGGCCGGTTTAAATAATAAATATTTTTATATTAGCAGAGCCACTGCTGTTGTTTGCTTTAAGTGATACGTAGATGACGCTTTCTGTTTGATTTTAAAAAACTACCATAAGAAAATCTTTAGTTACTTGATGTCTACACATCACCCCTGTGATCGGACTCACATGATTTCTTTTATGGAAAAGAAAAAAAAAATTTTTGTAATGAGCCACTTTTTCAACAAAAGGTACTTTTCTTTCAGAAAAGGTAATTGTTAAAATAGGTTATATTTAGAAAGAAATGAAACTCTTTTAAGAAACATATTTATACCTAGTTATTCACGATTAATTTATTTCTTAACCTTCATCTCACCCTCAAAAAAGCTTACGTTGTTAACACTCGTGTGTCGTTTTCCACACATACGCGATGTCTACATATTTTGCGCCAGCAACATATTATTCGAAATCATGATTTACCATCCATTACTTATATTTTTATATTTTGTTACCTGGTACATCAAATTAGATTCTCTTCAACACATTTTTAACAAATATCACGGTATTAGTATGGTTACATACACCTTAATGGCAGAAACAGCACATCGTTTTATATACATTGTTCTTAATTTTCGACATCTCGTAATAACATATGTGACATGTAGCTTTTTCTTTGATTCTCGGAGGAACACATTTTGATCTTTTTGGAGGAACGTCGAATGATACTGATGAGTGCTCTCCAGATTCTGAAGGTTGACGAAACGTTGAAGATGTAGACTGGGTTATTGAGCAACTGGGCTCCCCCACTGATTCATTTTGTAAATTGTTGCTAATGCAAGAGAAATTCCAAACTCACACAAGAAAACTCGTCTCTTTGTTTGTTTGCCAATTTGGGTCCCCATCTTTGAATATAATCAACGCTTTTAGAGCTGAGACATCGATCATATTTGTGAAAACTGTTAACGGCCATCGATTAGTCTTTCTTTAGAACTGTAACAAGACAACATTTGCCAAATGTATCCACGCCACCTATAATAGGTAGTGATCAATGAAATAAAAATTAAAATATAAATCATTGAAACGAATTCTTGGTTTTAGTATAATATTGACTGATTATTGGCGGCTTTTTCCATAAGATTCTAAATACATTATTCGAGGCATGTATGGTGCTATGCAGTACTACACAATTTTCTTTTCTGCCGATATATGATACGAGTGTTGTGTTTTCGGTAAATGGAAATTTTGAATGGAACAACGGAACTTTTTGCATTCCAAAAGTTGTGGTAGGATGGTTCTTTTGTATTTGCGCATTATACCGACCATTGTTAGCGCTTGGTATAACAACTTTTGATCAAGTTCATAAGATGGGAAAAAGTTGTCCGTTGTTATGTTATGACTCTTCTCTCTGCGATCAAAATTCGAAGCCACACATTCACCCTGATTTTTTCAGCTTAACCACCAACTGGTTTACCCAAATATGGTTGAATTTTTCAAACGTAATAAATTCAGAGCAAACTAACAGCCATATCGTACAGGCTTAGAAGAGATATATTGTCGAAACTTGCATCTTCTACGAAAACCTAGCAATTGGTCGTCAACAGTAACATGTTAAGATGGATTACAACAATCAGCTAATAGTTCAGAACATTTGTCGAATATTTCACGAATTGCAGCAAATTCGTCCGTAAAGCTTCTTTGATTTCTGATTATAATGTTATGGATCCGAATAATACTATTCATGTATTGAAATGCCTCGATCGACAATATAGCTCTAACTATGCGATGTCCATATTCACCATCAAATAAATCCAAGATTGTCTCATTCTTTCATCTAAATTATTACAATTATATCTAAAACATTAGATTTGTTAGAAACATAGACCTGTAAAGTCCACCCAAAATAGGAACACCGATATATGCATGTAACAAGTTTGAGTCGATTTTGGTATATCTGTCACAGCATTTTGCCTTTGCATATACATTTGATCACTTCAGAATAACATTATCTATTGTCTGTATTGTACAATAGGTATACAGTTTGTCAGCACTTCAATAGGAATGGACATTATGTTCCTAGTGCAAAATATATATAAATTACATATGTGTGGAAAACCACACACCAGGGTAAGAAACGTCACTTTTTAAATATCTCGCTGCAAAAATATATTTTTTAATCAATTAATGTGTTTTCTGTACAAATTTATTGCGACAGGAAAAGTCAAGAAGTTTCATGAACATCGCTTAATTATTATTTTTTTATGTACAAAATATTTTTATATTGTGTGGTTTTCCACACAAGGGTGAGATGAAGGTTAAAAAATGTTTTAAGAAATTTTATATTTTGAAATGGTACCTTTTTAAGCAAAAGTAGTTTTGCAGAATATATAAATGTTTAAGAAAAAGTATTTTGTTAAAAAAGGTGCATTTTAAGAAAAGATATTTTTTTAAGAATGGTAAAGAGATACTTTTTTAAGAAATATACTTTTTGAAAAGATACATTTCAAGAAAAGTCACTTTTTAAGAAAAGACGCTTTTTATAAAATGGTAATTTTTTTTAAGAAAATTTACTTTTGTAAGAGAGATGCGTTTTGAACAAATGGTTTTTTTTTAAGAAAAGAAGATTTTTTTAAGAGAATATACTTTTTTTAAGTAAAGCTACTCTTTAAGACAATTTATTTTTTTTATAAAAATCTACTTCTACAAGATAATATATTTTTTAAGAAATGTTGATTTTATGAGAAAAGCTACTTTTTTAATAACATGTACTTTTTTTAAAAATATACTCTCTTAAGTAAGGATTTTTTCTAAAAAGATAATTTTTTAAGAAAATGTAATAATTTTAAAGAAATATCCTTTATAAGAAAGGTGCATTTGCAAAAAATTTACTTTTCAAGAGAGGGCACTATTTGAAAAAGAAAATGTATTTTTGTAAGAAATGTTTTTTTAAGAAAACTTAGTTCTTTAAGAGAACGTACCTTTTTAAGGTGGTTTTTTAAAAAAAGGTTCTTTCAATAAGAAAAGGTTTTTTTTAAGAAAAGGTGCTTTTTTAAGAAAATTTACTTTTTTAATATAAGGTGATTTTTTAAGAAAAGTTTTTTTTCCATAATAAGGTTCTTTTTTATGAAGATGTACTTTTTAGAAAAAAACTATTTTTTATGAATTTTACTTTTTTTAGAAAATGTACTTTTTAAGAAAAGGTACATGAAGAAAGGCTAATTTTTGGGATAAAGTACTTTTGAAGAAAAATAAATTTTGAGAAAAGTTATATATTAAGGAATGGTATATTCAAAAAAAGCCACTTTAAAAAAAGTAAATTTTTTAGAAAATGTATTTTCGAGGAAACTGTACTTTTTTAAGAATATATACCTGTTAAAGAAAATTTACTTTTTAAGAAAGGGGCTTTTTTAAGAAAAAGTTAATTTTAAAGGAAATTTTTTTCTAGGAGATGGTACTTTCTAAGAAAATTTATTTTCTTAAAAAATTATACTTTTTTAAAAAAATATGGCTTTTTAGGAAAAGGTACTATTTTAATAAATTGAATTGTTTTAAGTAAGCGTACTTTTTAAGAAGAAGTTTTTCTAATTTATCTGAAGGTAGTTATTATTTAAATAGTTAAACGTACAAGTGATAATTTTAAAATTTGATGTTAATCACATGCCGTACTTGAGTCACAGTGTCTGCGGAAGACATTAAATCCAACCATTTTGACTGGATGTTATGGCTAAGTTCATGACTAAACAAAACTCTTAAAACTGATTTAAAATGAATTGTGTATTGTTGAAAAATATAATATGGAACAAATGTGAGAATGATTTTCATCCCTTTGTATTTTTTGTACATTTTCTTTCTAAAGTCATATTTTGTTTTAACATCGTATTGTCGTTTTATTTGATTTAATCACCCATTATGTTTGTTAGAGCCGTACATTGTTTTTTTAGTTCTTTGTTTGTTGTTGTGGCTTTATTATATTCATCGTGTTTGGTAACACCGACAAACACCAAATAATTTACAGCAGTGACACTTATTGCTGCTGATGATAAAATTGTTGTTCTAACATTATTGTTATTAATGCTTTTTATGTCTTTTCATCGCTGTAGTTGTTGTACTAACATGATGCTACTCTTCATAACACAGCATTTCATTGGGATATTTTATGCTTTATGTCCAGCATCGTGGAATGTTTGTTACAACTGTCTGCTAGCCTGCTGTTTCCTCGCATCCGATTTCCATTGTACTTGAGTTTTCTTTTAACTGTACATGGGTTTTGAATTTTGTTGGCTTTGAAGATAAAGGAATTATAGTTATGTAGGTACTTGTTGTTTATGGAGGCACTTTCAACGCTATATTGTTTTTTTTTTAAAGGTATTGTTATGATTTCTTATTTGCTTTGAGTAAAAGTTATGTTTTTCACTATAACCTCGATAGTAATTAAGTCATCCACATGGATAAAATCATGTTTATTGTGCACGACTGCTGGTACTTAGTATGTCATACTTATAATAAAAAGATTTTTATCGATACAACTAAAAATAGGAGTGATTATTACGATATTATACTAGAGAAGTAAATTTAAGCAAGCGCAAGTGGCGCATCTTTATAAATAAAGAGGGAGTTCATGATATTCAATTATTTCAGCATTTGTTTCTTAAGATCTGATCTGTTGGCTCGTATTGGCAACTGTTTCGATCGATTATACTCTAGATCATAAATTATGCCAGATTTTATCGAAAGCTCCTTGTCTAAAGCTCCAGATAAAAGATTCACATTATCTTGTTAATTAGAATACTTTTAAGATCGCATTTCGTGACGGAGAATATTTTAAAACACTGTTTTCTATTAACAATATAACACTGCATATGCCTATGCTCTAAGATTGCTCAGAAATTCGTATACCCCAAGAACATATTCCTGCCGTATAAATAATATAATCTTATATATAAAAAGTTTGGTCTGTTTGTTTGTTTGTGGTTTATAGGAAACTGCACCACTGGACCGATCGTGTTGAAATTTTACAGCAGGTAACTGCCTAACCCGAAGGAACAATAGGCTATATTACTTTTGGATTTTTAATTGGGCGTGACACCTCCCGTATAAAGTGAATTTTTAACATCTAATTTTAACATATAATATCTGGAGTTTTGCGACAGCAAGAGTTCTGAAACTATGTACATTGTACACGTACATACATATGAAACTAATTTGATGTGTCGCGGGAAATATGGGCTGGATTGGACCAATTTAGGTGTCGAAAGTAAATATAAAATATCATATAACTGGAATACTATAATAGAAAAAGCTTTGGGACTTTGCCCGAGTACATGATAATTTGATACAAAAAAATAAACAAAAAAAATTTGAAGTGCTATGAAAATTACAGTCTTGAAACTTTTGACATAAATATTAATAATTACCTTTGTGATCAAAAATTGCCAAAATCAAAATTGCAAAAAAGAAAAATTGACAAAACCAAAAATTGCCATCAATTTTATCATATAAAAATTTAAGTATTTCAATGATGCTGTCATTGCAATAGAAAATTGGTGACCAGTCAACAGACGCAAAAAAATCATTTAATGATGGATAATTACCTTTTAAGAAATTGTAAGATTTGGTACCACAAGGAGCCTCTTTTTCGAAAACATAAAATTCAAAATCTATCACCATTGCTTTGTGATGCGCAGTGTTACAAGATGTTCTTAATATGTTTGATACTAAAAACAAATCAATAATTCTTCCAATATCATTTTTAAAGTAGTTAATTTGATTGAAATCGTGAGAAAAGAAAAAGCTAATTACATCTTCATCAATATCATTTTTCATATTAAATGGCAAAGGGGTATTATCTTCAAATATCCAAGTTAAATTTTTTAGATTAAAATCACCCAAAACTATAGCTTCTTGGTTATTTGAATATAAATTTACAACATAATATTATATAAATATTTTTGATAAATATCACTAGTACTTGAATGAGGTATATACGGTATGCATTAGAAAATGTGACTTCAACACATAGTTTCTCAATATCGCCAATATAATTTAAAGACACTAAACGGCTGGAAATGTCACCTCTTACTGCCAACAGCACACCGGCACCCTTTTTAGGCCCATCAGGTAAAAAACATCTATCACAACGGTAGACTTTATAATATTCATCAAAGAATTCAGCACTATTTATTTCACTTGATAACAAAGTTTCAGTTATGGCAATTATGTCATTTACGCTTAAAGAAGATGCAAGGCAAAATTGATTAGCTTTACTTCGAATACCACTTGCATTTTGGTAATATACTTAATAGCTGCAATTTCTTTTATTTGATTTACAATTTGACTGGGGTAACTGAATATTATTTACGACATATTTGGAAGCTCTGCCGGTTTTTTTTTTTTTTTTTTGAAAAAACACAAAAGGACGAATTTTCATATTCGCGGGCCATAAGGTAGATTTTAAAATTTCATCATGAAAGCTTGTTGATACGCCTAACTTGAAATTATCGTGCTTCAGTGTATTAACATCGACATCTTTCTTAAGCCACCTCGTACCTTCGAAATGTTGTTTACCAATCTCTGTATTATTTTCAATATATGCAATGATATTATCAGCAGTAACAGTCGGTTTGACGGAAGAAACATGTAAATATTTTTTCTCACAACCACATCTAGATCGTTTGTATCTTTATCTCCAGCAACAATTACACGATTTCTATGTTTACGCCTATGCACTTTCGTCCAATGAGTTTCATGACTATCAGACTCAAGCATGATTGATCCAACATTTGAAACAGCTGTAGGAAAAGAAACAAGAGAAGAGCAAGCATCGTCATCACATTGACTATCAATTCCGTTCGAGCCACTAGCAACAACTGCATCAAACACTTTAGTAAAATTAATTTTGGAAAATCTATGCTATATTTTTGTTTTTTGATTGATGCATGTGAAGATCGGGAAGCAGCCTTTTATGGGTATCATATATACCAGAGAACTGCATTGGGTATGATTGAACATGTTCAATCACTCTCGGTGTAAATAAGATATAAGTCAACGCAACACTCATTTGCTATTTGTTCGATCGAGTTGTACACACGAACAGAAAAATTCGAGTTTGTGAAGCTTACTCGAAACTTTCGGGTATGTATTCGAGTGTAACGAAAATTCTCATACTCTAGAAGGCAAACGACCACGTGCTTTATACATGTGTGAGCGTAATGAAATTTTTGCTAGCAGTTGCGTGTTTAGTAAACATTGTTTACCCGATGCCGGTTCAGTTAATTGTGTGTGTTTTTTTTTTTAAGGTAAAAACATATATTTCAAGTTGTTGTTTTTAACATTATTACTATTATTATAATGACAGACAATGAAATTTGTGAACATATTTCGAATGGGAACTACACCTTATCTAGGCCGAAATTTCGTATGGAATGTTTTGTCAGAGATACTAAAGCCGGACGAAACTGTGCTAAAAGGTTTTGTTTACTGCCGCACTTGCTGTAAAGTATTAAAGTACTACAATGCTGCAGAAATATTAAAGAGACGCAAATTCTAAAAACTGTCACAGCGACATACAATAATGAAGCCGTTGAAAAATGCACATCTTGGATTGTTGAAGACTGCCGGCTATTTTCGACAGTAAATGGTTCTGGCTTCTCGAAACTGGTAAAGTTCTTTATCAAGGTTGGTGCACAGTATGGCGAGCACGTCGATGTAGAGGATTTGCTACTCGACGCAACAACGATTTCCCGCAAAGTCTAAAAATACGCTGATGAAAAAAAAAGCAGAACTTAAAGATGAAGTATATGACATTGTGAGCAGCGGTGGAGCTTCAGCTACGATAGACGTGTGGACGGATAACTACGTAGAGCGGAACTTTTCAGGCGTCACATTCTACTCTCAAAAAGACCTGAAATTCTTCGATATGATTCTGGGAATGAAATCTATAGATTGCGAAAGGTCTATAGGTGACAATGTTTTTAAAAAGCCTAAGGGTCTGTTTAACGAATAGGATGTTGAAAATATTGACCAAATTAAATTCATTACTGGCAGGGGAAGTAATATGATTAAAGCTTTAAATCAAAATATACGCTTATACTGCAGAAGCCATTTATTTTCAAATGTTTTGGAAAAATCGTTCGCTGACACAAAAGAGCTCACAGATGTGTTAGAGTCTTGTAAAAAAATTACAAAATATTTTAAAAAAGCCAATTTGCAGCATCTTCTACCGACTTCGTTGAAAACACAATGTCCAACGCGTTGGAATTCCCACTATGGAATGCTCAAATCTATAATTGACAATTGGTTCGAAATTAACAATGTTCTGGCTGATAATGAACAAAGCCAACGATTGTTGCACATTAATATACTTATTCTTAAAGTCCTGGTTGAAATATGTAAAGATTTTGAGACTGTTCAAGGAATTGCTACTTTCCAGTTCTCCATCGCTGTGCTATGTTATCCCAGTTTTAAAAGAGAAGATTATAAAATATATAGACAAAACATGGGTTCCTAATCTTAGTTTGTGGCATAAAGCGGCTTGCTTTTTGTACCCACCTGCTATAAATATGCAGCCAAATGATATAGATCTTATAAAAAATTTTTGCATTTCCCACATGCAAGATAATGCATATAGAGAACCAACTTCTACGCAGCCACCGTGTGTGGCATTAACAGGACAAGACTCTTTAAGCCCGTGTAGTTGGGCCTGTAGTTATCGTCTTCGACATCAAATTTTCCTTTTAATGAAAGTAACTTATATTAAATCACCCAGCTTCAATTCGTAGTAATAACAACGACGCATTCTTTTTTCCCTATTTGCGTATACAACCTGACTCAACTGCCATTGAAAACCCTGAAGACGAAGTAAACAGATATAGCAAAGATATAGTTCACATGACTGAAAATTTCAATTTTATGGAGTGGTGGAATATAAATAAAAAGAAATACCGTTATTTATCAAAACTAGCATTACGGCTTCATTCAATGCCAGCTAGCAGTGCGGCGGCAGACAGCCTTTTCTTTGGCTGCAAACTTAATATCAGAAAAACGAAATAGACTAGGGCCAGGAACAGTTGACAGCTTGCCCTTCTTAAATTCTTATTATAAAAACAAGTAAGAAAATTATAGTCGGTCTTGCCCAACTATACGATACCCTATACCATGGTTAAGAGACCCTATCTCTTCAGTCCAACTAATTGGATATAGCAAATATGCATAAACCAAATTTGAGTGGCATTTTTATTAATTTTTTCGCTGCAGATATGAAAAAGTTCATATCGGACACTATATTTAAATGGGGACTAGGTCGAAAAATGGACCGATCCTGACCATTTTTGGTAAAGTCACTTATACTTTGAAAAAATATATACAAACCAAATTTTAGAAAAATCTGTGCAATATTTTTGTTTTTTGATAGATTTAAGTGAAGATCGGGAAGCAGCTCTATATGGGGCCTACGACCAAGAATTTTCCTGTAGGGAGTATTTTGAACTACTGATTAATGGATGTAATAAACACATACAAACCCAATTTAACTGACATCTATATGATAATTTGGAACTTATGGCAATTTATGTCGATTTCATAGGGTTCATTTGTATGGGGGCTAGGTCTGAACATGGACCGATTCTCATCAGTTTCAATAGCGTTCATCCCATGGCCGGTGGAAGCTTATATACCAAATTTCATCAAAATATGTACATATTTCCGACCTGTAGTTTGATTAAAAGCTTTACATGGACACACAGACGGACGGACGGACGGACGGAAATTGCTATTTCAACTCAAAAAGTGATTCTGAGTCGATCGGTAAGTCATTTATACTTTGAAGAGATATATACATACCAAATTTGAAAGGAATCCGTGCAATATTTTTGCTTTTTGATAGATTTAAGTGAAGATCGGGAAGCAGCTCTATATGGGGCCTATGACTAAGAGTTGTCCGATAGGGATCATTTTTGGACTACTGATTAATGGATGTAATATATAGATACAAACCCAATTTGACTAAGATTTGTATGATAATTTGGGTATTATGGCAATATATGTTGATTTCATAGGGGTCATTTGTATGGGGGCTAGGTTTGAACATGGACCGATTCTCACCAATTTCAATAGCGTTCATCCCATGGCCGATAGAAGATCAAATACCTAATTTCATCAAAATACATTCATATTTGCGACCTGCAGTTTGATTACAAGCTTTACATGGACACACAGACGGACGGACGGACATCGTTATATCGAATCAGATAGTGATTCTGATTCGATCGGTATAATTAAAGATGGGTGTAGGTCAAACATTTTTGGTTGTTACAAACAGCAGTCATTATACCCAAACAACATAGTGGTATAGGGTATAACTATAATACTTAAAACCTATAAAAGTGTACCTAATATTCGATCTCATGTTTTTTGATTATTATTATCCTTAAAAAGACTTTTTACATATGAAAAGTGATAAATGCCTTGAAATATTTTTTTAGTTTTGTATCCTTAAATTTAAAAATTTTTCTAATACCTAAAAGTTATAAAGTGTACCTAATATTTTATCTGATATTTTTTGAATACTAATATTATTTGTATGCTCATATTTAAGACTTTTGACACATCCAAAGTGGTAAATGCCATGAAATACTTTTTTGGTGGTGTATCCTTACATTTAAGACTACACATGCAAAGTGGTAAAGGCCATGATATAATTATACCCTATACCACTATGTGGTTTGGGTATAATGACTTTGTGCTGCTGTTTGTAACAACCAAAAATATTTGACCTACACCCATCTTTAATTATACCGATCGAATCAGAATCACTATCTGATTCGATTTAACGATGTCCGTCCGTCCGTCCGTCCGTCTGTGTGTCCATGTAAAGCTTGTAATCAAACTGCAGGTCGCAAATATGAATATATTTTGATGAAATTTGGCATATAAGCTTCTATCGGCCACAGGATAAACGGTGTTGAAATTGGTGAGAAGCGGTCAATGCTCTGACCTAGCCCCCATACAAATGACCCCTATGAAATCGACTTAAATTGCCATAAGATCCAAATTATCATATAAATCTTAGTAAAATTGGGTTTGTATGTGTTTATTACATCTATTAATTAGTAGTCCAAAAATGATTCCTATGGGACAACTCTTAGTCATAGGCCCCATATAGAGCTGCTTCCCGATCTTCACTTAAATCTATCAAAAAACAAAAATATTGCACTGATTCTTTTCAAATTTTGTTTGTATATATTTTTGCAAAATACAAGAGACTTTACCAAACATGGTCAGGATCGGTCCAGTTTTGGGCCTAGTCCCCATACAGATATAGCATCCGATATGAAATTTGGTTTATGCTTATTTTCTATATCCAGTTAGTTGGGTCTCGTAGGGTATCGTATAGTCGGTCTAGACCGACTATAATTTTCTTACTTGTTTTTGTTTAGTTTTGTATCCTTAAACAAGTTATAAAATGTACCTAATACTAGATATTTTTTTAATATTAATAATTTTTATTCTTGTATTTAAGAAATTTTACACTTGCAAAGTGATAAATGCCATGAAATGATTTTTCTACTTTTGTATCCTTACTTTTTTTTTAATACACACTTAAAACTTATAAAACCACACCTAATATGCGATCTCATGTTTTAAAAGTGTTTTTATACCCTATACCACTATGTGGTTTGGGTATAATGACTTTGTGCTGCTGTTTGTAACACCCAAAAATATTTGACCTAGACCCATCTTTAATTATACCGATCGAATCAGAATCACTTTCTGTGTTGATTTAACAATGTCTGTCCGTCCGTCCGTCCGTCCGTCCGTCTGTGTGTCCATGTAAAGCTTGTAATCAAACTGCAGGTCGCAAATATGAATATATTTTGATGAAATTTGGTATATAAGCTTTTATCGGCCATGGGATGAACGCTATTGAAATTGGTGAGAATCGGTCCATGTTCAGACCTAGCCCCCATACAAATTACCCATATGAAATCGACATAGATTGCCATAAGATCCAAATTGTCATATAGATCTTACGCAAATTGGGTTTGTATGCGTTCATTACATCCACTAATGAGTAGTCCAAAAATGATCCCTTTGACCCCATATAGAGCTGCTTCCCGATCTTCAGTTAAATCAATTAAAAAACAAAAATATTGCACTGTTTCTTCTCAAATTTTGTTTGTACATATTTTTGCAAAATACAAGAGACTTTACCAAACATGATCAGGATCGGTCCATTTTTGGACCTAGCCCCTTTATAGATATAGCATCCGATATAAACTTTTTTATATCTGCAGCCAAAAAAATTAATAAAAATCCCACTCAAATTTGGTTTTTGCTTATTTTCTATGTCCAGTTAGTTGGGCCTAAGAGATAGGGTTTCTAAACGCATGGTATAGGGTATCGTATAGTCGGTCTAGACCGACTATAATTTTCTTACTTGTTTAGTTTTGTATTTTATATTTATTATTTATTACAAAACAAATGAAAAAAAAATTTTTTTCTCCATTTTTATTCGCTATCACTAGCTCACGTATGCACGAACTTGACATCCGACCACGTACTCAACTTTATTGAGTATGAACAAAATGCAAGCTCGAGTGCTTCGAACGTCATGTTCATATTAAGCACATGTGCAAACGATCAATACTTGTATTGATCTAAAGAGAATGGTTGCAACGAAATCCGAGTAGATATTCGAGTGTGAATGAACATTATGTATCCGTTGCAGTTCTCTGATATACACACACATAAACTAAATTTTACCCAGATCTGTATGATGATTTGGATTTTCGTTTAAGTCAAGGTTGACTCATACAGGTGATTAGTATTGGTACTAGGTCTGAACATGCATCGATTTTTGCCTCAATGTAATTATTTAATGTAGTTAGCTCTGAACAAATTTTTTAATTCTGAAAATTATGTTGTATTACTTTTCAGAACACTTTCAGTTTTTCTTAAATAAATATCAATATTGTCTTTATCCAAAATAAATTTATTAAAATTCGATAATACGAATTTGTTCCTTTTACTCCTGCAAAGAGCATAGGGCCTATTTATTAGTGGGCACATTATTCTTGTGATTTTGTTGATTTTATTCACCAGGTAGGGTATGTTGTCATTGAAGTTTAATTTAGTGGCAAGTATAACCGTAGAGGACTTTGTGAGATAAAACATTGCTTACGTTTCCTCGTGAAATATATGGCCTGAGTTTTTTTTTTTTGATTAATTAATAATTATTTAATTAATTTATATGTTGCATTTGTTGAAATAATGTTGTAGAACGGAGGGTGCTGATTGCAGGTTTGATATTATATTTGCAGCATATACATCGGAACTTAGTATCGAAATATCATCGCCAAAAAAAAAAAACAAAAACACAATTAGTAATTGTAGCCACAACGGCAGTGAAGATATTGTAAAAAAACATGTGACACACACTAACATTGGGGACAACCCGCAACAATGTTGATTAGTATAGATTTAGTTGTCCCTAGGTAGACACTCAATGATCTGCTGCAGAGAAAACTTTGTATACTTTTTATGATTTCCATTGGAAAGCCAAATCTATTCAATGTAAAAATATAGCCATCGTGCCACGCCGAGTCAAAAGCAGCTTTTATGTCTCAAAGCAGCATTCTGTTACGTGCCCCAAAGAGCACCAAGATGAATTGGGCCGACTAGCTCATATGCGGTTTCATCAGACGGGTGTGAATCTATCCCATCACCTTGGCCTCAGGGACCTGACAAATTATACAAACATCACTAAACAAAATTTATTAACGAACTCACCACCACATCCAGCGTAGGAGGCAGGTCTTACACCCCAGTTGCCCATCCCAACCGTGATCTCCGTCTCTCCTTCTCTCATCATTGAAGATCCCTAAAACCGCCCTTCACCACTTTCACCTTATATCAATATCCCCCTCCTAAATAAATTTACTCACACATTTTCTTGATATTTACGCTTATTTCAATACATAATCTTTATTTTTATTTAACAATAAACTTTTTATCAAATTATTAAACTTCTCTCTTTTTAATTTAAGTTTACTATATATGCTTGACGTAAGTAAAGAAACAATAAAATATGTGGTATATAAATTTAATAATATTAAGCAACACTAGCAAAAATCTGACGGTTATATAATGAACAAATCAAAAAAGAAAAATACATTTTATTTTTAACATACAAGACCTATAGAAACAATATCTAAAACTAAACTATAGTACTTTTCAACACAAGTGCCACTCATACGAATATTACTCTTCGATTTAAAATTCTTTATCTATATCTTCTTTTTTTGCTACCGGTTAATATATTTTTTTTTTATTTCCTATATAGATATCACATTCGGTCTGCAAAGGTCTACACTTACTCTCACGAAAACCCTATCTTGAAGGAGCTCCCTAAAGCTGGTTGTTTCGCAGATAAGCTTCTATACTTTTGCCTTTTTTTTTTTTTTTTTATATTTATATACCAATAAAAATTGACTATGTGTGATCTATATATAATGGTTTTTCATATATATGGACATTCACCGGATATAGTTTTTTCTTCTTTTATATATATAGCACTTCGGTTGGTACCGCACTACTTATAACTAAACTTAAATAACATTCACTAAATATACTTAATTTTACAATATTTGATTTCCTTCTTCTATATATTTTTTTTTTTTTAACAATTTCCTTTTCAATTTCTGGGTTTATTTTCTTAAAGGTTAAAAATTTATTCTTTTTGTTTTACAACGGTTTGCCGGATATTTTAATTAACTTTTTCTATTCTTGGTAAGTATTAATGTATTGCTCTCAACATTAAAATTTTCTCATTAACGCCTTTTTTTTTTTCTTTTAAATACTTTCCGCGCCACCTTATTGGTTTAATTATGGTTCTTTTAGTTACTTTCAATCTTCACAGGCTACACTTGTGAAACTTAGGCTAAGGTTACCTGTTTTCCGGGATACTTTACTTTTATTTTACTTTATTTTGGGCAGTTATAGGATATCTTGCTGGGATACCGGTCTCCACTTTCCCTCTCAACCATCTGGCCCTGTTCCAGTTGGAAGCCAATACCCCACTATTAAATAACGTAAATGTTCAACTCTATCCTTAATACATAATACCCCACAGATTCAAACTTACGTTTTCTTTTCTTTCCTCTCACTATATTTATACAGGGAACCTATAATAACCTTTGCTGTCGCCGGTAGCTTTTCCTCACTCCTGCAACGACCTTCAAGGAGACTTTATTTTAACCATCCTTTAAATTTCACCTTATTTTAAATATTACTCACTTTGGTACGTTTTTTATCTTGTTTTATTACGTATTGTTTTCACTTTAATTGGTATTTCTGTATATATTCTTTTTTTAGTTTTCACCCCGCACAGGCCTTCAATTTTTTATTTTATTTTAAACACAAATTTTCTGTAGTTCCGCCTTAGTTCTTTTTAATACTTTGCTGATCGGCGCCTTAATTAGCAATGCCTCTCAATATTTTCTCTAAACTCGTTTGACAACTTTCTCTTACTCTGTCTAATTTCTACGTTTATCCTTTTTCCTTTTCGAATAATCTAGATTGTTCTATACTTTCCCTCCTTTTTCCTTTTTTCCGGTCACAGACACTAACCATAATATCTATTTTCAATATAGAACGCAAAAATCTAAACGAATCGTAATTTCATTCATAACCGTCTTTTCGTTTTCTTTTAGTGTACTACACCGTCTGGCAACGCTATTTACATAGAATCCACAAGCCGATGTGACACCTGTATGTTAAAGTTTCCCTGTGGCTTTTGTATCAAACCACGAAAATTTAGTGAAACGTATTTGCATTCTATCAACATTTTTTCCTATTCATCACACTAAACAGAGTCCAACTGGTCTGTCTCCAAAAATACTACTATACGCCGATAACCGAAAACAAACAAAAAAAACTTACCAGGATCAAAGGGATAAAACCAATAATGTCAGTAAACAAAAATATTCTTAAAACAACATAAACGGATTAACCAAAAAAAAAAACACAAATGCCAAACAAAAAAAAAAAAACAATAGTTACAAAATAAATAAAGGAACCGACACATTGCTCCACGCGGTGGCGCTCGAACTAAAAGGTAAGCAACAAAACTTATTTTCCAATTGTACATTTCTGCGTACAATATAATATTCTCATATTTATATTTATATTTATATTTATAGCAGATGTCTCTTCAAAAGACTGCCGGTGGCAATCCGATCCATGGAGTGAATAGTGTACCATATGGATCAACCCCAATGGACGCAGAAAGTTTGCAACACGACCATATAAAATGTGGAAATTAAAAATAGTCCATAACGTTTACGCTATCCAGGTATTAGTTCCTCTTAAACATAAAGACCCGGAGGCTACATATAAAAAAAAAACCCCGGAAAGTTTCCTTTCCTCCGATTTAGATTTACGCAATACTAAAGTTAATTTTTTTTCTTGCAGGGCGACCGACACCATCACCCAGACCCACCGCAACAATTCCTATTGATAATCCATTTTGAAAATTATTTCTAATTGATTTCCTTATTTTTAGTAGAGTTTGAGAGGTGTGTGCTCATTTCTAAAGCCGAATTGATGAGGTCTAAGAATATTATTAACTTCAGCGAAGCTATTGAGTTTCTTCTTTATTATCTTTTCTAAAAAGCACAATTTTTAACAAAAGTTTATCAAGGTGTTGAGAAAAATTAAACCTTTACTAGGTAGTTTTTTAAATATTTGTTGTTAATACCGTCTAATCCTAGAGATTTTTTAATTTTTAGATTTTCTTTAATCTCAAATATTTTTGGCCGTGTAATAAGGTAGTCGCTGCGTGTGTTTAAATTCAGTGATGAGGTTTGGTTTAAAACACTTTCCACATCGTTAATCGTGGAAGAATCGATCAGGTGGGATGAAATGCAATGGTTCTGTCTGAAATTTTTAGCTAGCATATCACACTTTTCTTGCTGGATATAACCTAATGTGTGGTTGTGTTTTAAGATGGGAATATTTTTTTTTTGTTTTTTTCTCAGAACCTTTGAAACTTCCAAAAATTGAAGGAACGTTTGTCCAAAGCAGAAAACATGTTGTTCAATGTCTCATTTCAAAATTGGTTTATTTCCATTAATATTTGTTTGAATAAACGAGCCATTTGTTGGTGATCATAGTAATCTCTGCAACACTTCCCATTTCGTCTATATATATTCCGTAGTTTTATCATTCCCTTTAGATAGGAAGGCGCTGGTTTTATAGAAGGCGATATAATGTGTTTAGGAACAACATCAAGAATTGCTGCTTTTGTGGTAATGTTAAATAAATTTATCATTTTTTCAACCTAGTTACCGTCGGTTGTATTTTCAGTCACAGGAAGATTTCTCTTGATATATGTCGCGTACCGAGACCATTTTGCCTTAGTAAAGTAGTGGACAAGATTACCTTCCAAATAACACACCATATCTAATTCACTGCAAATCGGTAGAGGATCGGAACTTATATCGTTTATAACTCTTACGCCAGACATATTCCCCAACAGGTACTTCTTCAGCAACCCCCAATAATTGTGTCTGGAATATAAGTCGCCTCCTGAAATATATTTATTATTACCAGATGTTAGCTTACGAAGATCAGATGCAAACATCTGGGCTTTGGTTTGGTCAGTTTCCGCTGCTTCTCCAGCGAACTAACAGGCTGATACAAATGTTTTCGATTAGTGACGTACTAAGTATTGGTACACTGTGCAAAAAGTGCGCTTTAAAATTAAATGTGAACACTTTCAAATTTTAGTTAAAGTGCATCAGTCTAAAGGTTCTTAAGTGGAGCACAAAAAAAAGTATTTTGTAAAAGTGGTAATTTTAAGTTTTTAAAGTGTTTACTCTTAATTTAAAAGTTAAAATTTTTGTTTTTAATTCTTAAATTTAAAAATGTTTACATTATTTTATAATGACAAACTTTATATTTTAAAGCAAAATATATTATTTATAAAGTAATCGCTTTTAAAATTGTACTAAAAGTGAATCCATTTAATTTTAAATTTTTAAACTTTAAAAAATAAAATTAAAACGTTTATTTTCAAAGTGTTAACTTTAAAATGCAAAGTGTTCAATTTGCAGAAAAATGTTAACGTTTATATATAAAGTGTTCATTTTATAAATCAAAGTGTCACTTTCTAATTTAAAGTGTTCACTTTAATATTGAAAGTTTTCGTTTTGAGTAAAAAGTGTTAACTTTAATTTTAAAGTTTTCACTTTAATATATAAAGTGTCAGTATATTATTGAAAGTGTTCACTTTGACATTTAAAGTGTACATTTTGTATTAAAGTGTTAACTTTTAAAATCAAAGTCTCTTTGTTGGAATAAACGTGAAAACTGTAAAACGCAACGTAAAAAAATTTATTTTCAAAGTGTTTAAGTTTATTTTGAAAGTTCGACTTTAAATTGTACCGTTAGAATAAAAAGACGACATTTGTGTGATTTCGTTAGTGTGAACAAGATACAAAATGATCAGTCAGGGTAAAATTATACAAGAAAGTGACTTGGTGCGAATTCTTGGCAACGAAATCCAAATTAATGAGCAGGGTGCTTTAACGTACACGCGTGTTGTTCAAAATTCTACCAACGATAGTTTAAGTGCGGAAGATACGGATCTCCTCAATCTGCTAAAGGAGTTTTATCTTAAAATACTTTTTCTTGACCTAAAAAGTAGGTAAAAATACTTAGGCAATATTAACATTTATGCAATATTATTAATGTTCCTTACATATTGGAATAACTTTTCGAAGCTTAAAATTTTTGCCAAAAGAAGACATTGCGGAAGCAATAAGAAATATTGGTCTTCGAGCGGAGTTTAGAGAAAAGTTGTCTTTCTGGCGCAAGTCAAATGTAAATATAATATTAATTTTTAAGCTTATTTGTAATGTTAGGCACGTACATAGAAACAATCCCCATTTCCATATTACTACGTTCATAATTTATCAAGCTGCTCTTTTCAGATTGGAATAGAACACGAAACGTTGAGCCAGACTTCGAAGATTGTTGGTTGGCTAAAAAAAACGTCACAACGATTCATCTTGTTCTTCAAATAATTCAATATGAAGTGCATTTGGATCACAGGTAAGAATATACAGTACAAAGTTTTTTTTATTAAATTTAATGGCACACTGCATTGCAGCCCCTTTCAACATTTTTAAAGAATAACTCAACCGGAAAACAACTTATACAATATTATGAAGAAAGGGTATGTTTTACGAAAAATCAACGCGATGACCTCAATAAAATAATTTTTGAAGATGTCACGGTAACAAAGGAATACTTTGCTAGTATTGTGGAAGAAGTAATTGGTTTATTTCCCAAAGAAAAAGAGTCCCAGGTATTATTAAAACAATATATAAAGAGATCATAATATAAACTGTTTCTTTCAGGATTGTTACTACATTCCTCGTCAAAGAAAAAAAAAAACCCATCAGGCAAGCTCTATTCAAAATATTTTAACTTAAAGACAATGAGTAGAAAGAGCAGTCCATCTGCTGAAAGATATCTTTCGAGTGAATAAAGTGATCCATTAGTGGAAGAAAATTTTTAAGTTGACGAAACGCTGTCGTTATGTTTGAATAAAAAAAATGTGGGTTAAAAATAATTAAAATAATGTGTTTTCTTTAAAGTTTATTGTGAACACTTTGAAATTGCAATTGAAAGTGTTCACTCTTAAATTAAAAGATAACGCTTTTAGTTTGAAATTGAATGCGTTAACTTTTAATTTAAATACAAACATTTTTAAAATGGGTTAAAAGTGTGAACTTTAAAATCAAAAGTGTTTAAATTGTATCCGAAAATGCGCATATTAAAATGTATAGTTTTCACTTTAATATTCAAAGTGTTAACATTAATAATTTACATTTTAAAATGTAAATTTTAAAATTAAATATTTTCTAATACGGCTGGTTTTCATACATGAAAATTTTGAATTTTAAAGTCCCTTGTACTGGATTTAAAGTGAGTTCAAAGTGTTTCTTTTCTGAGTGTATGAGTGGACGCCTGATACTTTTCTTAAGAAGAATTGCTACTCCCCAACCTCTACCTTGTTGCCGATCAAATCTGTAGCAATAAAAATATTGCAAGTTTCACACAACAGACATATTTCCATATTATTATTTTGTGGAAAATAAAAAAGTTCATCCTTTTGATGGCGAATGCCCCGAGCATTCCATGATATTATTTGAATTTTTTTATATATGGGAATTTTTATATGTTATTTATTTATTTATTAATCTATAGAATTAATCATCACAGACTATTTACAAGAACATTAAAAAATAGGCGAACATGAATGAAAAAATCAAAAAATTTAATTGAAATTATGTGTTCAGATAAATTACTATTTTACTTTTTATGACATTTGTATTTGAAGAAAAATCGATAAATCTATAAAGCTTATTAAATTCAATACACATTCGTCTAAGCGGATCACCGTTCGCATAATTTGATCTATAAAAATGTACAGATAATGGTGAGGAGAAGAAACGTATTTGCCGCTGAGGGATGTTAAATGAAATATTGTTGACCAGGAAACCAAAAGAAACGTTAATTATGTTCAAAAGAAACGAAACGTTTAGTATAGATCTGCGGCTTTTTAAGGTTGGCAGCTTAGTAAGAGTGAGTCTGTTGTTATACGATGGAAGATTTAAACGGTTAAAATTTAAACTGCGTAGACGAAATAGTAGGAATTGTTTTTGCACCGATTCAATGCTATCGACATGAGTTTGATAGATAGGGTCCCATATTATAGAGGCGTATACCAAAATCGGTTTCACAAGTGATGTGTATAGTGTTTTTGTTACATACTGATCATTAAACTTTTTAGACCAACGTTTTATAAAACCAAGTACTCCTCTAGATTTGTTTACAGTTATTGTAATATGAGGAACGAAACTAAGCTTTGAATCTAATAAAACACCAAGATCTAAGAAGTTGTCAACTTGTTCCAGTTGTAAGCAGCCCAGAACATAATTTACTGATATTGGTCTGTTTCGAACAAAACGCATATATTTACACTTTTGAAGATTCAGCTCCATTAAATTTAAAATACACCATCAGTGAAACGAATCCAAATCATTTTGAAGATAAGTAAGTATGGTCGGAATATTGGTTATAACTCATAAAGACTTTTACATCGTCAGCATACATCAGGATATTTGAAAACTGAATAACTTGAGGTAAATAATTTATAAATAATGAAAATAAAAGCGGTCCAAGATGGCTGCCTTGCGGCACTCCAGATGAAACATTAATATTTTTCGAACATATATTATTAAAACGTACATTTTGCTTTCTATTTGTTAAATATGAATATATCCACTTAATGCTAAGATCAGAAAATCCTATGAGATGTAATTTCTTTATAAGAAGTTTATGGTTGACTTTATCAAATGCCTTGCTGAAGTCAAAGTAAATAGCGTCAGTTTGCCTTCTTTGAAGAAAACCCCGGTTGACTATTGTTGTAAGATGTAAAAGGTTCGTTGCAGTTGAGCACCGTTTTTGAAAACCATGTTGGAATGGAGAAATCAATGTGTTGACTTGATGACATAGTTGGTCAGTTATAATTTTTTTCAAAGAATTTAGGTATAGTACTTAATTTTGCAATACCACGATAATTTGTAATGTCAGACCGGATTTAAATAACGGAAAAGTGAAAGAGTCCTTCCATGCATTTGGCAAGTATCCGTATTTAATTGATCAGTTAAACATCCGCATCCGCTCATTTCATTGAGACACTACTGGGAATTTTATCAGGTTCACTATTGTATGTAAATTTTAGTTTTTTCAAACCATTAGAAACCATAGAGATATCAAGGAATGGAATAGATATGGTTCTATTAGGAGTCAGTATAGATGGGTAAGTGACAGAATCACCAAAAGTTGAATCGGAATCAATTGCTGAAAAAAAATCAGCAAACAAATTACTTGTAATAGTATTATCATAAGATTCAGTATGTTGAAATTTCATAATAACTAGCAGGATAACCAGTTTTTTTTTCTTAGTGTTGACAAAGACTTTGGATTACTTTTGAAACTATTTTTCATTTTGATTAAGTAATTAGAGTAACACGATTTATTCAGTGCAGTATATTCCACTCGGCTAATGGAGTATTTCCCATAATCCACAAGAGAACCGGATAGCTTGTATTTTTGTAGTATTTATTTTTTTTATTTTTAAGTGTTGTCAGTTGCTTGGTATCCCAAGGAGGACCGGAAAGTTTATTACAAATTTGTTTCGGAATACATAAATCTATTGCAGAAGAAATCGTACTGTAAAATGTTTCAGTCGTATGATCAATAGCAGTTGTGGATCCAATAGAAAAATATAATAGACTGTGCCAGTTCGTATTGTATAGAAGTTCGTTCAACAAACAGAAATTTGATTGTGCGAAACAAAAATCCTTAACATCATTTTTAGAAAGTTTTTTTTTTAAAGTCCAGAGGGAATATATGAGTTTACTTCAATGGTAGGGTGATATGTATCTTCAGGAGAAGAAAGCGGGATAGAACGCTTTATGTAACATTCCGAAGTATCGTTCACAAATATTAAATCTAATAATACGTTTTATCTTAATAGCATAGGGTTTCGGAAAAAAATAATATGACTCCATTAACCTTTTTGGAATTGGGGTCACATATGACCCCAAACTAATAAAAGACAATTTATGCAAAAAATTCAAATATTTGTAAGTGCTGTCCAATTTTTAGATGCGACACTTGAAATATAATAACCAAATGTGTAGAAGTTTCGTCCCAAAAATTTGGGATAAATCCGTGAATATTAACCCATTATTTGCCAAGGCCAACTTTGGATTTTGAGATGTTTTTAAATAAAAATGACCTAAAACGAGTTTTTCTATTAAACTCGTTGATAACACTATTTGGAATTTAAGAAAAATAATTCGGTTAATTTTAATTTATTTAACTCTTCAGTGCTCCTGAGATCAAAATTATCCACTGTGATATATCTCTGGTGCAATTATCTGCTTATTGCTCGCGAATATCAACGAGTTTAATAGAAAAACTCGTTTTAGGTCATTTTTATTTTAAAATATCTTAAAATCTGGCCTTGGCAAATAATTGGTTAACGTTCTCGGATTTATCCCAAATTTTTGGAACGAAACTTCTACATATTTGGTTATTATATTTTAAGTGTCGCATCTAAAAATTGCACAGCACTTACAAAATATTTGAATTTTTTGAATAAATTATCTTTTATTAGATTGGGGTCATATGTGACCCCAATTCCAAAAGGGTTAATGGAGTCAAATTATTTTTTTCCGAAATCTTAGGCTATTAAGATAAAACATACTATTAAAAAGTGGAAAAGTGATGAATTTTTGATACAAAGTATTTAGAAAGAGTACATTTACAGAATATTTCACAAAAAACCAATTATTCTCGAAATCCGCGAAAATAAAATCCTTGTCAAAAAAGTTCTGGGGGAGGGATTTACTTAAAAATTCACACAGTTAATGTGCAACATATATTTAATAAAACTTTAAAGTGATGGATTCATTTTTTTAAATTTTGTTTAAGAAAATTTTTTCAAACTTGAAAAAGGAGTTTTAAAAATTTTATCAAAAAAATTTCCAATTTTCGGCCTCAATGCGCAATAGGTTAACAACGTGGTAATAAAACAATACTTCATATCTGAGTACTTATGAGTATAGAGACGAAAAAAGAATGATGGCTTTAATCAATTTCTCAAAGTTGAAAAAATGCCATCAAATTTCATGACCTAGTTTTTTTTTGGCACAAAAGTGGTCTGGGTCATTTGCTATTTCTTGGCGAGGTTTTATTCGATTTTGAAGTTTTATAGCCTTTTGAAGGGATAAGTTAATATTGATCCTGAATTATATAACAGCTTGTCGGAAAAATTAAACTATAGAACGAAATTTTCGTAAAATCTGAAAAAAGTCATATTTTCCCTATATAAACACACTTGAAATTTTCAATCGCTTTGCGCCACGACTGAACGTTTTTTCATTGGCCCAAAACTTTGTATTTCTCAGTTTTTTTGCTATTTGCATATTTCTTGGGGGGTGAGACCGACAGTTTGAACACTTTTTTTTCCCTCCATATAACGAAGGGCCACCCTATTGTTGAAATACATTCAGATCGAATAAAATATTGAAAAGCTCTTCACACTTGTAATTTGATTTGGATGGAACAAAATATTTATCATCAGGTAAGAACTTGCCGGATATTGAAGGCAAATTAAAATCACCAAGAATAATAACAAAGTCATCTTGATTAGCTGTATGAAGAATATATTTAATAGCTTCGCCATGTTTGTCATATATAGACTGTGGGGACGATGGAGGAATATACGAGCAGGTAATAAATAATTGCTTTCCATTAAGTTTAATAAAAACTGCGATTAATGCGATGTCGAATGAGGGATCAATTAATAAAACCTTAGAAGGTAAAACACTAGAGACCGCAATAAGTGTTGTGGTCCCATGATCGCGTCAAAAATATTGTATTGATAAGAGGGTATTTCCGAATTAAAAAAAGTATTATTAAGCCAAGTTTCAGTAAGTACGATGATGTGATGGTTTCAGTTGAAACTTTCCATGTATAAAGTTGTAAGTTTAGTTCTTAAGCCGCGAACATTTTGGTAAACTACTGAAATGTAATGCTCTTTTGGAGCATTCAATTTGGCTTGCGGAAGACGACCAATATTAGCAGATCTTGGATTTTCCCTGTATTTGTATTCGCGAACCAAACTATATTCAGGCCAAAAGTTGGGATAAAGAAACATTAGCAACAGTAACTTTGAATGAAGTTATGGATCAGGGTTGGGAAAAAACAAACTTATATATTAAAATGTCTATGTTTGGACCCACCTTAGATTTAACGAAGGAATCTACATATTCAGCAGTTGTATCAAAGGCCAGCCTCGAGATGAAAATAGTTTTTTTAGGAAGTACAGCTCTTAGCGTATTATTTATAGTTTAACTATTATTGAAAACGGGAAAACGATGATTTAAGGCAATTTCAGGTTGATATAGGGCAATATCAGCATGGCTCAAAGAAAAAGCAGGATCCTTAGTATTATTAATAATTGGTAATGAGTCAGATATGGAAGAACCAGAACACACCACAACGGGAGCAGGATTATTATTTTTTTCTTTGGTAGCATTTCTTGATGATTAGCGGTGTTTCGGTGAGGAGGAGATTTTAAATTATCCAATGATTTCAAATCATCAAACAATTTTCCATAATCATTAATGCGATTAGTTGAATCCGATGCTTCTTCTTGGATATTTAGAAATTTCTTTTTTTGTATCTTAGAACAAGCGATAAAAACTTTCGCCAATTTTTCTACACTTATTGGCTAAAGCATTCGCAATAATCGCTCATTCTTTCCCCATCATCTTTAATGGCACAATTATTTATTAAACGGGACATAATTATTATATGGATGTGGCAACGCTTTTTCTTTAGTTTGAAAGATTTAATACAAATGTGTAGTTATTGTTAAATGTAAGAAAAGAGTTTACTTGATCGTTCGTTATTACTTTTTGCAAATAGGCTGATATGTGTTGTTATTGTAAAATGGGTGTTGTTGTTCAAAGAGTAAGCAATTATATTATTATATTGGAATGCTATTATAATCCAATCTATGAGTGTTTCAGAAATCATTTTGTTTTAGAACATTTGAGAAGTTTTCATTGTTGTTTGAGGACTTATTAAATAATCGGCTTTGCTCTCTGAATCTCCTTGTTTGCACACGTTGCCTAATTGGCATGTATGTTTCCCTGCTTGGACCATCTGCAGACATGATTTATGAGTACCATTAAAATTAGCATACTTTTCAATGGATGACTTACAATCCTCTGTTTTGTGATCTCCACCGCAGTTTTCCTACTCTAATAATAGAAACTAGCAGATTTCAGCCCTCGAAACTCAAGTGCAAATTCAAGGAAATTTTATTTTCTCCTTAAATAAAGAGTAAATGAGTAAACATACTCATTTTTAATACAAACACATTAACATAGTTAGTAAACATACACATAGCATTGTATAATTTTATGTATATGTAAGTAGCAACTTTAAATGCAATTTACTCGAAACAAAGGAAAAAATTAAAAAAACCTGTAAATCTTGTGAACAGCTAAAGGGAAATACCTTTCAAGTAATATACGTTTGGTCAAAATCGGGATAAAATGGTAGAACAAAACATCGGTAACAAGAAATCGCCTAGCCTATTAATATTATATATATAATTTTTCAAATAAGAGTTAAATGTTTCTATAAAAAGTACCACCATTATTTTATTTATTTATTTATATTTTTATTTGATGTTTCATACACAAGACATATTACAGTATGTAATCGATAAATCGCTCATACAATATTACTTAAAATTTATTAAAAAAAAAAAAAAACAATACGGGTCACAAGAGTAATGCAATTAACTTTAAATTTAAGTGGTATTCGAATTTAAAGACTAAGAATGGCAACTTATTAAAATGGTAACAAAACCCAACATTGGTTTAATATTGAGTTTAGGACACAGGTGGATAATATCACAGATTTTGCACAGCCAAATTCAACACTCTTGTTTTATTGCAAAGTGTTGGATTCAAAACAGATGTCTCTGTTAATAAGGGGGCGCTGATGATGTTCAGCCTTAATATTAAAGAAACTTGTTTGGAATATAAACAGCTAGGCTACAATCAACCTCTTTTACAATAAGGCGGATAATTGTGGGCATCCATCGCTAACCAAAAAATTGTGTGGGATGAGACTCACTGAAAAATATATGCAATTTTTCAAAGTTTATACAAATAATTACATTATGTGTTAAATATTTTATTGTTGTGTGTGTGTACTATACAATATGGCACAAGTATCTTTTAATTTTGTATACATTATTGATTCTGGTGCTGTGATATTACACATAATTTATTTTCATATAATCTGCAATTGTTGGAAACGCTATAATTCGATCAATATGTGTTGTTACATGCCATTGCAATTGGCGTTCATTTTGCATTAAATTTTATCATTTCCAATATGTATCCTTACAAATGTAAATAGAGAACAACAAAAAAAAGTTACAACAGCTGTAAAAATTCGGTTTTATTATCTCTGGGTTAGAGTTAAATGTAGTGACATTTTAATTTCCTTTATATTGCAATTGATTTTATTATTTTATGCAAGTTATCATTGTTTTGAGGTTTGTCCATAAATATCTAACAAGACTGAAAAATAATGTGCTATAATTTCTGTTTAAAGTGCAAGAAATAAGATTTCGTAGAATTTCATGAGTGAAATCACTAATATTTCTTAATTTCTAAATAACGGTAGTGGTTTTAGCATGCGTGCTCGGGCGGGTGGACATAAAAATATGACTAAATCATTATTTTTGTATACTTTTTGTATTTTCTGTAGCGCTTAAACTGTAACTTCTAACAGCAGCAAGTAATAATGCCACCAATTTTTTTCAGTTTTTCCAACTCACAAGTGGAAAATCTACTAAGAAATGCTACAAACTTTATTTTTGTCGATGCTATTTTTGTTATATAATTCATTCATAATTATAAATGTTTAACTTTCCCTATCAAAGTTAAACATTTACGAGCAAATCCAAACTATAACTCCCCTTCGATAGTATAATAAACTATGAATGTGTCAATATTTATTTAGAATAAAAAAAAAAAATTACTAACTTTCAGTTAGCGGAAATTTTTGCCTTCGTTTCTAACAATATTCAGATATGGAAGATTATTTACTACTTTTACTTCAGCCATCATAACTACAAAAAGGAAGTGCCTTTGGCTCTAAACAATTCTGGTTATGACTATAATATGACATGCAATAAAATAGTTCTATGCTTAACATTTTAATAAGTACAAATAGGAGAAAGAGTTTTAGGAGCACAGCAACTGCTAAACGTAAACACCAACACTCATATCCGCTTGACAGCACAATTGTATAGAATAGTGTATTCCTGGCACTATGGCACTATACAATACAATACTTACAAAATACAATAAGAGTACAATAGTGGGAAACATTTGTAAATAGTAAGATGTTGCGAAGAATATAAATAACAAAGATGTGTCTAAGGCATCATAAATTCCTGGAAAAAACTTTTTATTTTAAGTGATTTAGATTTCATTTGATAGAACTGAAGTAATATCACTAAGATATTTATATATTATTATATTATATATTTAAAGGTAAGTTTTTCTACTTAATTGGCCTTGAAAACTTTTACTCTGTAGAACAATAAACGAGGATAAAATCGGCGTTTTTAAAAAAAAATTTAATTGATACTACCTCTAATCATTCTGAAAGTTTCTGAACTAACCATCAAGGAAAAAATCTATTAATAATTTACTGATTTCATTCCAAAATCACTTATAGCAAATAAACGCCAAATTAACAAGACATCGATATCGTAAAGTAAGTAAATCGAATCACTAATGCCATTATAAAACACTACATGGCGTGGAAAGTCGGTGAACTAATATAGAAGATATATTTTTTTTATTTCAAAATGACTTTTAGTGTTTAACACAATCTTCGGGAAGTTTTATGCATTACTTCCGGCCTTGGCCCCCGTTTTCGATATAATTTCATCTTAACGAATCAGTCAACAATGAGAGTGTCCTGTAAGGACACTAGAAGTTAACTTATGTCATCTTTGATTAAAACTACCCATTTATGAAACCGGTTCAATTAATAAAATTATGCGGAGGGTATATACCCGTTCGTCATTCCACTTTTAATGCACCCACAAATGAATATGCAACCCCATAAAGAACATCCTGATCCGTATAACAATATATTTTGATCCTTATAACAACTCGATATAGCGATATTCGTTCGCCTGTTAGACTGTCTGTTGAAATCATGCTCATTCACAAATCGAACCACTTACATAGGTAAATTTTGTATACTATTGCTTGCCATTACTTCGAGCAAGTGGGTGTTTAAAATGAGATATATCAGGCACCATTGTGCTAAGATAAGGCCTAAAATATGGCGAAACCTATAAAAATTATAAATATTAAGTGTGTTTGCTGTAATAATTTAGTATTAGAATAGCCCAGCACTCGAAATTCGAGTGAAAAATTTAGAAAATATTATTTTTTCATTCAATTTAAAAATTTGTGAATATTTAAATGAGCCTAAAGGTATGTTAGTCAATTTGAGCAATTCACAGTTCAACACAGGGCGTGTCATACACAATTTTAATCATTCTTATTAACAGGGTGTAACGTATTATCATAGATATTTTATTTTATTAAATATATTTTAAAGACAAATTAAACATAAATTTTATCATTATCGGCTTCTCCTCCATATTGCTTAAAAAGGGAACTAAAAATTTACCTTCACGTATTAATATATAGATTTAATTTAGCTAATATAAATATGTTATAAACACGAGTAAATTGATAAGTCCAGACATTAATGTGAACGTAAGACCCAGCTCGAGGGTATAAAATATAGATATATTTTGATAAAAATTGTTATATAAACTTTTTGTAACTTTATGATGGTACCTATTGCAACGAGAATTTCAATAGGATAAATATTATTATAAACATCGTAATCGAAATAGGTATGTGTGTGTGTGTTTTTTAGCCCTCTTTTAAGAACTAGGTCTGAATATGAACCGATATTGAAGTATGAAAAGAAATAATTTTGAATATTGTTGGTACTTGTAGATAACTGCTTACAACTGTGGAACGTGGCCAAATATTTCATTTTATAATTGTCGATTTCGATTTTTCCTGATTTTTTCAGCGTTTTTATACCCTACACCACTAAGAGTTTGTGCTGATGTTTGTAACTCCATAAAATATTTGAACCACCTGTTATTATATCGATCGACGAAGCATCACTTTCTAAGTCGATTTAAAAATATCCGTCCCTCTGTCTGTCCATCCGCCCATCTGGTAATATAAATATTTTGATGAAATTTGATAAATTATCGGTGATAATGGGTCCATATACAGACTTCACCCTTATGTCCCTTATCAGACCGACTAAAGTTGTCGTAAGATCCAGATTATCACTTCGAAAATAGAAACTGCAAGACTATTTTTGGTCATAGTTCCCATATGTAGGAGTTTTTTTTAAATTTTGGTATATGCATATATGTTTTTGAGAAAACTACGATTAAGTTACCTTACTAAATATGGTTATGACCGGCTATTTTTTGGCCTAGCCCTCATATAAAAATGACATCAAATAGAAACATTTTCATACGTGCACGAAACAAATTAATACCAATTAGCAGATTCCAGCACACGAAATTCGACTGCAAGTTCTAGGAAATTTTATTTTATCATTTAATAAAGACCCTAAAGGTATGCTTCACAATTCAACTCATTTTAAATGAACAAAAAAAAAAAACAAGTAAGAGTGTTAAATTCGGCTATGCCGAATCTTTGATACCCTCCACCTAGGTTTTCTTGCACTATTTGTAACAAATTTAGATAAAATATTTGAAAATGTAAACAATTTGATCAATTTAGTAATTTATTACAACAAATACTCTGAATTTTCAGCATTTACGTTTAACAATTTTAAAGTCAATAGAAGATAGTAAACAAAATATATTTTTAAATTTCGGATCTTTTTCGGAATACTTGACCATGTCTTATATTTTAAAAGCACTAGCGTTAATCAGTTTTGTTTTTTCGATCTTATTAGATAAGTTTGTCATTCCATTTGTAACGCATCGATAAATGGATTTGCGTCTATGTGTTTAATGCAAAAGATTTCTTACTTTTGTCGAATTGTAGGAATTTTTTGAAAATTTTTTTTAACAACTTAATATTATATACATTTCAATTTTAAACTTTAAAATTAAAAATATCTATCTTTTTTAAATCTGGTAATAACTCTATAATATGGAGATAGTAAATACGTGGCTTCTTGAATAAGAATAACAAGTAAAAAACACTTTTGTGCAGTTTACTTGTTTTGTGCATTTTTTTAATACATACATAAGTACGCCATCTTTGTAAATCTCTTCGATTATATTAAGTAAGTTTGTAAATAAAAAGAATATTAAAATATTATAAATGTAAACATAATTGATTTTAGTAAAATGTCCGATTCGTTTTTCGATGATGCTGAAAACACATCAAAGAAATACAGAAAACAAAGGTTTTACTCAAGTTAGCTGAGAGACGAGAAGCTAATGGGATGGAACAGGTCAAAGATGACGACTTTAAATACAGATGCAAGGCTTGTGAAAAAATATTAAATTGCTATAAATCAGATCTAAGTATACATGCTAATAACCAATGTCTTAAAAAAAAAATATCTTTTAAAACCAACAACCAAAATTCTGTTATAAGATTATAAGATCCCATTTGCAAGCCATTTTAATTAATTGTGTAAATTTTAAATGCACATCTAGCCATATAAAAGATGAATTATACAGAATAGTAAAAATATTTTTTTTATAATATCTGTTGGTTTTTTATGTTGTTTTTATGTAATTCTAATGATATTCTTATCTTATTTTTTATGATATTTTTTTCGTTTTTATGTTATTTTTGCATTATTGAAATTGAAAATTAACAAATTAAAAATAGTTTTTTTTTTTTTGAAAAATTGAAAAAAGTATTGTAAGGAAAAATGTAGAGAGAAAAAAGTGGCTGCAATTGTAGTCGTGTAGTCAACTACTTATTTTTTTGAAAACGACAGCAACATATAACAACAATATAAACAGCTGTTTTTATACAAAATCATTTTTATATCAGTAGTGCCAATTATATATATTTTTTTTTACTTCATTAAAATTGAAAAACATGTATGATTCTATATAAAATTGTCTTAAATATATTACTTATTTATAATGCATTATTATAACGTAAAAATAAATAAATAAATTTACTTATTAACAGAAATATTATAGCATTTCATTTTGCTATTAATTTTTTCAACAAAATAAAATATTTCACAGCACTAATATCTTTTACATATTTTGTTATATTGTCAACACTATTTTTATTTTGTAGCCAACAAAAATAGAAATTAGCCTAAGTTGACTACAGCAGCAAAAGTGGTCATGTAGTCGTGTAGCTGTGTTGGTGTCAAAATAATCATTTTCATATAAACGTGTGTATTTTATTTTTGACAGGCTGTAGTCGTGTAGCCGCTGTCGTCTATGTGTTTCATGAGAGAGTTCGGCTTACTGGTGCCATTATGTATATGTGTATGTAAACAAAACTATACGATATCCCAGTAATCATTTCGAAGAATGTTTTAACAAAAATCATCTTACTGTGTCTTCTTCGAGCACTTTTGATGATTAAAAACTGATTAATCACATGTGGTATTAGAAAAAGACTAAGAAATAATTTTTTTCTTACGCTTAAAAAGTGATTTATAGAAAAATGACATTAAATATGACTCAAAAATAAATCGAAATTAATCAGAAAATTGGATAAAAAAGGTTCTCAAGAAGAGTCGGGGGTAAGGTAATATTTCCTACCAACAAAAGAATATTTTGTGATCAGCAAAAGAGCGCATTTATGACTGTTTTAATAGCAGAGAGGAGTCAAAAAAGACTCCACATGATCACTTATTGCATAAAATATTTACTGGGATTTTATTCACTATCTGTAGAAACAGTTTTTTAAGTAAAACAAATCTGCACACAATTTCAATTCTAATTCGTTTACAATGATACGATCACTTTGTTTACTAGCTAGTAGTAAAATAAGAAAATAGTATTATAATACAGCGTAATGATGAATTGTACTTCTCAATTAGTTTATTTTTAATGTGCCATAAGAAGTTCGGTTTGTGCTAAGAAATGAATGAATATATGTTTCCCAGGGCGAAGCTTAATCATTGCACTTTGATTAAGTTGAGCCCGCGACTATTCCTGATGTGGATAGCTCGTGCCTACAATTTTTTATAATTAAATATTATTGACATCTATATTATATTATTATCATCTGAGAAAAACAATTTTTTTTAAACACCAATTTTTTATAGGGTAGAATTTTATGGTTTAATACTACTTTTGAATGCAAGTATGTACTAAAAGTAGAACCCTTAAAATCATACTATGTTTTGCAACCCTAAAAATTGTAGTATTTTGTATAAATAAAATAATTTATATTTCTATTATTTTTAATATGCGCTTATTATCGATATACGTATACAGAATATATGAATTTTATTTATAGTATTTGAATATTTGCAACAGTATGTATGTATCAATTTGTAATATTTTGTGATCTTATAAAAATCGCAGAATATTGATATTGATTTTATATAGTTTCTTTTATTAATTAACTAACTTAAATATTACACCATAAAATGTTGATATTGGTGAATTTTTATATTATTACCACAACGACCATAAAAACAACATGTATAGCTGTGACAAAATACAAAATTTAGAATAACAATATAGGAAAACATCATATTTTTTTTACGTTTTTAGTGATTTCTCGGCACCTGTGGAACCTATTGCCACGATTTAAAAAACAGAAACCTTCTCATAATGTTTGTGTATCATTCTCACTAAGCATAAGCGCCCTAGCTGTCCTAGTGAGAACGTTATCGTGACAAGAACAACATAGTCAAATCATATTTTTTCAAGACTTTTTTTACTCCATCGTTCAATTCTCGGGACCAGATAAACCGATTTGGATGATTTTAAATAGCAAACCAACGAGCAACCTAGTTGCCCGATTGAAGCAGTCATCGTGATTTCTACAGACGGACAGACGGACAGCCGGACAGACTGACAGACAGACATCGCTATATCAACTCCGCTTGTTATAAGGATTACAAATATATATATTTTATGGGTTCCAGATTTTTTTTCTAATTATTACAAGCGGAATGACAAACTTATATATACCCTCTGCACACTGGAGTGGAGGGTATAAAAAAACTCAACACATTAACAAAAACACATTAATTCATGAAACACATAGACGAAAGCGGCTACACGAACACACGACTACAAATGCTGTTGGCTGCAACTGTAGTCGTGTAGTCAGCTACTTAATTTTTTTGAAAACTACAGCAACATATAACAACAGTATAAACAGCTGTGTTTATACAAAATCATTTTTATTTCAGTAGTGCCAATTATATTTTTATTGGCACAAGTCTAGTTAAGTGGCTGTGCCCCGATTTAAAAGTTTACGTAAAATCCCTAATACCTCCGGTCCTAAGAGGGCTAAGTGGTCAAAGCATACATCGAAATGAAGCTAGTGGACCCGGCTATCACTCAGATGATGTAAATACTAACATTATATATATCATTTTATGAGATAATGGGACGTTTCCGAAAAAAAAAAAAATTTAAAAAAATAAAAAAAAATCAATAGGTACATAATGGGTTAATGGATTTGAAATACCAAATGAAAGGCACTGAAGTAAGCTTTCCAACGATTTATATATTGCTGAAAGTAATGTGCAAATCAAGGTCAAACCTTTGTCGGTCCATAACTCCGCAAATAGGTCCGACCGAAAAAAAACTATTTCACCTAAATCGCACCAAAAGCCCCTATCACCTCAAAAAAAAATTAAAGAAATTGGGCAGTAGCCACTAAACTAGACTTATGCCTTTTTTTCTACTTTATTAAAATAGAAAAACATGCATGATTCTATATAAAATTGTCTTAAATATATTACTTATTTATAATGCATTATTATAACGTAAAAATAAATAAATAAATTTACTAATTAATAGAATTATTATAGCATTTCATTTTGCGATTAATTTTTTCAACAAAATAAAATATTTCACAGCACTAATATCTTTTACATATTTTGTTATATTGTCAACACTATTTTTATTTTGTAGCCAACAAAAATAGAAATTAGCCTAAGTTGACTACAGCAGCAAAAGTGGTCATGTAGTCGTGTAGCTGCGTTGGTGTCAAAATAATCGTTTTAATATAAACGTGTGTATTCTATTTTTGACAGGCTGTAGTCTTGTAGCCGCTGTCGTCTATGTGTTTCATGCATAACAAATTTAATAAACACAACATAGCATTGTATAATTTTATGTGTGTGTTAGTAGCACCTTTAAATGATCATAACCCCAAAAAATAATCCAGACGATGAAAATATGTAAATCTGGGTAACATCTAAAAAGAAATACCTTTCAAATGATAAATTTTTTGTCAAAATCGGGGGGTAAAACTGTGAAACTTACATCGGTCACAAGAAATCGCCTTGCGCATTAATATTATTGATACCACTAAAACTTGGTTTGTGCATGTCTTATATATTCAACTAGCAGTATATACGCTACGGTGTTAGTATATTTATTGTGTTAATTATTTAAACCATAATAATATATAAAAACCATAACAAATATAGTGCGTGTATATATTATAATTTACATTTACTCTTAAATTTATAATTACATATATATTGTATCAATTAAATAAATAAAAAAATAATATTAAAAACAGTATGAGTGACAATACGATGAAAACTTTTTATAAAATATATTTTTGATAACTTGGACATTCAAACCAAAAAATTTTATCATAAAATTAAAAATCTTTTATTAATTTCAACATTAAACTTCAGAAAAAATTAACAACACTTAAAAGAATTCATTTTTAAGCAATTGAAAAAGCAATGGAAACCTTTACTATAAAATAACAGTCTGGAATAAAATGATGGTAATGGCCGACCGATTTTATGAGGTTATTATAGTAACACCCCTATGGTCCTGTGTGGGTATAGGCGAATTTTATGTCGGTTTAAATATTATGATTTTCTGCAACACTATTCACCAACAGTATTCTGTTCTTTAGCAAGTTTAATGCCAGCCAGACGATTTTTCTCTGATATCAGTGGTTTTTACGCAGGACGATAACAACCAAGATCAGTCTCAATTGCTCGTCGGGAAATAGTTCGGTCACATAATTTTACTTAAGATATTAAAAAAAAAACATTATTTATTAATAATTTGTTTGTCATAATAATTATTATTATGACTGTAATTGAGTTAAATTTTTATTTCATTTTTCCATTCAGCTAAATACTATTTTTTTAGTTAATAATTTGAATTCAATGTATATTTATTTTTTTCCCTCATTTTTTTTTTGTGTATATAAAAAGCAAAAAAAAATAAAATATGATCCATTTTTTTCCAATTAATTGAATAATAAACAACTTAAAAAGATATAGAAAAGGCCTTTGTTTTTTTTTTATTATAAAATATAATAAAGAAATGAATAAATAAAATTAATCGTTGGCGAATTAGGCGCTTGTCTGTCTGTTCAAGCCTCGAATATATAATTTTCTATAATAGTAATAATTAGTGGAGAGCTTGGACAGAAACATCTGGCTTTGTCCCTACTTAGTTATTTTCACATAAAGGGTCTCAAACACTACATCTTGCTATTAAATTATCCTGTCTTTGAGTCGTTTTATATGGCCTGAACCATCAAATAAAATTATGGATTATTCATAGAATATCATCTTTTACTCTGTTTTTCAAGTCTTCATAAAATTAAATGTTTGCCATTATTTTATACTAATTGAAAGAAAACGTCAGAATCTATAAATATTTAAATAACTGTTAAGATTTTTAACATTATGCTTTATATAATTTTCTATTTTTATTTTTTAATAAACTTTCACAAACAACAGATAATTATAGGACTAAACGTGAAATTATTAAAAAACAAATTTGGCAAATTTAAAATTTTGTAAAAGTTTCCAATGTATTGCCAACTATTCTATTTAAGTACCAATTTTTAATTCCTATTAGTTTCGAAAACTATTCAAATTATAAAGATCAAAAATAAGATTAATTTGTTAAAATAAAAGTTCGGTCTGGACCGACTACTTTCTTACTTTCAAACTTTTGGCCTAAAGGCTCGAATTAAAACAAATATTATTCTTGCCCGATGTTTGTGTTCTGTTGGAATATATATGGGGGTTTCATGTCAAGTGCACCAACTTTTGAAACCGATGTCTTCCGATCGGGATGAAATTTGCACCAAGGTTAGTCCTATTGGATAGTAGTTTAGACACAATTTTTCAATAAGATCGGTCGAGATCTGTCTGAGTTAGAGGGGATCAAAATTTGAAATTTTGGCCAAACTGGTGTTTTTTCTCATCTATGTAACTTATTACCTATTGTTCTTAGAAAATTTTCTCCCAAATAGTTTAGATAGCTATTTCTTCAATATTTCGCAAAAAAATACTTAAAAAAAAAAATTTTGACATTTTTTTTGCTAAATTAAAGCATTTTTTGCCTTTTTTTTCAAAAAGTGAATTTTTTTTTTTTATATTTTTTCATAAGAAAGCTTAGGATTTTTCCTTTAAGAGCTTTATGGTCGCTTAGTGGGATGGGAGTGGGATATCTATCAAAATAAATGTTTTGTAACTCAAGACAACGGTTTTTCAATTTTTCACAAATGCACTATTTTGAATTTTTTCCTATTTGTGTGTAAAACCTTACAAATAAAACTTATACTGAGAAACTAGACAAATTAACCTTTCCGAAGGTATATAACATAACTTCATAACATAACAGAAGAGAATGGTTATCTGTAACCTGAAACAGTTATTTGCAACATTTCAATCTGGCTTTACGAAATTAACCCAAATTTACCATGAAAATGTTAAACTGATGTTGAAGGAAATCAACTTAAAGTATTTAACAGATGATTCGGCAGAAGATTTACACGATTACCGCGATTGCCTAAAATTGACTACGTGTCCTAATGCAACAACTTCTTGCCACTTAGGTGAATGTACCAATTGCCCGAAAACCACATTCATCAAAGAAAATTTAATCAACTCTTTAGATCGAGAATATATAGAGGAGGTCAAATTTGATTCTTGGATTCAGACTGACAGATGCACATTGAAAACAATCATTTTAAATGTGGATGATTTTGTGAAAGAAATGTGTACAGGATTGCTAAACTTGAGAACCCATGACTTTTTACTCAAAGAGCAATGGTCATTCTTCAAGGGTTTGAAGATACATTTCGTTATTTCATATGATTTCGCAGAAAACTATAAATATGTTCTTCAAGATGCCATACAAGCATTCCACTTCAATAACGACCAAGCAACTTAATGGCATTCATGTCCGATGATTTAAAATATGATACCGTTGCAGTTTATGAGTACCATAAGATAATACTAAAATATCTCAAATCTAAATTTACAACGTTTCGGACGGAGCTCGTCAACATTTTTAAAACAAAAGTAGCTTCGCAAATTTTATGACTCATGAAAAAGATTTTGGAATGCCAGCTGAATGGAATTTTCATCCTGCTCATGGTAAAGGAGCATGTGATGGTATTGGGGCAAACTTTAAAAGAAATTCAGCAAAGTATAGCCTCCAGTGCTCTCATCAAGATCGCATCTTAGATGCGAATGCTTTATTCCATTGTGCAAATAATTATTGTAAAGAAACTAAAATAGTTTTTAGTAGCAAAGAGGATCATCAGGAAACATTGAAAACACTGAAGGGCAGATTCGATGCTGCGCTAACAATCGATGGCACCGCTGAATACTATGCTTTTATACCGCTTGTCGATGGAAGACTCAAGTTGAAAAAGTTTTCTGCCTCTATAAAATGCGATTTCTTTCCAAAGCCAACAAATAAACCAGCAGCGAAATCAACAGCTGAACCTAGTAACGCCAAGAAAGGATTGACAAAAAAAACGCAGTAAATAAAGGCGACAAAAAAGCTGAATGAAAGACTGGGTATTTAAAAATTTACAAGACTTAAATACTTCATCAGCTACAATAAATTAAATATAAAAACAGTTATGATATAAATGGATCTAATGCAATTAAGATTAAATTTTAATAAATTATTTATCTTTTTATTTTTAATATTATTATTATACATTAATTTAATTATTATTAAAAATAAATAAAAAATAATAATTTTTCAACATTTCTATAGAAAAAAAGCGATTTTTTTCCTGAGGTTAACATATTCTGGGTATTACAGTATCGAGGGTATAAAATTTTAGTTAAGTATGTTATATACCTTCGGAAAGGTTAATTTGTCTAGTTTCTCAGTATAAGTTTTATTTGTAAGGTTTTAGACACAAATAGGAAAAAATTCAAAATAGTGCATTTGTGAAAAATTGAAAAACCGTTGTCTTGAGTTACAAAACATTTATTTTGATAGATATCCCACTCCTATCCCTCTAAGCGACTAAAAAGCTCTTAAAGGAAAAATACTAAGCTTTCTTATGAAAAAAAAAAAAAAAAATGCACTTTATGAAAAAAAAGGCAAAAATGCTTTAATTTAGCAAAAAAAAAGTCTAAATTTTTTTTTTTTTAAGTATTTTTTTTCGAAATATTGAAGAAATAGCTTTCTAAACTATTTGGGAGAAAATTTTCTAAGAACAATATGTAATAAGTTACATGGATTAGAAAAAACACCTGTTTGGCCAAAATGTCAAATTTTGATCCCCTCTAACTCAGAGATATCTGGACCGATCTTGTTTAAAAATTGTGTCTAAACTACTATCCAATAGGACTAACCTTGGTGCAAATTTCATCCCGATCGGAAGACATCGGTTTCAAAAGTTGGTGCACTTGACATGAAATCCCCCATATATCAAAATTTATATCTAAAATACTTTGTAAATAAGATATAAAGAGGCATCCTTAAGTAAGTATAATCACGGGCCGCTTTTACCCCCCTTAATATCCTAATTTCCAAAATTTTTTTCTTATCTGATATTTCTATCTCTAGTGGAATCAACAAAATATATTTTAAATTCGCTTATTTGGAAGATACCATATGTACAATTCAATTCATTTCTTTATTAACATAATAATTTACATGTGGGTTTGTTTAACAATTTTGATAAAGAGTTTAGGATTTTTATCCTTTTCTACTTAAACATTATAGCGATATTTTATAATAGATTTGGCTTTGAATAAAATTAAAAAGTAAGGCAAAAATTTTCAAAAAACCTTTATGTACATTTTAAGTTTAAGATAAAACAATAAAGTTAAGTTAAGTTAGGGGTAAAATTACGATAAGCCAAGCTCATTAATATAATCATGCTCAGATCTAAGACATCTCGTGTTTAAGGTTAATCTTTCTATTTTATCATTTACAAGTTCAACGTTTGCTAGAGTGTGAAGTCGTCGAGTGGAATAATGCCAAGGCAAATTGTAGATCATTTTTAAAAGTTTGTTTTGCGCAATCTGCAAATTTTTTTTATGATATTGTGCTGAAGTATGCCAGACAGGTACAGCGTAGAACATTATGGCATGAAAAACAGATTTCGGTATAAGACTTTTGTTACCAATATCGAGCGTGCAATTTCGATTTATCAATGGGCATAATAATCTTGTTACCTTATTTATTTTGTCAATAATATAAGGAATGTGGTCTTTGAACTTAAGTTTAGGATCCAGCAACACTCCTAAATATTTGACTTTGTCCACCTATATTATGGAGCTATTATTGAAACTTATAGGTTCTTGAGGTAGCAAACATGGTTTACGTCTTCGGGAAAAGTATATGGCTTGTGTCTTTTTTGCGTTAACTAAAATTTTCCATTTTTTAAAGTAGGAATGAACTTCAGACAGTGCAGTTTCAAGGTTGTTTATTACTTCAGCTGCAAGTATACCTGAGCTAAGCAACGCAGTGTCATCAGCAAAAATCGACGTTACGCAGCCATCAAGTATTGGAAAGTCTGCTGTGTAAATATTATATAATATAGGGGAGAGGCAGGAACCTTGAGGGCAACCAGCCAGTATATCTTTATGTGTCGAGTAGTTCGTTCCAATATAAACATTAAGAAAGCGTTCTGAAAGAAAACTGTTTATTATTTTTATAAGCTCAATTGGAAAATTTAATGCAATCATTTTGTAAATAAGGCCATTATGCCAAACGGAATCAAATGCAGCTTTAATGTCCATTAAGATCATACCAGTTGATTTTCCGATATTAAAGTTTGAAGTTACTATGTTTCGTATTCTTGCTAATGGTTGAACTGTATTACGTTCCTTTCTAAAACCAAACTGTAGTGGTGGTAGTATGTTTTCGGCATTTATAAAATCTATAATTTTTTGTTTAATTATTTTCTCAAGACTTTTGCTTAACAATGATATTATACTTGTGGGTCTGTAAAAAAGTGGACATTCAGGTGGTTTGTTTGGCTTCCGTATTGGTACAATTTTCGAGTGTTTCCGTACTTTAGGAAAATATTGTAATTTTAAACAATTGTTAATAATTGTTGTTAGATATTTAATTCCCTTTTTTAGCAAAGCTTTTAAACATTTGTTTGTTATACCGTCTGTACCAGGAGATTTTCTAGGTTTAAGATTTTTCATAATTTCTGAAATTTTGTCTGTAGAAATACGTAAATCGCTCTGATGAATATTACCGCTGAAGTACAGGTTATTCAGAGTACTGTTTACATCTGCAATAGTTGACGGATCACTAAAGTTAGCTGAAATTGTGTGATTTAGACTGAATGTTTGAGCTAGTATTTCACCTTTCTCTTGCTGTGTGCTGTAGGTAACATTATTATATTTTAATATTGGAATGTTGGTAAACTTTTTCTTTAAAATATTTCATATGTTCCAAAAAGGAGCTGAGCCTTCACCTAGTGTTGACAGTTTTATATTCCAATTATTATTTCTAAATTTTATTATCTCTTCAGAAATGCGAGAATTTAAAATTTTTGTTCGAATATGATCATGTACGTCTCTGTACCGTTTCCGGTTTCTTCGATAGATATTTCTTAATTGAATTAAATGCTTTATAGAAGGTGGTAATGGTTGATTGTTGGCTGCACAAATTCTTCTTGGTATGCTATGGTTAACAGCATTTGATATTGTATTGCGAAGTGTTTCTATCATTGAATCAACATTTTCGTTATCAATTTGAAGATTTTCGTTTGGTACTGTTAAATTTCTTTTGATGTATGTGCTATATCGTGTCCAATTCGCTTTTTTGAAATCATAAAAAGATTTTTCAACAGGACTGTATTCACTATTTAAAGTAATTTTGATAGGAAGATGGTCGGAGCAGAGATCGTTAATGACACTAACCGGTGTAACATACTTAGCTAAGTCAGTTAAAAAGAAATCTAATGTAGACGATTGTCGTCTTGGATCTGAGGGAATATATTTGAAAAGTTTCAGAATTTAATTTCTCATACAGTAGGTTCCCCCAACAATTTGCTCGTTGACAATCCCATAGACTATGTCTACAGTTGAAATCGCCTCCAAAAAGATAATTATCATTACCGATATGTAGTTTTCGAAGATCAGACTTAAATTCTAATTTTTTGTTGTTATCTCTACCAGGAGTACTGCCAGGAAAATAGCAAGAAAATATATTTATATAGTTTCCATTTGATGTTAATACTTTGACGCCGATATTTTCAATGAGAAATGTGTTTAAAGGAGGTATTAAAGTGTGTGCTATATTTCTCCTAACCAAAACAGCTACAGCTCCGCCCCTGCCTTGTTCTCTATCTTTTCTGTAACAATAGAACTTTGGAGGTTTTATTGAAATATTTTTATTTAGCATTGTTTCCGAAACGAGACAGATATGAATATTTCTACTTAGTAGAAAATTAAAAAGTTCGTCTTTTTTGTTACGAATACCTCTGGCATTCCATGATACGATGTTTAAGTTTCTACTCATATAAAAATTTACAGGAGAGTGATGTAATCACTTCGAATTGATCGGCTTTGCATTTACAATTTTTCAATTTGGAGATAAGCTCAAAAGTTAGATTTTTTATTTCTTCTACAGAAAATAAATCATTAGTATTATAATTACAATTGCTGGTATTGCTGTTGTTGTGTTGGTGATTCCATGCCGGTTTTGGATTTGAATTTCTTTGGCTTAGACTATTTGGAAATTCTCTGCTGTAATTTGTATTGTTAATACGAGAATTGTATGATTGCTGACTTGGTTTAAAAGATTTAGGCTGAGAACGTTGCCTTATTTGTTGATATTGTTGTCTACTTGGACAATCTAAGGATAAAGATTTGTGTGGGCCTTTACAATTTTCACATTTAATCATATCAGAGGTGCAATCTGCAGTTTTATGATTACCGGCACATTTTGCACATAAAGTTTTGACTCTGCTACGACTGGAAGCATACCCTAGCATTTGACAGTTGTGACATTGGGTTAAGTTTGATGATCTCTTTCTTTGGAAATCCCATTTCACTTTAACGTAATCAATTACTGAATAATTTTTCCTTAACTCATTCATATTTATAGACTTTCTTTGAAAGTACACTATGTATATAGCTTGTTCGTTAGAACCGTTTGATCTGGTTACCAGTTTAACATCTAAACATGATAATTTCATGTCGGTTAGTTTTTTTTTTTATTACAATTGGATTAAATTTATCGTATCCAAGTATCATTGCTTTATATGTTTTTTCATTTTTAGTTCCATATGTAAAAAATTCAAATTTAGATTCTAAATTTTTGCAAATTAAATCAAAATCTTCCATTCTATTACAAAATAGTTTAAGCCCAATTGATATTTTCCGAATAGCATAATTCGATACTTTTAAAGTATTACTACAGATATCCTGGATTTGATTGGTTTTACATTTTAAAATTGTTATAGATGGAACATGTATTTTAATTTGTTTATTAACTATTATTTCAGTTTCTTCGTTTTCATTATCATCAACCGTTTGCAGTGGTTGAAAAAGTTGTTGTTGTTTACTGTAGCAGCAGTATTATGTTATTGTTTATGTTTTTTGTTCATTATGTTATGCCTATTTGAAGCATTAGCATCTTCACAACGTAGGCGTTTGATTTTGTTTTTAAATTTGTAAAGGGATTAACTAATCCGTATTTGAAACACTAATCCGTTTGTTTTGAACAAATAGTTTTTTTTTTTTTTTTTTTTTTTTTTTCTGTAATATTTTTGAAAATTTGCACAGCACAATACGTCTGTTAATGATCGCGGTCAATATATGACTGACCATATGTACACTTTTTCCCATTTTTGCCGTTTTTCCTCACCTGGACGTTAGAATTACCAATAAATTCATCCTTTACTGATGCCCGCGTATACGTTGGAGTCTATATACCAAAATTCATATAGTTACATAGATTAATATCTTAAGATGCAAGAAGGTACCATTTACCCTTTTTACGCATTTTCCCCTTAAATGGCCGAATTAAAAAAAAATAATCCCGCACCGATGTTTGTTTCTCGGAAGAAGTCTACACATCAAATTTCATATTCCTAGATTCATTGGTTACGCCCTCAATGTACTAATTTCTAAAAATCCCTCCTTCATGGATTTTCACACAGACAGGGGAACTTACAAGCCAAATTCCAAATTTCTGGATCGAAGTCTTTGGGATGGGTGATGATGATAACCCAGGCAACTCTTTTATATGTATAGATTAGTTGGACCAACCACTTTTTCTCTACTTACTTGTTTTACTTACTTGTTTTTATGCTTTATACGTTGTAAGCAATGTACAATTTATTGCAAAAATATATTCCGTAATATTAAAAAAAAAATGAATTAAAAGTTACAAAATAAAATTAGAGGAGGGTACCCCCTCTTCGTGTTTTATAATATGTGCAGAATTCATAGCATATGTAGTGGGTGCCCTCCAAGATGCCTTCCTTATTAATATATTGCCATCTGTAACTCTACGTATTGCATTCGGAAAAATTTTGTAGATAACATTAAGCCAGCAGAAGAAAAACCACTATTACAAGTGATCTGGTAAGTGTGATGCTAATATTCCCAATAACTACGACATTTAGATCTAACCCGACCCAACCGATTTGAATGGAAACAGATTTCCAAGAAAGAAATTCGAGTGAAAATTCTAGGAAATATTATTTTTTCATTCAATTTTTGTCTTCGAAATATATATATAAAAAATTTGTGAATATTTAAATGAGCCTAAAGGTATGTTAATCAATTTTAGTAATTCACAGTTCAACACAGAGCGTCTGATGTATAATTTAAATCATTCGCATTAACAGGGTGTAACGAATTATTATAAATATTTTATTTTATTAATTTAATATATTTTAAGACAGATTAAACATAAATTTTATCATTCTCAGATTCTCCTTCATATGAGCTATAACTATGCCAATTTTCAAACTCCTTCGTGCCCGCATATTGCTTAAAAAGGGAACTAAAAATTTACCTTCACATATTAATATATAGATGTTTAACATTAAACGTTAAAACTAAATAGTAGCAATAGATCTGTACTGTGTTCTGTATTTTATGTGAAAAGTTCTCACTTCGAAAAAGTATGAAGCAAAAATCCCACTGTTTCTGGATTTGTGAGTAAAAACTGTGATTTAATGTGAAAAGTTACGTTCTTATTGGAATATTCCAAGGCAGCTGCAAAAAAATAAAAACAGACAAAGCAATTAAATGTAAACATAAAATTATTTAGAAAAAAAAATACAAAAAAATCAATAAAAATTTTAATTTAATTTAACAATAACATTTTTATTTCCTACTTTAAAAAAAATAAAGATAATGTAACAAAGAGTTAAATTTTATATATTATGTACTCGTATGTATACCTCAATAGATTTTTTCAAAAATATTTTCATAATAGGACGAATAAATAAGAGTAGAATAATAGTATAATATATTATAGGTTAATTTCGCCAAAAAATAAGTAAAAAGTTTAGGTAAAATCCCTAATATCTCCGGTCCTGAAAGGCTAAGATATCAGCTTTCATTCAGTTGTTGTAAATATCAACATTATAACGATCTTTTTTTGATATAATGGTACGTTTTCGAAAAAAAAAAAATGTAAAAAATACAAAAAAAAAATCAATGGGTTCATAATGGGCTAATGGATTTCGAATTTTAAAATACCATGAAAGGCACTCAAGTAGGCTTTCCAATGATATATACATATATTGCTGAAATCCTGTAATAAGCAACAAATTTATGTATAATTAAAGTCAACGCTTTGTCGGTCCAAAACTCCGAAAATAGGCTCGACCGCAAAAAAAATATTTCTTCTAAATAACACCAAAAGCCCCTTTCGCCTCCCAAAAATGAAAGAAATTGGGGAGTAGCAACTAAACTAGACTTAAGCCTAATTTTTTTTTTTTTTTTTTTTTTTGTAATTTGGGAAATTCTTTATACTTTCTGAATAATTGTAAAAAAAATGTATGTAAATACTTAAAAGTAAATGATAAATAAAAAATAAACATATTTCTTACCTTTTCTTCAATATTTATATCTGTGGCAATAAATAATAATGGCTTAAGTTGACATAAGTGCTTTTTCATTTTATTACATATTCTTATTCTCCTCTTCAAGATTTATCACTCAGCTAAATTTCAAGTATAAAATGTTATTATTAATAAAACTATACGCATTTATATTTTAACTTAAGTCTTTGTGGAAAATAATACATAAGCCATAACATTTTAACTCAACTTAATTTTTTTTAAGGTAGCTACATCAATATTAATATGTTTTAGCATTAAAGCTTTTCTATACACTTAATTTCAATAACTAACAGGTTTTCTGCATTTTTCAATTTAACCTAAAGCACTTATCTCGACTTACTAGCAATAAAAATTACTTTGTATTTCAATATAGTAGCTTAAGTTCACTTTAGTTTTTATTTTTCTGGAAATGGATTTTTTCACAACACCTTAACTAAAAAACAACGAATATTTACTAATAACACGTTTTTTTTTTTTTTTTAGAAAATGAACAGTTTTGTTCTAAATAAATGTGCATCATTTTCTGTGGCTAAAAATTTTATATAAAAACCGAACACAATTTATTTTAGACAAAACCCTTAATATCTCAAAACACGAAATTTCGACTTAAGTCATTATTATTTATTGCCACAGATATATTCTATGTATATATTTCTTAAGCAATTGAATTTAAATACGTTTTTCACATCGATTTCAGTTGTGAGTAAATTTGACAGTTCAATTTCAAAACTGCTCACATGCCTATTTTACAGAAACACTTTTTTCTCATTTATTCCAATATATGTGAGAAAAAACGAAGCGTGAGAGATCTTTCTCACAAAATAAAGTTACAGAACCAGTCGAATGCGAGATACAATATTTTGTGTCAGTTCGAAAAGTTTTTGTTTAATTTTATACGTTCCATGTGAAAACTTTCTGATGTGAGAGTTATGGAACATAGCTACTGTATTTATTATTCTAAAGTAATTTGGATTTTTTACTGAGAAGGTATATTATTTTTTATCATGTCTACTTGAATATTATTTGTAATAATCCAGGATAAGTAAGAAATCGTCTTGTCAACGATTACAATAGGAATTTAATTCTTTCAGGATTTATGTCGTTGCAAAAGGATAAGGTGTATAATGCGCTATATTACTACAGAGTTATCTTTTTAACTGGTATCTTAAGTGCTAATAATTTGGGCCATAATGTATTTCTGTTTCGTTAAGTTCATGTTAATGTATCTGGTTGCAAATATAGTAGTGCTAAATAGTTAAAAAAAAATGATACATCTACATCTTTTGTATAATTTTAAGTTCATACATGTCTGTCTGATGTACTGTGATGCGCTCACATTATTCTTTTGTATGAATGAATAGCAGTGTATGATAACTTAGCTGTATCTGCAGTGGTGTATTTTATTCATTTAAAGTTATAAAATGACTATATTCGCATGTGTATGAGAGTGTGTGGGTAATTCTGTTCTATGAAATGTTGATGGTGATTATTATGATGATAGTGCTGATTTTGTTATTGCTACTGCCACAACTGGGTAACGCAGCTACTAAGGAAGGTATCTGAAGATATAGAATTTGTTTTTACTTATAATTTGGATGACTCAGACAGAATGAGGTCGTTTTGTATGAACTACCAATAAATGGCCAAGCACAAATTCTCGCAGATTTTTGGGTACTATATCTCAGCACTTTATGCAAGGTGCATCAGCAATCTGTTTATTATCATATACTAAATAAAAGTTTAAATTCAACAAGTAACTTGGATGCATTAGGCCGGCCATGCAAAACAACTTTTAGATAGGACCGCATATTTTTGGGGAAAGTAACAGAAGATGTTCTTATTACACCAGAAGCTGTATGAATTTCAATGAATTAGAAATAAAGTATAACATTTGGCAGAAAAATTATTAAAATAACCCTGAAAGTGGGCAATTTTACAACCTATGTAGCCAGGGAAGGACTATATATACCACAAATTATTGAGCAAAATCCAGACGCTTAGATTTTGCTCAATAATTTGTGACCACGCGCCATTCTTTTTAGGAATAAATATTATGGAATGATTAAAGTACAATTGAGTTTCATGGATAGAAAAACAAAATCTTCTGTGGATTACTAAACAAGTAGCGCCTGTATGTCAACGGGTTTCACATGGTGGTGATTCGGGGATGTATGTATTTCAATGGCTTCGCTGATTTGGTACACATCGATAGTACTGTGAATGCAGACATGTATTACACATTGTGAATGACCAAGCATTTTACTCCGGTATCAAACTAATAGGGCAGTCCTTTTTCTTCGAAAACGATAATCAATCGTGCCACAGATCGCGAGTCGTTACCAATTTCCTGAGAGATCTGGAAGTAAAAACGTTAGATTGACCACCTCAGAACCCTTATTTAAATATATGTGAGGATGTGTGCACTTGTATAAAAATATATTGTAATGCACAATTGCTGAGGTCGAGGGAATTTTCTTTGGAATATTTTCTTCTTATTATGGTAAAACGCCGACTTTATTTTCGGATTACTAAATAATTCGTGTAAGAGACACACATAAACCAAATATATGACAATTTAAGTCGACCCCATGGGTGACATTTGTATGAGGACTATGTCTAACAGACAAACATATAAACAGACTAACAAACAGACGGACGGATAGACCAAGGGACGTACATCAATTAGTAGAGTCAGAAAGTGATTCTGAGTTGATCTGTTTAATAAAAGATAGCTCAAGGCCAAATACTTTTGGTAGTTACAAACCTCTGCACAAACTCATTATGCCTAGCCAGTGGTATTGGGTATAAAAATGTTAAATTAGCTTCTTTTATGAATGTACCTAAATCCCCGAATAGCACCTGTTCCATTCAAATTATTTTACACCTCACATAGTTCAACTGTTTGAGCTGGGGTTTTTTACAAAATGTTGGTCTTGAATTTGCCCATCGATCTCTCTTTTGAGATTTTTGATTTCGTCTAACATTTTTCTGGAATTTGTTTTTGAAAATATTTGTAGGATTTAAAACTCTCTGTCTATCTGTCTGTCGTCAAACGACGGGTCGCAAACATATTTGTGGGATTTAAAACTCTCTGTCTATCTGTCTGTCGTCAAACGACGGGTCGCAAATATAAATATATTGTTATCAAATTTAGTATACAAGAGTCTGTCGGCCACAGCTATCACTATTAAAATTTATGAAAATCCGTGTATGTTCAGATAAAGCCCCCATAAAAATGGCTTCTATCAGATGGACAAAGCCATAATGGAACAGCTACTAAGAGCATATTAAATTAGAAACATAAACATATTTAATAAATTTTGCAAAATCAATGTTTTTTTTTATTAAATATAATGTATGAATGGAATTTTCAAAGACAAAAATAATAATAACAAGTTAGAAAATTACAGTCGGTCTAGACCGACTATACGATACCCTATACCATGTCCTATCTCTTAGGCCCAACTAACTGGACATAGAAAATAAGCAAAAACCAAATTTGAGTCTGATTTCTATTAATTTTTTTGGCTGCAGATATGAAAAAGTTCATATCGGGTGCTATATCTATATGGGGACTAGGTCCGAAAATGGACCGATCCTGATCATGTTTGGTAAAGTCTCTTGTATTTTGCAAAAATATATACAAACAAAATCTGAGAAGAATCAGTGCAATATTTTTGTTTTTTAATAGATTTAAGTGATGATCGGGAAGCAGCTCTATATGGTGCCTAAGGGATCATTTTTGGACTACTCATTAATGGACGTAATGAACGCATACAAAACCCAATTTGAGTAAGATCTATATGACAATTTGGATCTTATGGCAATTTATGTCGATTTCATAGGGGTAATTTGTGTGGGGGCTAGGTCTGAACATGGACCGATTCTCACCGATTTCAAGAGCGTTCATCCCATGGCCGATGGAAGCTTATATACCAAATTTCGTCAAAATATATTCATATTTGCGACCTGCAGTTTGATTACAGACGGACGGACGGACATTGTTAAATCAACTCAGAAAGTGATTCTGATTCGATCGGTATAATTAAAGATGGGTCTAGGTCAAATATTTTTGGTTGTTACAAACAGCAGCACAAAGTCATTATACCCAAACCACATAGTGGTATAGGGTATAACAATTCGTAGTTAACTTTTCGAGAAAAAGAACAAAAAATTCAAAAATTATATATAAAGCTCAAAGTAAAAAAATAGAGCAATATGTTTCTAATATAAATTCTTAATTGTGGGATACAATCAATACGTTGTTGGTAAACCTTTTTGCTTAATCATCAATTTCAAACGATTTGGTATTGACTTAACCAATTTTTCTCAATAAGAAGTTTATATTTTTGCCCATTTCTTGATAAGAGAAATTTCCAAAATAGACTAGATGGATGTATGGGTAGAACACTACCCCTCGATGTTAGCGAACACGTACAACACTGATCACAACCTATGTGATTACATTCAACACAATGCAAGGGACGATATATTTACAGACTGCTCAGAAACTGCCGAAATTATGGATGCCGTAGCGTCCCTATAATTTAACTCCTGAATTAATAAAAACATCACCCGAAATTAGCGCTAAGTTTATTTACAACGTTATGAAAAATCTTTGGGTAACAAAATCACTGTGCGATGACTAATATGAAGAACATATTATTAATTTAACAAAAAAAAGGGAGACCGATGACAATGCAAAAATTGGCATGGCACCAATATCGCAAACAAGATAATCTCTCAATTCATCAATAAAGGGCCAGCAGTCACTTTCGATCCAATTCTCCATAATAAGCAGGCTGGCTTCCATCATACATTGACCACGTCAACAGTTTACGGATCATAATTTAGCCATTCTACTTGATATTATTCGATTTTGAGATAGCATTCGATAGGCTTACCCATTCAGCCATATGGAGTACGCTAGCAAACAGAGGCACATCTACAAAAATAATTGATATATTTGAAGCCCAATATCACATCGCAGACTGTCGAATTCTTCATTTACAATTTAAACTGGAGTTGTTCTGTCGCCCCTATTTATACCCTATACCACTATGTGGTTTGGGTATAATGACTATGTGCTGCTGTTTGTAACTACCAAAAATATTTGACCTACACCCATCTTTTATTGTACCGATCGAATCGGAATTATTATCTGATTCGATTTAACGATGTCCGTCCGTCCGTCCGTCTGTGTGTCCATGTAAAGTTTGTAATCAAACTGCAGGTCGCAAATACGAAAATATTTTGATGAAATTTGGTATGCAAGCTTTTTTCGGCCATAGAATGAACGCTATTGAAATTGGTGAGAATCGGTCCATGTTCAGAGCTAGCCCCCATACAAATGAAATCAATATAAATTGCCATAAGATCCAAATGATCATATAAATCTTAGTCAAATTGGGTTTGTATGTGCTTATTACATCCATTAATCAGTAGTCCAAAAATGATCCCTATGGGACAAATCTTAGTCATAGGCCCCATATAGAGCTCCTACCCGATCTTCACCTACATAAATCTATCTAAAAACAAATATATTGCACTGATTCTTCTCAAATTTTGTATGTATATATTTTTGCAAAATACAAGAGACTTTATCAAACATGGTCAGGATCGGTCCATTTTTGTGCCTAGTCTCCATATAGATATGTCATCCGATATGAACTTTTTCATATCTTCAGCCAAAAAAATTAATAAAAATCCCACTCAAATTTGATTTATGCTTATTTTCTATGTCCAGTTAGTTGGGCCTGAGAGATAGGGTCTCTAAGTACATGGTATAGGGTATCGTATAGTCTAGACCGACTATAATTTTCTTACTTGTTTTTAATAGCACCATGGATAATTTAATGCGAAGAGCTTCGTGTGAATAGAGAGGAATAACTTGGGGATTCAACAGAAGGCTAGAAGATATTGATTGTGCTGAAGATATATGTCTAAGGCTGGTCTAAAAAAAACTATTGCCAAAACTAAAGCAATGAGAATTTCTGCTTCTAGCAATAGGATATTGAAGACGTATCAATGTTCTGCTATCTAGGAAGTCTTCCGACTATAACAGTTGGTTCTGCAAACGTCGTAAACATTCAATTGGCATTTTAAGCTTCATATGGCGATCAGTATGAATTTCAAAAATAACCAAGCTAAACATATACATTTCCTGTATAAAATCGTCTCTTCTCTATGGATGTGAATCGTGGAATGCAGCGCACTATGATGTTAGCTCGCTACAGGTTTCCATAATCGCAGCATGCGGCGAATTTTAAAATTATTTTGTCCATTTACGATGTCCACTAAAAGGCTATGGGTCCAAACCAATTTCCTGTTCCACGTATACGTCGATTTTCGAAAAAGAAAATTACGCTGGCTATGGCATACTTTATGAAAGAACGCTGACGATGTCGCAAGACAAGCTATCGAATGAATCCCGCAAGGAAGCCGCTGAAATGGAAGAACACTACACATCTGGCGCCGCCAAATTGATATTGAAGCGTTCAACCAAGAAAAGAGCTGGAACTAGATAAAAATACTTGTAGGAGTATTGCTCCTTATAGGAACTACGAGAACTTATAAATATATATGTATACATGGTTAAAAATGGTGTGATTTTTTAATTTAGCTACAATTTATCTCCATACATACTCGATGACAGTTATGGACAGTCTGGGCTTTGTGTTTTGGGGCATTATCATGATGGAAGTGAAACACGTTTTCAGTTCTCAAATTTCCTCTAGACATGGGGGGCAACCATCCGATCGAGACCCATTATGTTTACTTTCGTCCGTAACGCATCGACTCGAGTCGATATATCGATATCTGTCTGTCTGTCGAAATCACGCTATTTAACAAAATAAACTCTGTAGCTGGGTAAACTTAGAACAGTATTGTTTGTTAATATCTCCAACAGGTTGGTGTTTAAAACCGGCTAACTCGGACACCATTATGCCAAGATATGACCTAAAGTATGGAGACACCTCTAAAAATGCGAAAAATTCGGTGTGTTTGTTGTAATAATTCAGTATTAAATTTTTCTGTTTATTTTTTCAAATATTTTGTTTACATTATAAAAAAAGGTATATTAGTAAGAACTGTGTATAAACTGTAGTTCAACTGTATAAATTTTAGTTTGCCTGATAACTAGTAGTTTATGTTAAGCGTTTTAATTTAAGTAAAATATGAACTCATAGTTTATTCCACTATGACTTTGGGACACTACATATTACCCTTAGATCCGAACTATTATTCATATCTTTGACAAATTTTTTTTAGTTTTTTTCACACTCATTAATCACTAGTGCGAATTAACTCATAGTCTCAATATAAAGCTGCTACCGCGACCTTCATTTAAATCTACCAATAAACAAAAATATTGCATAGCCTTGCCCAAATTTTGTCTACATATCGCAACTCCGGTGTAATATCGATGTAAGTACAATTTTTCCGAATGTCAAATTTTATTTTATTTGACACAAAAGCTGTAACGACAAAACTTTTCAAATCAGCAAAGTCATATTAGTCTTTTGCGCGCCGCAAATGCTCAAACGACAAAGCTTTTCAATGCAACAAAGTCATAATAGTTAGTTGCGCGTAATACTTCATGAATGATTACTAAATTAGTGTAACCAATGACATAAATGCACTTTGCGCCGTTGTTGCTAAGTTTTTTTTATTCAATTATTAAAAATTAATATTATTCCTCAATATTGTGAGTCCTTTCATAACGGCCTTTTCTAAATATATAGATTTTTATAAAGTAAATAAAGCTTGTTTCAATTACAAAATGTCCATTACTTTATTGTATAAAAGTCTCAACTATCGAAAATTATTTAATCATACGGCAAGAATGATGCAATTAAGGGTCTTCAAAACCTACAACAGCTCAAAAAACTATTTTTAGAACTCTTTAGGTCGATGAATAAGCAAGCAAAACTTTGAACGTGATATCTCAACATTTAGAAAAATTGTACTAACGTCGAGGTGCGATATGTTCTAAAGAGAAACCATTGACTTTACTATATATGGCCATGATCGCTTCATTTTAAGAGCTAGTGCCTGTAAATTAATTACAATACAATTATATTAAACTTACAGAATAAATATTTTTTTATAGTTCTAATAACCACTTCTTCGAAAATCCTTCCAATACGGATTCTATAGTCGACAAATCTATTTTTCTATTTATTTAAATTTTAAACGAGTGGCATCTCTGTCAAAATAAGCAAAAACACAAAGAAGTATAGAAAAAAAAAAACAAATCACTTCGTGTTTAACTGGATGATTTTATGTTTATGTTATTTTTTTTAATATTTTTGCTTAATTGTTTGAATATAAAATAATGAATTGAATATGCTATTTAATGCCGTTTCCTTTTCTGACAAAAAATGTCGCACTTTATTTGCACTTTTTTCAATGCACTTTTTTTCTATATTCTGAATTAAGAGTAACCTTATCTAATATATCTATCGAAAGGTCTCAAAGTCAAGCCCTCGTAAATTGACTTCTTTCAGTTAACAGTGTGAGAATATTTCCCCATTAAATATTTTCACCATATGACTGGAAAGAAGATAATAATCAAAATTTTTTTGCATTTGATAAGCGCAGCTCTTTGAGACCTTTCGACTGATGTATAAGATAAGGTTGCTCTTAATTTGGAATATATAAAAAAACACACTTTTCGAAAAAATTGCAATTAAAGTGCGACATTTTTTGTCAGAAAAGAAAACAGCATAAATTTTTTATTTATATAACAAGTTTTTGTAATAAAAGCAAAATATTTTCACTATTTAATGATTTTTATTTATGTATGACGACATATCAACCTATGAATCGCGCTACAGGTATTTCATCTACTTTTAAATCTTCCACATTTTGGGACACTTTTTTGTGCTCACTTGCTTTGGTATAAAAACCAAGTTATTTTACTTGTACTACTGAAGACCATTCTACAATGACCATATCGGGCCAAAAGTATGTGGACATATTGTGTTGACTTATGAAAGAAAAGAGTTTCTTTTTGGCATACACTCCTCAATACAAATTTGGGTATATTTAAGCCCGTTGGAACAAGTGACTTACTTCTTTTACCGAAGTCACAAATCCTTTTTTTTTTGAAAATTTTGTCTGGTTTTGACTCCTATCTGTTATCTTCAACATATCCTCGAGCACCAGCAGCATCAAAATGAAAAAAGTTAAGAGGAAAAACGTGTGTTAAAATTTTTCGATCTTACTATTTATATCCAATTTTGACTGCAGTACAGTTCGATCTAAGACCCTACTTTCAAACTCATCTTATAGATGTAGTATGGAAATTGAGCTATAAAATTTAAGAATTTTTCTCCATCCAACGTCCAAGATATTTTGATGGGACTGATAGTTTTTATAGCATCACTAATAAAGTTCAAAATAAATTCTATACTGCCTGCTGGCATACTTCCCATTAAACAGTTACCCTTTTTGGAATGCTCTGTTGTTAGTTGGTTCGTTGAATGGTTGGTAGATAATTTAAAAAGGGCAATGGAAATGTTAACGGATGCAAGCAGCGTGATAATTGTCAAGCCACATAAATTGCATAATACTAAATAAAGAAATAATATGAGAAAAAAGAAAAGAAAAGAAAAGTAGAAACATAAAAATAAATAAATATGATGCAGTAATAGAGAGCAATTTAAGTTGTATATATGAGTATGTGTGGCTATGTATGAAAAGGCATATTATATATGAGAATAATGCAGATATAAACGGAAAACCTTTTATAAATTGTACATGTGCACAATAGTAATTTTAAAAACATTGTTTATTTAAAGATAATTTACTATTAGCTAAATAATGTTGTTAAAGTACAAAAAGAGGTAAATGCCTCGTTAATGTGCAGGTATAATGTCAATTGCAACTGGAAGATATTTGTCAAAAAAAAAAAAAAAAAACATAGGACATACAATTTGGTTTCAGCATAACGTGGATTATTTATTGCTCCATAGATACGAATAATTATAAAATAATAATTTTTCAATTAATCTTGAATGTATTTAAATTAAGGGATTAGAAAATACATAAAAGATGTTGCTTTAACAAATCTGATTGACAACAATAGTTTTCAATTAAAAAATAATAATTTAAAATTAAAAATTTTTTTTTGCTACAGATGCTCGAATTTTATTTTAAAACTAGCTGTTTTTACCCGGTCTTACCCGGGATCCAAAGGCCTTTGACGTGAAAAATGGTGCACTATGCTTACCAGGCGCTGAGTAATTAGTCCCCGATGAACCATTCCTCAAAAAAATTAACTTACTCCCAAAAAATTTGTATTGGATTGGGGAATTTGTTCATGGTGAAAAAATTCCCTATGTTCACGTTTTTTGGGGGAACAAATTCATGTTTTGTTTCAATTTAAAATTTTGTGGTTTTTTAATTTAGAACTTTTTTTATAAGACGCTACAGAAAAAATACTTCAAAAAAACCTGCGAAACCGCCTTAAGTTTTTTTTTTAAATTTTATTTATTTTGTGAACATCAAAAATAACGGAATCGTTTGCAAATTAAAGGAATCAGAACTTTTAAAAATTGAATTACTTTATTCAATAAGTGATCATCATTGAGCAGAGACGTCAAAGAAAAACGGAAAATGAATGCGACGTTGAAAATTGTGCTAAAAGGTTGCTTTAAGCAACTGCTTATAATATATGTATAGTAATTATTGCACATACGTAGATAATATTTATCATAAGACTTTTCACTGAGGTGTGTTCCGCGAGCGAGTCCCGTCCGCATCCGCGCCTTTGGCAGCTACACCCGTGTTGCTGCCTCGCAGTTGTCGTCAACTTATTTGAATCCCAAAAAATATTTTTCAGAACATTCCTATAATTTAGCTGAACTGTGTTCCGAGAGCGCGTCGCGTCCGCATCCGCGTGCCGCTTCCGCGCGTTTGGCAGCTACACCCGTGCTGCCGCGCAGTTGTCGTCAACTTATTTTAATCGCCAAAATATATTTTTCAGATCATCCGATATTTGAGCGCAGCTGTGTTCCGCGAGCGCATCGCGTCGCGTCCGCGATTGAAAAGAATAAAGATTTTAAAAACGTTTATTGAGAGCAGTATGGAGAAATTTTTCATTTATTTTGGGGACCTTTTTTTTAAATTTGGGGAATTTGTTATTTTTTTTGGGGAATTTTTTCATTGAGGGCTAAGTGCTGAGCGACTGCTTACCACTACAACTTAGCATGGATTATTTTGAGTGTTATGTCTAAAAGTTACGAATTTTAGTCATTCTAGAGCTTGGGGATATACAGCAATTCTGGTCTTTCCTTCTGGTGCATATACGAAAAGTTTGTGCTGGCTCCCAACTCTGGAGCTGGCGACAAATAATTGTCTATGAGAAAAACAGAGAGATTCTAAGTTGATACCTGCTACCGCAAGTGATTGTGCTCTTATGTACGTTATGTTAGGAACAACTTTTTTTACCATCTCTTGCAATGAAAAAGCAACTTACAAAAGTCTTCTGGTAGGGATATTACAGTCGTTTCAAGAGTTTCACATTCCCTGGAGTTAGCTTGTCTTATCCGTTGGGACTGAAGTCATTGTTGATTCGTTTCCGGAGTTTCACATTAAGCTTGTCTTAGCTGCTGGATTTCTAGACGCACTGGAGTAGATTCAGGCATTTCCGCTTCTCTTACAAAGCTTGTATTGATCTTTGGGCTTCAAGACGTTAATGGGTTTGCTTAGGTGTTTCAGCATTTCTCGACTCAGATTGTCTAACTCGTTGAGACTCGATACGAATTTGGTCTAATCAGGTTCTCTAGAGTTCTGTTTTGTTTAAGCCTTTTTGCATTTGAGGTAGTGCGGCCTATATGCTATGCTTTCATGTGCAAGTCACAATTGCAAATAGTTCTTTTTTACCTTTACAACTCCTTTATATAGTGAAAAAGATAAAATGGAAATATTTGTAATAGGTTGCTTTCCAATGTAGCCAAAAGGCAAGATGGAAATAAATGTAATGTTGTGTTTTCCATTGTGGTTGAAAAGGCGAGATGCAGATATTTATAATCGAAGTAATCCTGCAGCTGTAGTCATCCTGTATCTGTTCACGCATGAAATAAATCTGCACTAATTTTGGGGTGTTGCAACTCATATAGTGAAAGAGATAAGACGTGAAAATTTGTAATAGGTTGATTTAAAATCTTTATTTCATAATGGTGTAAACTCAAGAGTAGTAAGTAAAGAGATTTATGCACAAAATTTTTGGGAAGTCCATTAAAAAATTAAAATATGTTAAAAAACACTAAAAGCGTATATAGAAATTTAAAAGAAGTGGGCGTGGCCGACAAAAGTATATGACGACCTTACCTGGGATTTGAGAATAATGTGCAGTAAATTCAAGTGAAACCCATAAAAAATTTAAGAAGTGGTCGCAAAAGTAGGCGTGGCCGGTAAGAAGTATATGGCGACCTTACCTGGAGTACAGAGATTGTGTGTACCAAATTTCAGAGAAAACAGTTAGCAAATAAAAATTCGTATAGCGAACAAATATATGAACAAATATATATATATGCTGAATTTAGCTGGAGCACAGGGATCGTGTGCACCAAATCTCAAAGAAATCCGTAAACAAATAAAAATTTGTATAGCGAACAAACATGCCAGAAAACAGAAAATTAATTTTATATAAAAAGGGGGCGGAAAAGCAGGCGTTGCCGGTAAGAAGTATATGGCGACCTTACCTGGAGTACATAGATTTTGTGTACAAATTTCAGAGAAAACCGTTAGAAATTAAAAATTCGTATAGCGAACAAATATACGAAAAAGCAGAAAATTAATTGAATAGGCGTGGTCGATAAGAAGCATACGCTGACCTTAGCTGGAGCACATGGATCGTGTGCACCAAATCTCAAAGAAATCCGTTAACAAATTAAAATTTGTATAGCGAACAAATATATCAAAAAGCAGAAAATGAATTGTATATAAAAAGTGGGCGAAAAGGTAGGCGCGATCCATAAAAAGGTATATGGTGACCTTAGCTGGAGTACAGGGATCGTGTGTACCGAATTTCAGAGAAAGCCGTTAACAAATAAAAATTTGTATAGTGAACAAATATGAATAAAACAGAAAATGAATTTTGCATAAAAAGTGTGCGCAAAAGTAGGCGTGGCCGGTAAAAAGTATATGGCGACCTTTTCTGAGGTATAGAGATCGTATGTACAGAATTTCAGGAAAATCCGTTGAAAAATAAAAATTTGTATAGCGGTCACACAAACAAACAAACAAACAAAGAAACAAACAAACAGAAAACGAATTTTATATATATAGATAATTGAAGTTTTCAAAAATACGAGTCGAATGTGATGCAAAACATAAAAAAATCATAAACATTAAAACATACAGATTTAAAAAGGAAATATAAATAATGTTTGGCAATAAGTACTTTAATTATTGATTGAAGCAACAAGTGTTAAAAGTATAATCATTTTTCAAAAACAGAAAATTAAAATCCATTAACTAAAGTATAGCAAATTTATGTTGATTAGTTATAAATTAATTTATAATATATCATACACTTATACATATTTATATAAAAAGTAGTTTAATATATAACTGTTTTTTTTTTTTTTTTTTTTTTTTTGTAAATGGAATATATGTATATGTGTTCAATATTCAAGCATACGAATGGAATATAGCAGGAATATTTATTCAGGTCAAAAATATTGCAAACCTTACAATTTAAATTTCGCAAAAGGGTCTGAGGTGTAAAAGTTTTTATACGCAAACCACACTGGTACCTAATATATTGGTTACTAAGCATTTCATGACACCTTCTGCTAAAAAAATGTGTAAAAAAATTTCGGTACACATGAAATCATAGAAACTAGAGACCCAATTGAGTGTTTACAAAAGTGTGTAAATGAAAAAAAAATTCTTATTGAAATGTATATAATACAGTCTCAGTAAATTCTGTTACTTTTTGAATTCTCTGATTTGTTAAAAATATGAAACTTTAAACTGATCGGTTGTGGAGACAGCATCAAAATAGTAAGAGACAGTAGTGGAAATTAGAAGTTTAAATGCAAAAGTAATCTTAAAATAAAAGTAGCACTCTTTAGACAAAGATTCCTACATTAATGAATATCTGCAGTTACGGTTATTTCACCTACATTAATGAATATCTGCAGTTACGGTTATTTCACTTATATACATTATTCTAAGTTATCGCTACAGTGGTTCAAAACAACTATGCTTATATTTGTATAAAAAGACTTTAACGCTATAAAGAGTCCATTGATCGGATGATAAATAACTTCTGGACTATAGGAAAACTATTGCTTGAAAAAATAATGTTTAAAATGACAATTAAATTATACATAAATTTGACATATTTGATTGTGACTTTCCTTTAACTTTATAAAATTTTGGTAATTTTTGGTATTACTACAATTTTTACTTTAATTAGTTTTAAACTTATAAACCGAGTAATATCGTCATGAAAACAAAGGCACTATGAAGAAAAATAAGAAAGAATACTAAAATAGGGCTAGACCTACTAAACTGTACCCTACGCCATGCGTTCAGAGAATTGGGCATAGGTGGATATACACATTTTGCATAAAATGTTATTAAATTTTTTGCCTGCAGATCTGAAAAAGTTCATATCGGACATTGTGTTTTAATGAAGGCATAATTCTGTGGTCACAAGCGATAACCGCCTAAGTTGACTTAAGAACGATTTGAGTTATGTATGCTATCACATTCTATTAAAAACGCTTTATGTTTACGTGGGATCCCAATTTCTCTAACACTGTTAAATAAAAAGTTATTAATGAAAACATACTGACCTAAGTCGTAATGAAGCCCCATTACATTTATATAAAAAGTTATTTTTCTCGAAAGCATGATTTTCGACTTAGGCGGTTAATGCTTGTGACCACAAAATTGTTAAAGTCATTTATTTTTTGCAAAGACACATACAAAATATTTTAGCGAATTTTTTTTGTAGGGTATTTCCATTAGTACAATCTGGTAAGCCCAACATGTTCTAAATACGAAAGAAGAAGGAGGTAAAATAAGAAATGAGAAATAAATGTTTAGTCGTGTAAGAACTAACTAACAACGATCACGCGTTTTATTTTTCAAAGGAGTGTAATACACTACAATTATTACTATTTATTTATTTATTTTCTTCACTACTGTCACAACAAGAATATATCTTATGAATTACAGTGATAGCTTATACTATGTCAGCAGTATAAATTAATTTCTTAACATATATTTACATACAATAACTTCAAACTTTTAAACGTTACAATTTACACTGTATATTTAATTTAAATGGTTACGAGTTCTTTTTCAACTGAGAGGTTTTGCCTTCCAATTGAATAGACGAAGGTAATTCGTTCCAAAGACGGAATGAATAAATAAACAAGTAAGAGTGTTAAATTCGGCTGTGCCGAATCTTTGATATCCTCCACCTCGGTTTGAGTATTGATAATAAATGTTAACCAAATATTGGAAAAAGTAAACAATTTGTTAAACTTAATACCAAATTATTTCAGCAAATTCTTTGGGTTGGTTTTCATCTTCTCAATTATTTCGGATTTATTTCGGTGTTTGATTTTTGGTCATCGTGGTTGCTGATCGGCATGCATTTAGGTTATATACCTATATGCATGCGTTTCCGGTTATATGACATAACTTCTCGTTTAATTTAGTTTTTGCAAATTAAATAGCTCGCCCTAACCTCCATTGTAAAGGTAATGGTTGCGTAGGGTGGCTATATGCATTACATCGTGCTAATTGGAGATGGGTGTATATTTTCTTTTAACTGGCCAAATATTTCTTCATTGCGTCCATATAGGTCGGATGGAGTAACCAAATAATAACCAAAAAAAAAAAGCTCTCTCAACTTTTTTATTAAAATATTGCCATATTTGGAAAACATAGAGAATAAATTTATAATAGAATAAATAATCAATTTAGGGATGCCAAATTTTCATCCAAAAAAAAAATTGTGAAAAATAATATATATAAATAACATTCCCATCAAATTGCGCTTATTTATGTAACAATTTTTATGTTTGCAATTCTTAAATATCATTTGAGGTTTTATAAAATTCATTGAATTTAAATTAATGTTTTCTGTAGTCCGATTCTGTAAATTTCAACGATCCGACATTCGCAAAATATATCGACAGCTATTGTTGTTTGCACTAAGGATTAAGTGATTCACTAAGTACATACATCTTAACGACAGTCGACAAATCTATTTTTCTATTTATTTAAATGAAATAATGAATTGAATATGCTATTTAATTTTTTTATTTATATAAAAAAGTTTTTTAATAGAAGCAAAATATTTTCACTATTTTATGATTTTTATTTATGTATGACGACATATCAACCTAAAAATTTAAGTTTTTATCGATTGAATAAACAACACAAAAATTGTTGTCGTTTATCTGATTTTAACGATATTCGAATTGTTAAATGAAGCTACTGAAAAGCTATTAATTTCTCCTGAATGCCAATATTTTTATACCCTATACCACTATGTGGTTTGGGTATAATGACTTTGTGCTGCTGTTTGTAGCTACCAAAAATATTTGACCTAGACCCATCTTTAATTATATAGATCGAATCAGAATCACTATCTGATTCGATTTAACGAAGTCCGTCCGTCCGTCCGTCTGTGTGTCCATGTAAAGCTTGTAATCAAACTGAAGGTGTCGCAAATATGAATATATTTTGATGAAATTTGGTATATGAGCTTCCATCGGCCATAGGATGAACGCTATTGAAATTGGTGAGAATCGGTCCATGTTGAGACCTAGCCCCCATACAAATGACCCCTATGAAATCGACTTAAATTACCATAAGATCCAAATCTTAGTCAAATTGGGTTTGTATGTGTTTATTACATCCATTAATCAGTAGTCCAAAAATGATGCCTATGGGACAATTCTGAGTCATAGGCCACATATAGAGCTGCTTCCCGATCTTCACTTAAATCTATCAAAAAACAAAAATATTGCACTGATTCTTCTCAAATTCTGTTTATATATATTTTTGCAAAATACAAGAGACTTTACCAAACATAGTCAGGATCGGCCCATTTTTGGGCCTAGTCCCCATGTAGATATAGCATCCGATATGAACTTTTTCAAATCTGCAGCCAAAAAAAATTAATAAAAATCCCACTCAAATTTGGTTAATGCTTATTTTCTATATCCAGTTAGTTGGGCCTGAGAGATAGGGTCTCTAAACGCATGGTATAGGGTATCGTAATGTCGGTCTATACGGACTATAATTTTCTTACTTGTTTTTTACTAATATTTCTGTTTATTTATTTGAAAGTGAAATAATGAATTGAATATGCTATTTAATTTTTTTATTTATATAAAATAGTTTTTTAATAGAAGCAAAATATTTTCACTATTTTCTGATTTTTATTTATGTATGACGACATTTCAACCTAAAAATGTAAGTTTTTATCGATTGAATAAACAACACAAAAATGGTTGTCGTTTTGAAAACAACAACAGTTGACTTTAACAATAGCGAATATCGTTTAAAAATTTTACTGAAAATTTTTGCTTTTGCCAATATATTTTTTTAATGTAAACATTTTTTATATGTAAACATATTTGGTGTTTTTTTTTTTGGAATTTGATGCAATTCATGTCTTCTAAATTTAGAATTATTATTTCCGATGTTTTGATATGATTTTCTGAAATTCAATTAATATTTTATAACTGGAAACTTTAATTTCAGTTTTTAGAATTGATATTTACTAAAATTTGAATGGAAAATTTAAAAAGTGCAATTTTGTATTTAAAAATTTTTAAAATTAGATGTAATCGCAATCAGATATTTGGTAGGTAAAGCAGAATAATAATTCTATATAACTATTTAGAACTGTTTTGAAAGCATAAAACTCATTGCTAAACTCGGTAACTCTATTTTGTAAATACAACAAAAAGTTAACATGCCAAACTTATGTTCATATTTGTTAAAGAATAATGAAAAAACGTATGAAATAAAAGACAAGCCCGTGTATACTCTTAACATTGTTCTGTATGATATCTAGTTGAAAATATTGACATTCATGTTAAAATATAAACAACTATTGCAAACCTAATTAGAACAAAAATTGTGGCGCCATCTACTGCGGCATAGGCACGCTGAGCAAAATGAAGTGACACTCTGTTAATGCAAAATAAATGTATTTTCGCTACAACAAAATATTGCAGAATTTTATGTAAATAAAATAATATACCGATTTATTTCTAGCATGCAAGTACTACGGATATAATACATACATACATATATATAATATATGTATATTATTAGTATTCTTTAATATGTGTATGCAAATATTATACACAAAAAATACAACATCAAACGTTATTTTTGTGTTTTTCTCTTTAAATAAATTAATACATAACATTTTTTTTTTCTAAATTTACACAGTGTTTTTTTTTTATTAACAACTAGGTATTTTAGCATTATTTGCTTTAGATGTTGGTGAATTTTGACTCCCTTGATATTAACTCGTAGTGTCTGAAACTTTGCAGGCAGGCTCGCGGTAATGACGGAAATGATCTAATAAATTTTTTTCGAGATGCCAAAACAATGGAAACTTTTAAATTTTTCTACCAGAGTTGATAAAAAAAATTTACAAAGGGTTATTTTTTATTATATTATTACCACAACGACCACAAAAAGCAACAACTCCAGCTATGACAACAATACAACATTTAGATCCAAAGATCCATAAGATCCAAATTATCATACAAACCTTAGTCAAATTGGGTTTGTATGTATATATTACATCCGCTAATCAGTAGTCCAAAAATGATCCCTATTGGACAACTCTTAATTATAGGCCCCATATAAAGCTGCTTCCCGGACGGACGGACATCGTTAAATCGAATCAGGTAGTGATTCTGTTTCGATCGGTATAATTAAAGATGGTTGTAGATCAAAATATTTTTGGTTGTTACAAACAGCAGCACAAAGTCACTATACCCAAACCACATAGTGGTATAGGCTACAAATATTGCACTGATTCTTCTCAAATTTGGTTTGTATTTATTTTTTCAAAATAAAAGAGACTTTACCAAACATAGTCAGGATCGATCCATTTTTGGTCCTAGTCCCTATATAGATATAGCATCCGATATGAACTTTTTCATATCTGCAGCCAAAAAAATTAAAAAAATCCCACTCAAATTTGGTTTATGCTTATTTTCTATGTCCAGTAAGTTGGGCCTATGAGATAAGGTCTCTAAACGCATGGTACAGGGCATCATAAAGTCGTTCTAGACCGACTATAATTTTCTTACTTGTTTTTCCTCTTCCAGATTTGACAGACTCTATTTCCTTAGAATAAATAATTTTCTGCATCATTGAAATGCTTTTGTATTTCGCAAAATCCATTACTATCATAAAATCATTATGTATCTGATAGGGAAACGAAGGAATACTGCAATTTGGACAATGGTGCGTGGTAGAGAAGAAGAAAGCATATATTTTAAAAGTACATAACGACACTGTATTCCTAATCGGACCGGTTTCTGTCTTTTCATCCTTCATCAGCGGTATATTGAGCATTGTGATAATTCCGTGGTTTTCTGGAATAACTGCTTATGTCCAGTTTTGCCAGTTTTGAGTAAACGATGCCAAATATATTAGTTTTTAACGCTCTTTACATGTGTTAAATTTTTTTTTTTTGTATATATTGACCATTTCTGTGTTTATTCTTTAAATAGCGACGTAACTTAAATGTTTATTAAATTAATTTTCAGCACTAACGACTTTTTTGGAGTAGTTTTCAGTTTATAATCACTTGTAAAAACTTGTGTGTTTATTTGTGTTATTTTTTGTCACTATTATTCTTATTTTCTCATCCTAAGTCCCGTTAACTTATTGTTGACGAACAAAAAAATTCATTTTTCAAGCAACAACTACTTATGGTAGTTTTCTTTTTCAAACAAAACGACGTTTGTCGACATAAGTTGTTTTATCTGCACACACTTTAAGTGTAATTTACATATTGTTTTTTTTCGTTCTTCTCTAGGATCTATTCCTCTGACGATTTTTGACTTTATTTTATATAAACAATTTATTGCCCATATCTACAGGACTGTTAAATAAAAAGCTCTAAAATCTTTATATCGAGCCCATAATTTCAAATATAATTTTTTTGGCTCCCTCGAACATTTGGATTTTATGACAAACGCGGTTTTTCTAGAAAACCACAGAATTGCTATGTTATAATTGAATAGGTTGTTTCTATATGAAATTTTTCAACTTAGGGCGGCCGTGAGGTCTGAACCTGAACCTTCACATATACTCGTACTTTCACTTTTTGGTCAGCACTTTAACACGCTCACCCAAAGTCAGGAAGCCGATTAAAAGCATATCTTGCAGTATTGTTATAGACTACTCTTAGCTTCTTCTATCAGAAAAATCACAGCTTGCAAATAATTCACACCCATGTATTAGGTACATTTTTGGGCAAGCAGCATTCTTATCGCAAGGGGTGTTGATGATTGTACAGAACACAAGTTTCTTAGCATTCCAAGCTCTCTTCCAGCCACAATATTATCATGAGTTTTCCAGGAAAGTTGAGAGTTAAATGTTGTACCAAGGTTTCTTGCCAATTGAACAAATTCAATTTCGGCGTGGTTAGTTTTAAAGTAATATCGTTATCTAAAGTTATTTTACTTTTTGATATGAATATACACTTTGATTTCGAAAGATTTATGCATAGACCATTTGCAATTGCCCATCTATGAATATTTTCAAGATCAACATACATCATCAGCATACATGTGTACATGGAAGTGTTTCAGAATATCTGGAAAATCATTTAAATACATAATAAATACTAAGGGCCTGAGGATAGATCCTTGTGGTACTCCTCGGTGTATATGAAGAAAACCAGAAGTTTTGCTATTTCAAGTTACTACTTGTCAACTGTTTGTGAGGTAAGATTTTATCATCTTTGTTGCATTAGTAGAAAATTTGAAAAGTTTTTCAAGTATAGTCATTATTATTGCATGACTTATCATGTTAAAAGCTTTGCTATGATCTAGCAATACTAAAAAAGATTCCACGTTATCAGCTACTTTGAACCTGTGATCTTCAACTACATCAGGATGTACTGTGATATATCCTTTACCTTTTCGAAAGCCAGACTGTCTTTGAGAATATAAATCTTGTGTCTTCGTAGTCATTAATTTGATCATGCATTAGTCTCTCCAGAGCTTTAGTTAGGAAAGGTAGTATTGCAATGGGTCTGAAAATATTTTTTTTTTTAGGAACTTGGCAGAATTCTTGCTTGTGTTCATTTGTCTGGGAATATTGATTTCATGAGAATCATATTAAATAGTTGAGCTATGAACGGCAAAAGTCTTGGAAGTAGAATTTTCAGGGGGCTAACTCCATCTGTACCAACAGCATTCGATTAAGTAGACGATAAGCTAATTAGTAATTCGGATGGTTCCACACAACGAAAAGAGAAAAGGTTATCGAAAGGCACTGTGTGGAAACTTTCATAAATATTGTTCTTGATACTTGCAGTTTGGATATCCACAGATGTATTATTTGGACTATTTACATCAACTTCATCATTAACAGTAGCTAAATTTTGTTTGCCAATATCTATTGAACGGATTTATTTCCACTTGCCTTTGCTATCAATTGCAGATGAAAATTTGTCTTGATAGTGCATTTGTTTTACTAAATTTATTGCTCTCATTTCTTCGTTTCAAATACTTTTGAATTTTAGATTTAAGTAAATATCGAGAAACAGATTTATATGGGTGCTATGACTAAGAATTACTTTGTAGGGACTATTTTTGGAATTCTGATTAATGGATGTAATCGACACACGCAAAACCAATTTGACAGAGATTTATATGATAATTTGGATATTATGCCTCTTAAGTAGATCTGTAAGGAGTTAGGTGCGTCCTATGGCCGATCGAAGCTTGTGCACCAAACACAGACTGACAGACGGACGGACTTAGGACGGAAATCGTTAAATCGGCTGAGAAAGTGATTCTCAGTCCATCGTTGAAAAGAAGATGGGGCTAGGTGAAACATTTTTTGTATTTAGAAACATCAGCATAAACTTATTATACTCTGACCACTTAGTGGTTTAGGGTATAAGATAAAATGAAAAGAGTTTTTCCTGGTTTGAGTTTTGGATAATAGCAAAAATGTTTCCAAACAAAGTAGGACACGTAACATGTCTGCCATATGAAAAAAAAAGAAAAAAAAAAGAATAATAAAACAAAAAAATTAAATAAAATAAAGTAAAATAAAATAAAATAAATATCAAAAATGTGCCCGAATTTTTATGAATCTGTTGGAGTGATCGTGATTCTTGGCAATATAATATCCTTTAAATTTGCCACTGTTAATTGTCAATTCGATAATTTTATCCAATACTTTCTTCAAAACGAACCACGTTCCGTTATACAATTTTTTTTTGCATTTAGATATCGCATCAGTATAATTGGTGATCAAACTTTCAAGAATAAATTATGTGGTGGAAGACCAGGAAAATCAAATGAATTTAATAAGTCAGTTTGAAAATTCACTCCTTCATCTTATTCTATAATGACAGATGATATCACACAAATATTCCAAGCTGTCCTTATCATAGGATTTGAAATATGTGATATTTAATCATTTCTTAGTAATGAAGGACGTCGCACAAATTTACAAACTTCCCCCTATTATATAGTATGTAGTATTTGATATATGTGATATTTAATAATTACTTTGCATGGGAGGTGCTACTCACACTAATATCCTGTGAAATGTTTTAATTTTTTATAACATTCAGTAGTAATATGTATGTAGTTCTTAAACGCTATACAAAATATTAATCTTAACTTAATAAAAAAAACATCGAACCAAATGGCTTGTCTGTATGTAAAACACAAGGTGTCGTTACTCTCCCTTTTATATTGTACAACATATATAATAGCGAAAATTTACTTTGCATGAGAGGTGGCTCGCCCACTTTTCCAATCCTGCCAATTGTCAGCAAAGCTGTAGGAAACAGGCTGCACAGTCGATGATCAAAGCTACCGACTCCAACTCCTACACCTAATTTTTTAGATTAACGACCAACTATTCAATATAAAACAGGTTTTGTACAATATATTTTATAGAGTGACTAGTAGTTGTATTTATATGTATATTTTTGAATATTATTATGAATAAAAACAAGTAGAGAAAATAAACTTTAACACCCGTATTCATAAAAATTAAAGTGTACTTCAAGTAGACTTTAGCCTGTTTTTCATACAAAATTTGTTGATAAAGTCTACTTGAAGTACACTTTAATTTTTATGAATACGGGTGTAAAACTTGTTAATAACTAAAACTGTAAATAAAGTTCAAATATTATTTATTTTCAAATAAATAAACAAACAATGAAATACAAATAATATTAGTTTTTTATAATACAGCATTTGAAACGGGTCCGGCATTCTGGTTTGTGCATTGTGATTTGTAACGAGGTTATCTAAACATCGATGCAACAATAGTGCAGCATGGGGCCGTTAACTGTTCGCTGCAGACCCTGTGACTGGAGTACATAATCAGGCAAGAAAATTCTATTGGGGGAAACAACAAAACCTAATAAATGGGATGAAAGGGAATAATGGCAGAGCTAGAAATTAACTTTCAAATTTAATGTGCTAGGATAATGAACAGCCTCGAAATTCGAGTGCAAATGTAGTTCTTCATTCAATTATAAATATTTTTTGAACACAGAAGATACAGAGCCTAAAGGCATGCTTATCAATTTTAGCCAAATCATAATTCAACACAAATTTAACAAACTCACATACCATTGTATAGTTTTCTTTTATTTGAAGCTTAAATATATCCTTTATGTATGTGTGAGTAGCAACCTTAAATGCATTTTACTTAAAAAAAAAAGTTCCCGACGGTGTAGATCTGTGAATATGGTGGACAGCTAGAAAGAAATACCCTTCAAATGAAGTATTTTTGGTTAAAATCTGTTGGTAACTAAAATTTTTATATCGGTCACAAGAAACCGCCTTGCCTATTAAGATTATAGATGTTGTTTCCAAAAAAAAATTGTTTGATTTAATTCGTTTGTATTTTTAAAATAATGTTGTTTCATTTTTAATTAGGGTTAGGTGGGGGCGATTTGATGCCGAACCCATCTGCAGGGATAATTTGCTTCTGATCACAAAATATCTCATTCTTATTATACCCTATAACACTATGTGGTTTGGGTATAATGACTTTGTGCTGCTGTTTGTAACTACCAAAAATATTTGACCTAGACCCATCTTTTATTATACCGATCGAATCAGAATCACTATCTGATTCGATTTAACGATGTCCGTCCGTCCGTCTGTGTGTCCATGTAAAGTTTGTAATCAAACTGCAGGTCGCAAATGTGAATATGTTTTGATGAAATTTGGTATATAAGGTTTCATCGGCCATAGGATGAACGCTGTTGAAATTGGTGAGAATCGGTCCATGTTCAGACCTAGCCACCATACAAATGACCCCAATAAAATCGACAAAAATTGCCATAAGATCCAAACTATCGTATAGATCTTAGTCAAATTGGGTTTATATGTGTTTATTATATCCATTAATGAATAGCCCAAAACAGTCCCTATGGGACAATTCTTGGTCATAGGCCCCATATAGAGCTGCTTCCCGATCTTCAATTAAATCTATCAAAAACCAAAAATATTGCACTGATTCATCTCAAATTTTGTTTGTAAATATTTTCGCAAAATACAAGAGACTTTACCAACCATGGTCAGCATCGGTCCATTTTTGGACCAAGTCCGTATATAGATATATCATCCGATATGAACTTTTTCCTACCTGCAGCCAAAAAAATTAATAAAAATCCCACTCAAATTGGGTTTTTGCCTATTTTCTATGTCCAGTTAGTTGGGCCTAAGAGATAGGGTCTCTAAACGCATGGTATAGGGTATCGTATAGTCGGTCTAGACCGACTATAATTTTCTTACTTGTTATTAATACGGGTGTAAAACTTGTTAATAAATAAAACTGTAATTAAGGTTCAAATATTATTTATTTTCAAATAAATAAACAAACAATAAAATACAAATAATATTAGTTTTTTTATAATACAGCATTTTAAACGGGTCCGGCATTCTGATTTGTGCATTGCGATTTGTAACGAGGTTATCTGAATATCGATGCAACAATAGTGCAGCATGGGACCGTTAACTATTCGTTGCAGACCCTGTGACTGGAGTACATAATCAGGCAAGAAAATTCTATTGGGGGAAACAACAATACCTAATAAATGGGATGAAAGGAATAATGGCAGAGCTAAAAATTAACTTTCAAATTTAATGTGCTAGGATAATGAGCAGCCTCGAAATTCGAGTGCAAATGTAGTTCTTCATTCAATTATAAATATTTTTTGAACACAGAAGATACAGAGCCTAAAGGCATGCTTATCAATTTTAGCCAAATCATAATTCAACACAAATTTAACAAACTCACATACCATTGTATAGTTTTCTTTTATTTGAAGCTTAAATATGTCCTTTATGTATGTGTGAGTAGCAACCTTAAATGCATTTTACTTTAAAAAAAAAGTTCCCGACGGTGTAGATCTGTGAATATGGTGGACAGCTAGAAAGAAATACCCTTCAAATGAAGTATTTTTGGTTAAAATCTGTTGGTAACTAAAATTTTTATATCGGTCACAAGAAACCGCCTTGCCTATTAAGATTATAGATGTTGTAAAAATTTCCAAAAAAAATTGTTTGATTTAATTCGTTTGTATTTTTAAAATAATGTTGTTTCATTTTTAATTAGGGTTAGGTGGGGGCGATTTGATACCGAACCCATCTGCAGGGATAATTTGCTTCTGATCACAAAATATCTCATTCTTATTATACCCTATAACACTATGTGGTTTGGGTATAATGACTTTGTGCTGCTGTTTGTAACTACCAAAAATATTTGACCTAGACCCATCTTTTATTATACCGATCGAATCAGAATCACTATCTGATTCGATTTAACGATGTCCGTCCGTCCGTCTGTGTGTCCATGTAAAGTTTGTAATCAAACTGCAGGTCGCAAATGTGAATATGTTTTGATGAAATTTGGTATATAAGGTTTCATCGGCCATAGGATGAACGCTGTTGAAATTGGTGAGAATCGGTCCATGTTCAGACCTAGCCCCCATACAAATGACCCCAATAAAATCGACAAAAATTGCCATAAGATCCAAACTATCGTATAGATCTTAGTCAAATTGGGTTTATATGTGTTTATTATATCCATTAATGAATAGCCCAAAACAGTCCCTATGGGACAATTCTTGGTCATAGGCCCCATATAGAGCTGCTTCCCGATCTTCACTTAAATCTATCAAAAACCAAAAATATTGCACTGATTCATCTCAAATTTTGTTTGTAAATATTTTCGCAAAATACAAGAGACTTTACCAACCATGGTCAGCATCGGTCCATTTTTGGACCTAGTCCCCATATAGATATAGCATCCGATATGAACTTTTTCATATCTGCAGCCAAAAAAATTAATAAAAATGCCACTCAAATTTGGTTTATGCTTATTTTCTAAATCCAATTAGTTGGGCCTAAGAGATAGGGTCTTTAAACGCATGGTATAGGGTATTGTATAGTCGGTCTAGACCGACTATAATTTTCTTACTTGTTTTTAGTTAAGTTTGTTTTTTAGACGAGTAGGGATTTTAAATTTAATATTTTTGGTAGTCGGCTCCAGCAAAAATTACTAGCGACTCCGAATCCACGGCCCTGGTAACAGATGACATTACACAAATTTTCAAAACTCACCCTGTAATCGTACCCAAGATATTTGATATTGAATGTTTACTATGTTACGCCTCCTAATCCGATACGGCTCATTTTCAGCAAAACTACTCATACTAGTAACCTGTGCAAGAACACAATACTCGTATATGGTTACCCTGCCTTTTCCCCTTGTTCAGGATATAGGATATTTAAAATTAACTTTGTATGGAACGTGACGCAGCCACTTATTTTTATACCCTCCACTCCAGTGTGCAGAGGGTATATATAAGTTTGTAATTCCGTTTGTAATAATTAGAAAAAAAATTTTGGACCCCATACAATATATATATTTGTGATCCTTATAACAACCGGAGTTGATTTAGCGATATCCGTCTGTCCGTCATTCGCTATCATCCTGGGAAGTTTGCTGTTTAAAATCGTTCAAATCGGTCGATTAGGGCCCGAGATTTGAATGAAGGACTAAAAAAAGTCTTGAAAAAATATAATTTTCTATGTTGTCACGATCCCCCAATCGGATAGTTAAGGTGATCATTTTTAGTGAGAATGATTCACCAAATTCGTGGGAAGATTTCTATTTCAAAAATCATTAAAATCAGTGGAACAGGTCCAGGGAAATCTCTGAAAAATTAAAAAAAAAATGAAAAATATGATGTTTCTATATTGTTCTTGTTGTTATTCTAAATGTTGTATTGTTTTCATAAATGGACTTGTTGTTTTTGTGGTCGTTGTGGTAATAATATAATAAAAACTAACCCGCTGTACATTTTTTTTATCAACTCTGGTAGAAAATTTTAAAAGTTTCCATTGTTTTGGCACCTCTAAAAAAATTTACTAGATCATTTCTGTCATTGCCACGAGCCTGCTCGCAAAGTTTCAGATCGATTGGGTCACCGGAAAGGGGTTAAAATCGATCCATTATTTTTTCTACAAGCAGACACTACGAGTTAATATAAAGGGAGTAAAAATTCACCAGCATCTAAAGCAAATAATGCTAAAATACCTCGTTGTTAATAGAAAAAAATAATGTAAATTTAGCAAAAAAAAATTTTTATATATTAATTTATTTAAAGAGAAAAACACAAAAATAAAGTTTGATGTTGTATTTTTTGTGTGTAATATTTACATATACATACGTACATACACATATTAAATACTACAAATCATATACATATATTCTATACATGTATATCCATAATAATTGCATGTTAGTAATAAATCGGTATATTATTTTATTTACATAAAATTCTGCAATATTTTGTTGTAGGGAAAATACATTTATTTTGCATTAACAGAGTGTCACTTCATTTTGCTCAGCGTGACTATGCCACAGTAGATGGCGGCACAATTTTTGTTCTATTTAGCTTTGCAATAGTTATTTCTATTTTAACATGAATGTTAATATTTTCAAATAGATATCATACAGCACAATGTTAAGAGTATACACGGACTGGTCTTTTATTTACGTTTTTTCATTATTCTTTTACAAATATGAACATAAGTTTGGCATATTAACTTGTTGTTGTCTTTACAAAATAGAGTTACCGAGTTCATCAATAAGTAATTTGCTTTCAAAACAGTTCTACATAGTTATATATAATTATTATTCTGCTTTACCTACAAAATATCTGATTGCGATTACATCTAATTTTTTTAAATTGTTTATAATTACTAAAGCATTATTATTCACGTAAATACAAAATTGCACGTTTTAAATATTCCATTCAAATTTTAGAAAATATCAATTCTAAAAACTGGAATTAAAATTTCCAATTATAAGCTAGAAAATATTAATTGAATTTCAGAAAATCATACCAAAACGTCGGTATGATCAATTGCATCAAATTCCAAAAAAAAAACACTAAATATGTTTACAATTAAAAAATGTTTACTTTTAAAAACAAGTAAGAAAATTATAGTCGGTCTTGACCGACTATAGGATACCCTATACCATGCGTTTAGAGACCCTACCCCACAGGCCCAACTAACTGGACATTGAAAATAAGCATAAACCAAATTTGAGTGGGATTATTATAAATTTTTTTGTCTGCAGATATGAAAAAGTTCATATCGGATGCTATATCTATATGGGGACTAGGCCCAAAAATGGACCGATCCAGACCATGTTTGGTAAGGTCTCTTGTATTTTGCAAAAATATATACAAACAAAATTTGAGAAGAATCAGTGCAATATTTTTGTTTTTTGATAGATTTAAGTGAAGATCGGGGAGCAGCTCTACATGTGGCCTATGACTCAGAATTGTCCCATAGGCATCATTTTTGAACTACTGATTAATGGATGTAATAAACACATACAAACCCAATTTGACTAAGATTTATATGCTAATTTGGATCTTATGGCAATTTAAGTCGATTTCATAGGGGTCATTTGTATGGGGGCTAGGTCTCAACATGGACCGATATATTCATATTTGCGACACCTGCAGTTTGATTACAAGCTTTACATGGACACACAGACGGACGGACGGACGGACGGACGGACATCGTTAAATCGAATCAGATAGTGATTCTGATTCGATCTGTATAATTAAAGATGGGTCTAGGTCAAATATTTTTGGTAGCTACAAACAGCAGCACAAAGTCATTATACCCAAACCACATAGTGGTATAGGGTAAAAATATTGGCATTCAGGAGAAATTAATAGCTTTTCAGAAGCTTCATTTAACAATAGTCGAATCGTTAAAATCAGATAAACGACAACAATTTTTGTGTTGTTTATTCAATCGATAAAAACTTAAATTTTTAGGTTGATATGTCGTTATACATAAATAAAAATCATAAAATAGTGAAAATATTTTGCTTCTATTAAAAAACTTTTTTATATAAATAAAAAAATTAAATAGCATATTCAATTCATTATTTCATTTAAATAAATAGAAAAATAGATTTGTCGACTGTCGTTAAGATGTATGTACTTAGTGAATCACTTAGTCCTTAGTGCAAACAACAATAGCTGTCGATATATTTTGCGAATGTCGGATCGTTGAAATTTACAGAATCGCATAACAGAACACATTAATTTAAATTCAATGAATTTTAGAAAACCTCAAATGATATTTAAGAATTGCAAACATAAAAATTGTTACATAAATAAACGCAATTTGATGAGAATGTTATTTATATATAAATTTTCACAATTTTTTTTTGGATGAATATTTGAAGTTTTTCAGAAAATAAAGATAACAAATTATTTAATTAAAATGTTTGGGACATTTGGTTTTTTGCGTTTGGCATCCCTAATTTGATTATTTATTATTATAAATTTATTCTCTATGTTTTCCAAATATAGCAATATTTTAATAAAAAAGTTGAGAGAGCCTTTTTTTGGTTACTATTTTGTTACTCCATCCGACCTATATGGCCGCAATGAAAAAATATTTCGCCAGTTAAAAGAAACTATACCGCCATCTCCAATTGGCACGATTTAATGCATATAGCCACCCTACACAACCATTGCCTTTGCAATAGAGGTTAGGGCGAGCTATTTAATTAACAAACCAACACTATTTTGGTTTATTATATTGTGAATATATATAATAAACTCACTAACAAACACATTACCAAATTTGATAAACACACACATAGCATATGTATAATTTTATGTATGTGGTAGTAGCAACTTTAAATGCAATTTACTAAAAATAATGGAAAAAATTTAAAAATCTGTAAATCTGGTGAACAGCTAAAAATAAATACCTTTCGAATAATATACGTTTGTTCAAAATCGGGAAAACACGGTAGAACAAAACATTGGTAACAAGAAATTGCCTAGCCTGCTTATATTATAATTATATGTATTTAACGTTTTAATATTTAAAAACTTAATGGAAACAAGTTAAAGGAAATCAAATTTGTACCAGAACTTAAGAGTAAATTTCAAATACGCTTTAATTGGCAATCTGGCTCCCAAGAATTATGTTATGCCAATTATATATTACAAGAAATTTCAGTCTATAAAAATGTATTATATATTTTTTATATTTGAAACACATCTATTAAATAATAAAGAAATAAATAAAAAGCCTTAATGGGTTCTTTTGTGATACTAAAATAAGATCACGTTATGTGCGATATAAGAAACAAAAATATATTTTTATTTCTTTGCTATTTGAATTCGCTCTTCGATATAATTTATAATCCTTAACATCGATATTGAAATAAATTTGTTGCTACTCATGTATTTAAATAATTCATTACAAATATTTAGTCAGTAGTAGAGGAATGTGTATTGAAGATGGGGTAAGAATTTATTGTAATCTTTCTATCTATTAAATGAGTGACTGTGTTTTATATTCAAACATATTTAGGTTTCATATTTTTAATGATGATTATAAATTCCCCTTAGAAAATGACCAGATTTATTTATGAGAAACCATTACACAAAAGATTAATCATCAATTATGAAACTTAAATATAAACAAATTCAACGTTACGATTTTAATTCCTTTTGTGACCAAGAAAACTTTTGTATTCAAACAAAAATGAAGAAGAAAATTATGTACAAATGATTTAGGGAATTAAAATCATAATGCAAAATTTACATAAAAATGAAGCTTGACATTAACATCGTAAAACCACCATAAATAACAATTACAAACTAATTAACTCAGTGCCACTTGAAAAATTCAAGTCCGTGACAAATAATTACAAAAAAGAAATTATAGAAACAAATACGAAGAACTCTTGATAAAGAAAAGTGCTGTATCTGTTATTTGAATCTTTGATTAAACGAGAATAAATGAAATGCAGATGAACAGAGGCGTCTTAGGAATGGCCATTATTCCCCAATAAGTTCCATGACCTAGAAAAAATTTCGATTTTAACTTTTTTTAATGCTAGAAATTTTAAACTAAATTTAAATATTTACGATATAATTGTAGTTTTTAGATGACTTATGTTTGATTTTTACTATGTCATTTTCAATGTCAATTGTTGTCAACTGTTGTCATTTGCAATATAATATAACTTTTAATATCTGAAATTAAATTTCCAAAATGTTGCCAATTGTTTATGTACTTGAAAGAGTACTAAAGACTGAATACTAAAGACTGAAATTCAGGAACTAAAGTGGAGGTGTAGTTATAACTAGTAAAGTGCGCCACTAACTAAAAGTCGCTGTCGTTTCCATCCAATGTATATAGATTTGAAAAACTAGTGGAATGATTCACCCTTAAAAATTTTGCTGCACCATCGAGGTTATTTTTCGATGGCGTTGAAATTTGAATTTGTAACTCAAATTTGTGCTTATCATAAGTGCGTTGCCTAAACTTGTTATTGGTCGGCCAAAGCCTTTTTATTAATCAGAATTATAGTGGAGTGGCTTTTTTGTTTCGCAGAGATGTGCGACATTAGCCAATTGTTTGGGGTGGCCCAACATAGTGCAACAGTATTTTATTAAACAACCCAAGTGTTATGCCCTATAACACCATGTGGTAAGGGTACAATCAGTTTGTACTGATGTTTGTAACTACCACAAGTATGTGACACTGACTTACCTTTTATTATATTGATCGTCTCAGAGTCAGTTTCTGAGTCGATTTAGCGATGTCCGTCCGTCCGTCTGTTGTTTGCCTGTCCATCCACCTTTGTGTTCATGTAAATATTGTAATTCAATTACAGGTGGCAAATATGATTATATTTTGGTTATATAAGGTTTATAAGCCTCTATATCAGACAGACTAAAATAATCGTAAGGTTCAGATTATCATATATACATCGATAAAGGTTGATATACAAAAATAAACCATGGTTGCACAGATTTTTCCAGTTTTTGTTTATATATCTTTTGGAGAACTCTAAGTGATTTCAGCAAAAATGGTCATGATTGGTCAATTTTTGTCCTAGTCAAAAATAAAACCTCTTGGACCATATCTTAGTCGTAGTCCCCATATAGAGCTAATTCCCTATTTTTGAGTTAAATCTATCAAAAAATGGGTCAAGCATAACTATATTTTTCTCAAAAACATATACAAAGCTAATTTTGAAATTTCAAAGTTAATGGATATGGAGAAGTTTGGATGTTCATATCTATAATAATAATAGGCTAGGCGATTTCTTGTGACCGATATTTTGTTCTACCGTTTTATCCCGATTTTGACTAAGTATATATTTTGAAAGGTAATTCCTTTCAGCCATTTTGCAGATTTGCAGATTTACAGATTTTTAAATTTTTTCCTATATTTTAAGTAAATAGCATTTATAATTGCTACTAACACATTCATAAAATTATACATATGCTATGTGTGTTTTATTAAATTTGTTAATGTGTGTATTAATGAATTTGTTATCTTCATTCACAAAAACATTATCCATAATAGTGTTGATTTGTGAATTGGCTAAGTTGAAAAATAAAGCTGCCTAGAATTTGCACTCGAATTTCAAGCGCTGGAATCTGCTAGTTATTATTAAAGTAAGAAACCAAACCAGTGCCGCCATCTAGTGTTAGATAGTGAAAGCTATATGAAAATTATTTTGAAAAAAAAAATAAGTTGGGCTTGTGGACATGCTAAAAAAACAGTGGGGCCAAAACAATGGAAACTTTTAGTGATACTAAGTAAAATGGATCAACACATCAAATTGTACGTGAAAAATGCCCCAGAACATACATAAAAATACTACTTCATGATGAATCAGTGATGCTGAAAAGTCTTGATGAATTCAATTCTATCCTTTTTGATAAGTTCTGCAACTCCTACGAAACTTGTCCCATTATAGGAATATATATTAGCTGGACTACCACGTCTGACAATAAAGCGTGAAAATGCAGCTAAAAAAGCTTGGATCGATAAGTCACTAGATGCTTCTAGGTGAACAGCTTTAGTAGTAAAGCAAATGAAAAAGCAGACATACCCTCTTATGGTGAGACATGCTCGGCCAGTAAAATTTCGAATGTCAAAGGGTCAAGCATAATCTACGCCTACTGTTTCAAATGGTGTTGCAATTGTATTTTATTGTCATTCGAAAGCAACTATAATTTTCTTCCTTTTTTTTTTATGCATTATTTGCTACCAATTAAATATGTTCAATCATCGCCATAAGGGAAATTTCGAAATTACCCCATATATATAAGAAATATAGGATTTTTCAAAAATAAGATCTATATATAGGTCATTTTGAAACAACGGAACGATTCATGTAATATATTACTTCTTTTTTATTTCAATGGTATATTGCGGATATGGGTAAAAAATGGAATAATCGAAACACTCAACATCAGAAAGCAATGAGAAGTTTGATAGATTGTTCCTGATTTCGTTTTCAATCGTTTTCAACAATTAAAAATATGCTGTGAAGATGGAAGTGTGATTTGTGATGTATTGCAAGATGAGAAGAACCTCGCTGCAGACGTGTCCGAAAATGTAAAAAAAAACATTTCTAACAGAATTCGGGGCTATGAGTTTGAGATGCCAGGAAGTAAGCGTGGATCTAACAATTAAAAAAATGACTTGAATTTATAAAGTATAGTGGCATATAACAGCATATCCCTTGGCTAGTCAATTATAGCTTATTACACTGTCTTTTCTTCGTAAAACCAGCTTGCTCTCCCAGATTATTCAATATCAACTAATCGTGGCATTTCCTATATAAGGTTTATTTGTTTCTGGAGTTCTATAATAGTTGTGAATCCATAAGTTGTTAGTGTTGGATATTTCTGGTTCTTAAACATTTTATAATTAAACAAGTAAGAAAATTATATTCGGTCCAGACCGACTGTACGATACTCTATACCATGCATTTAGAGACACTATATTTTAGGCGCAACTAATTGGATATAGAAAATAAGCATAAACTGAATTTGAGTGCCATTGTTGTTAAATTTGTTGCCTTTGAATATGAAAAATTTCATATCGAATGAAATATTTCTATGGGGACTAGGTCGAAAAAAGGATGATCCTAACCATATTTGGTAAGGTCACTTATTTTTTGCAAAAATATACAAATACCAAATTTGAAAATATTTTGTGCAATATTTTTGTTTTTTGATTGATTTAAGCGAAGACCGGGATGCAGCGTTATATGGGTTTTATGGCTAAGAATTACCCTATAGGGTTTATTTTTGGACTACTAATTATTGGGAGTAATAAACTGACACAAACCCATTTTCACCGAGATCTATAAGATAATTTGGTTTTTGTGAAAATTTAAGTCGTTTTCATAGTGGTCATTTGTATTGGGACTAGGTCTGATCATGCAGCTATTTTTAGTAATTTCAACACCGTATGTGCTATGGCTGATAGAAGCTTAGATACCAAGTTTCATTAAAATATATTTATATATGCGACTTGTGGTTTGATTACAAAATTTACATGGACATAGAGACGGACGGACATCGCTAAATTGACTCAGAAAATGATTTTGAGTCGATCCTTATAGTAAACGTTGGGTATAGGTCAAACATTTTGGGTAGTTACAAACATCAGCACAAAGTCATTATACACTGAGCACATAGTGGTATAGGGTATAAATAAGCCATTATTTATCACATGGCGCGATTTTCAGACAACTTCGTGTCTGTATCCAGTATCGCAAAATCAATTTTACCACATACTTTTACGAATAACAGGATTTGCAATAACGTGACGTATTTCTGCATATTTTTTTTATTAAATTAATATTTTTATATATTTTACTTTTAAACACATATTTCTCTTTGGTATAATTTGTGATTTTCATTGCAAATTTTTGATTTAAAAATTTATATTTTATATTTAAAAATACAAAAATTAATTACTTATATAAATAAAAATAAATTTATATTTTTACACTATTTTAGATTTTGTACCTCATTATTTTATAATGGACTGACTTTCTATTATATATGTATTTTTCCAGAAAACTGCTTTTATATTTTTGTGCGTATTTATTCCACATTTTAGGCGCATATTTTCTAATTCCTAGTGCATGGAAGACACTATGAAGTGATATTTAAATAAACCAACTTCGGATTGCAGCCCAATCGTTACACTCTAAGCCACCGAGACATTTAACAATTAGTAGCTCAGAACGTAAATATTCAGTTATCGGTAAAAATAGGTGTAATTTGTAGAGAAAAGATATATTACTACCGATCTCAGAACATAATATTTAAATCTACTGATTCTCCATTGCGAAATATACAGTCGGTCACAGCTTGTTTAATGCAGTCAATATTTTAAAGAAAAAAAAAATACATTCCGCATGAAAACTTTTTTCTCATTATTGCAGCGAACAACAATAACAAAAAATTACACTTCTGAAGACATATAAACAGAATTTTTAATGTTCTTATTCTAATCTCATTACAACTTTAATGAAGCATCGAATAAAGCTGTTATCTGAGAAAAAAATAACAAATCAGTGTTACACATTTTTGAAGAAGATCTGTGGCAAATGATACTGTAAAGTGATACTGAGAAGAAAGGCTAAAAATATAGGCTTTATTCGTGTTTTTTAATCAAGGAAAAACAAACGTCGATTGAAAAGCGGGAAAATGTAATTCGGCATTACAAGATAGAGAAAACTCAATGAAAAGTTGCTCAAATTGCCATCATTAAAGGGTTTCTCAACTACATTATGAAATTTTTCATGCAGTTTTTTCAATTCTCTTTACAAGTTGCTACCTAAAATCATGTACATTTATACTGTGAATTTGCCTGCAACAATGCTTGAAAATTTCTTGACATTTTATCGGAAAATCTTCTCCAGTTGTTCACTCACAACTACGCAAAAATACATACGAAAAATAATATTTTAAAATTGCTTAAATATTGTAAAATATTTAATACACTGAACAGCATCATTTTTGGAAAAGAATGGAATTCTGAAAGGGTGTGATGAGGAGATAACTTTAGTAGAATAAATTTATTGTCCAGCTGGTCTGAGTTTTATTCGGCAGTGGGTCAAAATTTTAATTTGTTGGTCGAAGGGAGCATTACACTAAATGAAAAAAATGTTGTAAGTTAGTTCTGAGAGAATTCTTATTGTCAGAGTTATATCGTTGAATTCTCTGAGTATTATTTTCGTGTCCTAACAAAAAGGACACTTAAAGATTAAAATACTCTACGAACATTGTTGCTGGAAAAGTTGTAAAGAAAACTTTATGCTTTACTTGCAAAATTACACGCCAACTTATAAAAAAAAATTACAGTGATATAATTATAATTTTTTTTCCAAATTCATCAATAAATTTTTGCGGTTAAATGTAAACGATTCATTGTGAAAAATGGGTTTGGAGTGATGGGTAATTGTAAATTAGTTGGTACTTAATTATGCTCTTCTAAAATGACTGTAGCTTGCACTCTGAGTTCTCGCGTCCAGTCAACTCTGACGTATGTACATATCGCGTGTGATTTTTAGTAAAGTGAACATAAAATAAATCGAAAAAAATTAGGCATAATTGAGCTGAGGTTAAGCATGGTGTAATCCGTATGCAAATTAACGGATTAGTTTGGGTTTATTTGTGGACATTTAACGCGCCATCAAAGAGGAGGAAAAGTAGTCCCTGCAATTGAAGTACTTTATTTTCTTTTCTTTGGAATATTTATTAATACTAGTATAGCCCAGCACTCGAAGTTCGAGTGCAAATTCTATGAAATATTTTTTTCATTCAATTTTTGTCTTCCAATGTTTTTTTAATATAAAAAATTTATAAATATTTAAATGAGTCTAACGGTATGTTAATCAATTTTATCAATTCAAAATCCATCACAGAGCGTCTGATATATAATTTAAATCATTCGCAATAATAGGGTGTAACGATTTATTATAAATATTTAATTTAATTTAATATATTTTTAAAACAGGTTAAACATAAATTTTATCATTCTCAGCTTCTCCTCCTTATGAACTATAACTATGGCAATTTTCACACTCCACCGTGCGCGCATATTGCTTAAAAGGGGAACTAAAAATTTACATTCACTGATTAATATAAAGATGTTAAAAATATAGAGATTTCATTATTTCCGAATTTCAGTAAGTTTTTTCCCCTTAATAACAGTTACTAATTTTCATACCTTTGTGTGTACTTTATGTTGCTCAAATAAGTAAATGATCAATGTAAATGATCAATGAAAATTCTTAAGGCCGTATGCAAAAAAATTAAAGTGTACTTCAAAGAGACTTTATCAACAATTTTGTATGAAAAACATACAATAAAGTCTACTTGAATGCATACGGCCCTTAACGTTTATAAAATGGATTAAGCCAATCAGACACACAGCTTCATGTTATGTCCCAATTTAAAATTCTCATTGATTATATTTTACGTATGTAAATTTTTTCAATAAATCATATCGTCATCATCATCATCATATTAAATTTTGACAGCAGTGAAGATGTGACACTTTGAAAGCAAAATTCAAATAAAACAAAGAAACAAGAATGCAAATTGTACACCCAAGAGAAATGTCAAAAAAACCATGAAAACAGAAATCGGGAAATATTCTCTACCCCGCGTGTTTCTCTACCCCGTTCGCCTATAATTCAAAATTGCATGCAAGTTTAATGGCAGAATTGCATGAACAATTTCAAGAAAATTCCAATTGGTTCTAAAATAGAATCGAATCCGGAAACTATTGGAAGAGTTGTGCGAGAAGGCAATTCTCATGGCCGTACTGTAGGATACAAGTCATTGATCAATTCTGCAAATGTGAACGTAGAATATAAAAAGGTTCTCGAGAACATACAGAGAAACCCATTTTAATTGAAGCTATTTGGAATGCTTAGAAAGTTTTATGTCTTATCAGGACTGTAAGTTAGTGATTATTGATCTGTGATCTCAAAAATGTATAAGAAAATATAAGTTCATGTTATGTCTTTTATGGAGAACCCTTTTTTGTAAGTTTTTTTATAATTAAATCTGTAATTTAATAATGTTTTTCAATTGCGTGTTCTTTTTTTCTATCACCAATAACATTCGAAATATTTGAAATTGTTCTTAAATTCTATCACTGTAATTTATCAGGTATTACAAATCATAATGATATATTTTTCGTCAGTTCAGCTTATAGGATATATTTCTATGGCGGCTCAGTCTAAAAATGTACGAGTACGTATTCCAATGAATTCTAATTTGAGTTAGAGCAGACCAAAGTGTATGTAGTAAGCATTTTGCTATTTGTAGTTCAATAAAATGGTTTTCAAGGCCAAAAAGGTCAATTGAAAGACATGAGACATGGAGAAAGTTAATTGGATTCAATTAGTAGAATATAAGATGTAGAAAATACGTCAAATATTTTTGGTAGTTATAAGCATAAAGTAAAAACGTAATATATTTGAAGTGAATTATTCTTTAAGTAAACCACTTTTGTTTCATATAAATATATAATAAATGAAATTAGAAATTATAAAAGATTTCATTTAAAATCAATAAGATAGACACTAATTAGTTGTAGTGTACCTAAGGCAACCGTAAAAATATGATATAAAGGCATTTTGAGGAAAATAAAGTTTTTTATAAAAGCAAACAATGTGCTCTTTTAGAGATACGATTATAAGCGAGTCTATGTTCACTTCCATCTCATACGACGTGTTGTATATTGGTGGTAAAATTCTAATCATTCAGCTCTACAATACTTAGTTTTTGAGATATAAGCGATTTTATGTTTCCTGCCACAATTTTATATTTTTCAATCTGGCCACACTAAAAATAGTAACAGCTCAATTGATTTGAAGTGTTTTCTATGGATAAAAATATAATACACTAGCTGACCCAGCAAACGTTGTGTCGCCGTATAACTCATTTCTTGTGAATATTTTTGTTGCTAATTATGGCGATATGCTTTTACAATGTATTGGAAGTGCCACACCCACTGGTTTGTTCCCGCCCATTTTTCACATAACATCTCGCACTCACCATTCGCGAACTCACACCTGGTTTCAAGACTGTTGGGTTTATAGTACTTAAGATAACATTTTTTTGGGGAGGTGCCATGCCCCCTAACCCAACTCCGCCCATTTTTGGTATGACAAGCACTTGACGTTCAGAAAGTTTCAGTACTCTGTCCATCGTAGTAATCTAGATAAATGTATTTACCATGTATGGGATGTGCCACGCCCACTGGTTTGATCCCGCCCATTTTTCACATAACATCTCACACTCACCATTCGCGAACTCACATCTGGTTTCAAGACTGTCGGGCTTATAGTACTTAAGATAACATTTTTTGGGGGAGGTGCCATGCCCACTAACTCAATTCCGCCCATTTTTGGTATGACAAGCACTTGACGTTCAGAAAGTTTTAGCACTATGTAATCTAGATGTATGTATTTACCATGTATGCGAGGTGCAACGCCCACTGGTTTGATACCGCACAATTTTCAGATAACTTCTCACACTCATCATTTGTGAACTCACACCTAGTGTCAAGACTATTGGGATTATACTACTCCAGATAATATTTTTTTGTATGGGTGGTGCTACGCCCACTAACGAAATTCCACCCAATTTTTTGTACGAGTACTCACATTAACAGCCCATTGACGTTCCGAAAGTTTCAATATTCTGGCTATCATAGTATTGTAGATATAAGATGATGTGTATTTACCATGTATGGGAGGTGCCACCCCATCAGGTTAAATCCCGCTCAATTTTTAGTCCGACTTCTCAAATTACTAACTTGTGTACTCCTACAAAGTTTCAGGATACTTGATATATGATGTTAAAAATTAATTACATAAGTAAGGTGCCACGCCCACTTCATGGATGTATTCAAAAAATTGTAGCCTACTTTACATTCCCGATACAAACTTACACACCCACAAATCCACAAGAAAAGAAATTATCATTTTTATATCTATATATATATAGATTTTGCATTAGATGCTTAGTTTCAGAGATGGGAAATTTAGTTTTTCGCGATCTGGCACTATTTTTGGTTCCCTTTCAAAATCTAAAGTATTTCGGTAAGATAATGCTTAAAAAATTGAACGCCCAATTGATACGACGTTTCCCATCTAAGAGGCAAAATATTAAACATTTTTTCACTACGATGCTTAGGTTTCGAGATATTTGCTTTATGGCCCTTCAATATTTTACTTTTAAGCTCTTGAAACGTTAAAAGTAGTCACGGCAAAATTCGGCTGAGCAGTTTTACGGAGAAGATAAAGTGACAATTATTTTGCTGTACGACCTTCGATTTCAACGTATGAGTAATAATTTATCATACGTATGCATAGAACGTTAAAACTAATCGAATCAGCGAGTCAATGACGAGCGTAACTATATATTAAGATAATGCTTTCCATCCCCCAAACTTATGCCAATTAGGCAATCATCGTCAGACCAACTCATTAGGATCCAACATTGGAAGACCGTTTGCTATTTCGATGCTTTCAGTACAGCGTCAAATAACAAATGCATTCTCTAAAATTCATTTCCAATAATTTGAGGCCGCCTGTGCTCTTCAATAATTTGCAAAAAAAACAAAAAAGGAAAAACAAATATAAACCTCATCATTTTCATCCTAATTGTTTACAACATTCAGGCAATACTATCTAGCATATAAAAAAAAGTAATCAAAAACAGAAATTGAAGTTAGTTAATGCTATTAAGACTCAAAATAAATAAAGACGATTTCTTCCTTTCCATCTTCTAGAGCAACAAGAAAGAAGAAAACTTTAACATAATAAATTTACAACATGTTTCTGCGGTTGAAAATGAGTTTATGTTGGAAAAGCGAGAGAAATCATTTAAATTAGGAAAGAAAACGCAGTTTAATTTCATCAACATTAACAATTAAAGTTTAATGATAAACTTTTCGCAACTTGTGCTGAATTGTAGTGAGTAGAGCGCAAACAAAGTTTTGCAGATGAAGTAGACATTTCAAAAAGTTAGATAGCTAAGGCAGTATTTTTCTTGTTGGAATTAATAATGTTTTTCTTTTGCTTCTATTTTTTTTAAGTTTCTATGAACTTTAATTTCTTTTTTAATAATTTTTATTGTCAACACTGAAGGAGAAATAAGCTGATGATGTGAAACGCAAAAAATATTTTAAATGTGAAAGCCACTGATATTCGTAAATATTTTCGATTTCAACACATTCATATGCCACGTCTTTAGTCAAAATCCATAAAATATTATTTTCCTAAACACTGCTGTTTACATACTTATTTTAAATAAAGTTTGCAATCCCATTAACAAATATCACCAGCTAAAGTATTATAAATCGTTTATATAAACTGCACTTTTGAAAACTTCAGAAAAAGAAATATTTTTAACACAAATTTTTTCAACTTTTTTATTGTGTAAGTTTTCTTGCAAGCATTATGTGAAACCAACAAAGCGTATGTTTATTGTAATCTATTTCAATTATTGAAATATATTTTTTAAAGTTATCTTCATATGTTCAAATTATTTTTAAAACAAAAGACAAATATTAAACTTTTATTTAACTAAGTTTTTTGTTTCTATTTGAAAATAAAACTTTTTGTATTTAATTAAGACTTATGTATGATATTTTTTGTTTGAAGGCAGAATTTTGTATATCGCAGTATTGAAATAATTTTTATGCAAATGCTTAATTTGTGCTATAGTGAAACTGTTGCCTCCAAAAGCTTTAGAAAAATTTAAAAACTTCTCATTTCAAAAGAATGAAATTAGTAAGGGAGTTTTTAGATATCCGTATTTAGATAAAAACAATTCGACTTATTTCTTTCAATACTGCAAGGAGATTAAATGATTTTAAAAAATCTCTGTTTTAACAAGGAACTTTTCATATTTTTAGACACAAGCATAAATGAAGTCAGTCACTTAATTTAAAGCAGTGCTTTCCTTATCTGCTCGTTTTCATTTTATATATATTTTTTTTTAAACTTCACATATTTATATAATTTCATTGTAAACGTATATAGGACTATCGATATTGGTATTATTTTGAATTTAATACCAAACAGACATCAGTAATGGCTTTATTTATTTTTGATTAAATTATATTATTGAGTAAATTCTATAAATAGTGAGTTTAAAACCAGTAGTTTCTTAAATATATTGAGGGCATGTCTGTGAAAGAACTGACCTGTTTTAAAATCAAGATTACATGGCAACACTTCATCTACAAAATAATTACATCGATATAAAACAAGTGCTAAGACACTAGACATAATCTGTCAGTTAAAACAGGTTTAATTTTTAATAAAAAAAAGCTAGAAAAAATTTAGGCCAAATATCCAAAAATCCAAATACAAGATAAAGTGATGTGGTTTGGGATATAAACAGCTCAATGAGTACAGTTAACAGGGAAGAACTATCAACTCGAAGAATACCAGGAATATATCGCAGTATTATGTCCATAAGCATAAGATAGCCAAAGGATGAGATTTACCGCAAGGCTAATTTTAATTTGATACCGCTCGTAAAAGAGGAAGCGTCAGTGCCAAATACAACTAAACAAATTTCACAGAAAGAGTATGATTTGGCAGGCAATTTGTAGTAAGGAGGTTGTCGATAAGTGCTTTGAGGGGCCACTGGACTACTTTGTTTAAAAACCTAGTGCTTCTGTGCTCTTTTGTTCAGATATATCTAACAGCCACTATGCCGGAGACACTATAGAGTTGTAATTTACAAACAATATAACAGTATAAATTGCACGGAACTCTGCCCAATTTAGGGATATTTGGCATTGATGGAAAGGTGCTTAAAGAAAACAAAAAGGCTAAGATTTCTGTGATAAGTGCAAAGAATATACACCGATGTTGACAATACTACCGCTCAAACGCTAGTGAGTGGTGTTACGAAAAAGGTCGGACCATTTTAAGAAAATAAAATATAAGCACCTAATTTTAATAATAAGTGTCTTGAAATTTAATGAAATATAGCTTTTTTATTAGAAAATATATACATGATCAAATATCGGATACCAAAAATGGAATTATTTGTAATAGAGGTCATTTGATATAGCTATGCTAATACAGTGAAAGCTAAAATTGGAGAAAACTCAGGTTGTTCTTACTAACTCTCGTATAAAAAAAAAATTAATGAAAAGCAATTCTCATGTTCCTTTTTTTCAAATGTCAAACCTTTGAATAGTTGATTAATGATGACGATGAACATGTCGTGTTGATCGAAAGTGGCTACACCATCTTCAACTTTCTCTATATATTTCTTGCATTACAAAAAGAAAAAAAGTATATCTTTCCTTTTATTAGAAAATATATACATGATTTCAAACCGGAGAATATAAATTTAACTTGAAATGAAATTTCAAAGTATACATACATTTATTATAAACACGATATATAGTTTGTTAATTGTTCTTTATTATAAATTTAATTTTGTATACAAGTGTTCAATGAATGTGAATAAAATTAGAACATACGACTATGACTTCATGTCGTCAGTCGGAAAAAGATATGTATTGCATAAACAATTTAAATTAATAAAATTATTTCATATTTGATTAAAGGATCATATAAAAATACTAAAACGTATTTAAAAAGATCTATTTCATTTCAACCAAGTACGGACCGACTATAAGATACCCTATACCATGTGTTCGGAATAGAACAATCAAAACGTATACAAAAATGTCAAGAAAAATTCAGTACTTATAGTTGGGCTAAAACGGCTTTAAGATATATTATATTATAATATCGGCAAAGGTTAGTAGATTCAACAAGGAAAAGTATTTTTAGGAAAATTTTGGGTTTTCAGAAAAGGTGCTGTCAAAAGAAAATTAACTTTTGAAAACTACATTAAAAAAAGTATTTTTTTTTAAGATTACCTCTTCTTAAAAAAAAAATATAATAAAATAATATAAATAATAATATAATATATAAACAAGTAAGAAAATTATAGTCGGTCTAGACCGACTATACGATACCCTATACCATGCGTTTAGAGACCCTATCTCTTAGGCCCAACTAACTGGACATAGAAAATAAGCAAAAACCAAATTTGAGTGGGATTTTTATTAATTTTTTTAGCTGCAGATATGAAAAAGTTCATATCGGATGCTATATCTATATAGGGACTTGGTCCAAAAATGGACCGATCCTGATCATGTTTGGTAAAGTCTCTTGTATTTTGCAAAAATATATACAAACAAAATTTGAGAAGAATCAATGCAATATTTTTGTTTTTTAATAGATTTAAGTGAAGATCGGGAAGAAGCTCTATATGGGGTCAAAGGGATCATTTTTGGACTACTCATTAATGGATGTAATGAACGCATACAAACCCAATTTGAGTAAGATCTATATGACAATTTGGATCTTATGGCAATTTATGTCGATTTCATATGGGTAATTTGTAAGGGGGCTAGGTCTGAACATGGACCGATTCTCACCAATTTCAACAGAGTTTATCCCATGGCCGATAAAAGCTTATGTACCAAATTTCATCAAAATACATTCATATTTGCGACCTGCAGTTTGATTATAAGCTTTACATGGACACACAGACGGACGGACGGACGGACGGACGGACATTGTTAAATCAACTCAGAAAGTGATTCTGATTCGATCGGTATAATTAAAGATGGGTCTAGGTCAAATATTTTTGGTTGTTACAAACAGCAGCACAAAGTCATTATACCCAAACCACATAGTGTAATAGGGTATAAAAATAGTATTTGCTTAAAAAGCACATTTTGTTCAATAGTAAAGTTACTCCAAAAAGTATTTTTTTTTTTTTCAAAAAGTACATTTTCTTAAAAAATTTATTTTTTTTTTTTTTCTTAAAACAACCTTTTCTTAAAAAAAAAAATACTTTCTCCTAAAACAGTACCTGTTCTTAACACCGCACATTTTCTTAAAAAAGTATTTCTATGATATTAATAGGCTAGGCGATTTTTTATTACCGATGTTTTGGTTTACCCTTTTACACCGATTTTGACCAAACGTATATTGTTTGAAAGGTAGTTATTTTTAGTTGTTCACCAGATTTACAAATCTTAAATTTTTCCTCTATTTTGAGTAAATTGCCTTTAAAGTTGCTATTAAGACATACGTAAAATTATACATATGCTATGCGTGTGTTTATTAAATTTGTTAATGTGTTTGTTAATGACCTTGTTATCTTCATTCGCAATAATAGTAAAGCAAAAAAGTGTTGGTTTGTGAATTGGCTAAGCTGAAAAAAAATTCCTACAAATTGCAGTCGAGCGCTGGAATCTGCTAGTTTTTCTAAAAGCACGTTGTATATAAAAGTACCTCACATTTCTTAAAAAAAGGATATTTTTTGAAAGAACCATGTATACAAAAGTACCTTAACTTCATAAAGTAAATTTTTTTATTAAAGCAACTTTTCTAACTTTTTTTTTCTTAAAAAGCATAATTCCTTAAAAAATACCTTTCCTTAAAAAGTACTTTTTCTGAAAAAAGTAAATTTCTTTAAAAATTACCGCGCCTTAAAAAGTGCCTTTTTAAAAAAAGTAAATTTTCCAAAATGTCCCAATACATTAAAAATACCTTTTCTTCATAATGTGGCTTTTATTAAATATTCCTTTTCTTAATAAGTTTTTCTTATTTTAATAAGGTGCCTTTCCTTAAAAATTTATCTTTTTTAAAAGTGCCTTTCATAAAAAATAAGTGCGTTTAAAATGCCCATTCAAAAAAAAAAAAAAGAATCATGTGAGTCCGATCACAAGGGAGATGTGTAAACATCTAATAATTAAAGAAAACATCAACATCATATTTTCCAGTGCATAAAAAATAAGTCGATTATGCTGTTTTTGAAATTCAATTGATGTTTTCTGAAATGCAATTGATGTTTTCTGAAATTCAATTGATGTTTTCTGAAATACAATTAATGTTCTCAGCAATCCAATAATGCTTTTTGAAATTCAATTGATGTTTTCTGAAATTCTATTTATGTTTTCTGAAATTCAAATGATGTTTTCTGAAATACAATTGATGTTTTCTGAAATTCTATTGATGTTTTCTTAAATTCAATTGAAGTTTTCTGAAACTCGAATGATGTTTTCTGAAATTATATTGATGTTTTCTGAAATTCTATTTATGTTTTCTGAAATTCAAATAATGTTTTCTGAAACTCGAATGTTTTCTGAAATTATATTGATGTTTTTTGGAATTCAATTGATGTTTTCTGAAATGCAATTGATGTTTTCTGAAATTCAATTGATGTTTTCTGAAATACAATTAATGTTCTCAGCAATCCAATAATGCTTTTTGAAATTCAATTGATGTTTTCTTTAATTCTATTTATGTTTTCTGAAATTCAAATGATGTTTTCTGAAATACAATTGATGTTTTCTGAAATACAATTGATGTTTTCTGAAATTCTATTGATGTTTTCTTAAATTCAATTGAAGTTTTCTGAAACTCGAATGATGTTTTCTGAAATTATATTGATGTTTTCTGAAATTCTATTTATGTCTTCTGAAATTCAAATGATGTTTTCTGAAATACAATTGATGTTTTCTGAAATACAATTGATGTTTTCTGAAATTCTATTGATGTTTTCTTAAATTCAATTGAAGTTTTCTGAAACTCGAATGATGTTTTCTGAAATTATATTGATGTTTTCTCAAATTCTATTTATGTTTTCTGAAATTCAAATAATAATGTTTTCTGAAACTCGAATGTTTTCTGAAATTATATTGATGTTTTCTGAAATTCTTTTTATGTTTTCTGAAATTCAATTGATGTTTTCTGAAATACAATTGATGTTTTCTAAAATACAGTTGATGTTTTCTGAAATTTTGTTGATGGTTTCTGAAATTCTATTTATGTTTTCTGAAATTCAAATGATATTTTCTGAAATACAATTGATGTTTTCTGAAATACAATTGATGATTTCTGAAATTCCATTGATGCTTTCTGAAATTCAATTGATGTTTTCTGAAACTCGATTGATGTTTTCTGAAATTATATTGATGTTTTCTGAAATTCTGTTTACGTTTTCTGAAATTCAAATGATGTTTTCTGAAACTCGAGTGATGTTTTCTGAAATTGTATTAATGTTTTCTGAAATTCTATTTATGTTTTCTGAAATTCAATTGATGTTTTCTTAAACTCGAATGATGTTTTCTGAAATTCTATTGATGTTTTCTGAAATTCTATTTATGTTTTCTGAAATTCAAATGATGTTTTCTGAAATTATATTGATGGTTTCTGAAACACAATTGATGTTTTCTGAAATTCTATTGATGCTTTCTGAAATTCAAATGATGTTTTCTGAAATTATAATGATGTTTTCTGAAATTCTGTTTACGTTTTCTGAAATTCAAATGATGTTTTCTGAAACTCGAGTGAAGTTTTCTGAAATTATATTGATGTTTTCTGAAATTCTATTTATGTTTTCTGAAATTCAAATGATGTTTTCTGATATTATATTGATGGTTTCTGAAATACAATTGATGTTTTCTGAAATTCTATTGATGCTTTCTGAAATTCAAATGATGTTTTCTGAAATTATATTGATGTTTTCTGAAATTCTGTTTACGTTTTCTGAAATTCAAATGATGTTTTCTGAAACTCGAGTGAAGTTTTCTGAAATTATATAGATGTTTTCTGAAATTCTATTGATGCTTTCTGAAATTCAAATGATGTTTTCTGAAATACAATTGATGTTTTCTGAAATACAATTGATGTTTTCTGAAATTCTATTGATGTTTTCTTAAATTCAATTGAAGTTTTCTGAAACTCGAATGATGTTTTCTGAAATTATATTGATGTTTTCTCAAATTCTATTTATGTTTTCTGAAATTCAAATAATAATGTTTTCTGAAACTCGAATGTTTTCTGAAATTATATTGATGTTTTCTGAAATTCTTTTTATGTTTTCTGAAATTCAATTGATGTTTTCTGAAATACAATTGATGTTTTCTAAAATACAATTGATGTTTTCTGAAATTTTGTTGATGGTTTCTGAAATTCTATTTATGTTTTCTGAAATTCAAATGATATTTTCTGAAATACAATTGATGTTTTCTGAAATACAATTGATGATTTCTGAAATTCCATTGATGCTTTCTGAAATTCAATTGATGTTTTCTGAAACTCGATTGATGTTTTCTGAAATTATATTGATGTTTTCTGAAATTCTGTTTACGTTTTCTGAAATTCAAATGATGTTTTCTGAAACTCGAGTGATGTTTTCTGAAATTGTATTAATGTTTTCTGAAATTCTATTTATGTTTTCTGAAATTCAATTGATGTTTTCTTAAACTCGAATGATGTTTTCTGAAATTCTATTGATGTTTTCTGAAATTCTATTTATGTTTTCTGAAATTCAAATGATGTTTTCTGAAATTATATTGATGGTTTCTGAAACACAATTGATGTTTTCTGAAATTCTATTGATGCTTTCTGAAATTCAAATGATGTTTTCTGAAATTATAATGATGTTTTCTGAAATTCTGTTTACGTTTTCTGAAATTCAAATGATGTTTTCTGAAACTCGAGTGAAGTTTTCTGAAATTATATTGATGTTTTCTGAAATTCTATTTATGTTTTCTGAAATTCAAATGATGTTTTCTGATATTATATTGATGGTTTCTGAAATACAATTGATGTTTTCTGAAATTCTATTGATGCTTTCTGAAATTCAAATGATGTTTTCTGAAATTATATTGATGTTTTCTGAAATTCTGTTTACGTTTTCTGAAATTCAAATGATGTTTTCTGAAACTCGAGAGAAGTTTTCTGAAATTATATAGATGTTTTCTGAAATTCTATTGATGCTTTCTGAAATTCAAATGATGTTTTCTGAAATTATATTGATGTTTTCTGAAATTCTGTTTACGTTTTCTGAAATTCAAATGATGTTTTCTGAAACTTGAGTGAAGTTTTCTGAAATTATACTGATGTTTTCTGAAATTCTGTTTACGTTTTCTGAAATTCAAATGATGTTTTCTGAAACTCGAGTGAAGTTTTCTGAAATTATATTGATGTTTTCTGAAATTCTATTGATGCTTTCTGAAATTCAAATGATGTTTTCTGAAATTATATTGATGTTTTCTGAAATTCTGTTTACGTTTTCCGAAATTCAAATGATGTTTTCTGAAACTCGAGTGAAGTTTTCTGAAATTATATTGATGTTTTCTGAAATTCTATTTATGTTTTCTGAAATTCACATGATGTTTTCTGAAATTATATTGATGGTTTCTGAAATACAATTGATGTTTTCTGAAATTCTATTGATGCTTTCTGAAATTCAAATGATGTTTTCTGAAATTATATTGATTTTTCTGAAATTCTTTTTATGTTTTCTGAAATTCAATTGATGTTTTCTGAAATACAATTGATGTTTTCTGAAATACAGTTGTTGTTTTCTGAAATTCTATTGATGTTTTCTGAAATTCTATTTACGTTTTCTGAAATTCAAATGATGTTTTCTGAAATACAATTGATGTTTTCTGAAATACAATTGATGTTTTCTGAAATTCTATTGATGTTTTCTGAAATTCAGTTGATGTTTTCTGAAACTCGAATGATGTTTTCTGAAATTATATTGATGTTTTCTGAAATTCTATTTACGTTTTCTGAAATTCAAATGATGTTTTCTGAAACTCGAATGATGTTTTCTGAAATTGTATTAATGTTTTCTGAAATTCTATTGATGTTTTCTGAAATTCAATTGATGTTTTCTTAAACTCGAATGATGTTTTCTGAAATTCTATTGATGTTTTCTGAAATTCTATTTATGTTTTCTGAAATTCAAATGATGTTATCTGAAATTATATTGATGGTTTCTGAAATACAATTGATGTTTTCTGAAATTCTATTGATGTTTTCTGAAATTCAATTGATGTTTTCTTAAACTCGAATGATGTTTTCTGAAATTATATTGATGTTTTCTGAAATTCTATTGATGTTTTCTGAAATTCAAATGATGTTATCTGAAATTATATTGATGTTTTCTGAAATTGTATTGATGTTTTCTGAAATTCTATTGATGTTTTCTGAAATTCAATTGATGTTTTCTTAAACTCGAATGATGTTTTCTGAAATTCTATTGATGTTTTCTGAAATTCTATTTATGTTTTCTGAAATTCAAATGATGTTATCTGAAATTATATTGATGGTTTCTGAAATACAATTGATGTTTTCTGAAATTCTATTGATGCTTTCTGAAATTCAAATGATGTTTTCTGAAATTATATTGATGTTTTCTGAAATTCTATTTATGTTTTCTGAAATTAAAATGATGTTTTCTGAAATTATATTGATGGTTTCTGAAATACAATTGATGTTTTCTGAAATTTTATTGATGCTTTCTGAAATACAATTGATGTTTCTGAAATGCTATTGATGTTTTCTGAAATTTTATTGATGTGTTCTGGAAAACATTTTTTTTTCTGAAATTCTATTGATGTTTTCTGAAATACAATTAATGTTTTCTGAAATTCTATTGATGTTTTCTGAAACTTGAATGATGTTTTCTGAAATTCTATTGATGTTTTCTGAAATTCAAAAGATGTTTTCTGAAATTATATAGATGATTACTGAAATAGAATTGATGTTTTCTGAAATACAATTGATGTTTTATGAAAGACAATTGAAAAATGTTTAGTTGTTTCGTAAGGTTTTGAGTTATTTTCTTAATGAGACTTTTTTATGCGGTCCTAATTCACCGCATTAAACAAATAATTTTTAGTTGCGTCGCGAAAACTATTTTTTATAACTACTCGTGAAGTTTTTTTTTTACGATTTTTTTGTATGAGTTTTTTTAATGCGGTCCCTTACCCTCGCACAAAAACAGGTTTGAGTGTATTTTTTTATGATACGATTTTCCTACGCTTTTCCTTACTTGGATGACGGTATTATATATTGCATTTTATATTAAGATGTCGTCATGTGTTAAATTGATTTATGATGTACAATGGAACTTAAAGCTATTATTAACTAATTAAATTTAATCAAAATTTCAACTAACAAAATTTATTTATATTATATCCTAGTTATTGGAAAATATTCCAAATTTATATCAATTTAATGCTTAGTAAGATCAATTTAATGCTTAATAGTAATAATTACTAAAAATGTTTATTAATGAATGTTGTTAACATATAATTGTTTATATGGTCTGAGGCGTTGCCAACTAACTATATTGAAAAAAGTACGAACAAAGACAACCATGTCAGTTAACACTGCTTTTGCATTATCCTTACTTGCATTCTATTATTACATCGTCATTCGTACGTAATAAAAACAGAAAAAAAGATTTCTTTAGAACTCAAATAAAACTTAAGAAAATACAGAAATATTTTGGTGGAATTCTACAAATCGTTGTGGTTTGTGAATAAAAACTTAAGGAATAAAGTATTTATAAAAATACACATCAAAAATTCCACAAAATGCAGTCGGCTAGTAAAATAAATAATGTGTACACTATTTGACAAATAGTTGGTCAGGTAGTGTTCAAGATAATGTTTGAAAAGAAAAAATGGTATCAAATATTTGGTCTATGGAGCTAATTTGAAAATTAAAAAAAGTGTTAAAAACACGAGTTATTTAGGTTTGTCTCTCCTACCACAATTCCAATTTCGAATGCATTGGGTAATTGCCCATGAACAGTTTCTCTTGAAAATTTTTTTCACCAATACAATCATAAGTCACACAGCGTTATCTCCTTCAGCTCACACCGATATAAGTTACGCTGTTTTTGTGATTGTATTGTGAAATAGAAATTTACCCCCCAGCGCGTATAGATGTTTACACATCAAAAAGCTTTTCTTTAAAAGTACCTTTACTTAAAAACATTAATTTCTTTCAATAAGTAAATTTTCTTCAAAATTAAGGTTTTATTGAAAATTTGTTTACGCATAACATAGTGCTATATGTTTGCTTTTTATAGTATCTTTTTTTTTAAAGTTCGCTTTCTTAAAAGATTAAGTCAAAAATACTTTTTTTAAGAACTTCATTTCCTTAACAAAGTACATTTTCTTAATATAGAAAAAAATAATTATTTAGAAATAAAGTATATCTTTTATTATATTTATTTTAATTATTTATATTAATTTTAATTATTTAATTATTTTTTTTAAAAATTTTAATTATTTAATTATTTTTTTTTTTAATTTATCTAAAATTTTACAGGTTTTTTAATTCGAGTTCATAAGTAATACGATAAATAGATATCTATTAGGTAATATATAAATATTTAAATAATTAATATATATCTTAAAAAGAGAATATTCCTTATAAAGTATATTATCAAAAAAAAAAATAAAAAAAAAATTACCGATTGTTTGAAAATAAAATTTTCTTAAAAAAGTGTCCTTCTTTAAGTGTACTTTTTCTAAAAAAGTAGCTTTTATTCAAAATGCGACTTTTCTTAAAAACAAGGGAACTTTCTGAAAAAAGTATTTTTTTTTAATTGTACCTTATCATAAAACATTTCCTCTTTTTAAAAAAGTACCTGTAACAAAAAAGTTTTTTTCTTAAATGTGCCTTTCCACAAAATACCATTTCTTAAAAAATAAGTTTTTTTTAGTTAAGGTGCCTTTCCATTAAATAGGATTTTTTTTTAAATAGTGCCTTTATTAAATAATAAGTGTTGTTTAAGACGTACATTTAAAACAATACAGCTTTTCTTTAAAGAACCCTTTTTCTTAAAAGTACATTTACTTAAAAATGTAAATTTCTTCAAAAAAGTACATTCGCCTCGAAAATAAGATTTTATTCAAAATGTTTTTGCATAAAATAGTACATTGCCTTTTCGTTAAATAGCATATTTTCTTAAAATTTCATTTTCTTAAAAGAGTAAGTTTTATTAACAAAAAAACAACACTTTTTCTTAAGAACTTCATTTCCTAAATAAATACGTTTTCTTAGTAAAGAACTTTTTGTAAAAAAAAGTACTTCTTCTTAAAAATATTATTTAAAAAAAAAGTAAATTTTCCTTAAAAAGTACATTTTCAAAAAAAGTACCGATTCTTAACAATTTATAGTTTCTTAAAAAGTTCCTTCTCTTAAAATAGCGCCTTCCGAAAGTTCTACTAAAAAGTACGTTTTATTCAAAATGCAACCTTCTTAGAAAAGTAAGCTTTTTAAAATGGTACGTTTTTTTAAAACATTTCCTTTTCTGAAAAAAGTATCTTTTCATAAAATAGAAACTTTAAAAAAAATTTAAATACCTAAACTAAAAATTACCTTTTCTGAAAAAAGAAACAATTTCCAAAGGATAGCTTTTCATGAAAAGGAATATTTTCGTCCACAAATATCTCTTAGGATATAAGTACTTTATAGATGCATTCAACTAACTTGAAAACAATTAGCACCTAGGTAAGGGGTAAAAATGATTCGCTATAACGGTATTGCTATTGGTGTTCAGTATAAAGTTTTAAATTGGTTAAATTTTTGGGATGGTACCGGTTATTTGAGATGAGTAGAATAAAAATTATACTTAATTGTATTCATAAAGGTATTTTAAAAGATTTTCTTTAAACATTATTTAAGGAAGTATACAATGCCTTATATTATAGAAATAAAATAATAATACATATAGTACACATTGTGCACCCTTTTTATACCTATTGCTTGAAGACCTTTAACACACAAATAAGAGGAATATCATATGGAAAATTAAACGGCTTCCTAAAATATAATTATTTTCTTTAAGACTGCGTGAAAGTGCTTCCCGTGCATCTTTTGGATATAGCAACCTTTAAGAATTAATTTTAGTATTTCAAATTGAACGTCAATGCCAATGTACAGTTGTAAGCAAAAAAAAAAAAAAATCAAAAAATCATGGCCCGGGGCGATGGCACGAAGGGGCGCCATATACAAAAAAATATTAAAAATAAAAAATTAATATGTAAAAACAAAAATTTTGAATATGTAAACAAAAAATTAAGAAATTCATATGTATCACATATATTTTTCAATATTTAGGATATTTTTGGAATTCAATGAATGATAACTAAACAATTAATGACTGTGACGTATGTGAGTTAGCTTTCCAAAACCAACGAAAGTCAGCAATCTTGCAGCCATGAAAACTCGTAAAAAAAGTTTTTTTATATAGATAATAAAAACATAATTTATTGAAAATAAAATTTATTTCTTGTTTCGTAGATAAAGAAACCCACCATTATTACGCAAAGTCCATTTCATAGTCAGTGGTTAATTTCCTTATTCTTTAGTTTAGTAAAAATAAATCTTATATGTGATCTTCTCCGAAACCTAGTGTATGAAAATTAAGTTTTGAGAAAAAAACGCATTTAAAGTTTCTACACCCTTTTAGGTACTAGAATCCACCGTTTTTGATACAACCCTTTTTTTGACACACGACCTCCCTTTTTTTTGGAGAAGGTCATATATATTAAATTTTATATATGAATTGAAGTGTTTGAAATTCAAAAATGTTTGAAAATAGAGACAAAGTACTTTCAAGATGAAAATGTTCTTCTGTTACAAGTTCTGTCTAAGAAACGTAAGTTGCCCATAAGCTTTAAAATGACAACACGCTTTAAAGAATAGAACAGTCTTTTTAAAGGAAAATTTTTTTCGACATGAAATTAAAGTTAAAGGAACTACCTCATGCAGCATATTTCTTCCTAATGCTTGCATCACTCCCCACTTCGCATTTGGGTCGGTGGCAGTTACACGACATTTAACATTTTTCCGATGTTTAAGCCCTAATGGTATGATAATTGCCGGTCCTGGAACGAACTTAACGACTCCAACTGCGGTAGAGAAAATATCACCGAGGATAATGAGTGGAAGGCGTTTGGATATTTAGTGGTATCGCAAGAACACATGAAAAGACAATTTTTTTTGGAAGTAGTCGTTAAGAGGGACACTAATTCTTTACAAGAGATAATAATGGAACGTGGTTTGCCTGGCTCCAGAGTTGTTGGGAGGTGTGCGTATCGAAGGGTGCTGTTTGGGAAACGTTTTCTTAAATTACTTTATTTGTGTGTTGGTTCATGTATTATTTTTTAAGGTTTTGTAATTTTTTATCAGATGTCAGATTAATTGATTTACGTATCTATATTGTTTGAACACAAAAGTCATAATTATTGATCAAAACATTACCTTATAATGGGTAGGGAGAACAACCAAAAAAGCTACACTAAAGTTTTATATATTAAAATAAAAAAAAAATTTGGAGTTAACTATAAAAATAAAAATACTTTTTTAATAATTCATAGTTAAGGTTGAACAAAACTATAGATTTTAGTTCTTTCATTTTGCTGTTTAAAAATAAGGGGCTGGTAATAGCCGTATCCAATTCTCCTCGTTTTTCTGGTATTTTGTTCTCTATGGTTGTACTAAACTAGTTTAAATTACTACTCCTGAATATTTAATGAAATAAGTACTAATTCTGGGCAAAAAAATAACTGTATTGAATTAAAATTAATATTTCTTATAAAACTTTACTGAAAACTAATATCACTTGTAATTTGGAAGGTGTGAATGGTGTGAATGGATATTTTGTTTCATTCTGATTTCGAAACTGATTCAAATTCTTTTAGATTACCCGATCCAAAACTCCCTTAGGATTTTATCGGGTTGAGATCAGGCGATTGTTATGGCCAATCCAACACATCTACATCATAGTCGATTTGAAATATGCGAGCTAAGAGACTTAGAATTTGGGTTATTATTAAGCAGAAAAATCCTATTAAGGTATCTAACAAAATTTATTTGCGTTCGTAATACCTTCGATTTTGATCAGAGGACCGACTGCGTGACGGGATAAAAGCAATAAATCTATGGCATATAATTTCATTAAAACAATCCATTTAAAACAATTTATTACGCGTAGTTTGGACTCCTATAGAGGCATCAATATATCATTAGCGAAACAAGCATCGTCTACTACGATACTTCGTTGGTCTTTTTTCCAATTTTATTATCTGATTATCATATGTTAACCACTTAAGTGAAGACGGCTTAAGTAAGCCATCAAATTCATTAATGTAAACTTTGCAATCGTGCGATGCAATATTTTTAAAAAAATTGTTGCTCACAAGCGGATATTTGTAAAAATATCTGTTAGCATCAAAGGCCATTGAAGCAAATGAAGCCGTGAATACACTTTTCTTACTTAGAAATAAAATGCACTTTAGAATAAGAATACTAAATGCCAAAATTGCTCAAAATATCAGTAATGGAGAGAGGAAATTTAATAAAATACCAACGTAGTATATAAATATTTTGTAACCTTAATATATAGTACGGAAGAATGGCTTTTGGAAATTTGTTCAAATATCGTTAGACCAGATTTATTTAGTGAGTATAAAATAACGAAATTAAAAATTTATAAAAATAAAATATTTTGGCTAACAAATAAGAAAAATAGTAAATTGTGACACTGTTATATGTCTGTGTAAACATACACACAACAGTTTGTCGGCTGAAAATTATTAGCCAATAGGAACACATTCGAGTGGCGTCACAACTCCAACAGCCGAAGAAGATTTAAATTTTGTCCGCGTGATGGCATAATCCTTATTTAATCATTCTTGATTATATGTAAGATATTAAACTCTGTGTAATAGAAACTAAAACAGCTATTAATTTTTATACTCTCAAACAAAAGAATAAACAGCCAAAATAAGAGATGAATGGGTGGCCGTTATTTTGAAACAGATGCATTCAACGATAATATGTGCCTGCTTTGCAAATATTTATTGAGGTTAAAAATAAAGACTCTATTAAGCTCAATATATGTGGATGAATAAATGTAACATGAAAAATTTGGGAAATAATATAAAACATAGATGAAATTTGCAAACATTTTTTCGGAGGAAACTGGTAACTTTATTTTTTTTCACATGTTTCAAACTATGTAAGATTCACCCAGATATTCCACCAGGAGTTAAAATTTTTCGATCCGTCTCATATCCATTCGCTAAATGAATGGTATAAATAACATTAATTCCAGTCTAAACGGGCCCATTACAATTGTAATGGTAGTTGGAGTATTTGAAGTATTTTCTATATCTCCATCTAATATTGAGTTTGTTTGGAGGATGTTCTTAGAAGCCCAGGATATATCCTACTTATGAAATATTTGTGGTTTCATTTTGTGTTGAAAGACAGACACAATGAAGTTTCTTGATGTAAAAATGTTAACCCGTAATTCCCCTACCTTCCAAAAGTCATTCCGTGGTAGTACTCTTCTTACTTGGCGTGACTATTATTTTTTTTTTGCAGTTTTACTTGATGTTGATTTCTTTCCACTACTTTGTTATATGATTTATATTACTTGCGGGTAGACTATGGCTACTTATCGTGTTGGAAGTTGCCAAGATCTGAGATGAATAAAATGAAAGAATTTGCTTAAATCAATGCTATTCTCATGCCTTTAAAAGTAAGATAAATGTTAGTATAAATATGTATATCACAATTGTTCCTTCGAATACAGAATGAATAAGATAGCAATAGTGCTGACTTAGCTACAAATAGAGACAAGAAGGATATCAATACATACATTACGTATATAGACATCCCAGCAAACAACATGATTCCAATAATGCAGGTTTGATTCCATTTGAAATTTCGTTGAAAAAACTTTTGGAAAATTTCAGTACTATATGTACCTACATATATATTTAGAATATATTTGCTCTTTATCGCGCCTTTCTCATCTATTAAATGTGTGTGTCTGTCAAATGATTCAATAAAACTTTGTGTTTTTATACCCTACACCACTATGTGGTCAGGTTTAATAACTGTGTTGGTGTTTGTGACTATTAAAAATATTTTGTAGTTTATTATACCGTTCAACTCAAAATCAATTTCAGAGTCGATTTAGCGATGTTCGTCAGTCCGCCTGTGTATTCATGTAAACCTTGTAATCAAACTACAGGTCGCAAATATGAATGTATTTTGATAAAATTTATTACATAAGCTTGTATAGGTGATAGGATGAACGCTATTGAATTTGGTGAAAATCATGTTCGGAACTATTCTCCATACAAATGACCCCTATGAAATCTATTTAAATGGCCATAATATCCAAATTGTCATATAGATCTCGATCAAATTGGGTTTGTGTATATTTATTAAATCCATTAATGAGTATTCCAAAAATAACCCCTATACGACAATTCTTAGTCACAGCCCCATATGAAGCTGATTCCCGATCTTCACTTAAATCTGTAAAAAAAACGGGGCTGTCAACGAGTATTACCCAAATACTAGTCAGGTACCGATATAAACTTTTTCATATCTGAAGGCAACTAAATTAATAACAATGCCGCTCAGATTGGTTTTAAGCTTATTTTCTTTATCAAATTCGTTGGACCGAAGAGATAGGGTCTCTCACGTATGGTATTGGCTATCGTATATTCGGTCTAGACCGACTGTAATTTTCTAACTTGTTGTTAATAAAAAATTGTTTAAACCGTCTTCAACTGTTAGATTTATACACAATTCAATAGAGATATAATTATAATTTAAAAATTTGTGACACTTGTCAATATATTTATAATTAAGAATTATTAATTGCACCTTTTCTTAATTATTATTAAACACCATGAAAAAAAAATACTCATTAACACATTTAACCGGTATAAATAATCAACAATATATGTTTTTAATTGCTGTCATTTGATATTATCTATCGTCACTACAGCATTTTTATTATACCCTATACCACTATGTGGTTTGGGTATAATGACTTTGTGCTGCTGTTTGTAACAACCAAAAATATTTGACCTAGACCCATCTTTAATTATACCGATCGAATCAGAATCACTTTCTGAGTTGATTTAACAATGTCCGTCCGTCCGTCCGTCCGTCCGTCCGTCTGTGTGTCCATGTAAAGCTTGTAATCAAACTGCAGGTCGCAAATATGAATATATTTTGATGAAATTTGGTATGTAAGCATTTATCGGCCATGGGATGAACGCTATTGAAATTGGTGAGAATCGGTCCATGTTCAGACCTAGCCCCCATACAAATTACCCATATGAAATCGACATAAATTGCCATAAGATCCAAATTGTCATATAGATCTTACTCAAATTGGGTTTGTATGCGTTCATTACATCCACTAATGAGTAGTCCAAAAATGATCCCTTTGACCCCATATAGAGCTGCTTCCCGATCTTCAGTGAAATCTATTAAAAAACAAAAATATTGCACTGATTCTTCTCAAATTTTGTTTGTACATATTTTTGCAAAATACAAGAGACTTTACCAAACATGATCAGGATCGGTCCATTTTTGGACCTAGCCCCTTTATAGATATAGCATCCGATATGAACTTTTTTATATCTGCAGCCAAAAAAATTAATAAAAATCCCACTCAAATTTGGTTTTTGCTTATTTTCTATGTCCAGTTAGTTGGGCCTAAGAGATAGGATTTCTAAACGCATGGTATAGGGTATCGTATAGTCGGTCTAGACCGACTATAATTTTCTTACTTGTTGATCCTGATTTATCGATTCCCACGTATTTTTGTTGAGCCTTTTACCAACTTTTTCGTAAAAAATAACCGAATTTTAATGTCTTAATAAGTAATGAAAAGTGATAATGAAGATGGTGACAAAGAAGATTAATTAGATAATGATATTGATGATGAAATTAATGATGACAGTGCAGATTATAATTGTTATATTTTTGATAAATTTTATAGCGCAGAATTAGACAATGATAGTATAATATATTATCAATGAATGCGATCACTGTTATCGGTAGCTTCAAAGCAAAAATCGTAAATTTCAGTCTATTAGTTCGATTACTTGGTAAACTCTCCGAATGTTTGTTTCGAATATATCAAATTTACCAGTCTAATAAACCAACTAGCAGAATTTCCAAGGAAACTTCTAGGCGTTTTATTTATTATAATTTTTATCAACAGTATTTACTGCTGTTCCATCACGGCCCACACCAATGATTTATCAAACAAATAATAAGTAATTAAATAAATGAAAAGCAAAGAACTGGAATTATTTTCCTATATATTCACACGGATTTTGACACTGTATGACACGCCGCCCTTATTTTGAAACTTAACATATTTGGCTAAGCATCAAAAGTTTCACCAACCTTGTACTCTACATTTACATCTAATTTTAAAATGCCATGAGTTCAGTCTGCTGCTTTCCATGCCGATGATTCTGCTATTATTGCCAACGAAAAAAGTCCAATGAAATTGTTAAAAAAATTGAAAACGCTTTAAAAGATTGATCACCGAAGTACTTTGACAAATGGAAAATTAATTTTAACCTGGAGAAAACACAAGTGATAATATTTCCTTTCAATAAGTCAACAAAGAAAATACCCAGTAATTATGCCCTGTATCACTATGTGAGCAGGGAATAATGACTTGTGCTGATGTTTGTAATTACTAAAAATATTTGACGTAGATATTTTATACCGATCGACTCAGAATCAATTTTTACCCCGGAGAATTATTGCCATTATTAATATAATATAATTTTACACAGACATATATCAATGCTTGCACTATTAAAAGGATGTAAAATAGTTTTCAACGGTCTCTTCAGAGTATCTTAATATTTCGTATAGGCCAACTTTTTTTATTTTGTTTTTTAATTAATTTTAAAAATATTATATATTAAAATCTTAACTTGGAAAACTTCGGTTCACAGTTCTTATTTTTTGTGTTAAAGATGTGCTAAAGATATAAGACATTTACACAACAGGGTGCAAGTAAAAATACGAGTCCATCTGAAAAATGTATGAAATTAAACATTTATGACATTTTGAGCACTACTTTAAATGTGTTGGTTTCCCAAAATTACTTAGATTGTATTTTATATAACACAATTTGTTACTGGGATATTACTGGAATCAAGAAAATATCATATATGTAAATAATTGGTCCGGTATGCACTATGTGCAGAAATACCGAATATAGAGTATTATAGGATAACTGAATGCTGTCGAAAATTGTTTCACCTTAGCCTAAATTAATAATAAAATAATAAGAATGTATTTTTGTATGAGAATTACAAATGAATAAACGCAAGCAACAAATATAAATATTTACTATGTACAGGTGCACCCGTACAGTCGTCAAAAGCGCTCAAAATTAATTTTTTTTTTTTTTTTTGTTATAATTCTTTTAATTTTTTTGCAGTTATCGACAGATAATACATTACATAAGACGTTTTGAGCATTTTCTGTGTTGTAGAATATCTATTTTTTATGCTATAATGGACTAAAGTTGAATTTTTTTTAAAACTAAAGAAATCGGATTTTTTTATAGTCGGAAACTAACTATGCAAGCCCTAATTTTTCCGACGATTTTGTTTTATAACTTTAGAGTTATAGAAAATATATTTTGTTTCTAATCACATCATGTAATTTCTTGGGCATTTGAGTGACTATTTCATATAATTTTTAAGTGGCAAAAAAAATAGGTTTAAAAAAAAAATTAAATTGACCCATTTGAATATATTGCAAAAAAAAAAAAAAAAATAGCGGCTCTCAACCGCCTAGGTATAAACGGTATTTAATACATCTAAGGGTCCTAAACAAAATTTGTTTCTACCTAAGTGCAGTATTATGCAACTTTTAATGTAGAGCATTTTTAAAGTACCTTATTTATAAGTGTATTTTAAAACAAGTAAGAAAATTATAGTCGGTCTAGACCGACTATACGATACCCTATACCATGCGTTTAGAAACCCTATCTCTTAGGCCCAACTAACTGGACATAGAAAATAAGCAAAAACCAAATTTGAGTGGGATTTTTATTAATTTTTTTGGGCTGCAGATATGAAAAAGTTCATATCGGATGCTATATCTATATGGGGACTAGGTCAAAAATGGACCGATCCTGATCATGTTTGGTAAAGTCTCTTGTATTTTGCAAAAATATATACAAACAAAATTTGAAAAGAATCAGTGCAATATTTTTGTTCTTTAATAGATTTAAGTGAAGATCGGGAAGCAGCTCTATATGGGCCAAAGGGATCATTTTTGGACTACTCATTAATGGACGTAATGAACGCATACAAAACCCAATTTGAGTAAGATCTATATGACAATTTGGATCTTATGGCAATTTATGTCGATTTCATAGGGGTAATTTGTATGGGGGCTAGGTCTGAACATGGACCGATTATCACCAATTTCAATAGCGTTCATCCCATGACCGATAAAAGCTTATATACCAAATTTCATCAAAACATATTCATATTTGCGACCTGCAGTTTGATTACAAGGTTTACATGGACACATAGACGGACGGACGGACGGACGGACATTGTTAAATCAACTCAGAAAGTGATTCTGATTCGATCGGTACAATTAAAGATGGGTCTAGGTCAAATATTTTTGGTTGTTACAAACAGCAGCACAAAGTCATTATACCCAAACCACATAGTGGTATAGGGTATAAAAATTCATACGATCTCAATAGGGAAGTTTTTCAAACGGTTTAAAAAGTTCTTCATGCTCTTCACAATTGTGATAGAGCATGGGACCAGTATTTTGGTTCTTTGGGCGGAACCCCCAATTTTTGGGAGATATAAGGCATACGAAAATGGATGTTTTTCGTTTTTTACCTGTTTGCACACAACTTTTAAATGAATGTGTCCACACTGTATATCAAATGAAAGGTATTTGAAAGGCTATCGATCCGTTACAGTGGCTGCACGTACATAAAAATTTTAAATTTTGGTAAAAAAATTAGTTTAATTTTAAGTTCATTTATATGTATACATTACGTGTTAAAATACTGGAGAAGAAAAATGAATATTATCCCGATTATATATTAATTGAGGAGAACGGTGTTTCCACAAGATTGCAGGACCTCTTGAATCACACCAGCAAACGTATTTTACAATCGATTTATGAGTATTTATAAAATATTACTGAAAATAAATTAGAATTAGTAGGAAAATGGGGCATGGAAGGTTCAACTGGTCAACAAATCTTTAATCATAAATGGAAAATTCTATTAGATATTGCAGACCAATAAAATTTGTGTTTGTTAAGGAAACAAAAGACATGGTTAAGAAAGAGTATAAGGAAATTTGTGACCAAATTCAACATTTAGTTCCAACAGAAATACATATAATCTCTTATGTACAATGGTTGATGGTAAAGTAGTTAATATTCTGACGGATCAAGATTCATCTAAATGCTGCAATATCTGCAAAGCAACTCCAAAACAAATGAATAATCTTCAATATGTAAGGTCATTAAAAACGAATGAGAATAATTTTAGTTTTGGATTAAGCACTCTTCATTGTTGGATCATATTAACGGAATGTCTTCTTCGTGAAGCTTATAATCAAGATTTTGAAAAGCCATTTGCATCTAAAGAACAGAAGTCTGAAAAAAAATCAAAATGAGAGAATTCAAAAAGAAATGCGAAATAGATTAGGAGTATGCGTTGATATGGTTCGAACTGACTCAGCTAACTCAAATACTTGTAATGTAGGGTGAACCTTGTTACATAATTATGAGGTTACGGCAGATATTTTGAATATTAATCAAGAACTCGTTAAAAATTTTAATTGCATTATGCAAGTAATTTCATCAGGAAGGGAAATTATTACGAAAAATTTTAAAACATATTGCATCCAAACAGCAGAATGTTTTGTCAGCCTACATGGTTGGTATATATGCCTCCCCTCAGTTCATAAGGTGTTGATACATGAAGCTGATATTATTAACCATTTGGGAGTCGCAATTGGTTCAGTATCTGAAGAAGCTCAAGAGGCATCCAAAAAAATTTTTAGATCTGCAAGGCTAAATAATAGCATAAATTTATCAAGAAAATTAAATAATGAAGACGTATTTCACTACATTTTATATCATCAAATCCGTTAGTAAATAGTATTAGAATTAAGAAAGAGAAAAATAACACCGATTTGCTTCCAGAGGCCTTAGAATTAGTTGTTTAGTTTATAGTAGTTTAGTTTGGTATAGTTAAAAAAAAAAGCTGTTATCTATACAAATATGAAATAAATTTATTTTAAATATGTTGTTTAATGTGTTAGTTATTTTTAAAAAATCTCATAAGTGTTTTAAGATTCACCCATTTTTAATTTTTAAAATCTGATATCAGGTTCGTGTTCAGCGACCCCAAAAACCCCCGAGTACCAAGTTTCAAGCCAATCCGAGCATAAAGAAAAAATTTTTCCGTCATATTGGATCCGCCATTTTGAATTTTAAAAATGTGATATCAGATTCGTGTTCAGCGACCCCAAAAACCCCCGGGTACCAAATTTTAAGCCAATCCGAGCATTAGTAAAAAATTTGGCCGCCATATTGGATCCGCCATTTTAAATTTTTTAAATCTGATATAAGATTAGTGTTCAGCGGCCGTAAAAACCCCCGAGTAGCCTGTTTCAAAAGTTTCGGTTAAGAAATAAAAAAGTTATAGATTTTTAATCGCTTTTGCCCACTGTGGTATGGTGTCACACTCTACGCTTCCAATATAAGTAGTCGCACCAATAACGTCCGACTTATATCGGCAATTTACGAATACAAACAAACCTTCAACACCCTCGCTATCACAGTTTCTTACGCGTATAAGGCATAAGATTCTATGTAATATTCCTAGCTCTCACTAATATAGTACTCTAGATATTTTAGATATAACGCATTCTTTTTCAACTAATAAGTAATTGAATAGGTGGCATATTTAGGGAAGTTGAGTATACTATATATATATTTGTCAATACTAATCAATACTAATATCATATATATTGAGTACTATGTTGGGGAGAACTTTCCAAATCTGTGAGAGGACACCTGTTGTTAATGTTAGCTGCTATACCGGAAATGGGCGGGATCGGATAAGTGGGCCTGGTACCTTCATACAAAGTTATTACTCAATATCATATATCTTGAGTACTATGACAGAGACAGCTTTGAAAATTTGTCTTAGATAATCTATTATTAGCGTGAGTAATAAAACAAAAAATGGGCGGGATCGGACGAAGGGGTGTGGCACCCCCATAAAGAGAAAATAATAAGTGTAATATATCTGGAGTACTGTAATAGTGAAAGCTTCAGGACTTTGGGTGAGCATTTCATTACGATGCTGGAGGGAGGATTTGGAGGGGGTAGTAAAGCACACCAGATTACATCTAGTACATATATAAAGTGAATATCGGAAGCTTGCATTATGTATTTCACTTTGGCCCATAGTGGATAAAATATTTAAATATTTAAAAATTAAATATAGGGTATATGTAACTATCTCGAAGTTACGACTGCTTAAGTCTCACTTGCAGAAGAAAATTTTGAGTGTGTATTCTTACTTCAGTATCGGTTTTTTGAAGTGGAAAAATTAACTGTACCAATATTTTCCCTTTTGTAAGAATTGACACTGGTCAACGTACTAAATCGACTCAGAAGTTGATTCTCGGTTAACCAGTACAACAAAATTGGGCTCCTCACTTGAACATAAGCATTATTCCATGAGCACAGAGCGTGATAAGGTATAATAGTGTACTAGTCTGAGATGGAATGTTTGAATCGAAATTACCACATTTTCGTATCATCCACCTAACTAAGTAAACTTTAATGTAAATCTCTTCATTTGTGTTGTTATTTTTGTCGATTTAGGCGTTATTGCCTTATTATAAGAATGTCGTCCCAGAGTTCTTCTTTAAAAATTTGATAATAACGGATGCTTTGAATTAAAATGTGCTAAATCACTGAAACAAGAATTTTGTTAAGGATTGTTAAATATACTTGTAAATTACACTATTAATTTATTATTAAGAGAGCCTGTTAACTAAATTATTTTTTAAAAACTAACTAAACTCATAAATTAGTTTTGATATGAATTTCAATTACGGAAGGAATTTTTAATAATAATGAAATTAAACTCAACATGTTATTTTAAATACAGATTCTATTTTCGATTTAATAAATTTAGTTTTGTTTCACATAATACAATATTTGTCTCTTCAATTTATTATAAACCCAATATGTGGGAAATATATTTTGTTTCTCCATTTTCCCCGTCTACAGGCAGGCTACATATAATTGACCATGACCGAGGTAGGAATTTTCCAAATCCAAACTGGTGACTTGCATTGACTGTTAATGATTGTTATTACATATGCCAGAGGAAAGTGGAATTTTAAGCGTTAACATTCTATTGTAGAATCTGTTGGAATCATCGTGATTCTTGGCAATAAAGCATGACCTTATTTAATTTTTCAATTGATTATTGCAAACTCAATAATTTTGCCCAATATTTTCTTGGTTTCGAACCACGTTGGCATACTTAGTTTTGATGCATTTACTTTCCGGAACAGTATAATTGGCGATCCAAATTCAAGGCAAAATTGCGTGGTGAAAGATTTGCCAAATCAATTAAATTTAAAAATTTAATTCGAAAATTAGCTCCTTCATCTTCTTATAACATAGTATTAATTGACTTGAATTAAAATGGCGGAGATTCCAATATTTTTTGCCCTTTCGCTCGGAAGTTTTTGTGATTATACCAAGGAATAGTAGTACATTTAAAATTCATTTTCATTTATTTACTCAGTCAGTGGAATACAGGAGTTCCTTACAAACTATAACTTAAATTGAAAATTATGACATAAATTAAATAAATATGTCTGATTTTATAAATTTAATAACTCAAATAGAAACAGCTTAAAACTATCTTTTCAAGTGCAAAATTCATTAGTGCGATTCAATTTTTTTTAACGGCCATTTCATTTATGTTATTGAAATCGTTAAAAGCACGATTTAATGTACTGTTTATTGCATAATTAGTGCGATGGTACAATACATTATATATATGATGATTATGATGTAATATTCTAGGAGGGACATAAAAAGATATCTGAGAGAGCAAGTCATGACAATCAATACCACAAGTAATTATATCAAATATAAACAACAAGCTCTGAAATCTACGTCTATATTCTAAAGTCTTAAGACCAAGAAGCAACCCTTTAGCTTTATATGAGGCTAAGGGATCAACAAAATTAATTGACGACAAAGCGTATTTAAGAAATACACGTTGCACTCGCTCAATGCGAGGGATGTGTTTCCCACAATGTGGACTCCACACGACAGCAGCATACTCTAATTTTGATCTAACATAAGATGTGTAGATCAATTTTAATGTATTAGGATCACAAAAACTAGAGCAATTTCCCCTAATAAATGCAAGTACTTTATATGCTTTCGGTACAATATAATTTATATGGGGAATGAAAGACAATGTAGAGTCAAAAACAACTCCCGGATCAGGCACTATATCAATAGCAGTTAAATTGTGACCACCCAAACTAAAACAAGACGACATCGGATTGCGTGGAAATTACTATGGTTTGTATGACAGGGAAAACTACATTTCCGGAAATAGTTCCACCTCAGCACCACCGGGTCTAACACAAACAAAAACTATTCGGAGCATTTGACGAACATATGGTTTGGTTCAGCTGTTACTGTTAGACGAACATACTCAACAACATTTCTATTTATTTATTACTTTTTACGGTACATACCACGCCAATTTATCCGACCACCGCAAAGTTTCGGCACCGCTACTTATAATTCACCCAATTCATCACAGATCTTTCTGTTACAAAATAGGATCTACTTATCCGTTCCCCGCTTTTTCGAAAAAATTTCAATGTCGTAGTATTCAAAATAAATGGAATTCAATAATTTATTTGTAATGGATGTCCGCTCCAATTTACCTGATCCCGTAGTCGACATATGTGATATTTAAAATTCACTTTGTATGGGAGATGCCACGTCTGCTGGTCTGAAACCGCCCATTTTCACCATTACCGCCAATATGTAAAGGTAAATCATTATCAAGTTAATTTAATCGCACCCACAAAATTTCACAAAAATCCGTGTAGCCGTTTAGGAGGAGTTCAGTGACATACACACGGAGAGAAGAAATATAAAAGTTTCTATATAGATTAAATAAGTGATCAGGCTGGAGGTCTGTGTTTGTAATACTTTATACAAACACAATAATAACACAAATAAATTTATTTCATCACTGTAATACAATACTGGTCTAACACGACAAAAACAAAAAACTTACAAAACAACGAGTAACAATTATCCAAAAATTATTTTATGACCTTATGGTCTAACTTCTAACATTGCACTAAATGATCTAATTGGTTTTATTTATTATGTATGTACATATAACTCTTTGACAAATTTTCTATATCGGTTCGGTAGTTCATTCTCTTTTCTTGTACGACTTTGTTGATGTATAACATTTCCAATGTAAATCTTCGTTTATATACATATATCCTCTCGTTGCAAAATTTCTACGTTATCAAAATATGATCTGTGTCCTTCTAATCTAGTTTTAAGCTTGTTTTTTGTAGTCCCAACGTATACTTGGTTGCATAAGTTAGTGTTGTCCCCCAGGCATTTTATTTTGTAGATAAGATTTGATTTATCCATGTCGTCAGTCTTACTTTTTGTATTTGAAAAAAGTTGTTTGAGAGTGTTATTTGTATTTGGAGCTATTTTATATTTTTCTTTGTTATAAATATCGGAGTTTTGAATACGCTCTGAGGTTTTTGGTACATAGTTCATTGATTTATATATCCTATTAGAGTCATCTGGTGTGGGTCTTTGTTTATCATTCTTATTTCTGTAAATTAGTTTTTTAATAAATGATGTTTTTCTTAAAACATCATTTATTTTATGTAAATTTTCCCTATGGAATTGTTTGTCACTGATTGTTAACACTCTCTTAATAAAATTACTTGCAATATTCATTATTATACTCTTTGGATACCGCGAAAAATAATTAATAATTCTTCCCGAAGAAGTTGGTTTTTGATACCAGTCAATTTTAATCTGATTTCCTCTTCTGATAACCATAGTATCCAAATACGGCAACTGCCCGTGCTTTTCTTCCTCGATTGTAAATTTAATTTGGTGGTGAAATTTATTTACTTGATGAGGTGTTTCTACAATGTCACTTTCCCTTACTATTCCAAACAAGTCGTCAACGTACATCGTTAATAATCTCGGTTTTCTGTCCAGTTTTTCGACGCTTTTTCTTAGCAATTCCTCCATTACGATGTCGGCCACAACTGGGAAGGCTGGTGACTCCATCGGTAGTCCGCTACATTGTGTATAAATTTTGTCCTTATACATATTTAAAATAACGGTTTACCTTTATACAGAATTTTAGTATTTTTATGAATAAATACTTAGACATATTTGTGTGTGGTACGATATCATTCCATTTATTATTATTAATTTCTATTGCATAGTCTACTGGAATACTAGGGAATAAAGATACTACGTCAAAAGGCAGAAGTTTTTCGTCATCACATACTGCACTATTGTTTACCTTATTTCTAAACATTAAATTCAGAATTCTCTGTAAGATTTTTTAAAATATTTGTTAAAAACTTACATAGTTCGTTAGCAGGATAGTTAATTGGCGAACATATCGGTCTAAGTGGTAATCCCTCCTTATGTATTTTCAAGAGTCCATATATCCTTAGAGCAAAAGCCGTGTCATTCTTAAGCCTTTTCTTTTCTATCACAGATATACTATTGTACTTTAGGAGTTCATTGACTAAGTCATTATTTTTCTTCTGAAGTGATAACGTCGGATCATTATTTACTTTTCTATATGTCATCATATCATTCAGAATAGTGTTCATCTTTGCCTCATAGTCATTTTTCTCCATTGCCACTGTGACGTTCCCTTTGTCTGCATTCAATATCAAAATATTTTTATTTTTATTCAAAAAAGTTTTTGTTAGTTCCACTGTCTTCAATACCAAACGATCTCTTTCATTCAATCTTTGTTTATTTAAATGATTTTGCAACATCGAGGTAAACTTTGAGCATGCCATCTCTTTCTCATCTCTGTTCTCAAGAGTTTGAATGCAATCTTCTCCGTCTGCAATATATTTCAACAAGGGGAATTGTTACTTTGCTGTTGAATGTCATTTGGAATATCAATACTGGATTTATTCAAGAATGATAGAATACAAGATTACGCCATCCCGCGGACACTAATACAATTTTCTGCGCCTGCTAGATTTGTGACGTCACGCAAGCTGTGTTCCTATTGGCTAATAATTTTGAGCTGTCAAACTCTTATGTTTATGTCTATGTTTATACATAAACAATAACATTGCAACAGTGGGATAATTTATTATTTTTTTCCTCAAATAATTTGTTAGTAAAAAACTTTTATTTTTTATAAATTTATTTATTTTAAATTAATTTTTTTAACTTTTTTTTAATTTAAGTAATATATAAGAAGCATTTAAAATATGAGGGTTTAATTAGATTTCTATATTATTTAAAAATTATAAAAATTTATTAATAAATATTAATCTTAACTTTTATGTTTTTTTTTTAAATTTTAAAAACTATGTCGAATGATACAGGATTTTTAATTGTAGTTTACAACTAATAGGATTAGTAGATATCAATTAATATACATATAAATATTTAATTTAGATTTTAGAAAAAATTAAATTCAATTAAGAATATCGTTGTATTAAATTTTTAGTACATTTAATTTTATATAAATATATAGTAGATTTATCATATATACATATATATATTTATGTTCCTTGAAATATTTATATATTAATATGTAAACTATTTATATATATTGTTAATTTATTTATTAAACACTAAACAATATTTGAACGTTACGTTGTTGTTTTATTAAATTTCCTCTTTCGTTTATTGACATTTTGAGCAATTTCTGCATTTAGCAACCTTATTCTAAAGTACATTCTACATCTAAAAAAAAGTTTTTTTACTTCTTCACTTCCTTCAATATCCTTTGCTTCTATCAAATGTTTGTCCAAATAACCGCTTGCAAGCAACAATTTTTCGCCATTTAATTTTAAAAATATTTCATCACAAGATTGACTTTGAACCATTTTCAGCATACTATTCTCCTGGCGCAATGCATCTCTAAAAACGATGTTAAATAAGTATTTGTACACTTTTTAAAAACTTACATACATTTTCATTTCCAAACTTTTTGTGTACAGTTGTAGGCTATCTTCCACAATGCCAGCCGTCATTGAAGTGTTTTTCTCATCGCTTGTAAGTGTTTCAAATTCATTAGGAATTTCAACTTTACATCGATTTTCAATTGGATTTGCAATTTTATTTGAAATTTCAATGTCATTTGCAATAGCGCTCGTCTCTATGGTGGGAACTGCTCCCGGTTTCAATTTTCGTGTACCCCGTTTGCAGAATCCTATTTATAATTATTAAGTGATAATCTCTTAAACTTAAATTTGTGATAACTTACCCATTTCAAATTTCATATTTCTTTCAAAATCCTCTTGTTTGAAATGTAAGCACAAATTTTTTCTTTTTGAACATCTACGGAATTGCATCGATTGCAAAACAATATCCAAAGCTTCCTTAGTGCTTCATCTTTCGGAAACTTGTAAAACGATACATCTTTATTAAAAAATATAATCAACTTATTAAAATCACCCAAAATTTTAGTTTTTTTTAATTTCTCACTTGTTTTATTATTATTTTGCTTGCATTTGCCCACTGCACACCGCATGTTTACGTTTTTTCTGCCTTTTTGTTTTTTAGTTTTTCTTTATACTGCAACTTATTAACACACTTTACTGATTGTTTTTATTAATTTTAATTATTTTAATAATGTTTTTCATAAAATATAAGGCTCAATTTGTAATTTATAACAAGAACTGATTTAATATTTTTTTGAGAACTGTCAAAGTGATTTTAGTTGAAGGGTTGCCAACTATTCCATAAAACATAAATTTTTCGCAAGATTTTATAATTTTTCCACATGAAACATACGTGGTAGCCCTTGCGATAGACTTGTGACGTCATCTAACGGGAAAATGTTGGGATGGCGTAATCTTGTATTCTATCATTCTTGGGATTTATTCATGAACCAATTTTCGTCTTTAGCAACTCCTAACTCTTCTCTTTGTTCCTCTCTTAATACGTCAAACTTTCTCTTGCTTCGTTTCTTGATTTCAATGTTTTTTCGATTTTCAAGGATTTGTTCGCTGTACCTCAACTGATGTCGTTCTTCTGTAGTCAAGTGTCTGTTAATTTTGCTTTCTGTTTCTTTTATGTATTTTTCGTTGTACTTTTCTATTTCGTGTTTTTGTCTAATAGCAAATTTAATATTTAATTTAATATTATATATGTTTTAATAGACTTTTAATTTTCGGAGGTAAGGTCTCACTAGTTTTAAATATGTTGTGTATGTTTTTCGTTGCATCGTTTATAAAATTAGGTGTGATTCCTGTGTTCCTGTGTTGTTTTAATGATTTAAATTTATTAATATATCCTTTGTATTCTTGTGTTTCTGTTTAATATTGTTGTAAACCAATTTTGATTTTATACGGCGTGCCCTCCGTAAGTTTAACTCAATATATTTTTATAGTGACCTTTTAATTTTTAAACAAATTAAATAAGTGATCAGGCCCGAGGTCTGTGTTTATAATACTTTATCTTTATTTTATTTTATTTTAAATATTTCGCCTAAAAAACTAATTTACAGAAATAAGAATAGTAAACAAAGACCCATAAATCTCAGGGCGTATTCAGAACTCCGATATTTATAACAAAGAAAAATATAAAATAGCTCCAAATACAAATAACACTCTCAAACAACTTTTTTCAAATAAAACAAGTAAGAAATTTTAGTCAGTTTAGACCGACTATACGATACCCTATACTATGGTTTAGAGACCATATTGCTTCCGTCCAACTAATTGGATATAGAAAATAAGCCGAAACCAAATTTGAGGGCAATTGTTTTTAATTTTTTTGGCTGAAATAGTTCATATCGTGTGCTATGTATCATGTGCTATATTTATATGGGGACTTGGTTGAAAAATAATCCGATCCTGACCATATTTGGTAAAGTCACTTATATTTTGAAAAAATATATACAAACCAAATTTGAGAAATATCTGTGCAATATTTTTGTTTTTTGATAGATTTAAGTGAAGATCGGGAAGCAGCTCTATATGGGGCCTATGACTAAGGATTGTCCTATAGGGATTATTTTTGGACTACTGATTAATGGATATAATAAACACATACAAACACAATTTGACTGAGATCTATATGATAATCTGGATCTTATGGCAATTTATGACGATTTCATAGGGGTCATTTGTATGGGGATTAGTCTAAACATGGACCGAATTTCACCGATTTCAACAGCATTCATCCTATAACCGATAACAGCTTATATACCAAATTTTATCAAAATATATTCATATTTTCGATCTGTAGTTTGATTACAAGGTTTACATGGACACACAGACGGACGGACGGACATCGCTAAATCAACTCAGAAAGTGGTTCTGAGTCGATCGGTATAATAAAAGATGGGTCTAGGTCAAATATTTTGGTAGTTACAAACAGCAGCACAAAGTCATTATACCCAAACCACATGCTGGTATAGGGTATAAAAAGTAAGATTGACGACATGGATAAAACAAATCTTATCTACAAAAAAAAAAATGCCTGGGTGACAACAACCAAGTATACGTTGGGACTACAAAAAACAAGCTTAAAACTAGATTAGCAGTACAGAGATCAGATATTAGATGTAGAGATAATTCATCAACACAAAAAACAGCACTTTGAAATGAGAGGACATCAACAAAGTCGTACAAGAAAAGAGAATGAACTATCGAACCGACATAGAAAATTTGTCAAAGAGTTATATGTACATACATAATAAACAAAACCAATTAGATCATTTAGTGCAATGTTAGAAGTTAGACCATAAGGTCATAAAATAATTTTTGGATAATTGTTACTCGTTGTTTTGTAAGTTTTTTGTTTTTGTCGTGTTATACCAGTATTGTATTACAGTGATGAAATAAATTTATTTGTATTGTTATTATTGTTTTCGTATAGATTTCCTGATGATGATTGTCGACGGTAGGCAAAATATTGAAAATAAAATAAAATAAAAATAAAATATTATAAGCACAGACCTCGAGTCTGATCACTTATTTAATTTATTTAAAAATTAAAAGGTCAAAATAAAAACATATTGAGTTTCTATATAGAGATATAAATTCTTTATTAACATAAATTTTTCAGTTCTATAACTACTTTTTTGGAAACAAATTAATCTTTAGTTATCGAATCTTAGTCCATTGTGTGCATTACCCTGGAATATCAATAGAACATGTTTCTCATTGGCATGCATACGATGCGACTTTGATGACGATTGAGACATATGAAGTTTGTGCAGTATAGTTAAGTAGCTTGTATGGCTGGAATTGCATTGAATTTTTACATTGTCAGTGCATACATATGAGTACATGGGTGGCTTTAAGCATTTAATACCAAAGAGAAAATCTCAAATATATATAAACTATGTTTTGCTTTCATATTTTTCAAGTTACATACAAAAACAAAAATATATATATATATATATATATTTTTCCTTTTTCACACACATCCATATATCAGAAACACACCATACACAAACTAAAATTTATACCACATTGGAGAACATTGGATTTGCATATTTTGTTTTTATGAAAACTGATACTGTACACGAACGAAAATTTACAAAGTTATCAGGAAATGTGGTCAAAAATATTATGGCGAAAACAAATCGCTCAATAATCAAACACTGCTATGACAATGAAGGCATTTGTTATATATTTTTTTTTTGCTTACTAGAAAACCGCGTTTATGCACATTGTCTCTGTCTTCTAACTCACTGTTGTTGTTTTGTTAAAACCCTTTATGTTGAATGGCTTCCAGCAATGGCGTAAGCCACAACATACCATATTCCTTTGGTTAGTGTAAGTTTTTATACATACGTATGGCATGTTGCAAACCATATAGTCGTAAAGACATACCAAACACTCATTTTGCCATAAAATTTCAAAAAAGGCTTTAAGGCCATATATAACAACTCGCAAGTACTAAACGGATGTGGATGTGAATGCTTACAACTTTTCTTATTTCATTGTTTTTAAGACAATTTACTAAGCTTAATATGTATGTAGTTGGATTTAAAAAACAAAAACTACTTATATTGTATTTACATTTCTTGAAATCTTTAGTTAAACATAAATTTTGTGTGTGTGTATATATGAATGTTGCCAAATGTTATTGTGGTTGTGGATATGACTTGAAAATACGATGAAATTTATCGGCGTTATGATAAAAAAAAATCTTTAAAAAAATCTAATACCAGCCGTTTCACATTAAAACCATCACTCTATTCATATTTAAACTCCATTTCTATTTTTATCAAAAACAGTTGGTGACTTTAATCTTAATGTTCCATTAGCAAAAGATATTGTCGGATTTAACTTTGAGATAGACAATTTTATTAGCAATTACCAAAAGAAAAATCCAAGTGCCTGTATATTGTTTAGGTTTAATTCTTTCCATATATTTCCAAAGTCTTCTGATAATATGGAAAACCGAGTTGGGGCAAGTATAATATATAGACCACGATGACAAGGAATGCTTTAATTTAACTTGCCATAGTACAGAACTCTAAGAAGATAGCATAAGATACTATTTTTGGATTGTCGCATTGTTTGTATAATTGTACGTTGTTATTTTTATTTGACAACAAATTTTTGGAAGAATTAAAGATTTTTCTCCCTAAAATATCAAGAAGAAAATCATTTGCTTATTGGAAACTATCGGTGTTATTAGACTTTAATGAGTTGTCTGGCACAGTTATGTTTTCCAGCTACACCATTTCCAATTTTGTTTAAGACAACTTTAATTGATTTTCTGAAATTATCAAATTAATCTTCGAAAATATTAATTCCCTTCCAGAAATTATTAATAAATTATTATGAAATGTATCTTAGAATATATCAATTGACCCTCTCCGTATCAAAAATAATTCTAAAAATCTGAAAATTTTTATCTTGTTATTACGATAAAGCCGGGCAAATATGAGTTTTACCTGGGACTTATCACCTAACAGGTAGACTATATATAAATAAAATTTATTAATCATGGAAATAAGCAAAGTAATGCAAAATATAAATATTCTGTTAACTTTTTCATTCCAATCAATGCCTGCTATTATGTCGAATATATTCGACAAAAACGGGGAAATGGTTAAATTCCAGAATCAAAAAGAAGTGTACCCTAAAGTACCAAACTGTTTTTATTGTTACCTCTTTTCATCATATGCTATATTTGAATCAGCGACAATATAAGTAAGTAAGAAAATTATTGTTGGTCTATATCGAATATACAATACCCTATTCCATGCGTCTTGTAACCAACTTTGTCCAGGCAAAAAGTGGATACATGCAATAAGCAAAAACTAAATTTTAATGGTAATCTAAATATCTTGTGGCAGGCAGATAAAAAAAGTTTTTATATGTGATGTTATTTTTATATGGGAAATAGGTTAAGAAATTGATCGATCATGACCGACAATGTTTAGAAAAGTCAGTTACCTTTCTGGAAATTAAAAATAAACCGAATTTAATAAATAATTTGTTTTTGTTTGATTTAAGTGAAGAATCAGCTTAATATAGGGACTATGACTAAAAATGATCCTGTAGGGGTTTTTTTTGAACATCTGGTGAGTAGATATAATAGACATAGATACACCAAAGTTTAGAGATACACAAATGCTGATCTGGATCTTGCAACCATCTTAGTCGATCTGAGGTGGATTCTTTGTAAGTGGGCTAAAGGTGCTATTACATGATGTGTTTTTTACATATGTACTGTCAAATTTTCCCACAACAAAAGTTGTACACATCGTGTGATACATATGAAACATTGTTTATGTACAATATATGAGGAAAGTCACATGTATATTTTTCAATTAGAACAGGTTCTATTTTTGCATGACAAACATATGAAAATACAACACTGCTTGTGGCGAAAGAAAAACAGAGTAAATTTTAAAGATTAATATTGAAAGAAAAATAAATTGTTTAGTATTATTTAACAATTAAAAAATATATAACCTTTTTTTTAACAATAAATTTTTTTAAATTCACAAATTAAATCAGCTGTTGTTTACATATAACCTCTATCTGTCATACGGAAATGCATTTGCACGTGTGATAGCAAAAATTATGGATCGTATGTAAAAGACAATTTTGACAGACATGAGGAATTTCATATGGATAAAAAAAGAGACAGTACATATGTAAAAAACACTTCTTGTAATAGCACCTTAAGTCTGAACATACACCGATTTTCATTATCTGATCGACAGAATGTATTCATGTTTGCGAACTGGATTTTGAGTTCAAGGTTCACATGGACATACAGAAGGCTGGATGGACATATATAATACGACCTAGGCTATGTTTTAATAAGATATTTTTAGGGTTAGTGTCTGTGCAGACTTCAGTTTGAAGCTATTAGAAGAATTAGTTGAAAATTTCTTATACATTTTCAATTGGTTTTTTCTATCGTTTTCCTTTGAAATGGTAAATGTATAATCACAATTTTTCTTGTATTATAATTAGTTTATATTTGCTGCAAATCTATTTAGTTATACAACGTTTATACAAGTTTTTCCTGCTTACAATGATAATTTAAATAAATTTAAAAAAAAATTTCTGAAATAAAATTTTTGAATTCAAAAAATATAACGAGCAAGAAATGTGAAATCTTATCTTGGCCTTATCCGTAAGCTTTGAAAAACGGTTTCAAGTAAAAGAAAGCATACAAAGCATTACGTACAAGGGAATTTTGCATAATCTAATACGAATGCATTGTAATGTCATTACAAATTCATCAAGAGGAATTATTCGGCAACTATAAAAAGCTTTTCCACACTATAAGACTTTTAGTTGGTATGGCTAAGCTAAAGTGAAGAAAGCTAAAAGGCAAAAAAAAAAACAGTTTGTTCTTACTAACTCTTAAGAAAAAAATTCATGCTAATTTCATTCTTATGTTTGATTAGTCGTGATTTGAAACAAAAGGCAGGAGGCTGAAGATGAACAAGTCTTTTTGTCCTTAGTTTTTCCATATTCTTGTTATGTTACAAAAATTTATAATTTCTATTATTAGAAAACATATATATGATGTCAAACCGAACAAAAAACTAATTATTCATAGAACGTAAGAGCCAAAGAGACAAAACCACAATTCGACAAAAACATTATCACAGAAATCAGCATTTTTCCGCTATAACTCCGAGGGAATTGGTACTGTTCTATAATGTGACCTGTGACCATTTAGTTCGTAAGAATCTTGTTTTATCGCTAAGTGAATTTTATTTTCATTGACTTGTGTTCAGAATTGTAAATATTCCTGATGAAGACGTACTTATCTATTCCGAGCATTTTGCAACATGCCGTCCCTCCGTATGTCCGTAAATCTGTATGTCCACGAAAACTTTGTAATCAAACTTTACGTCCCAAATATGAATATATAGAGATGGAATTTGGTATCTACAATTTTATTGGCCATAGAATCTTAACGGCTTTACCCAGTACGATCAGGCTTGGTCCAGTCGTTGACCAAGTCGCCATGTATATACAGTATCCGATATGAACTATTCACTTCTGTATGCAAAAACAAGTAAGAAAATTATAGTCAGTCTAGACCGATTAGATATAGAAAATAAGCAAAAACCAAATTTGAGTGGTATTTTTATTAATTTTTTTTTGGCCGCAGATATGAAAAAGTTCATCTCGGATGCTATATCTATATGGGGACTAGGCCCAAAAATGGACCGATCCTTACTATGTTTGGTAAAGTCTCTTGTATTTTGCAAAAATATATACAAACAAAATTTGAGAAGAATCAGTGCAATATTTTTGTTTTTTGATAGATTTAAGTGAAGATCGGGAAGCAGCTCTATATGGGGCCTATGACTAAGAGTTGTCCCATAGGGCTCATTTTTGGACTACTCATTAATGGATGTAAAAAACGCATACAAACTCAATTTGAGTGAGATCTATATGACAATTTGGATCTTATGGCAATTTATGTCGATTTTATAGGGGCCATTTGTATGGGGGCTATGTCCGAACATGGACCGATTATCACTAATTTCAACAGTGTTGAAATTTCATCAAAAATATATTCATATTTGCGACCTGCAGTTAGATTACAAAGTTTACATGGACACACAGACGGACGGACGGACGGACATCGTTAAATCGAATCAGTTAGTGATTCTGCTTCGATCGGTATAATTAAACATGGGTCTAGGTCAAATATTTTTGGTAATTACAAACAGCAGCACAAAGTCATTATACCCAAGCCACATAGTGGTATAGGGTGTAAAAATTAATATCAATGACACTCAAATTTGGATTTTGCTTAATTTCTATATCCAATTAGTTGAATCTGAAACCCCCTCTCTAAACGGATGGTATAGGGTATCATACTGTCGAGCGACCGACCATTTGTAAATGACGTAGTATTTTATTCAAGTTCTGTACTCCAGATATATGACATTTATTATTTATTTTGTACGGGGGTACATCTCCCCTTTGTCCGATCCCGCCCATTTTTTGTCTGACTACTCACATTAATAATAGATAACGTAAGACAGACTTGCAAAGCTGTGTATGTCATAGTACTTAAGATATATGATAATGAGTAATTGCTTTGTGTGGGAGGTATCGCGCCCGAGCCCGCACTTTTGGATTGACTCTGTTTCTCGCGATAAACCGCTATTCAAAAAATGAAGGAGGCTTCACCATATATTTTAAATAAAAAATATTAAAATCCAGAACTAACTTACCTCAAAGTTAACAAAACACTATTTTTATACCCTATACCACTATGTGGTTTGGGTATAATGACTGTGCTGCTGTTTGTAATTACAAAAATATTTGACCTAGACCCATCTTTTATTATACCGATCGAATCAGAATCATTATCTGATTCGATTTAACGATGTGAAAATCGGTCTATGTTAAGACCTAGCCCCCATACAAATGACCCCTATGAAATCGACATAAATTGCCATAAGATCCAAATTGTCATATAGATCTCACTCAAATTGGGTTTGTATGCGTTCATTTCATCCATTAAAGAGTAGTCCAAAAATAATCCCTTTGGCCCTATATAGAGCTACTTCCTGGTCTTCACTTAAATCTATCAAAAAACAAAAATATTGCACTGATTCTTCTCAAATTTTGTGTGCATATATTTTGCAAAATACAAGAGACTTTACTAAACATGGTCAGGATCGGTCCATTTTTGGGCCTGGTCCCCATATAGATATAGCAACCGATATGAACTTTTTCATATCTGCAGCCAAAAAAATTGATAAAAATCCCACTCAAATTTGGTTTATGCTTATTTTCTATGTCCAGTTAGTTGGGCCTAAGAGATAGGGTTTCTAAATGCATGGTATAGGGTATCGTATAGTCGGTCTAAACCTTGTCTTACTTGTTTAATTAGGGCAATGGTTTCGGCAATATTCATAAAGTTTTTCCGAAAAAAACATTTTTTTTATGTAAAATTTAAATATTTTTGTTGTTTTAAAATTCATAAAACATCAAAAACATCAAATTTACTCTTTCTTAATCTTAGATTAAAAACATAGCTATGTTGCAAATAAAACATGCCATATTTAATTAATATCGATTAACAAGTTTTGATTTAATTTACAATTTAGTGATGGTATCTCATTTTGATAAAAAAATTTCTATATTAAATTTTGTTCAATATTATCCAAATTTACTGGATTACTGGAAGTTTAAAAGTGTTGAGAAGCAATTTGTTTACATATTTATTCGTTCATACTTTGCAATAAAACACTTGTTATTCTTCTGTTTTTATAGACACATATTCATTGATTTGTGTATTAGTTTTGAATCAATTTATCTGTACCATAGAAAACAAGTTTTTTTCTCTGCGAACAAAAAGTGCTTTTGTCTTGAAAAATATGAGTTCTTTACGAAAACCTTGTGTTAATAACCCCAACAGTTTTTGTTATATATGTGGCAAATTTTGTTTGCAAAAGCTAAGAAAACAAATCACGGAGTTTGTGATAAAAGCCTACGAAGCATACTTTGGGAGAAAGCTTGCACAAAATAATAAATATTGGGTGCCAAATATCGTCTGTAAATCTTGTGTAGAATCTTTGCGATACTGGATTCAAGGAAGCCGAAAAGGGGTTCAATTTTAAGTGCCGATGATATGGGCTGAGCCTATTAATCACTTAAATGACTGTTACTTTTATGCACTGGATGTAAAAGCTATCAACCGGTATAAAAAACGTACTTGGGTTTATCGTAATGTGGAATCGGCTAAATCCCCAGTATTGCGCAGTGATAATTTGCCAATTCCAGTGTTTTCAAGACCATCTACTGAAAACTGTGATGATATTGAAATGTTAGAGGGAGCAGACAATCAGACGATCAGCAGTGAAAGTAACTTCGAAGAAAGTAATTCTACAAAACAGGGATTTTCTCAAGAGGAGCTCAGTGACTTGGTTCGTGACTTGAATTTATCAAAAAGCGGCCGAACTTCTTGCTTCGAGATTGAAAGAACAACACTGTCTTAAACCTGGTGTTACCATTACATCCTTTAGGACCAGAGAGCAAGACCTTCTTCCTTACTTTACCAAAGAAGATACGTTTGTATTTTGTAACAATGTTTCTGGACTCTTAAATTGTATGCAGTTTCTGGACTCTTAAATTGTATGGGTGTTCCCGAATATAAGCCTGACAATTGGAGGCTTTCTATAGATAGCTCAAAAAGAAGTCTGAAATGTGTATTGCTGCACAATGAAAATAAATTTGCTTCAGTTACAATCGCTCATACTACCAAACGAAAGGAGGATTATCAAAATATTAACATTGTTTTAGAAAAGATATCGTACGCAATACATCAGTGGTCAGTATGCGTCGACCTGAAGATGGCGAACTTTTTGTTAGGCCAGCAAGGTGGTTATACTAAACATCCCTGTTTCGTATGTCTATGGGATAATCGCGCAAAAACAGAACATTGGATTAGAAACGTCTGGCCTTTGAGGGAAAGTATGGAGGCAGGAAGAGCAAACGTGATTCATGAACCACTGATAAGCCGAGATAATATCCTTCTTCCACCTCTTCACATCAAGCTTGGGCTAATGAAACAGTTCATCAAAGCCCTTGACAATACTGGTGACTGTTTTAAATATGTGTGTCAAAAATTTCCAGCCTTGAGTATTGAAAAATTAAAAGCAGGCTTCTTCGATGGACCGCAAATCCGTACTCTTATGAAAGACACTGCATTTGTAAAACATATGACACAAATTGAATCTGAAGCATGGCTAAGCTTTGTTTTAGTAGCCAAACTTTTTGTGGGGAATCATAAACCACCAGACTATGCAGAATTGGTTGCTAAAATGCTTAAAAATTTTCGCACATTAGGAACTAATATGAGCATTAAATTGCAATTGTTGCATAGCCCTTTGGGCAGATTCCCATATATTCACAAAAAAGCTTACAGAAAAAGTTGTTTCTTTAATAATAAATTAATTAATAATATTAATAAAAATATTTTTTCAATACTTATTGGTATAATTTTCTAGTATTAAGCACGTTAGTCTTGTACAGAATTGAAAATTTGACAGTAATCCAGTAAATTTGAGTAGCATTGATTACCATTTTGACATTTAGTGGCATGATGTTAACTTTTTCTGCAGTAATGTTTGTTCTTGATGGAAATCCCATACAAAATTTCATTTAGAAATTTTTTATCACTAAATTGTAAATTACATCAAAACTTGTTAATCGATTTTAATTAAATATAGCTTGTTATATATGTAACATATCTATGTTTTTACCTAAGATTTAAAAAGAGCAATTTTGATTTTTTTTTTTTTGATTTTTTATGAAATTTTACATCAAAAAAATGTTTTTATCGTAAAAAATTTATGAATATGGCCGAAACTATTGCCCTAGTTAAAAAATAGTGTAGAGATAATTCATTTTTTAAATAGCGCTTTATCGCGCGAACCAGAGACAATCCACAAAAAGTGAATTATGGACTTAGGTCTTCATCAGCATATGTAGCAAAATTGACTAGCAATCCCTATGCCGCAGAACTAGTGTTGCCCTGTGTAATAGATGAAATCACATAAATTAGCAAAGCTCTCCTTATCATAGTACCTAATATATATGATATTAAAAATTTACTTTGTATGGGAAGTACCACGACCACTAAAACTATGTAAACAAGTAATAGCCTATAGTACTTCCCATATCCGTAGTAAGGCTCTGTGAAAATTTCAGGAAGATCAGATGAGTAGTTACGGAGATTACTTCCTACCACCTTGTTTTAACAACCATAATTATTGCATTATTTACAACAAATGTAAACAAAAAATTTTAAAAAGTAAACAATTTGTTAAACTTAAATACTTCATGCTCTGGTTCACATCTTGGCATAATATTTCCCTATTTACCCCTTTTATTGATAAACAATACTATCTTAAGTTCACCCAAGTTAATGGTTTATTTTGTGAATAAGCATGATTTCAACAGAGACAGACGGACAGATGGATGGACTGACAGAAATATACCTCTAGAAAGACTCGAGTTGTCATAACGATCAAGAACAGGTGCATATATAATTGCATTGTAATCGGAGTGACAAACTGATATAAAAAAATTACAACGATATATAAAGTTATATATATGATTTTTGAAATTGCTTGAGATCAGTTTAGTGTGATTTTGAAATGATAAATATACATTCACAACCTAAGCGCTTCTAGCCACCTTTATATGATAGTACCGGGGTTGACTTCAGCAAATGATTAAAATATTTGGTCCTTTTAAACAGCATTTCAAAATATTCTAGGTGTCACTATTTTTTTTAATTGACATGTGGAAAATATTTAAAAGTTTGCTAAGAATCATTCTTGATGTCCATGTTTCAAAAGACTCCTTTTGTTGCCAAAGTTTTAAGAATAAGTGAGAGAACGAAGGGTATTTTCCCGGAAAAAATACAGTTTTAAAGACGATCTTCAAAACATCGAATTTAGGATTTTTTCTTTACTAAACGGTTAAGATTGTTCAGAAGTTCTATAAAGTACTTTCTAAGATATTTAAATATAAAAACAAAAAATACATCTTAGAAAATGCCGTTATTGGCAGCAAACAAAAATGCTTTTGGTTAAAAATTGAAATAATCAAGTTCCTATTGATCTCTTTGTGGAGAAGATTCTTCATGTTGAAAAAGATTCGCATGCTCTTAAAATTCTGTTAATTTACTTATTAAATGAGTTTGCTTTTGCAAACATTAACCCACTTTTTGGGATTTAACCCTTTTGGTTTAAATTCATTTGAATCCACATAGGAGGGGGGTACCTATGTGGATTCAAATGAAAAAACCCTTAACGGTGTCTATAAACATTGTTTGTTGCTTCTCTCTATCTTAATTAGAATAAACTTTTTTTCATATTCATTTAAATGCCAAACATATTGTGCGAAATTGACCAACAATTTGGAAGTTATTACTTATTTTTATTTTTAATCACTGATTCATCGATAATTCTGAATACTTAATTTCATATGCCGTAACTTTCGAAATTATATTCGGCCAGAAGTTGTGTTGGAAACACTTTGTTTAAATAATAGTTTAAATACTTACCAAAACTAAACTTTTCTAAAATCAACTTTAAATTGTTAATATGACCTTTATTTTTTGTCATCTTGAAAACCAATTTTGTACCTTTCACCGAAATGTCTATTTATTAACTAATTTGAATAAGTTACAAACGGGTCGACTACGACATTTATATCTCGTACATATATCAACTTCCAAGTACTGAAGATACTACGAATATTTAAATACATTATTTTGTGTTTATATAACTACGAGTAAATGTGCTATTTTCATAATTAATGATGTTCATTTGGCATTTGATTATCGATAAACTATCCCATTAGGGTTCAAATGAGAAATACATTATATATAATATTTTTTGCTGCAACAATCTACGCATCATTTAAACAGTATTTTTGTGTTATGTTCGTATGTCTGCACGTTTAACCATATGGTGCACAAATTTTGTCGCACATTTTCTTGGTAGTTTTCTTAAAAATCACGTACTTTCGCTATAACTTTATTATGAAATATGCTACAACGTGAGAATATCGTATCATGTTTCCATAGATACTAACTAATAAAATACGCACGCACATACAAGACCTCCAACAGAAACAGATGTACATATATATTTGTTTCTTTTTTTTTACTTCAATGCACCTAACCCTCGCTAAAAAACGTGATGTTTTATGAAATATGTTTCTAAAGCAACAAACATGAGTTAGTAAAAAATGACCTTTATCAAATAACTTGTTAAATAAAACACCAACGAAATATAAAACTGGGTTATTTTATTGAATTCTTGATAGAACGAGGTTAAATATAAGATGTATAAAGAAAGCTTCAAAAATGGACTAAATTGGAAACAACTGTGCATACCATCCAATGTGATTTTGATCTAAGATAAAAAAAAAGATCTTGAAATTCTGTTCAACAAATCCCATAAATTTTCGGAAAAATTGGAGCAATAAAAATTACTTAAAATTTTGGAGTCCTTCATGACATTTAAAGCAAACTTATTGTAATGAAATAATAAAATTATAGTCGGGCTAGACCGACCGATTTCTCAAAACCCTACGCTATTAGTTTAGAGTCAGAGTATGACTTCCACTTAATTGGTTATAGAAGAATAAATATAAACTAAATTTTAATGACATTATAGCGATTTCGTTGTCCGTAGAAATAAAAGGTTCATAAATAATGATATTTTAATATGAGGACTAGCTCGAATTATGGACCGATAATGTATTTATTTTTTTTTGGCAAATACGTAGAAAAACTTAATTTGGGAAAAAATATATGGTGTAACAGGCGTAATTATATAAATTATTTAAAAGATTTAAAAGAAAATATTATTTATTATAATTATTTATTGAATAATAATTTGTTTATCATAATACATATTACCATGACTGTAATTTTTTTTTCACTCTTTTCTAATTAATTGAATAATAAACAACTCAAAAAATATAGAAAAAGCCTTTTTTTATAAAAGATAAAATAATAAAAAAATAAACAAATAAAAAAATTAATCATTAGCGTTGGACGCCTTGTCTATCTGTTCAAGCCTCGATAATATAATTTATTATAATAATAGTAATTAGTGGACCGCTTGGACGGATACGTCTGGCTTTGTCCCTATTTATTTATTACCTATAAAGAGTCTCAAACCCTACAATGCAATATTTTTATTTTGAAAGTTTTAAGCGAGGACTATGACTACGAATAGGCCTCTAGGGTTTTTTTTCGACTACTTATTAATGGATATAATAAAACAAATTTGACTCAGATCTATGTGATAATGTGGATCTTAGGGTAATTTACGATGATGGCATTTTTACGTGACTGAACATACAATAAGTTTCGCCAGTTTCGTGCTATGGCAGACAAAAGTTTATATACAAAATTTCGTCAAATTATGTACAAAATTGCGTCTGTAGTTTAATTGTAAGGTTCACAAAGACCACATACAAATAAACGGATGGATGTGTGTAGCTAACTCCACTCTGAAAATGATACAATAAAAGATGGGTCTAGGTCAGTAACTTTGGGCAGTCACAAATAATAGCACAAACTCATTATATCCTTACCACAGAGAGGTATAAGGTATCTATAACATTAATAAGTAGGGTGATTTCTTGTGACATATTCTACACTTTCAATTGACAACCGATTTACACAATAAATATGCCATTTGAAAGGTACTTCTTTGCAGATGTTCACCATATTTTCAGATGTGCTCCATCTGGTACATTTTTTTTTTTTTTTTTTTTTTGGGTAAAATTCATTTAAAGTTGCTACTATCACATATTTAAGCTTCAAATAAAAAAAGTACAATACCGTGATTGTGTTCATTAAATTTTTGTTAAATTGTGAATTGGCTAAAAATGATTATAAAATTATTAATGAATGAAAAAAATTAAATTTCTTAGAAACTGCACTCGAATTTATTATTATTTATTTATTAAAGAACCTGTATGTGGGTTTGAATTGAGTTTGCTGTAGTTACCCTTTAGTCATATTTTACGGCTTTGAGTGCTGAATTTTGCAACTGATTGTGTTAAAAATAAACACACAGTGAAAAGATTAATTTATCGTCACAGAATTTTGACGCAATCAGTGACTGAATTTCGATTTTATGACGATAGCAATTCTTTTTCGATAACATTAGATATTGTTTCGCAATAGGAAATAGTGAGCTGTTATTAAATTTTCGAAAGAGTTCGTACTGTGTAAACATTAGCACAATTCTGTTATGTGTGTTATGTGTGTTATGTGTGTAAACAGAAATCATTTCTTAGTTCTTAAACAAAGGTCCGCCATCTAATGTATTTTTTTTTTCAACTAGTGCTTATTTCGTGAATGGTAACACTTAGCTCATGTCTGATTTGACAGATAATTAGTTTTATCCTTCCGCTGAACGAATATGGTTGTGTATATGCTTGAACAACGCTGGGAAATATTGCGACATTACTTTGAAAATCATGGTAATGTTGCAGAATGTGCACGAAAATTGCGTACGGATTTTCTAAGAAGAGAAGCACCGTCAGCTCCGTATGTTCGTTAGCTTGTGAAAAAAGTGAAAGAAACTGGCATCCTCATCGATAAACCAAAGCGCGAAAATCCAAAAACAGTGCGTACACCCAAGAATATTGCTGATGTGGCAGAAAGTGTGCGTGAAGCGCCATCAACATCAATTCACCGTCGTTCTCAAGAATTAAACATTTCGAAGGCATCATTCAGACGAATTTTGCATAAAGAACTTGGTATGACGCCATACAAAGTCCAATTGGTTCAAGAGTTGAAGCCAACTGACCATCCAATGCGTTTTCGCTTCGCTAAGTGGGCCTCGGATCGACTTACAGAAGATGCCGATTTTGCAAAAAAAAAATCATCTTTTCAGATGAAGCTCATTTTGATCTTGGCGGGTATGCAAACAAGCAAAATTGTTGTATTTGGGGCACAGAAAACCCGCACGCATACATTGAAAAGCCGTTACACCCAAAACGAGTCACTGTTTGGTGCGGATTTTGGTCCAGAGGCATAATTGGGCCATTTTTCTTCGAAAATGAGCAAGGAGTGGAAGTTACAGTCAATGGCAACGTTTGGTTTAAACAGGTCGGCGCTACGTGCCACACAGCCGAAGCTGCACTCGATGTTTTGCGCCCTGTTTTTGAAGATCGCATTATCAGCTGCAGAGCTGATGTCGTTTATCCACCTCGGAGCTGCGATTTGACACCGTTGGACTATTATTTGTGGGGTGCCCTCAAAGATAAGTGTAACTCAAACAAGCCAGAGACAATTGAGTCTTTAAAGGACAATATTCGTGAAGCCATTGGTGAAATACAGCTGCACACAATCGATAATGTGCTTAAAAATTGGAGCGATCGTGTAGGCTACTGCATGGCCAGCCGAGGCAGCCATTTGAATGAAGTTATTTTCCATTAATAACCGGAAGGATTGTGCTTTCAAATAAAAAAAAAAGAAATATGAGATAATATTCAGTAGTTTTTTTTATAGCTTTTAAAAAAAAAAAAAAGTTATTTGGCGGACCCTTTATATAAAAATTGTTTTTCCTAAATTATCGTATATGTTAAAGTGAACAGTTATTGCCTTGGTTAAGCGGTATATCAATCCTTATTGAAAAACTTAAATCTAAATGCAAGATTTTAATTTTCATATCTATATAAATTCTTTCTGAATAAATTTACGTGTGTTAAATGTGAGTCGTGACAAAATTAGAGCTGCTAGAAACTGATGGTATGGGTGTCTCTGTAATAACGATTTTTATTTTGCGTTCAGTCAACGTCACCAATTAGAACAAAATATTATACATAGTACTCTCAAAAAATAATCCAATATTAGTAAATTATTAGTAGTTCAAATGTAGTTCACACAAAAATTTTAAATTTATTAGCAGATATTCTCAAAATGACTTGATGGGTGGTACTGGTTTATATTTCTATAAAAATTTAATTATTTAACCCATTTTGGAAGAAAACGTTTCACTAAATTTTAAACGTATTTTCTGAGAATCATGTTTTGGATATCAGTTGCCACCCATTATTTCTTGGGAAAAGAATATTGAACCTTTTTATGCGTGTTTTCGATACTCATAATTCCGTTCATATATTTTTTTAGTTTTGAAAAAATTTTAAATCTAAAAACATGGCTACGCAATGGCCCATAGAGTTTATTTTGCTTTATAACAAGGTTTTGCTCTTTATTGTCTGATAATTAGTAATAGAGCTACGATTGCAATCGCTTTTATAAAAAAAACACACCCTTTAATAAAACTGTAACCATTGAAACCCGAATAATAGAAATTTTAAATTAATATAATACTATATTTCTTCAGTGTAAGATAAAAAATTCCAGCACCAGATTTATATATTTTTATATATGTTTATCTAATAGGATATGTAAAATACAGAAAATTCAAAATTTCGATTTCAAAACAAGTAAGAAAATGATGGTCAACTATACCACATCAAGTGAAAAATACATGGTCTGCCATAGAGATGGTATGAAAAGTGCAAATGTTTTATTTAGTTACTACGGCCAACTGTGGCCAAAGGCTCATCGGCGGGAAACGTAATAGCCAGTATTTTTTTTTTTGGGTGCAAATGCTATAATATTTATTGATTACTTGGAGAAACGTAAAACAATAACTTCCAAGTGCTATGTTGAGTTATTAGATAGATTGGATGAAGAAATTAAGAAAAACCACCCGACTTAAATAAGAAAATAAAAACTTGTATCACCAAGAAAATCCACCGGCGAATTCAGCTTCTTTGGCTTCAGAAAAACTAAAGTTTTTTTATTCATTTGCCATAATTAAAAAAGTCATATCAAAAACGGAAGTCTATTTTAAAGAGTTTGACAAATCGTATTTTTTCACGGGAATTAAGATGTTAGAGGAATCCTGAAAGAAGTGCATTTCAGTTAATGATGATTACGTTGAAGAATACAATTGATTTCAAATCTAAAAATAGTTTTTCATTGTTAGGCTACGTAGCTTTCACTCCATGTAGTACGATGGCTATACCATGATTTCCGAAAAAGTTTTTGATCCCACTTAGTTGGATTTGTGACCCGAAGATATTAAAAGTATAATTCAATGTTTTTGGTTTTAGATTTAAGTGAATATGACTGAAAATTATCCTACAGGCACCATTTTCCAAATAAAGGATGTAATAAACATACATAAACAAAACTTGCCAGTTATCGATATGATAATATGATTCATATGGAAATTTAAGTCGATAACATTGGGTACAATTATGAAGACTGTGTCTGAACATGCACCTATAATGAAATTTATATCAATATTTAAGACCTGTAGCTTGCAAAAATGGATACGCAGACAGACAGATGGATGGACGGATAGCCATCCATCGCTAAATTATATTAAGTTTTTTTATATATCACGAACTCACTTTACCCTAACCACAGAAGCTTAATTGTAGTATATTATAAAACCCGAATTGATATCAAATCGATATTGCCAAGCTTTCCAACAACTCGATTATGCCTACGGTTAATTTTATTGTTCACCTCACATGAAAAATTATATGCAATAGCCATAAAAATGTGCACTTAATATTTGCCTTCTATTACCTTCGATACAGATCATTATAATTTGAACACGAAAACTTTATATAACATATAAGTTCAAACTTGTAATTTTATTTTTTTTTTTGATTAGCAATGGTTGAGACTGATGATTTATACATATTTAGTAATATATAAAATTCAAATCAATTATTTGTATAGCCTAGCCCAGAGTGCGATATGTGATTACCAATACTGCTATACAAATTATTACCTCTTAACAATAAGAAGTAACCAAATACGTCGACGATTAATTTTATATAACAAATGCAGCTTACTTAAGAATACAAAACTTTTCCAACGAAAGCCTTCGTAACTTTTAATATATCGGAGTAATGATCAATGACTAAATGATATACTACGACGCACAGTGGCGCCATTTGAGTTTTTTCGTTGCATATCTTTTGAACCGAATAACATAATTGAACAGTTTAAACAGCATATGATAGATACCTGCTCAGCCTATGAAACGAGCGTTTGGAAAGGGTGGCACGCTTTGTAAGGGCCTACTTATGGGTTATAAAATTTAAAATTTGTAGAAAATCAATTTTATGGTAACTGAAAAAAATTATTTTTAAATTTTTAGATTGTTTTTATTTTTTTTCTTTAGGGTTTTATGTTTTAAATTATTACCCAACAAAAAATTACTTCTTTTTAAAATTTATTTTTTAAATTTTCTGTAAAATATTCATCACAATTAGTAAGAGATATTCTAGCGTCATCGGAAGATATCCTTTGCTTATAAACGCTTTGTCCGGATGATCCATCGCAGCCCCATTTGCTGATCAATGTCAGTTTCTCAGGAAGAATTTTCACCTTATTTTCAGGAAGACTCTCCAACAACCGTTTTTCTGTATGGCCCATGAGATCCTGCAGATTGGCTTTCACAGAGACTTCCGTAAACTCCGTATGCAGTGGTCGTGAAATTATTTTGGCTTGCGTAATATGCTTGTATCCTGGTAAAACGTCAGCCCCGTGTCGCATCAATGATGCCCGCAGTACCTCATATTTTTCTTTGGAAAGTTGTAAGTCCATAAACAAGGCCAAGGCTTCTTCGGAACCATACTTTTTAATGTGTGCGTTTGTGGGCGTGGGAATGCTTTCCTTAATCCTTTTTAGTCGCAGTGGGCTTGCATCAGCAACAGATTTTGTAATCTGCGACCCAACTCTTTCACTATCCTTTGTATATTTAATAGACAGCGCGTCCGATAAATGCTTCGTGGTCAAGTCATTGGTGGCATCGCTTCTCTCAATATTTCCGTATAAGCTATCAAGTTCTTCTAAAGCAGCTTCCGTGAAAAACTTTGGTGTGGTTGACCTTCTAAACAGTTCAAATAATTTTAAATTGTTCAACGCCATGTTTTAGTACTTAAATTGTTTAACGCCATGGTTTCAGTACTTGTTGCGCCAACTTTCAGTCATAGACTAATCCAGGCATTATGCTTATTTTGCAATATATAGGCTTATGCTACCATGCCTAATAATTTACCTGTTCCCTGCATACATATGGATTTAGGCTGAATTATGCAATTTTGATATTATGCTCGTGTCTAAATAAGATTTGTGCCTACATGGAGGGACCATAAGTCAATATTGTTCTTGACCATTTGTACTCCAAAGTAATTTTTAAGTGAGGTGCGTACCTGCGAATTTCAATGAGTAGTTTTTTGTGCATCCCGTGTCTGTAACAGAATATTGGGAGTAGACTTTGGCAGAGGCTCACAGGTAGACAACCGACTTAAAATGCAATTTTTAAACTATTAGATCAAACTACTGTCAGTCAAAACATGTAAGGAATGCACGCCATACAATTTCTGCAACCATGTCTTTTTAACCTTTTTTACCCCTAGAAGCCAAACGGGCACGTACGGGCAGATAAAACCTTTTGAATTATGTAAAGAAATAATCAAAGAACATGCTTTGCAAATATGGCAAATATAGAAAAATATGGATTTTTTTTATTTTCCGTCAAAGTTGAAAAATAGTGAAAAAACGGATAGTTTTTAAATAGTGACTTACTAGGAAAAACACAAAGAAAACAGTTAATTTTTTTTTACCATTATACATTTAATAAATACATCAATCAATGCAAGCAAAAAATATGGCGATTCGTTACCTATTTTTCGTGATATTACACCTGAAATCGCAACAAATTGACTAAAAATTGTGTGTTTTTTTGAAAACCGAAAGTCGGTCAACTTTGAACCATTATATCTTCTAAACTAAAAATGTGATATTATTAAGAGTAGCATATTTGAAATCGTTGAAAAGTTTCCTATAACATGGGTTTATTCAAAACGTCGTAGGCGCACAAGAAAATTTTGATTTTTGCAAGAGATTCATATTTTAAATACAAATGTTCTGACGAGTCGTGATATAAACCTAGATATGAAAATATCGTTTATCAAAGCATAGGTCAGTACTAATGTACGCAATGGAGTTATGGACCATTAAAACGGCAGACATTAAAACGCTAGTATCCTTCGAAATATGGATTTATTGATGGATACTAAATATATCATTGACCGATTTTATATCAAATTGCGAAGTGTTAAGAAGAATGCATCGAAATGGAGAGCTAAAAAAAAGGGAAAAAAGCTAACCTTGGACATATTATGAGAAACTCAAAATTCAAGTTGTTATAAACCATCACGAAGTCGAGAATAGATGGAAAGCCTTTAAAGGAACAAAAGAAATGGCTTGTGTTCAGGTGTGGACTACATTACGAACTGTAGCATATCTTCTGAGTGCGGCAAGAGCTAGAGGAGTGTTTGCCGAAATCCTGGGAACCTTCTGAAATATTATGAAATTTTTAGTTATATAAGATGCAATTATATGTAATTGTATGGGTCGCCAACATTTCTTTGACGAATTGGCAAATAAAGAAGAAGATGCTCATGGAGCTAAATGACTTCAACGACAGAATCACATTTAGCATCGAGGATGAACAATGTGAAAGGTTGTCGCGTGAAAATTGATTGGTAGCAAAAGCAAATATCGTCGAGCACTCATGCCGGCCATAAAATATTATCATCAATACAGCAAACAAACTCATAAGGAGAGTGAGTATTAACGACTACTGACAACCATTTTCATAACGAGAACAAGGGGAGGTTATAAAACAAGAACATCATAACAGGGGAACCTACAAGAACATACAGTTCGCGACTTTAAAAGCCTGACAAATACAACAAGGAAAAGTATAAAATATAAAATAAGACAACTTTATAAAATGAAATGCAAAGGTAACGAAAACAACATACACGATCAGGAATATGCTAGAAGAACTAATAATAAGTTAAAAACTATATTTGCAGTGCATAAATCAGGCCTTAGAAATTATAAGCGACACTACACAACACAAAAATTACATCAGAGAAATTAGGGAGCGTATGATGAATATGAATATTTTTGTTTAATAATTCATTATACGCTCCATAATTGTTACAATGTTTATTTTTTATTACCAAGCAAACTAAGCAAACAAACATCAAGATAAGGAATTATACTCGAATATTATGTCATTAAGAAGTTTGACCTGAAAACTATAAACCCTTTAGAGGTTTTACCACACTGGCTTAGTACTATCATCCTGAGTTCATGAAACCTACTTACGTTTTTTGTACATTTATTTTTGTTATTGATTCTGTGTAACACTTGTAAAGATATTTTTCTTTTCTTCTTACAATTTAAGGTATCCTGAAGATGCCAACCAGTTGTTGTGGAATTATAAAAAAGCAAATACTGATTTTAAAATAAAACATAAAGGTCAAACAAAAATTTTCATTGGAGCTAGAAATATTTATTATAATATTATAACAAAAATATAATATATGTTAAAGTTGTTCGTAAAAAAGAAGAAAAAGTGTATCGGAAATTGTAGATTATTGCTATAATCACGATATAAAGCAACTCGAAGAGAATTTAAATAATATCCATCGTTGGGCTGCGGCCAACCAGCTCTTTTTAAACCTACTAAAATGCAAATATTTGATAATAAGTAAACGATCTCAACAACCACCCTTGGGCCATCTGCCAAAAATCTAGGTATTATCTTTAATAGCTCTCTATCATGGTCAAATCATATAAATTATATAGGTGGGAAAACTGTCGTTATTTCGTACCTTTGCAAGTAAGAATTCTATTTGCCAAAACGTATACAATTCCTGGACTTTTGTACGGCTGTGAAATTTTTGCTAAATGTGACTCCTCGAGCAAACGTCGACTCAATGTTGCAGACAATAATATTATTTGTTATGTTTTTGGTTTTAGAAGATATTCTCATATTACATATATTTTTGATAATCTTTTAAAAATTGTGGTTCTAATTTTTATGCACAAAATTATTTACACAAATAAACGTAGGTAACTATTCGCAAAATTGCAATTTGCCAGGTATGATAGAGGAAGAAAGCTCCTAATTCCTATTCATAGAACAGTTGTCTCAGAACAGCAGTTCTTTGTTCACGGAGTTCGTCTTTGGAATGCACTTCCACAAACTTATCAACTAACAAGCAATGCAAGAACTTTTACAAAACTGATTTCTTATTATTTTTCATAGTAAAATCTTTGAAATTTTGCATTTTGTTATTGTCTATTGCTATTTTATTCATAAATAATTAATATATGTAATTAATTTTACTGATATCAGCATATTGAATCCTTACATTTAATTAATCTGTACTGTAGTGATAAGAGTTGTTTCTCCCACTCGATCGTTCCTAAAACTTTTGTTGGTGCAAACTATTTGTCACGTAGGATATTTTCCCACAATATTGCAAAAATTGTGAAAAAAAAATGTGACAAAAAGTGTTTTCAAATGCAAACTATTCTGGACGTTTATCACATTATCTTTCCAAAATAGACGCAATTAAAATCGGTGTGAGTTTTTTAATTTTTGTTTGTTTTTCGAAAAAAAGTCAAGGTAAAATTTTGATGTAATTTATATACTAAATGTTGCTCATTGTATATATAAATTTTAGAAAAAGAGAAGATTTCAAAACAACAGAAATGAAAAATTGGTGGAATATATGACTAATAGTCTGGAGTTCGCAAGAGAACAATTTGAAGGAATAAATTTCAACACAAATTGCAAAGAGCATTGGAAATCTCTAGCATCCTCTTTAAATTCCGTGGGAGGCAGCTAAAGAAATAAAATATAAAATTTAAGATGACATCAATAAAAGCATCTGTTTAGTTTTATAATAAATATGTCTCACAATATTTCTATAGGACATATGTTTCAGAATATGACATTTGTTTGGAGAAAAAAGTTTTCAAAATCTGAAAAGTTTTCTGTAGGAAAAAGCTTATAAAATTGGCGAGAACTATGTAAATTAAACTAACCAGTTGAATATTTTTAGGGTGGTTGCCTTTTCTATTCAAACTCTTTCTTCGGGTTCTTTTTCCGAACATTAGTGCAATTTACTTCCTTTAGCCATGAGTTTCCTTTCTAAAATATCAGCAACTTTATGAGCACACCAGCATACCACTGATTTACTTATTGAAGTTGCAAAATCTTGTCATATGCCCATATAGAAGGATCCAGTTGCAAAAAGAGCATGGCAGAACACATTCGGAGAGGTTGAGGAATGAAAATTTTTTTCACGCCATTATATATATATATAGCCATGTTGTTTAGCAATTCAACCGCTACTGTCTTGTTTAAATGATAAAGTTCCATAAAACGATGATCCAGTCTTTGAAATCAGTGAGTTGCAGCTCAAAACTTCCTTCGATGAATACGCAACATGTTTCGTCTTTAATACTCTTTGACCGTTATTGGTAGCGAACTATACACTAAATGTTTTTAATGATTATTTGATTATTATTACCATCAGAGCCCACCCCTTGAAATTCGAGAGCAAATTCTAGGAATTTTTTTTTTATCATTTAATTTATTTCTTTCAATGTTTTTTAATCCATTTAATTCATTAATTTTATTTCATTTTAAATATTTGTTGAACACACAGAAATAAAGGCCACCTTTTATTCCACCTAAAGGCATTCAAATTTTTGGCTATTCACAATTCAACGTAATTGCAATTATTGCAATGAAATCTGTACATTAACTTTCGTGTTGCATAATGTAGAGTTGATTGTCCACGCATAACTTTCCTAACGAATTTAAGCAGTTAATAGTGAGTGAATGTGTCCCATAACAAATGAAAGGAGGGAATTGAGTAAATTTCAATGATTGATGACATATCTGTGTCTAAATACCTTTCATTAAATTAAATGAAGGAAATCGGCCGGATAGAACGGACAGACGTTCTTCTTATTTTTTTATGAATTCCTTTTTTGGTTTTTCTGTTGGAAAATTCCAAAAAAAATGTAATCAGTATTACCTTTTTTCACACTGCTGTATAAAAACACTTTTTATTCACAATCCGAGAAACAGCAGAATTTTTGTTCCATGTTTTATTTGAAAAACTTTTCGTTTCGAGAAACACAGAAACGGACCACTGTAATTATGAGAATAATTTTTTTTGTTGTAGAAGAAACCACAATAAATAAATAAATATAATAAAAGCTCCACAGTTTTCCGCTTATATGCTGGTTTCCAGTATTCAAATGGTTCATGTGCTCTTGCAATGAATAAAACACAATGATATATATTTCTGAAAATGTTCCGCAATTAACTCGAATATGACAAGATATGTATAATAAATTGAGGGTCTAGGTGAAGTACTTCAGACGTTCCAAATACCAACATAGATTTTTTATACCCCAACCACATACTGCTATGAGGTATAAGAAGGTCAAAAATATTGAATCGTTTCCCTGCATAGAACCACATCAGAGTTTCGTGCAAAAATACAATACAAAAAAAAACGAATTTTTGTAGTTAACCGAAATCTATAAATGGTCCCTTCAACCAGACACTGGTGTAAACCTCTAACATAACGTAAATTTCTCTTAAATATAAATGCAAAAGAAAAAGAAAAATTCCAAAATCCATTTATCACTAAACTTTATTTGAAATTTAGGTAAGAGCCACGTTTAATTTATTTTTCTTTTCCTTTACTTCAAGCAAAAATCTAAAACTTATAATCTTGTTATATTTAAGTAATACAAATAAATTTTATTAGCTTAACCTTAAGTTTAAATCTATTTTCTTTATAGAAAAGAAAAAATAAAAAAGTCATTTATTAAAATAATACTAAAATTCAAATTTGATTAGAAAAATATCTTAATTATGTATGTATTTATTTATTTTTTTTTTTTTTAATTTCAGTATCAAAAAATACATTTATTATTTACATACGAGTTTTCCTGCATAATACATTTTTGTACAACATTTCTGTGAATGCATTATAAAGTATATTTTATACTTGAACAGCACTATCAATCAAATGTTATCTATATGAATACAAATATGCACATGTGTGTACATTTAATACTCGTGCTATACGAGTACAATACATGGTAGAATTTAAACTTGTAGCACTAAAAAAAATGCTTTTACAGGAAAAATTTAAAAAAAAAAATAGATAAAAAAGCAACATATGAATACATTGTTTTAGAAAAATGTATAGAATAATTTAAAAAGTTCTAAATAATTTCTAAAGCACCCAAATGTGGATTTCTTTTCGGAGAGGTACATAGGTAAAAAAATAAATCTGTAAGTGCTTATTATTGGAAAATAGCTGGAAAGCTTGGATTTCAATTTTTAAAAAGGGGATGAAGTCATTAGAGAACATTTATGTAGATTTAAAAAAGCTATATCTCTCTTCTTTATTCAAAATTTTGACTTTTGTTTTAGTTTTTATTATAATATATTTATACCCTATGTTTACGTGAGCATTAGAGGTCACGCTGTTAGAAGCTAATTGTCGGATTGGTATGGAATTTGAAATCCAGAGGGCGCTTCAGCCTTTCTTTTGATTGACATTTATTTAAATTTTTGTGATATTTAATATCTTTTAAACCGCGAATGTGTCACTCGTTAAATTATCGTCAAGGATCAAAGATCAAACTGAGCTGCCGCAACGATTCGTAAATATATCAAATAACCGAAATTGTAAAGCCGCCATTTCTTTGCTTGGAAAAGATAAAAGCAAAGTAAAATTGAATTTACTTCATTTTTTTTTTATAGAAAAACTAATATTTTTGTGTTTCTTCTTGCCTGGATATTTCTTTGAGCGCTGTAGCCTGGGTTCCACACCATTTGGAAGAACCAACCCCCATTTTTCATCACGAAAAAGCGATTTATTATTAAACCGATAATCTCTGTCTGCCCCTGTCAGTTTTATATGGGGGCGGTAACAGTAGGGTCTATTCTTGGACTACTTATTAATGTATTTAATTATGTTCATGTTGGGGTTTTCGATTTGAATTAGCTGTGTAGGTGCTAGCTCTTTCAGCATAAAAAATAAAAAATTTTGTGATTGATAATTTTTTTTTTTTAATAATTGAAATTATTGCAATTTGTAAATAATTGAAAAGTGTTCAGCACATGGGATAGATTCAAAACTGGGGTATAACTCTAATTCTCGCAAATGATTATATATGGTCATATATCTTCAATTTATAGTTCCGGACCCATATGAGTCACCATATCTGATAATCAGGCTGCGACTCTCATGCAGTAGAAAATAAGCACTAAACATACCCTTTTACAAATAAATATATATTAACTCTAAACCTCTTAGTATGTTTTATAACATAACTTCTTAACCTTCCTGGCTTGTTACAAAGTATTTAGAAAGACTACATTTGCAGAATCTTTTACTAAAATCCCATTTTTCTCGAAATGCGCAAAAATAAAATACTTGTCAAAATAATCCTGGCATAGGGATTTACTTAAAAATTCACACAGTTAATCTGCAACGTGTATTTAATAAAACCCTAAAGTGACAGATTCAGTTTTTTAAATTTTGTTTAAGAAAATTTTTTCAAACTTGAAAAAGGAGTTTTAAAAATTTTATCAAAAAATTTCCAATTTTCGGTCTCAATGCGAAATAGGTTAACAACGTGGTAATAAAACAATACTTCATATCTGAGTACTTATAAGTACAGGAACCAAAAGGAAATTATGGCATTAATCAATGTCTCAAATTGAAAAAAATGCCATCAACTTTCATGATCTAGTTTTTTTTTTTTAGCACAAAAGTGGTCTGGGGCATTTGCTATTTCTTGGCGACGTTTTATTCGATTTTGAAGTTTTATAGCTACTTGAAAGGATAATTTAACACTGATCCCGAATTATTTAACAACTTGTCGGAAAAAGTAAAATGTAGAACGAAATTTTTGTAAAATCTGAAAAAAAAATTCATATTTTCCCCATATAAACACACTTGAAATTTTCAATCGCGTTGAGGCACGACTAAATGTTTTTGGATTGGCCTAAAACTTTGTATTGCTCATTTTTTTTGCTATTTGCATATTTGTAGGGGGTGAGAACGAGAGTATAAACACTTTTTTTTAATTAAGGGCCACCCTAATGTACATATATACCGAGTATAATGATAGGGAGAACTTTGCAATTTTGTGAGAGTTCATCTATTATTTCTGTGATTAGCCCTGGCGAAAATGGGCAGGATTGGACAAGTGGGCGTGTCACCTACCGTATAAATTAAATTTTAAAAATAATAAAAGTATATTGAATAATATAAAAGGGAACGTGAAGATAATTTGTGTGAGTTCATAGGTTATTAGTGTGAGTGTGAAAATGGGCGGAATCGGATAAATGGGTCGGGTTACTTCCATAAAAGCAATTATTGAACTTTAATATATTGGATCGTTTTGAAGGAAAATGTTTAAGAGAAATGGCAATTTCGGCAGTATAACAAAAATGTAAATTACCACAATTTTCATTCAAGTCAATGGCTACTGCGGTAGTATAAGAAGAAGAAGAACAAGTGAATTTATCAAAAGACTTTTAAATTTACTTTATTTGCCAGGTCTTCCATCACATAATTCAATAGCAAAGTTGGATCTAGAAATAATATACTTAAATTTAAGCTCACCTAAGCGCTTTAATTTAAAAAAATTGGTCTATTATTGAATAACCGCTTCTTTAAAAATACATATTCTTTTTGACTTTCGGATAATTTTATAATTTTTACTACGATGCCAAGAAGAGTTCATGGTAACATTGGAACGTGAACCGTTTCTTTAAAAATACATATTCTTTTTGACTTTCGGGTAATTTTATAATTTTTACTACGATGCCAAGAAGAGTTCATGGTAACATTGGAACGTGAACGTGCTATTGGAAGGGAATCAGTTCGACCAGAATTGTTGGAAATCCTGCGCGACAGTCAAAAGAGATCAACGAAGCATACAATGAGCGAGAAGAAGAGAAGTTCGTCCTCGGCAAAGTGATGAAGCCAGATCATAATGTACGATTTTTGAACGACATCGTAGGCTACAACAAATTATTCAGGAGAACATTGAGCATACACCCTTTCGATATGAGCCCAACATTTAATACAGTTCGCACACATCGGTTCAATTCGGCCAGATGTCTGTCGTTTGTGAGCATTGCAATGTAGTTAAATTTGATAAAGAACCGCCTGCATTGTGTTGTGTGGGCGAAAAGGTGAAATTGCCAAATTGCTTCCACCACCAGAGCCATTATGGACGCTGCTTTACGGTGAATCTCCTAATTCGAATTATGCAATGGACTGATTGTGACGAAATTAATGAGTAATGTGATAGTGGCAAGAATTTTGAAATGGCGGTTCAAGGGAGATGCTTAATTCCGCGAATTCCCATGATTTCAACCGATTTGACGATCCAGTTCAAAGGTGTTCAGTTCCCAGTGAAACTTGCATTTGCGATGACAATAAACAAATCACAAGGACAGTCCCTGGAAGTGTGCGGCATAAATCTGAAAATGTTGTGCTTTTCACACGGCCAGCTAAATGTTGCGTGTTCCTGAGTTGGGAAACAATCCTCATTATTCATTTATGCTCAGGAACAGAAAACAAAAAATGTTGTACATCGTGCAGCATTAAATTGATTAAAATCATTGTTCTATTTTTTTTTTTTAATTAATACTTGATTTCATTCTATTTTCGCCAAATGTTGGACGGGATGAAGACCGTCGGGTCAGCTATCCGTATAGTTATAAGATATTGAATTCAACTGAATTCGAAATGTGTTGTATTCAAATTATACTATTGCGTTATCTGTTAACGGTCGATAATTTTCGATAAAAAAAATTTCGAAATTATTTCAGTCAAAAAATCTCTTTTGGACAAAGCGAAGTTTGCCGGGTCAGCTAGTAAAAAAAAATTTAATTTAATTATATAAATAACAAAATAATTTAAAAATATAAATTTAAAAAAATAATATACAAAAAATTTGGGTGTTTGTAAAATTTTAATATATGCTACCATTTGAAAATATGCTACAAAAATCACAAAATATGCAAAAAGAAGCAGTTAAAATCAAAATATCTAAAAATATGTAATAAAAACAAAGTATTTAATAACATATTTTTACAAATCCTTTGAATCGGAAAACACGTCTTTGCATGAGAGGCGCAGCCTTGACGATTATTCGTAATTATATTATTCGACTGAGGACAAACTTTTTAATTTCCGAGATTTCCCCCAAGAATACGTAAAGCAAAAATATTTTCCAAATTATTGGAAAGAGAGTTTTATTATACCTCTTCATAAAAATGGTAACAGAAGTTGCATTGATAACTGCAGAGGCATTGCTAAGTTGAGTGCTATACCTAAATTGTTTGAGAATATTGTTACTGGCAGATTGAAACATATGATGGGTAACTTAATATCTCCTTACCAGCATGGTTTTGTTAAGGGCAGGTCAATAGTGACGAACTTACTTGAGCTGTCTACCCACGTATGTAGAGCTTTTTCATATAATTTTCAGACAGATGTAATTTATACTGATTTTAGTAAAGCCTTTGATGCTGTTTATCGTGAACTTTTACTATTTAAACTTGAATCCTTGGGCTACCCACCTAGGCTGTTGAAGTGGGTATCGTTTTACTTGTGAGGTAGATCTCAAAAAATTGTTTTTAGAAATTGTTCTTCATTTTCTAGTTTTGTCACTTTAGGTGTTCCACTTTATGTGTCCAGTTCTTTTTGTAGTATACCTTATGACCTCCATTCCGTTGTTCGTTTTTCTAAAGTATAAATGTATGCAGATGATGTTAAACTGTCTTTGTCATTTGAAAATATTAATACTTCGAAATTATTGCAGCAAGATTTGATAGGACTGACAGATTGGTGTAATGTAAATAACATGTGCTTAAATTTCAGGAAATGTAAACAGTTGTCCTTTCGTAGAGCAGTGTTGATTGCTACAGTTTATTATGTTGATAACAAATGTCTTGGAAATGTTAAAAATTTTCTTGATTTGGGTGTGTTATTGGACCATAGATTACGGTTAAACTTCCATAGCGATTCTTGTGTTAAGAAGGGAAAATCTCTTTTGGGTTTCATTAAAAGGTGGTCTAAGGGATTTGATGATCCTTATGTTACTAAACGTTTATTTACTAGCCTCGTTAGGCCTACGCTTGAGTATGTATATAATTATTCTTGTTATAGTGATAGTATCGACTCAATTGAGAAACAATTTCTTTTGTATGCTTTGCGTGGCCTAGGTTGGAGTAATAACACTGATTTTCCACAATATGAGCACAGATTGAAACTTATAGATCTTCCTATACTTCAAGCTAGAAGAGTGATGTTAAATATTACATTGACGGTAAAATTAATCAATGATGAAATAAATTCATGCTTTCTTCTTAATAAAATAAATTTGAACATTCCTAATCGTGTCAAAAGATATAATATACCATTGAAATTATCGTTTTGTAGATCTAACTATGAACTTTTTAATCCAATACGTGTCCTGTGTAAATTTTATAATGATCCGTTTTCATTTCCCGATCCAATTCATAAAATTAAAAAATCTCTCTTGCGTAATATTTGATCATTGCTTGTCGACTACAACTACAATATATGATGTCAGAATTTTCTTCTGTGTATGGGAATTTTCTGACCGCCTCTAGATATTTTTGATAGGAAAATTATAGGGAAAACGTTTAAATAATTATAGTTTCACCAATTTTTGCAGTAACCCTGCTGTTAATTTGAATAATGTTCCTGACGGTTTGATGCTCCTGATCAATTTTTTTATGTTCCTGATACCCTCATGTTCCTGATCAATTTATTTATGTTCCTGATGTTCGGATGTCCTGATGTTCCATATCAATTTATTTATATTTCTGAGGTTCCTGATCACTACTCTACTTTGCTGGCTAGAGCAGTGGTTGTTTTACATTATTTCACCTGTGTTGTCTTTGTGTCTACATGTATATGTTATCTGTCTGTGTTGTAATGTGTCCGTCCCTGATATCATAATGTTCCTTATCAATTTCATTATGCTTCTGATGTCGTGATGTTCCAGATCGAACTAATTATGTTCCTGATGACATTTTGTCTTGATATTCCTGTGCAATATAATTATGTTCTTGATGTTCCACATCGATATAATTATATTCTTGATGTCTTAATTTCTGAGTAACTTAATTATGTTCCTTGTGTCCTGATGTTCAAGACTCATTCATTACTCTACCTATGCTCTGGCTATTTCAAAATTATTTGTTGATTGTTCACTTTGCTTTCTTTGCGTCTACCTGTATATGTAAAGTGTCCTTGTTGTAATATGTCCGTTTTGTAATATGTCCGTCATTGCATGTGTTTTTTCTTATATCTTCTAGTCAAATATAATGGAATCGTTTGCAAATTAAAGGAATCCGAACTTTTAGAAATTGAATTACTTCATTCAATAAGTGATCGTCATTGAGCGGAGACGTCAAATTTACAGAAGTTTCAAAAATTAAAAATTAATGCAACGTTTAAAATTGTGCCGCAAGGTTGCTTGTAATTATTGAACATACGTCGATAAAATTTATCATAAGACTTTTCACTGAGCTGTGTTCTGCGAGCGCATCGTGTCCGCGTCTGCGCACCGCTTCCGCGCGTTTGGCAGCTACACCCGTGCTGCCGTGCAGTGGTTGTTAACTTATTTGAATTGCCAAATTATATATTTCAGATTACTCCGATGTTCTGCGAGACCATCGCGTCCGCGTCCGCACACTGAAATGATGCTATTGGAAAGAATACAGATTTTAAATACGTTTATTGCAGGACAGATATAGAGAGCAGTATGGGGAATTTCTTAATACCTTTTGGGTACCTTTGTTTAAAAATTTGGGGAATTTGTTAATCATGAAGTTATTCCCCAATGTTTGGGGGAAGAAGAACATTGTTTTGTGGGGGAATTTGTTCCTTGGGTATTAAGTACTCAGCGCCTGCTTATCATTACAACTAACTATGTTTTAGCGTGGATTTTTTTGAATGTATAATGTCTAAGAGTTACGAATTTTAGTTATTCTAGAGCTTTTGGATGTACAACATTTCGTGTTTTTCCTTCTGGTGCATATATGTAAACATTGAGCTGGTTCCCAGCTCGGGAGCAGGCGATATATAATTGTCTATGAAAAAAACAGGGAGATTCTAAGTTGATACCTGCTAATGTAAGAGATTGTACTCTTATGTACGTTATGTTAGGAAAAACTTTTTGTACCATCTTTTGATATGTAGGAGCCAACATACAATAGTTTTCTGGTAGGGATATTATAGTCGTTTCAGGAGTTTCTCATTCCCTGGAGTCAGCTTGACTTATCCGTTGGGCCTCAAGACGTTGAGTCGTTTCAGGGGTTTCAGATTCTAGATTCGGATAAGAAACCGCTGGGCCTGAAGGCGTTGTTGTGTTGTTTCAGGAGTTTCACATTCCCTCGACTCGTCTTGCCTTAGCGCTGGATTTCTAGACGCACTTAAGAAGATACGGGAATTTCGGCTACTCTTAACAAAGCTTATCTTTATCTTTGGGTTTCAAAAGAGTTCCTTTTCCAACTTTACAACTCATTTATATAGTGAAAAAGATGAAATGAAAATATTATTAGTCGGTTTCTTTCCAATATAGCCAAAGGCGAGATGGAAATAAATGTAATATTTTGCTTTCCAATGTACTTAAAAAGGCGAGATGGAAATACTTGTATAGACTAACCTCATCGCAGTAATCCTAAAGCGGTAGTCAACCTGTATCTGTTCACCCATGAAATAAATATGCACTAATTTTGGGGTTACAACTCATATAGTAAAAAAGGCAAGACGGGAATAGTTGTAATATGTTGATTTACAATATTTATTTCGTAATGGTGTAAACTCAAGAGTAGTAAGTAAAGATATATATGCACAAAGTTTTAGGGGGGGAAAATATTCAAATATTTTAACACTAAAAGCGTATATAGTAGATTAAAAAAAGTGGGCGTGACCGATAAAAATATATGGCGACCTTGCTTGGGATATGAGAATAATGTGCAGTAAATTCGATCGAAATAAGTAAAAAATTTAAAAAAAGTGGACGCAAAAATAGGCGTGGCCGGTAAGAAGCATATGGGGACCTTCTCTGGGTTATAGAGATCTTGCGTACCAAATTTCAGAGAATTCCGTTGAAAAGTTAAAGTTTGTGTAGCGACAAATATACCACAAAGGGAAAAATTAATTTTATATAAAAAAATTGGGCGTAAAAGTAGGTGTGGCCGATAAGAAGCATATGGTGACCTTCTCTGGGTACAGAGAACGTGTGAATCAAATTTCAGAGAAATCCATTGAAAAAAAAAATTTATATAGCAGTCAAACACACAAACAAACAAATAAACAAGCAGAAAATGAATTTTGTATTAGTATATAGATTATCAATATTATTATTATATTATTATTATTTAAATGTTCGTTGTAACAATATATCTGTGGTCACAAGCGATAACCGCCTAAGTCGACTTAAGAACGATTTGAGTTATATATGCTATCATATTCTACTAACAATGATTTATACTTACGTGAAATCCTCATTTTTCTAACACAATTATTTAAAATGTTATTAATGAAAACTTACTGACCTGAGTCGTAATAAAGCCCCATTACAATTATAGAAACAGTTATTTTTCTCGAAAGAATGATTTTCGCCGATTTGAGTTATGTGTGCTATCATATTCTACTAAAAAATCTTTATATTACGTGAAATCCCCATTTCTCTAACACTGCTTTTTAAAAATATATTAATACAAATATTCTGACCTAAGTCGTAATGAAGCCCCGTTACATTAATATAAAAAGCTATTTTTCTCGAAAGCATGATTTTCGAGTTAGGCGGTTATTGCTTGCGACCACAGATATATCATATCCAGCTGATGTTATAAATTACTGTATCTGATGTAAATAAATAAATAAATAATAAGTTGATTGAGATTGCCATGAATCAGATAGAGATTATTTTGGAAGAGATTTTTGGAGCCAAATTTAAAATAAATCCGATAATAACATTCGATAAAATGCTTTTTTAACAAACAAAATCCACAAGATATAAATATTGTATTCCTAATTTTATTATTTTCATTAAAAATAAAAAATTATTTTTTTTTGTTTCGATATTTACCATTTTAATGATTTATTTAGAAATTAACCATGCAAAAGATCACATGTTTTTACTTAAAAAAAAGAAAGAAAAAAAAACATTTGCACATTTTTATAAAAATTGATCTATATTGTGCTTGACAGGTTATACAGGTGTTTCGCGTCGGGTCACCAACACTCATCAGTAACCAAAAGCAGTGGATAATGTGTTTGGTAAACTAAAATTTGCTATGAAACCAATGTAATGAGAAGCCATGCAAAGGGTTATTTAAAGTTGTTGTACGCAAAAATCAGAGTTGATTTGCGTAAAATTAGACCGACTAGACTTATACTAGTTAAGGCAATAAAGTGCATTTAAAAACGAAATATTATATATTATTATTGATGGTACTTCGCCGCAAGAGGTGATATTTTTATATAGAATTCCTTCGAACATGGCACAGTTCTTACCAAAATCAATTAAGGGATATATTGTACCAAAAGCTCAAGTAGCAAACAGCGTGCAAATAAATATATATTTTTCGCTAAATTGTATTTAAAGTAAACTCAACATACGAGAAACTACAAAAAATGTATAGGCAATGCATGCGAAATCGAAAAATTTCCTTTATTACATTTTGGCGAAAGCTTGTTCAGTCAATTTTAAATATATAAAGTGGGCTTCACGATACAGAAAATATATATATAAATAAACAACAATAGAATACACGGAAATCAAATATAAATCCTAATTCTGGTAAAACCAAACTTTACCTTTAAAAAAAATTATTTATATGATGCTGGTTAAAAATTAGTTTTAGATCAAATGTACATATAATTGTGTGCACTAAACCACTGTAATTTTTGTTATTCATTCAATTAATGTGTATTTAGTATTATTTTATTTTTGTATTTATTTTTTTGTTCGAGTAATTTTCTAAGTAGGTATTCATGCATAGAAATTTGTTAGTGTACAATAAATTTTTCAAAATGAGGGCAGAATTTTTAAATTTAAAAAAAATTTAATATGGTTTCTGAGTGAATTTAGATGACTGATTGCATGAATTATACATCGGATTAACACACCAAATTATTAAATAATAAGCTTTGTTAAAAGTATAAGCAAGTTTTTGCCTTTACAATTTTATTTAATTTTCTTTATTTGCAATTTACTATCAATAATATTTATAAATTTAATTCTTTACGATATACATTTATTGCGATAAATATACATGTGTATACTTATGTATGTATGTGCGATAAAAAACAAAAAACTTTAATATTTATGTGTATTCTATATTTTATGATATTGACAACGATTTATAAGCACAAACAACCAGAAATATTTATGAAAATGATTATTCAAACAAGCACGTATAATATGGAATTTACGACTTTGTGAATTTTTAACTGCGCATTTTGATATTGATTTGATGTTTTGTTAATAATTTGTATTTCTATTAAATGATTTCCGAAGAAACAAAATCAATGCTTTTTTATTAAATAAATATTTACAAAATAACCAAATAAATATGACCAATAATGTAAGGAACTTGATTTGCACTACAAAATGAGTTTTTCTTTAACAATTCGAGATTTATTGAAAACAAAAATTTAAGAAGGGAATTTAAGAAGAAAATTAAAGAAAGTTTTTTTCAATATTTATTATATTACATACTAGCCGACGCACAGTGGACCATATTTTGAGAAGGCGGCCAAAAATCATTTTTTTTTTTGTTACCGATTTTAAAGTTATGTTATTCATTTGAAAGTAAATACTATTAAACCCCGGAAGCTAAAAAATTGCGACTCTATATCAACCATATCACAGCGAACAGGGTCTTGGAAAATGGGCTTTCTCAATATTTTGCTAAAATTAAAAATTTTTTTGTAAATTTTTATTTTTGAATGACTGTAACTTTTTTGACTTAAAAGATTTTGAAGCAAAATAAATTTTATGTAATTTTGTGGCCTCCATACTATTAATATTAAAAACATAGAAATACTGAGTCATTCCGAAATTTAAAAAAAAATTTTTTAAAAAAAGGTCCAAATTTTCCGAAAATCTCCTACTTAATAGAGCATAACTCCTGCCAGTCAAAAGCAGTCAGAAAAAATCTTGCACTCTTCTATAGCCCGAACGCACCCTATACTCCTGTACCCCATTATTCACCCGCCAGTTTCCGCCCGTGTTCACCAGAACAATTTTTCTGACTCAAGGTTAGATATTTTCTGCAAAATTTATGAATACAAAAGTTGCCCACTATGTGGTTAGGATATATTAAGTTTGAGGTGATGTTTGTAACTGCCAAAAATATTGGACCTTTATCCATCTTTTATTATACGGATCGACTCAAAAACACCTTCTGAGTCGATTAAACGATGTCCGTCCGTCCGTCCAATTTTTCATCGAATTTGAAAAGACGGTACATTGAATGCTCTCATAGCAAGGCAAAGATGTACAAATGTTACCAAGACTGGTTAATAAAGGAACTTATTTTTGAGAGTGCATCTACAACTGCCAATGAAAGTGGAAAAAAGGGTCGACCAGCAAAACCAATTGGCGGATGTAATGAAAGATCTCGAAGGAGCAAGCTGGAGAATATCAATGAAGAAATTTCTCAAAGAATTATTAAGGATTCATTTTTGCACCAAATTCAACCAACTCAAAATAAAAAAAATAAAATTGAAATAATTGAAAAAATAGTAGAAGCGAGCCCAAGGCGCACAAAGAGGATTTTGAAAAGCATTCCTACACCAATAGAAGATAAGAAATTTACGTCGGAAGAAGCGTTCGCCCTATTTTTGGATTTGAAATTGACCAAAAATCAATATAAGGAATTGCGGAAGCGAACCAATGAAAAGAATTGTGGGATTTTTCCAGAGTAGCGATATTTAGTTTCTGCCAAAAAAGAATGCTTACCTTCACAATCTGCTATTAGTGTCACTTCAACATCAGCAGAAATAAAATTACAAGATCTCCTTGAACATACTGCAGAACGATTGCTAAATACGCTTGATACTGATCATTTAAAAAAAACTGGTAATGGCAGCATTACTTTAATTTCTAAATGGGGATGTGATGGATCCTCTGGTCAGAAACAATACAAGCAATTTAATGCCGAAAACTCATCAGATGCTAATTTATTTATGGTATCTTTCATTCCATTGCGCTTAACAGAAAGGTATAGCATCCTAGAAACGTCAACTAATAGAGCAACAGAAATTGATATATGGAAAAAAGAAATTCCTTCTTCAACAAAGTATTGCAGACCAATAAAATTTGCATTCCAAAAGGAAACCAAAGATGTCATAACTGAAGAAGTTCAAAAAATAAAAGATCAAATTAAGGAACTTCAACCAGTAATATTTAAATTTGATGACCAAGACATTGAAGTACATTTTAAAATGTATCTCACAATGATTGATGGAAAACTTGCACAAGCTTTAACTGGAACAAAGTCAACGCCAAGCTGCACTATATGCCAAAAAACATCAAGTCAATTAAGCCAACCCCCACCAGAAGACGATAGTTTTAAGGAAGCCTAGGAATTTGCAATGTCTCCTCTTCATGCTAGAATACGTTTCATGGAGCATATTCTTAAATTGGGTTGTGATTTGGAATTTGGTCCGTTAGACGAAACAGTGAGAAAAAATAAAGAAAATGAAGAAAAAATAAAGCAAAAAAAAAAAACAAATTCAACAAAAATATCTACAGCTAGGCCTCGTAATCGACCAACCAAAACAAGGGAAAGAAAACCCAAATGATGGAAATATTGCAAGGAGATTTTTTTTCGATCCGGAAACTGCAGATCATGAATTAATAAGACGATTCAAAATCATATTACAAGTTCTAGCATGCAGCAGAAAGATAAATGCAAAAAAAAATTGGGGAGTACGCCAATAAAACAGCTATACTTTATAATGAAAAATACTCTTGGAGATATATGCCATCCACAGTTCATAAAATTTTTTACCATGGGGAACAAATAATTCAAAACAATATGCTACCAATAGGAGATCTATCTGAAGAAGCGCAAGAAAAAGGGAACAAAGACTACAGATTCTTTCGCGAGCACAACACAAGGAAAATGTCCAGATGTTGTACTAATGAAGACCTTATCACTATTTTGTTGTGCACTTCAGATCCATGTCCAGCATTCGTCAAAAATGGAAAACTACCTCTATTGAATTAGACGAAGAAGCTAAACAGCTTCTAGAAGATGAAAATCAAGGTTATTTAGAAAAAATTTTTACTAAAATTGGTTGATTTAAAGTACTTTTTTATTACACTAACAATAAGTTACACTTTTTTTTTATATAGTTAAAAAATTTTCTTAATTTAAGAATTTATATATTTTGTAAAATTTACAACAAAAATTGTTATATTTCATAAATTTACCATAAAAATTGATATAGAAATATTTAAAAAGACAATAAAAAAAAATTTAACTAAAGCAAAAACATACGAGTTTTTCATTGAAACTTCTCTATCTTGAACCAATAGAAGGTAACTTTTATGTTCGCTGCTTTATAAATTATATTTTAACTCGGGATCTTTCAAAAAAAAAAAAAAAAACAACCTTTGGCCCCTTTGCACATTAGGACTAAAAAGTTTACGGGGGCCATAGTTTGGCATTTTCTGAAAAAATTAACTTAAAAAATTGTTAAAAAGTATTAGTTGTAAAATTAACTGAAAAAATGAGACATTATATTAAAAAAAAAAAACCTTTTTTTACCTTTTAACACTTCACTTTTGTACTAAAATTCAACTACAAAAGAAAATGTATTTTAAACCCTCCGTAACTTTTTTTATTTTCGGTCGAGAATTACGTTTTATAGCAAAACTTAAAGGCTAAAGTCTCACCTACGAAACGAAAGAAAAACGCCTATCAAAATTCCAATCCAATCAAAAGTTATAGATTTTTGACCGCCTTCTCGTCAAATGGTCCACTGTGCGACGCCGCAAACGTTGTTTTGTCATATAAGTTATTTCTAATGAATATTTTTGTTGTTAGTTAAAAAATAAGGAATGTGTTGTAAGTGTATGGGGATGCGATATCTGAGAGAAAGAGGAATGGAGCACGGTAGACCAATTGCCGACGAAAACAAAAAAACATTAACCATTTATTTCCACCATACAATGTATAAAAAATTTAAAAAAAAATGTGAAAAGATTTATTTTCTATTGGTATGAAATGAACATCTGAAAAATTTATTAGAAAAAAATTGATATTAACTGTAAGTCCTTGCTAAGCATGACAGGGTATATTATACTTTTTTTTTTTGTAAGGGAGGTGCCACGGCCACTAACCCAATCCCGCCAATTTTTGGTACGACAACTCATATTGACAACGAATTTTTTTTCTCAAGCATTTATTTATTGGATCATCACCTAGTGAACTAACAATAATTATTCAAATCTTAGAACTAACACTTAACTTATTAAATCCGGCCACTGTCATTCACTTAAATTCGAAATAAATAAATATTCATTGGCGTAGATAATCTCAAGCATTTATTATAAGATCTGCAGTCTCTATCCTTCTCAGGCTTTGGTGGATGCGATTGTTAAGAAGGTCACGTGCTAAAAGATTCGGGTGAGTTTCTAATTTTTTCAAGTAGCTTGAACAGTTTTTCATAATTTCGACTTTAACTAAGGGTACGTTTAATTCTCTATGCAATTCTGAGTTTCTCACATACCATGGGACGTGGGTAATCAACTTTAGTATCTTATTTTGGTATATTTGTATTTTCTCTATATTAGAAACTGAAGTGGTTCCTTATAACTGTATACCGGCACCAAATGGGTTTCATGATCGAATTATATATCAATAACTTGCAATCAAGACTTGGCTTCGAATTTCTGCTAATTAGCCACGTAAGTTCAACTAATTTTAATTTTATTTGTGTTAATTTTGATTCTATGTATTTGTTCCAAGTAAGGCGGTGGTCAAGAAGAAGTCCCAAATTTTTTACATCAGAATGTAGCGGTCTTTGCTGATTGTTTATTCGGCTTTGAGGGCATGTTTCTCTTCTGAGCGTAAAAGTAACTTGGATACATTTTTGTTCATTTATTCTTATATTCCACCTGTGTAACCAGTACTCCAATAGAAAAACATGTCGTTGTAAAAGTGCAGATGATGTAGCTGACAACCAATTGAAATGCAGAAAGTTTCAAGACTCTGGATATGAATTTATCCTGTATGTATGGAAGGTGCCACGAACATTTGTTGGGTTCCACCTATTTTTTACATAACTTTTACACACTCATCATTCGTGAACTCACACCTAGTTTTAAGGCTGTCAGGTTTATAGTACTCCAGATAATTTTATTTCGTATGGGACGTGCCACGCGCACTAATCCAATCCTGCCCATTTTTGGAACGACTACTCACATTAACAAAACATTTTGAGGACTGGCCATCACAGTACTCTCGATAAATATGTCACCATGTATGGGAGGCACCAAGCCCATTTGTTTTATCCCTCCCATTTTTACCCCGATTTCTAACGTTACTAAGTTATTTACTCCTACAAATTTTCAGTATTCTTGCTATCATAGAGCTTCATTATGTTAAAAAGTTTTTATATATGGGAAGTGCCATACCCACATCATATATAAAAAAAGTATAGACTATTTTACTTTCCCGATATAAACTTACACACTGTGAAAATTTCAAGAAGATCAGTCCTATGGCTTAGCCACCTAATAACCCACAAACAAATTTTCATTTATATGTATATAGATTTTCCAATTAACTTAATGGAGAATTGTCATTAAATGTGATCGCCTGTAGTTCCATAATGCTCCCTTAATTTTGCGTCTCTGTTACGCTTAAAACATAAAGCACCATTCAAGCTACTGATTCAAAAGTTTTGGATATATGTATGCATTTCATCATTTTGGAAAGGAAATTTAGTTCAATGAACAAAATTTGCAACAAGGTGTATTAATTCCTATTTTGAAAATTTTGTTACATTCTTGTGGACAGAAGCTGTGGAAAATCAGTTAATCAAGTAGCAACTGAGTTTTAGTTAAAGCCGGAGACCGTATGTAAAGCAAATTTTAAAATAAGTTTACCCCATAAAACTGTAAAGGGAACAACATATTTTGTGTATCTGTAAGTCACTTGTGAAGCTTGTGAACTGTACACTCAATGCATAATTGTTTTTGTAAAATCACTTAGGCATAGGCAGTGTATTCTAATACACACACAGCACTCAACACCAAGCAAAGCAAAATACACGAACAATTTTGTCTTTTTTTTTTTTTTTTGTTTTTTGTTGCTTATAAAGAGCAAAGCAAAAACGCTTTCGTATGATTTGTTGGTACACATTAGCAACCGCGATTTTAAATGTAGATTCTTCTGTTTTCTAACGCATTATTCCGTATAAAAATAGTTTGTAGATTAAGAAGCACTTGAGCTGATTAAAATTAAAATTCGAATTATTACTTTACAAAATGAGCTACATGTATTAAGTCGAGAAATGGGAAAGTGATTTCTTTTTCACTTATAACTTTAAGGCTGAAGCAGAATGTTTGGTATGCTATCAAATTATTCAGACTAACACAAAATATCATGTTGAAAAGCATTTTAAGACATTTCATTTCATTTTTTTTTTAGTGTACATGTAGGGAATAAAAATATATAAAAAAAAATTGTTTCCTTATATGTATTAGTGTTTGCACTATTAAAAGAAATTTGTAGGTATCCCTGCTGTAGAACCTACCCATACAGGAGGCCGTGTTATTTTCATTCTGTAATTCTAATAAGTACCTGTTCGTTATTTAAACCTTTAGAGCTCTGGCAGCGTCACAGTATTGACATTCTTCACAGAAGATGGATGACAATTACCAATGCTATTTTCCACTGAAATCTACAACAGGCTCTAATTATTACGGTGGATTATATGATATTTATGGTGGAATAAGATTTATGTGAGTTTAGAACTCAGAAACCAGTAAAAAATAGAAATGCGTCAAACAAGTTTTCAAGAGTATTAAGCTACATCTTCACTTCAAAAAATGCCTTATTTAACTAAACAAAAAATTATGCGTACTTCTTGAACAAAAATGATTTTTGAGAAGATATTAGAAGATAGTAAATATTTGTGGTAGTATAGGCTAGAAATGCCTTCTAAATGCATTGTCCCACATCCGTCGTTGCACTGATAACTATAATTTCCTCTACTCTATTCTTCTAAGGTGGTAGTAGAACTGTATCCTCTCAGTCTGAACCAAACCAAGCTTCCCACTTGCAATATTCACAAACTCATCAGCCTGAAAGTTTTACTGTAAATATGAAAATCAACGGTATGACAGGAGTAAACCAAGCATTTGAGTCTCCAAGACATCCGCATTCGCAAGATATTTATTGGAGGCTTGAGTCTGCTACTTCTGGGAGAGTTACGCTAAACAATTTATGTCATTCCCAAACAATTACTGCCTAATGAAATTAAATTTGCGTGAAATCTTAATATCTTTGTAATTAGATTTATAATTTAAGTTTTACCACCAATATGAGAGTTCATCTCTTTAATGGTTCCATTTACCGAGCACATTAAGCCGAAGTACTAAAATTTGGAAATAGTGAAGTGGTTAAAGACACCAATGGAGCAAAAACATTCAAGGATGCGTTTTTCGATTTGGTATATTTTATCTTTATGGAAATTGGTCACAACAATGTTCACGAAAGCTGTTCAAGTGAAAAGAGAGCACCAAAAAATTGTGGAACAAGTTTGCGCCAACTCCACAATATATCAAACCATTGCATGTAGCGCAATAAAATACACCTCTCCTCGAGTTTTACAACTATGTCAAGTTATCTGGAGTGCCACCCCACAAATTTCGTATTTTGTTTTATATTTTATTTTACGTCTGGCTCTTACATCACCGAATCAACAATTTTTTATGTACAATTTCCAGGGAAATTGGGATTTGTGATTAGGACCTGCGAGTGCTCTACATTTGCTTGTCATCATTTTAAAAGGAAAATCTTTGACTGTATTTCATTGACAGGTTTTGTCATCGAACTAATTTTTGAAAATGGTGTACCTTCAAGCCAATTTAATTGGAAGGTACAAAATCATTTCCTTTTTTACAAAACAGTAAGTAGAGCAACGGTGGATACACATGGCTATTTATTGCTCTTATCTATTGATTTAGATTAGACATACTAAATATGTAATACAATGCAATTAAATTACGTATTCAAATGTAAAATAACTTTTCTTTTTACAACATCATTGCTCTCAGATATATTTATACCCTATACCACTATGTGGTTTGGGTATAATGACTTTGTGCTGCTGTTTGTAACTACTAAAAATATTTGTCCTAGATCCATCTTTTGTTATACCGATCGACTCAGAATCACTTTCTGAGTCCATTTAGCGATGTCCGTCCGTCCGTCCGTCTGTGTGTCGTTGTAAACCCTGTAATCAAACTACAGGTCGCAAATATGAATATAATTTGATGAATCTTGGTATATAAGCTTTCTTAGTTATAGGCCCCATATAGAGCTGCTTCCCCATATTCAGTTAAATCTATCAAAAAACAAAAATATTGCACAGATTTTTCTCAAATTTGGTTTGTATATATTTTTTTCACAATATAAGTGACTTTGCCAAATATGGTCAGAGTCGGTCCTTTTTTCGATCTAGTCCCCATATATATATGGCATCCGATATGAACTTTTTCATATCTGCAGCCAAAAAATATTAATAACAATGCCACTCAAATTTGTTTTATGCTATTTTCTATAGGTATCTAATTAGTTGGACCTAAACGCCTGCTATAGCGTATCATATAGTCGGTCTAGACCGACTATAATTTTCTTACTTGTTTTAATATGATAACATTTGCTGAAATTTTCATATATGCGGCTATAGTAGTCGTTGTGGACATTAACAGGTTTCTACTATTTAAGATTTAACAGCTGAAAGTTACGAGTTGGTCTAGCTGGAACGCAATATTTTACCACGCAGGAATTTAAAATCAACATCACCTCAATTTAATCCAAATAGAAATGATATACTCAACTTCAATCGACGACTTTTTAAAATTGGTAACATATGACGACAGCACATGTGAATTCCATCTAAGGACTCGTAAACAAAATACCAAACCCTGCTTTTGCACTGATTCAATACTGTTTACATGAATCAACGATCTCAAATAATTGAGCCATATTCAAGAATAGGGCGAACTGGCGAGGCATATAATTGCTTGATTTTATATGAATCAGACAATTCTTTGCACTAGCGTTTCAGAAATCCAAGAACAACTTTAATCTTATGATCTAACAAAATACGAAGACCAATTACATTGTGAACTCTTTCAAGTGTTGTGTCTTTAATATAATATGTAGAATCTAATTTTAAAAATTCTGAAAAATAAAGTATTATTACCTTTTGTAAAATTTTGTACAGGTATTCCATCAGAACCAGAATTTAACGAAGACTTTAGCGTTCCTAAGTTCAATAAAACGGTTTCATTGCTGATAACTGAAAAATGTATAACCGATGAATGCGATAGATTAAAGGGATATGGAGCAAAAAAATGCGAACATATTGCATGAAAATGTGTCATTATCAGCGTTCAAGAAAGCAATGTGTGTTGATCATAATCCCACAGTTTGCAGTAGTAGCTATTTTTCGATTTCATAACACTAGAATTTGGTTCCAATTTATATTCTATAAAAAAAAAAAAAAAAAAACAGAATTATGAACAGACAATGCACTATCATATACTACATTATTTCTTCGATCCCAGTTCAAATAACATCGACTCATATCATTCCATAATAACTATCTTCATCTGATTTCATAGCACGTGAACTCAGACTAATCAATAAACTCCACAAAGTCCACTCCGGGGACACCATTTATAATAGATTGATGAGATAAAAGCGGAATCGTCGTAAGTTTTAAAAATTGACTTGAAGAACCGCATAGAGCATGTTCTTGGTAAGAATAAAGTAAAATTTTTCATTTTATAACTTAAACATGAAAAGGCTTTTTCCATTTATATTTTCAAAATTTGGATAATTGTGTTTTTTTTTTACCAAAATTAAGTTTTGCCTTTTGTTCGCTTTAACACTTTCCCAATGATCTGCTATTCTTTGGCTATGCCTACTAATAATGACAGCAGAACATATTCTTGGAACATTTTAAGCCTTAAAATGCATGATTATAGATTATTTTTAGGGATTTTTATACACTCCACGACACTGCGAAGTATGTCATTCCGCTTGTAAATTATTAAATTAAATTCCGAAGCCTCTATTCTTGATTCCTATAAAAGCAGGAAGCGATGTCCGTCGGACTGTCTACCTTTCGCACAAGTTAGGCTTAAAATGTTTGTAATAATATGGTGCAGTTTGATACTTAGTTCGATGCCGAGGAATAAAAAACTAAAAATGTCCATACAGATATGTAACCTCAATGAAAACACACAATTGTTTTCTTGCAGTTTTTGTGTTTTTTTATACCCTATACCACTATGTGGTTTGGGTATAAAGACTTTGTGCTACTGTTTGTAACTACCAAAAATATTTGACCTAGACCCATCTTTTATTATACCGATCAAATCAGAATCACTAACTGATTCGATTTAACGATGTCCGTCCGTCCGTCCGTCCGTCCGTCCGTCCGTCCTTCTGTGTGTCCATGTAAAGCTTTTAATCAAACTGCAAGTCGTAAATATGAATGTATTTTGACAAAATTTGGTATGTAAGCTTCTGTCGGCCATAGGATGAAAGCTGTTGAAACTGGTGAGAATCGGCCCATGTTCAGAGCTAGCCCCCATACAAATGACCCCTATGAAATCAACATAAATTGCCTTGAGATCCAAATTATCATAAAAATCTTAGTCAAATTGGGTTTGTATGTGTTTATTACATCCATTAATCAGTAGTCTAAAAATGATGCCTATGGGACAACTCTTAGTCATAGGCCCCTTATAGAGCTGCTTCCCGATCTTCACTTAAATCTATCAAAAAACAAAAATATTGCACTGATTCTTCTCAAATTTTGTTTGTATATTTTTTTGCAAAATACAAGAGACCTTACCAAACATGGTCAGGATCGGTCCATTTTTGGGCCTAGTTCCCATCTAGATATAGCATCCGATATGAACTTTTTCATATCTGCAGCGAAAAAAATTAATAAAAATCCCACTCAAATTTGGTTTATGCTTATTTTCTATATCCAGTTAGTTGGGCCTGAGAGATTGGGTCTTTAAACGCATGGTATAGGGTATCGTATAGTCGGTCAGACCGACTATAACTTTCTTACTTGTTTTTTATACCCTATACCACTATGTGGTTTGGGTATAATGACTTTGTGCTGCTGTTTATAACTACCAAAAATATTTGACCTAGACCCATCTTCTATTATACCGATCAAATCAGAATCACTAACTGATTCGATTTAACGATGTCCGTCCGTCCGTCTGTGTGTCCATGTAAAGCTTGTAATCAAACTGCAAGTCGCAAATATGAATGTATTTTGACAAAATTTGGTATGTAAGCTTCTGTCGGCCATAGGATGAAAACTGTTGAAATTGGTGAGAATCGGCCCATGTTCAGAGCAAGCCCCCATACAAATGACCCCTATGAACTCGACATAAATTGCAATAAGATCTAGATTATCATATAGATCTGAGTCAAATTGGGTTTGCATGTGTTTATTATATCCATTAATCAGTAGTCCAAAAATAATCCCTATAGGACAATTCTGAGTCATCCCGATCTGCACTTAAATCTATTAAAAAACAAAACTGTTACACGGAATTTTCTCAAATTTGCTTTGTATATGCGTTTTCCAAATATAAATGACTTTACCAAATATGGTCAGGATTGGGTTATTTTTCGACCTAGTCCCCATATACATATAGCACCCGATATGAACTTTTTCATATCTGCAGCCAAAAAAATTAAAAACAATTCCCCTCAAATTTGGTTTATGCATATTTTCTATATCCAATTAGTTGGGCCGAAGCGATAGGGTCTTTAAACCATGATATAGAGTATCGTATAGTCGGTCTAGACCGACTATAATTTTCTTAATTGTTTTTCTTTGCAACATGTGAATGAATGTCTTAGCAAATGACAGTAAGTGAATAACCAGATAGCTATGCTCTCATTCCATTCAAACAAACAGAGATGTTTTTTATATTGAAAGACAATCACAGTAAAGATATGCTTTTATGATTCTCGTTTATTTGGTATTTTTAAATAGTACAAGTTGGTAGACACAAATTATGATATAAACATAATGGTCGTTTATATGGGGACTAGGTCTGAACATGGACCGAATTTCACCAGTATCAACAGCGTTCATGCTATGCCAGATAAAACCTCACTTGCCAAATTTTATCAAAATATATTCACATTTGCGATCTGTAGTTTGATTAAAAGGTTTGCATGGATACACAGACAGACGGACGGACAGACGGAGAATGCCAACTTGACTCAGAAAGTGATTCTGAGTGATTCGATCGGTATAATAAAAAATGGGTATATGTCAAATATTGTTGGTAGTTACATACAGCAGCACAAAGTCATTATGCCCAATAGGGTATAATTAATAAATAAATTTATTTTTGTTCACAAAGAAAAAGTTCGTAAGATTTACGAGTGCTTACGATTTACGCAACTCGAAATGAAGCTTATGATACTAGGGTTAAAAGCCTTTTAAAAATACTTACAACAATTTTTTTCACAGGTTTTCCATATTACAAAATTAATCATAAATATTTCTTTTAAAGAGCTTATTTAATTTTTACTATAAACAACACCAAATGTATTAATACGTTAGGGTAAATTTTTAGTTCCCTTTTTAAGCAATGTGCGGGCACGGAAGAGTGTGAAACTTGGCCTAGTTATATTTCATATGGAGGAGAAACAGAGAATGAGAAAACTTATGTCTAATTTGTCTTAAAAATATATTAAATTAAATAAAATAAAATGTTTAAAATAATTCCTTAGACCCTGTTAATGCGAATGATTTAAATTATATATCAGAACCTCTTTCTTGAATTGTGAATTACTAAAATTGATTAACATACCTTTAGGCTCGTTTAAATATTCATAAATTGTTTATATATATATATATAGATTTAAAAAACATTAGAAGATCAAAATTGAATGAAAAAATAATATTTCCTAGAATTTTCACTTGAATTACAAGTGCTGGGCTATACTAGTAAATATAAATAAGCGTCCATATTGAATAGAGGCAGTATTGGCGGAGCAAAAAAAATTAAAAAAACATCTAAACATTTATTTATTATTTATTTAGTTTTAAGCTGATTGCTTCTAATAATTAATTTCAGTTAAAAGCACAAAAATACCTTAAAATATTTAAGTATCTTTATAAATTTTTAACATTACTGAAGTAAATCGAGTCATTTTAATGTGAAATCTAGCCTCTTTTTTTAGTGTTGACAACCTTGGTTATCATATTATATGTCAGGAATGGGTGAAGTGCAGTCTCCATTTTAGTAGGCAAAAAAATTAAAACCTTAAAACAGTCTTTAAAAACTTAATAGAATCTTCTAGTGTAAAAATCGTCTTCCAGCAAATTCGCATTCCACAATCAATGAATAGCTTAAGCTACGTTATTCAGTCATGACTTAAGTAGAATTTTATATTTGACAAACGGTAGAAAAATCTATATACACCGTCATCACATATGGTGGAAGTTATAATAATAAAATTAGTGGATACACAAAAGTATTGAATAAAAGAGAGCGCTAAATAAATAAATTCCAAAATTATATAATAAGTATGTACTTACCAATTGTTAGGAGAGTTAACATGAATATGAAGAAATGATGAATGGTACTCATGTTTTATTTCGAGATTTTTTTTTTCTAGTGTTAATCTGAATCACTTTAAAATAAATTCAACAGAAAAACGTTCACTTAAGGTTTCTTATGTTTAACATACATTTTTTTATTATTTTTCAGTATGACTTGAACATTGCTTATTTTCCTTATTATCTTTTCTTTAATTTTAGTTACTTTTCTTCTTTGTTAGCGTATGCCTGGATAAATGCTATATTTTTTCTGGCTTTTTTGCATTTCTACGTATTTATGGTAACAATCTGGAAATACGTGAAATCCACAGTGTTAGTATGAGTTATATTTTTTTTCAGGAAACCCGTTAAAATGGTTTATTTATTTTTATTTCACATTCGTTACTTTCTCTGCTTTCGTGTGCCATTATCTCTTGGCTTCCATGGAAAATTTTCTTAGGTTTATCGTACAATGAACGCAGCATATATACACATATCGGTGATAAATGTGCCAGTAAATAATCATAATTTTTTGTTGTTATTGCTTTTATACTTTAAATAATGTTCACTTTCACTTTTTCATTTAATCTTTTTTTATTATATAGCAGTTAGCTGACACTTTTCATTTCGGTTTCCGTTGGGTTGTTTTTTGAAATGTTTTGCAATCGTTTGTTATGTATTTTTGGTGGATTCTACAAAAAACAAAAAAAAATATAATTTTATGATATTATATTTAATACATTTATTAGATTTGCCATAAACATTGTACGATTGCACATGGGAATGAGATTTTAATTTAAGCAAGTGTATCCTAGATTATGACAATTTGTACTTTAAGATAAATAGTAAAATGTGCCAAAGTTAAATTCGAGAAACAAATGGCGTTCATCAAAAAATAAATGAAAGTATGATATACTAGATGTAGTCTGGTATACTTCGCTACCCCTTTCCCCCTCCCCCCCCCCCTCAACGTAACGAAAAATCTCACGCAAGTCCCAAGGCTCTCACTATTACAGTACTTCAGATGTATGACATTTAATATTTACTTTTTATGGGAGGTGCCAGGCCTATTTGTCCGATCCCACCCATTTTTGTCTGACTACGTACGGTATTAATAGATAAGCTAAGACAAATTTGAAAAGCCCTCCCTATCATATATATAATAATTAAAATAATAATAAAAATTTACTTTGTATGGGAGGTGCCACGCTCACTAAAAACATTTAAAAAAAATTGGAGTCTATAGCATTTCCAATATCCGCAGTAAGATTCTGTGCAAATTTCAGCAAGATCAGATGAGTAGTTACGGAGATTATCTCCTACAAACAAACAACCAAACAAACACACATTACCTTTTTATTATATTAGTATCAGAGTTCAGAAAAAACACACTCTGAATAAAAAAACTCGTCCTTATATATAAACAAACATAGCTCAGACCAACAAACACATATTTTTATTTTACATCAATTATGTGTGTTTCTAAATTTTTTACGGTGCCAAACACAATCATGACTGTGTTTCGTTTTAATATTTCGTTATCTACACGAACATTTTTCTATCGCGTATTTTTTGTTTTATTTTAAGTTCGTTTTCTTGCACGAGTACTGCTAAAAAAAACAGAAGATGTTCTTCAACACTTACATCTAAAAATTAAAATATTATACATTCCCGATCGTAAAAATCTAAAACACCCCAATATTAACGACAACAGCTGTTTCAACCAAAATTATTAAAGAAAATCTAACATAATTCATTAGCAGTTATAAAAAAATAAAAACAAAAATATAATAATAAAAATAAAAATAAATAAATTAAAAATATGGTAATAAAATAGAAAACAGAGAAAATTTATATGTTGTTTATGACTTCTTTCTTTTTTTTTCCGATCGCGAGTGGATAATGTTTCAATTTTATGTATGTGTTAGTAGCAAATTTGAATGCAATTTACTCAAAATAAAGGAAAAAATTTTAAAATCTGTAAATCTGCGAAAGGGCTAAAAAGAAATATCTTTCAAATAATATACGCTTGATAGAAATCGGGATAAAACGGTAAAACAAAACATCGGTCACAAGGAATCGCCTAGCCCTTAAATATTATAGATTAGTAGAATGGAGCTGATATATACGTATGAGTGACATTTCTAATATTAAATCAAATCAGTATTTATACCCTATACTAGGGTATTATGATTTTGACCTAGATCCTTATCGACTCAGAATCAGTTTCTGAGCTGTATTTTTAGAGAAATATATGAAAAATTTAGCAAAAGGCAACAAAAGATGACTTAGTTAATATTCTGGCTTCCGCGTCAATATGTTTATTCTTATAAACGTTGGCAGATAAGTTTAGGACCCAAAAGCAGATGAAATTTCCAATAAGAAGTCACTAGTATGGCAAGAAATATGCAGTTGCGACAAAAGAAGCAAATCAATTGTTACAAGAGCATCTATGTATATCGAATTTTGTATTAAAGAGTGTTTGTAATAAGGAATACTTCCCTTCGTAAGCCAACGCAATGTGCTAACATATTAAAAAAAAAGCTAAAGAATGATACGAGAACAACAATATGGTTTTGTACAAAGGGAGGCAAATCCGCCAAACTATCCGGAGATTAGGTCAGTGGAGAGATATTTGGCACTAACGAAAAGGGAGTGGAAAAGCAAAAAACTTGGTGTCCAAAATGTGTAAAATTGACAGAAATGACAGAATCCCTAATTTCCGGAAGAGGTCCATAAGTTGGTAAGTAGTGAACTTATGGTTTAATAAAATTTCAATAAAAAATTACAAAACTCTAGGTTCCATGATTTCCTTATTGTTACATTTTATGTAAATTTAAATTTTTTCGTTCTCACTGCTTAGAACTGGAAAAATAAGTTTTAGTTAACTTTTTTTATGTATCTTTTCAGAGGGTTCAATCCGTCTTTTCAAATGTTAAATAGCTTAACTAGCTAAATCTGATCCGTGTGGATCAGAGAACTGTATCGGATGATTGCACAATCGTTTATACATAATCAACCCCCGAATAAACATTAATTTTCATTCAAGCATTGAATTTATTTATTCAACAACGATTATTTTGACAAAAAATAAATTAGTAAAAGCAAAAATGAACGCGTATGACTTAATGCATGATTGAGACCAAATAAAAGCGAAATCATTATAAAAATGGTATAGTGCACATTCCCAGAACATAATTTTGTTTATAATATATTAAGATTTATTTTAAAGTATTTTGCTTTTGTCATTTTTTAACAATATTTATGTATTTCTATTTAGATTTGTCATTCTTATGTATGTATATATACATATATATGGTTTAATATAAAATATAAAAACATTTCCCTGAATATAAACTCAACTGCATTTTGACAATGTGAAATCTTTTGAATCACATTCAATTCTGCCCTGATTTTAAGACAAAATCTAGTAGTGTAGAAATTAAGGATGAGCATCGAAGCAAAACCATCGATGTTCAACATCGAAAAAGACATCGAAAGACGCCATCGATGCAGTGAAAACATCGATCAAAAAACCATCCATGTTTACCATCGAAAAAAAAATGAAAGCATCAAATTTTTGTTAATGTTATTTCTGTAATATAAACGATTATATTAAAAACTCAATTTTTTAATCATTACATCAAAGTTCCGTTTGCGAAGAGCTCAAAAATATTATGAGTAGTTTTGACGTTGCTGTCGTTGATAAATATTTAAGTGCAACTTTAGATAGGATACGTTGAGACCATTTCAGTCCAAAACACTAATGGCTTTTGCCTCATTTTTGCAGAGGTGCTTCTGAAATTAAAGTAATTCGTAAAAAAAAAAATAGTTGATTTGAATGTGTATCATTTATACTTACGAATGTATAAAGAAACTTCGGAATGGTTGCTTCTTAATTCATGTTCTGTTGAAGCGTTTTAGTCACTTTGTTGTGATCGCTAAATAAGCTGTCACTCTGGCTCCGATTCTTATCTCCAGAATCCGATTCGGAAGAAGTTGCTTAACATAACATGTTTAATGCTTCGTTCTGTTTCACAATCCGATCAATCATTTACAAAGTTTTTGAAAGTTGAAGAGGATCTTTAAAGTAAATTGTTTTGAACCGAAGGTTCAAAATTGTTGCCATACTCAACAGTGAAGAATGTTTAATCACAACAAATCTTTTTTCACATTCAACTAATAGTTGATTTTGAAAGTTTAGGCATATAAGTATACTTCCTTCGGTTAATTTTTTGCACTTTTTCTTTCAGAATATGAACAATGGGAATTGCTAGACTACTTGCCAAGTATTGCTCTCCACATGCGAGTATTTCTGTTGTAGCTGTATCTAAAGTTTGTAAAAGATTTATAATTTCTGCAATGTGCTCTATTTGGCTTGCAGTTGCCATTAACGGTGCTGATTCATATTTATTTAAAATAATGTTGGCAAATGGCCGCAACTGTAAAAACCATTGCAGCATATTGAACGTAGAGTTCCATCTCGTCGGCACACTCTGAATCAGCTTTTTGTCAGTATTTTTTCTTACGCCGCACTATGTTTAACCATTTAACGATTTTCTTTACATGATCAAGTAACATTTGCACATCTGCAGATCTTTCTATGACTCGCTGAGCAACTAAATTAAGATTGTGCGCAAAGGAGTGGATGTGTTTTGTTGGGCCGAATGCAAAATGTGCTACTTCCACCATATTTGCTGCCCAATCAGTGACTATCGCAACAAGGTTTTGTGGATCTAATTCCCAATCTGCACACAGGTTTCTTAATTTAGAAGCGAGATGTTCAACCATGTGCTTTTCATCCAACGGTATTAGCCCAAGACTTCCATTATGTATTTGGTCACCCCTTTCGATGAATTGAACGGTTGCACTCAAATAACTGCGCATCTGAATGTCAGTCCAAGCATCAGTAGTAATTGTAAAATTTTTCTCCCTCAACTTTTCCTTTAAAACATGTTGCAATTCATCAAATTTCTCGTTGATCATTCTTTTTATAGTGAAACGCCTTGGCACAACATAGTAAGGCGGAAAAATTATCATAACTCTCAAAAAATCCTCTCTTTCCACCATTCTTATGGATTGCATAACTCGGCATATCATAAAAACAATTGCCTGTGATATCTTTCGTTTGCTTTGCCTCTATCCTTAAAGTCTTTTATACGTTGAAATGCCGACGTTATAAATTGTTGAGAAGGCAACGATGATAACTAAAAGTTCTGATGTTTATAAATTTATACAAATGAGAAACTAACTAAATTAAAAATTACTCACATTGTGATGTTGAAGGTAAAAGTGCAGAAAGAATGCAGTCATCGTCGTCGTGATCTATAAGTAGAGTTTTTTGAGTCAAGTTTTTATCGACTTTCTTATCGGTAGATGAAGTTGACTTTGTAGTCAGTAAATCACCATGGACACTATGTATATGACATTTCAAGTTGGATGTATTGTCCGAAGTTTTCAACACATTTCCGCAATGATTGCATTTCGCGGATGAGGACGATAATTTCGTGAAAAGCTTCCAAAATTCATTTACTCGAGGCATCTTGCAATTTTTTGACACTAAACAATCAATTTAATTTCGCCGCTTCGTTTATGATATGTATGGCATATAATTGTTGCCAGCAATAATTATTTAAGCAATATCCAGGGGTGTTATTGTTTTTTTTTAATATAATATAATTTCAAAGAGTTAAAAGATATATTTTTGAATAACATCGATCAAAATCATCGATATTAGAAAAAACATCGGACAAAACCATCGATGGCAAAAACATCGAACATCGAATGCAAACCATCGAGGTTATGAAAACATCGAACATCATTGCTCATCCCTAGTAGAAATCTCTAAAACAATTTAATTTATAAAATAAAATAAATAAATTATGTTAAAAAATAAATAATAAATAATCTAACCCATAAAAACAAAGTTTTTATTAAAACTCTTTCTTTCCTTAGGTATATATTGGTTTTGAATCTCTCCGTCTGCGGGTGACTTTGCGTGACTATTTTAAAATTAATATTTGGTCACAAGTCTATGGACAAAATTTCAGTTCGATCGGTTGAGGGAAGTGAGGTTTTAATCTATCTCTGAATGTACGTGACTATGCGTGGCATTGCGTGACCATGTCAAAGTTAATCTTTTTCACAACAAGTCTATAGACCAAGTTTCAGATCTATCGGATAAGGGAAATGGGTTTTGAATCACTCCGTGACTGTGCGTGTCTATGTCAAAGTTAATCTTTTTTCACAGCAAGTCTATCGACCAAGTTTCAGATTGATTGGATGAGGGAAAATCCGTTTTAAATCTCTCCGTGACTGTGCGTGAGTAAGTCAAAGTTAATGTTTTTTTCACAGCTAGTGTATGGACCAAGTTTAAGATCGATCGAATGAGGAGAAATGACATTTATATCACTCCGTGACTGTGCGTGACTGTGCGGCACTACCCCAGAATTAATCTGTAGTCACGACAAGACTATGGGCCAAGTTTCAGGTCAATTGGATAAGAGGGAATGGGGTTGACCCACGACAGACAGAGAGTATGAGTTAAAAGAAAGAGCATAAAAGTAGATAAGAAGATTAGAACTGATTTGAACCACGCATTCAGCAGCATGATATTCATTTTATTAACCGCTGAGTTTTGTTCAGAAATTAAATGTGAATAACGAATTCCAGTGCATGATGAACTCAATAAAAAGTTCGCTGCTATAAACGGTGCTAACTATTCAAATGAAGATTAAGACATACAAATAAGTGTACTCACATAGTGAAGTAAAATTGATTTCAAGATGCTTAAAGAAAATTTAACAGCACTATATTTCTATATATCAAGTGTCATGGGAAGTCAGCTACGGTCTGGCCTGGAAACATTTTGATGATTTTGATTGTATCAAGAGAAATTTAATACAAGTTAAAAATTTCTATCGTGATAAAATATTTATTGTTAAAACAGTAGAATAGTAATTGCCATCAAATCAAAATTCGGGTCTTGGATTCATGAGAATGTGCTTAGCAATAAATTCAGTAGCACCAACGAATCTGTTTTCTGTGAGTAAGTTCTAAAAAATGCCACCCTGTGCAATCAGAATGTGGATGCAAGATTTTTCCGAATCGAAAGAAAATTTGACAATTAATTATTTTCCAATTATTGAATTAAAATAATTTTTCCAAAGATTTCAAACATTTTTTTTTTTTTTTTTTTGGCAACTTTAGCAAAATTTATAATAAGGATATATTATAGACATTCAACCCCATTTACCGAGATGCTTAAAGAAACTACATAATAATGCACTGGTTACAACATATAATACTAAAATGGCTACTGGACGTTTATTCAGTTAGCTAAAAATAAACAACTGTGGCTACTGCGTCTGTAAATGTTGATTGCGCTTAACCGGTCTGGGAATATTACCGCATTTTTATGACTACGAGCCAACAAAGTTTATTTTAATTTCAGTAACAAAACAATATATACTCGTACCAGCAAAAATAATAAAACAGCCATAACGAAAATTATGTTTTCATTTTTCTTTTTTTATTATAATTTTTTTTTTTTACTGACGAAAAAGCCTGCCTGAGGCCAAAATTACAAACTCACTTGTCATCAGATATATACGATTTTCAAACACCGTATTCGGAAAATTTAACAAGAATTGAATATTTTGATAATTTTTAGTTTACAGCAAAGGAAGTAAACTATTTAGAGCTTGAAGTAAATAACTCCTTTCGGGATGTATTCTAAAAATGAACATTTTAAACAGGAATAGGTAAGATAATAAAAGTGGTCTAGCTAGAATTTATAATATCGAACAATATATAATTGTTTTCAAATATAATTTGGTGTTGGCTTTACATTGATTCTAAAAACGACGTATCGCAATGAAGAAAATATCATGGGATGAAAAACTGTATAGAAATTCATAGGTCAGCATTTTGCAACACTATGTATTATGAGTACTAACTAGACACAACATCTCTACCGTACCAAATATTTTGTACATATTCTAAAAATTTCTATCGATATATTGGATTGTAGCAAACAGCTTGATAAACATAACCTATGACCACCCCATAAAATATGGATGTTTGTATATGAATTCATTTGGTTGTTATTTTATTTCTGTGTTTTTTTTTTTTTCTTTTGTAGCAGTGGTAAGAGATTTTATGATGGATGTCCGCAAGTAAGGCCAAATTTATAAAACCCTCAAGAACAACAAGTGAAACGAAAAATGTTTTATAAAACACCGCATAAAACCAAAAATGGAAAGCAACACAACATAATTTACTTTATAACTGAAAATCTATTTATTATTCTTATTTTGTTGTTGTTGTTTTTGTTGCTATTTTTGTTCGGTAAATATATGTATTTTGTTGGTACGTTTTTCGTTTTTTTTATCGCTACGGGGAAGGTTATAACAATTTTGTGGGTTATTTTAGATACAAAGTGCTGTTTGCTGCTTAACTTACATCTTATACGTTTGAATAACTTAAATATCTTTGTACTTTAAATTATATTTCTTTAAGTTCTAACTGAACTTAATTGTATTCTTTGGAGATGAACTGTAGCCTATGAAAACATATTAAATTATTTCCTAAATTATTTAGAAAAATGCAATCAGTTTACTGATTAATTACTGGACCTGAACCAGACCATATAAATCTTCCGTTGTTTTAAATGGCTTGCCGCCTCATATGCTTTTCTCACAAAGCAACCCCAGAAATTTTCTATAAAACTTATGCTAACTCTTCACGAGGCAACCGTTGAAGCAACGTGTTGTAGCAACGTGTTTTGTTTGTTCACTACACACATGACAACAATTGCCGCAACCTCTGTACTGCGAATACCTGTGGTAGAGAAAGGACTCAAGCGAAAGGAAGTAAAATTGAATTTTACATGTTTTTGATTCTGTTTTTCATCGCATCCACTGTAGTATTTTCATCAATGTTATTATATTTTTTTTTAATTGTTCGTATCCCTTTTTTTCTAGATATTTTTATATTCTTCAGAAGAATTATCCGAAAATTCTCTCAAATTTTTAAATTCGTTATGAAAGTTAACATAATTTGCAATAGTCCTGTTTCTGTTATCCGCCAAATGTTACTTCACATGAACCTTCCCAGTAGCTTGTTTTCGACGAACTGAAGAAGTACATGGAGTGACCAATGATACACGCGTAGCAATGATTGAGGCAACCAACCAAAAATATCCAAACTTTTAGATATTTCTGCAACGGTTGCTACAACATGAAAATCAATGGGTAACACAGCTACAAAGGAATCAATGGTTGCTCCAACGCAGCCATGTTGAAGCTCCCATTGCCTCGTGTGTAGCTAGCATTCCATCAAGGGGAATATGGGGCCAATTCGTAAAGGTGGGAGCACTTTTTTTTTTAAATTTCTAAGTTTTTTCGTTTTCGATGCGGCACGCGTTATAAGCTTATTTTGTTTTTCTTTCTTGGCCTTATTTCATTTGCTATTTCTACACTCAAAATTTCCTTTTGAACATACAACAGCTCGATTGGTTTTCTATAAGAAACTCGTTCATACTTTCACAAAATTAATTTTATTTGTCTTGTATTTAACATTCACGAATAAACAACAACAGTTGAAACTATCATGATGCCTACAATGCTTGAAAAAGTAGAAAGTTGGTAACTTTTTTCGGGACACGCTTTGTAGATTTTCTATATGCCTCACTGTATGAAAGTATACTATTGCAACTTGTTTGAAAGTAGTGCAAAAACAAAACAGAAACGCTGAAGCGTATTATCGTGTTAATTCCAAATCTCCAGCTCTAGCGGTATAAATCGTAGCATTATGTACAACTAAATAACTAAATTGTGCACATGCGCCTTCCAATATTCTTTCGAAAATCTAATCAGTAGCCCCATGGAACGATATTGCACCTGTAGAATAACTTATACATTTCAGCTGTGTCTTATTTGTAAAAATATTTCCTCTTTTCCTAGAAGTCACGGAAGTAATAGTTATAGCCATCTGAGTCATCTATATTGAAATTTTTCTTTGCCTGAATTACGATGTTTAAGCTTTTTTAAAGGTTTTGTTGCTGTTTATATCGAGAAAAAAAAACTTTTATGGATGGCTTTCAGACTTGGCGAATGCTATTGCTAATCATACTTATATCGCACATTTTTCACGCCGACGCACATTTGGTTGAAATGTGTCAAAAGTGAGGATTAATTAAAAAGTTGAAATTAATATATTGTAGTAAGTTTTGGTACCGAGTTAAAGCAAATAAAATTCTCCATCAATTGCTGTTAACCGAATTTTTCCAAGTTGGTTACTTTTTTTTGTTATACTCTCTCAAAATTCAATAATATTCGCTAATTAAGTGCAAAGTGGTAAAAAGTAAAAAACTAAATTTAAGTATATTTTTTTGGTTGTTTCTTCTTAAATCAAAACTTTTTTTAAATGGAAGCTTCAACTTTAGGTATTAAGCTATCTTCTTGATAGTATTTTTTTTTAGGAAAATGGATATTTTTGCAATAAATATAGGTTTTCAAAGTGTTATTGGGTGAGATTGGGTAAAACTGTGTCCTCAGTAAATTACCATGGGGTTTCAGTTTGTGGATTACAAAAAAAAAAAAACATTTTGCGTATATTTTCAATTACGCAAAATATTTCACTTTCTTTAAAAAATCCCCAGTTGCAAATCAAAATATGCTGTAGACGCAATAGTTAATACTTTTTCATTGTTCTCTTTTTTTTTATACCCTATACCACTATGTGGTTTGGGTATAATGACTTTGACCTATATATTTGACCTAGACCCATCTTTCATTATATCGATCGAATCAGAATCACTATCTGATTCGATTTAACGATGTCCGTCCGTCCGTCTGTGTGTCCATATAAAGCTTGTAATCAAACTGCAGGTCGCAAATATGAAACTATTTTGATGAAATTTGATACATAACCCTTGTTCGGCAATAGGATGAACACTGTTGAAATTGGTGGGAATCGGTCCATGTTCAGACCTAGCCCCCATACAAATGACCCCTATGAAATCAACATAAATTGCCATAAGATCTAAATTGTCATGTATCTCTTAGTAAAATTGGGTTAGTATGTGTTTATTACATCCATTAATCAGTATTCCAAAAATGATCCCTATGGGACAAATGTAAGTCATAGGCCCCATATAGAGCTGCTTCTGGATCTTCACCTAAATCTATAAAAAAACAAAAATATTCTTCTCAAATTTTGTTTGTATATATTTTTGCAAAATACAAGAGACTTTACCAAACATGATCAGGATCGGTCCATTTTTGGACCTAGTCCCTATATAGATATATCATCCGATACGAACTGTTTCATATCTGCAGCCAAAAAATTAATAAAAATCCCACTCAAATTTGATTTATGCTTATTTTCTATATCCAGTTAATTGGGCCTGAGAGTTATGGTCTCTAAACGCATGGTATAGGGTATCGTATAGTCGGTCTAGACCGACTATAATTTTCTTACTTGTTTTTTTTATACCCTATACCACTATGTGGTTTGGGTATAATGACTTTGTGCTGCTGTTTGTAACAACCAAAAATATTTGACCTAGACCCATCTTTAATTATACCGATCGAATCAGAATCACTTTCTGAGTTGATTTAACAATGTCCGTCCGTCCGTCCGTCCGTCCGTCTGTGTGTCCATGTAAAGCTTGTAATCAAACTGCAGGTCGAACTATGAATATATTTTGATGAAATTTGGTATATAAGCTTTTATCTGCCATGGGATGAACGCTATTGAAATTGGTGAGAATCGGTCCATGTTCAGACCTAGCCCCCATACAAATTACCCATATGAAATCGACATAAATTGCCATAAGATCCAAATTGTCATATAGATCTTACTCAAATTGGGTTTGTATGCATTCATTACATCCACTATTGAGTAGTCCAAAAATGATCCCTTTGACCTCATATAGAGCTGCTTCCCGATCTTCACTTAAATCTATTAAAAAACAAAAATATTGCACTGATTCTTCTCAAATTTTGTTTGTACATATTTTTTCAAAATACAAGAGACTTTACCAAACATGATCAGGATCGGTCCATTTTTGGACCTAGTCCCTTTATAGATATAGCATCCGATATGAACTTTTTCATATCTGCAGCCAAAAAAATTAATAAAAATCCCACTCAAATTTGGTTTTTGCTTATTTTCAATGTCCAGTTAGTTGGGCCTAAGAGATAGGGATTCTAAACGCATGGTATAGGGTATCGTATAGTCGATCTACACCGACTATAATTTTCTTACTTGCTTTTTTTTGTCTTTCTTTTCATTACTGTGATTTTTATACTCTATACCGCTATGTGGTTTGGGTATAATGACTTTGTGCTGCTGTTTGTAACTACCAAAAATATTTGACCTAGACCCACTTTTTATTATACCGGTCGACTCTGTGTGTCCATGTAAAGCTTGTAATCAAACTACAGGTCGCAAATATGGATATATTTTGATGAAATATGATACGTAAGCTTTTGTCGGCCATAGGATGAACGTTATTGAAATTGGTGAAATTCGGTCCATGTTGAGACCTAGTCAGCATACACATGACCCCTATTAAACATAAATTACCATAAAATCCAAATTATCATATAGATCTCAGTCAAATTGGGTTTGGATGTGTTTATTATATCCGCTAATCTGTAGTCCAAAAATAATCCCTATAGGACAAATCTTCGTCATAGGCCCCATATAGAGCTGCTTCCCGATCTTCACTTAAATCTATCAAAAAACAAAAATATTGAACAGATTTTTCTCAAATTTGGTTTGTATATATTTTTAAAAAATTTAAATGACTTTACCATATATGGTCAGGATCGGTAAATTTTTGACCTAGTCCCCATATAAATATAGCACCCTATATGAACTTTTTCATATCTGCAGCCAAAAAATTAATAACAATGTCATTCAAATTTGGTTTCTGTTCATTTTCAATAACTAATTAGTTGGACCGAGAAGATAGGGTCTCTAAACCATGGTACAGGGTGTCGTATAGTTGGTCTAAACCGACTATAATTTATTTCTTATTGTTATTGCTGTTGTAAACATTTAACTAAGTATATCAACAATGACGATATTAGAGTGGGACGAAAGGGAAAAAGTACATAGATAAGATAAATTGTAGAAAACTCTTTAAATTGCAATAAAAGTTTCCGGTTAGCGAAAAATTCATCGTCTTAATTCAAATGCTTTATATTTAATAAAAATCACTGCTTTTACTTTATTCTATAAACTGAAGAAAACACTTTCGATATTATAAATTGTGGAATAACATTTTTTTATTTCAACATACTTAAAATGATAGAATGAATGCATGCGATACTTATTGTTGTATCCTGTGGCCATGATATTCAAGTTGAAAAGTTTAGAAATTATACTCACAACACGGCCAGACATTTTGTTAAGCTCTTCCCGTGGTTTTATATGCCTCCCACATTACATAAATTCTTTATTCACGGGTTAGAAATAGTATCACATGCATTATTGCCAATTGGCCAACTATCTGAGGAAGTTCAGAAGCCCGCAATAAAGATTTTAAAAATTATGGAGAACACTATGCGCGTAAATGCAGTCGGGAGAAGTCAAATGAAGACGTATTTAAAAGGTTTGTACTTAGTTCAGAGCCATTACTTACCGCCAATAGAAAAATTTATAAGAAAAAACCCTTCATATACCACATATGGCACTGGATTTAATAATCTTGCAAAACACATCAGGTGAATAAGAGGTTAATGATGGTGAATATGAAGATGATGACTATGAAAGTGATGACGTTTATAATGGGTTTGAAATATGATGTAATGCTGATTACGAGAATGAAAATTTTGTTGATATGGAGTATAGTTATTAAAAAAAATAAATAAATAAAAATTCAAATAGTTGGTATTAAATTTACCATATTATAAAAGCATATTTATTTGCTTATTTTTTTTTTAATAGAGATTAAGTGCACTATAGTTTGCAATTTGATTCATTACCTTATCCCTTTAGAATCCAAAATTACACCAAAAATTGGGAACCAAAGTAATTTTTTCCGAAAAAAAGCTCTGCACAGGTTTAAAAATTTTTTTAAAAATTAGTTTGTATTCCCAAACGGTAGTTTTTAAAGCATTAATAATAATTTGTAGAAAAAAAATATTTTTTTTTTTTAAATACAGCTTCCCTGAATTACTCCTTATTTTGACTGTCATTCAACCCACTGCGCGACGTACTAAAATTTAAAGTTAGTCTATAAATCAATTGTTTCTGTGTTGCAGTTGCTGCAAGTTAGTGCGTCCTTTTATATTTTTTTAATTTTTGTCAATGTTAAGTATTTTAGTAGTTGCAAATAACCTTTTTCCATTTTTAATTTTTCACCTATTTGCAACATCTTTTTTTCTGTTATACTGTGTACTATTTATATAATGTGTATTGTTACATGTACTTTTTCATCATTACTTTGTAAAAATCCATTACTTTAATTATAAGATTGTAAATCTTGTTGTAATGGAAAAATAATGATATAAATTAAATTAAATTTAGTCCTTTGGATTTAAAAAGGAAAATTTTATTTGTTTATATATAGTGCTTTCCGATACAACAAGAAAAATTATTTTTATAATCACAGGATAGGATTTATCAATTATAAGGTTGCAATGAAATAAAATTAATTACTTATATTAATTATATCCATAATATCAATAGGCTAGGCGATTTTTTGTTACCGATGTTTTTTCTACCATTTTATGCCGAGTTTGACCAAACGTATATTATTTGAAAGGTATTTATTTTTAAGCGTTTTGCAGATTTACAGATTTTTTAATTTTTTCCTTTATTTTGAGTAAATTGCATTTACAGTTGCTACTAACACTTACATAAAATTATACATATGCTTTGTGTGTTTTATTAAATTTGATAATGTGTTTGTTAATGAGTTTGTTATCTTCATTCACAATAGTAATAAACCAAAAAAATGTTGGTGTGTGAATTGGCTAAGTTTAGAAATGTATTGCCTAGAAATTGCACTCGAATTTCGAGCGCTGGAATCTGCTAGTATGAAATAAAATAAAAAAGAAGATAACAAAATACAAAAATTTCAAGGATTTTACTATGCAAAATAATCAAAAATTTGTTTTTTTTTTTTATGTATTGCGTGGCTTATTCGTTGATAAGTTTGCGGAAGTGCATTCCAAAGAAGAATTGCTGTTCTGAGACAACTGTCCTATGAACAGGAATTATGAACTTTTTTCCACTATTAGACCTGGCAAGTTGCAATTTTTCGAAGAGGTAGCTATGTTTTTTCGAGTAAATAATTGCATGAATAAAAATTGTGTCTCTAATTTTTAAAAGAATATCAAAAGACACACCAAATAGTCTTTTAGAGAAGGGACTAATATAGAATATCTTCTTAAAAATATTATCTTAAACATAACGAATAATATTATTATATGCAACATTTAGTCGACACACAGTGGACCATATTTTGAGAAGGCGGCGAAAAATGATTTTTTTTTTGTTACCGATTTTAAAGTTATGTTATTTATTTGAAACTAAATACTAGTAAACCTCGAGAGCCAAAAAATTGCGACTTTATCTCAACTATATCACAGCGAACAGGGTCTTCGAAAATGGGCTTTCTCAGTATTTTGCTAAAATTAAAAATTTTTTTGTAAATTTTTATTTTTGAATGACTGTAACTTTTTTGATTTAAAAGATTTTGAAGTGAAATAAATTTCGTGTAATTTTTTGGCTTCCATGCTATTAAAGTGAAAAATGTAAAGTCACTGAGTCGTTTCGCAATTAAAAAAAAAAAATTTTTTAAAAAAGGTCCAAATTTTCCGAAAATCTCCTACTTAATAGAGCATAACTCCTGCCAGTCAACAGCAGTCAGAAAAAATCTTACAATATTCTATAGTCCAAGCCCTCCCCTATACTCCTATACCCCATTATACACCCGCCAGTTTCCGCCCGTGTGCACCAGAACAATTTTTCTGACCCAAGGTTAGATATTTTCTGCAAAATTTATGAATACAAAAGTTGCCCACTATGTGGTTAGGATATATTAAGTTTGAGGTGATGTTTGTAACAGCCAAAAATATTGGACCTTTATCCATCTTTTATTATACGGATCGACTCAAAAACACTTTCTGAGTCGATTAAACGATGTCCGTCCGTCCGTCTGAGTGTTATGAATACAAAAGTTGGTCGTACCGTTGCACCGCGGTGTATTTTTTTGCGTATCGGTAGAGTTGTCAGGAGTTGTTATATACTTATAAAAAAGGGTTGAGATATAATGCGCTTAATTGTTACAGGTACATTTGCATAGGTATCTTTCAAAAACATTAATAGTCTGAATTAGAGTTAAATAGTTTAAATACCTGACAAAATGGGAAACAATTTAAATAACAGTTAAATGGTAAAAAAAAAAACTATTGCGGCATAGATATGAGCAGGTATGCTTCACCTTTTAAAAGGGGTTAGGGTGTGGGTTTTTTATGCTTCTAAAAGTGGTAATAAAAGATAAAAATTTTTATTTTACATAATTGCAAGAAAGAGTATTTATAATAATATTTCCACAATTATTATTCATTACAATATGTGCAATGGCTAAGTACTGTTACAGAGATATGGCAGATATTCATTTTCAACGAAATGATGTAGACGATGTAATTTTGCACATAGTGAGCAACGACTTCTTTAAGAATTATAACATAGAAGACATTGAAATGCACAAAGGAAAAATTACTAATTTTGAAAAGACGGTACATTGAATGCTCTCACAGCAAGGCAAATAAAAAGGAACTTATTTTTGAGAGTGCATCTCAACTGGCGACGAAAGTGGAAAAAGGATCGACCAGCAAAACCAATTGACGGATGTAGTGAAAGATCTCGAAGGCGTAAGCTGGAGAATATCAATGAAGAAATTTCTCAAAGAATTATTATGGATTCATATTTGCACCAAATTCAACCAACCCAAAATAAAAAAATAAAATTGAAATAATTGAAAAAATAGTAGAAGCGAGCACAAGGCGCACAAAGAGGATTTTGAAAAGCATTCCTACACCAATAGAAGATAAGAAATTTACGCCGGAAGAAGCGTTCTCCATATTTTTGGATTTGGAATTGCGGAAGCGAACCAATGAAAAGAATTGTGGGATTTTTCCAGAGTATCGAGATTTAGTTTCTACCAAAAAAGAATGCTTACCTTCACAATCTGCTATTAGTGTCACTTCAACATCAGCAGAAATAAAATTGCAAGATTTCCTTCAACATAGTGCAGAACGATTGCTAAATACGGTTGATACTGATTATTTAAAAAAATTGGTAATGGCAGCATTACTTTAATTTCTAAATGGGGATGTGATGGATCCTCTGGTCAGAAACAATACAAGCAATTTAATGCCGAAAATTCATCAGATGCTAATTTATTTATGGTATCTTTCGTTCCATTGCGCTTAATAAAAAGGTTTAGCGTATTAGAGCCGTCAACTAGTAGAGCAACAGAAATTGATATATGGAAAAATTAAATTCCTTCTTCAACAAAGTATTGCAGACCAATAAAATTTGCATTCAAAAAGGAAACTAAAGATGTCATAACTGAAGAAGTTCAAAAAATAAAAGATCAAATTAAGGAACTTCAACCAGTAATATTTAAATTTGATGACCAAGACATTGAAGTACATTTTACAATGTGTCTCACAATGATTGATGGAAAAGTTGCACAAGCTTTAGCTGGAATAAAGTCAACGTCAAGCTGCATTATATGCCAAAAGACATCAAGTCAATTAAGCCAACCCCCACCAGAAGACGATAGTTTTAAGGAAGCCTACGAATTTGGAATGTCCCCTCTTCATGCTAGAATACGTTTCATGGACCATATTCTAAAATTGGGTTATGATTTGGAATTTGGTCCGTTAGACGAAACAGTGAGAAAAAACAAAGAAAATGAAGAAAAAAGAAAGCAAAAAATAAACAAATTCAACAAAAATATCTACAGCTAGGCCTCGTAATCGACCAACCAAAACAAGAGGAAGAAAACACAAATGATGGAAATACTGCAACGAGTTTTTTTCCGATCCGGAAACTGCGGCATCTATCACAGGTGTAGATCGTGAATTAATAAGACGATTCAAAATCATATTACAAGTTCTAGCATGCAGCAGATAAGATATATGCCATTCACAGTTCATAAAATTTTGTACCATGGGGAACAAATAATTCAAAATAATATGCTACCAATAGGAGATCTATCTAAAGAAGCGCAAGAAAAAAGGAACAAAGACTACAGATTCTTTCGCGAGCACAACACAAGGAAAATGTCCAGATGTTGTACTAATGAAGACCTTATCACTATTTGGTTGTGCTCTTCAGATCCATATATGTCCAACATTCGTCAAAAATGGAAAACTAACTCTATTGAATTAGACGAAGAAGCTAAACAACTTCTAGAAGATGAAAATCAAGGCTATTTAGAAGAAATTTTTACTAATAATTGGTTTATTTAAAGTACTTTTTCATTACACTAACAATAAGTTACACTTGTTTTTATATAGTTAAAAAATTTTCTTGATTTAAAAATTTATATATTTTGTAAAATTTACAACAAAAATTGTTATATTTCATAAATTTACCATAAAAATTCATATAGAAATATTTAAAAAGACAACAAAAAAAAAAAATTAACTAAAGCAAAAACATACGAGTTTTTCATTGAAACTTCTCTATCTTGAACCAATATAAGGTAACTTTTACGTTCGCTGCTTAATAAATTATATTTTAACTCGGGATCTTTCAAAAAAAAAAAAACAACAACCTTTGGCCCCTTTGCACATTAGGACTAAAAAGTTTACGGGGGCCAAAGTTTGGCATTTTCTAAAAAAATTAACTTAGAAAATTTTTAAAAAGTATAAGTTGTAAAACTAACTGAAAAAATAAGACAATTTATTAAAAAAACCTTTTTTTTACCTTTTAACACTTCACTTTTATACTAAAATTCAACTACAAATGAAAATGTATTTTAAACCCTCCAATCCAATCAAAAGTTGTAGATTTTTGACCGCCTTCTCGTCAAATGGTCCACTGTGCGACGCTTGCTCGAGTAGTCGCAGTTAGAAAAAATTTTACAGCCCGGGAATTATATACGTTTTGTTTAGTAGAATTCCTACTTTCATAGGTGTCAAAATTTGCGTTGACCAAGGAGATCTCAGTTTATCGTAAGTTTGCAGAACTATATTATTTATGTGATTTGACCATGCTAGAGAGCTGCTAAAGATGATTTTTGGCAGATGAAACAATAGGAATCTATTGACAATTGGAATCAGGAACCATGGTTGGGCGCTTAAATCGTTAACTTATAATCAAACATTTATATTTTTTAATGGGTTTAATAAGAGCTGGTTAGGCGTACCCCAACGATGTATATAATTTAAATCTTCTCCGAGTGTGTTTACACTGTGATAAATTGAAATGGTCAGACTACTTAAATGTAACTGCACGTTATCGGCTTACATTTGAGTTTTGCAATGGAGAAGCAGTGAAGGCGTAGTCCCTAGGATGTATCAGTGGGGCACTCCTCTCGTAATATTTGACGTTGTCGAGATCTAATTTCTTATTTATAATCGAAGCAGGTCTATAGATGATGAAGAAAAATTAAAAAGATGTTTCAGCATTTTACATAGTATTAATTGTTCGACTGTATCGAAAGCCTTTGAATGGTCGAGTAGGACCAAAAAATTAATTTCGCCAATATGCAGTTCTTACCTTATGTTTAGATTCGATGATTAGATCGAAAACCTGAATGTATATTCGACAACAATCTCATTTACATAAGTAGTCATTTGTTTGTGTAGGAGCTTTTCGATTACTTTTGAAAAGTAACAAAGGATGCTATGGGGCAGTATTCTTCAGTAAATTTAGGAATAGGAGTTATGTTATCATGTCCATATTTATAACAAAAAGTGCTTGGGGTTATAATATAATTAAAGAAATGTGTTAGATAAGAAAAGAGAAAGAGCAGCAATACTTTCACAAATACTGGATGAATATTATTATGTCCGATTGCATTAGACTTAGCACCAATAATACCAAAATAAACAGCTTCATGAATTACACACAAAAATTCAAAATTGTAAAATAGGAAGTTGTTGATGTATACTGCTCATATATTACAAAAGACTGAGTCTAACTCGTTGACATCAACGCCTTTAAAGCCTTTCCCAATACCAATATCACGAACGTGATTTGAGGTTTGGCGTGAATCCATAGCGGACTCAAAACGCTTCGAATAATAGACAAATTTAGTTGTTCTAATGCTGTAATTATATGTTAGGTATAAACCATGGTTTTGCTTCGAGTCTTATAGATCGAGTTACTAAAGGAACTGTTGATAGGTTCAAGGAATTAAAATTTGAATATTTACCAAGAGCATATAATAAAGATTGTCCCAACTAATACTTACACAATATTCATTAAAAAAAAAATATAATTTAAACTGTTAGAGTCTCAGTAATACAGACAATTAGTCTCTCACTTGATATGATAATCTTAGACAAGAAAAATTAAATAATGTTTGAAAAAACATGAAACTGAAATTTGGTCATAAAGTGGCACAATAGAGATATATTGCTAACACAAAATAGGTCCAACAAAGTATTCTTGCTGGTCAAGAAATGAGTAGAATTAGAGGGATTCCAATTAAAAATTAAAAATTAAAAATAAAAAATTAAAAATTAAAAATTAAAAATAAAAAATTAAAAATTAAAAATTAAAAATTAAAAATTAAAAATTAAAAATTAAAAATCAAAAATCAAAAATCAAAAATCAAAAATCAAAAATCAAAAATTAAAAATTAAAAATTAAAAATTAAAAATTAAAAATTAAAAATTAAAAATTAAAACTTAAAAATTAAAAATTAAAAATTAAAAATTAAAAATTAAAAATTAAAAATTAAAAATTAAAAATTAAAAATTAAAAATTAAAAATTAAAAATTAAAAATTAAAAATTAAAAATTAAAAATTAAAAATTAAAAATTAAAAATTAAAAATTAAAAATCAAAAATTAAAAATTAAAAATTAAAAATTAAAAATTAAAAATTAAAAATTAAAAATTAAAAATTAAAATTAAAAATTAAAAATTAAAAATTAAAAATTAAAAATTAAAAATTAAAAATTAAAAATTAAAAATTAAAAATTAAAAATTAAAAATTAAAAATTAAAAATTAAAAATTAAAAATTAAAAATTAAAAATTAAAAATTAAAAATTAAAAATTAAAAATTAAAAATTAAAAATTAAAAATTAAAAATTAAAAATTAAAAATTAAAAATTAAAAATTAAAAATTAAAAATTAAAAATTAAAAATTAAAAATTAAAAATTAAAAATTAAAAATTAAAAATTAAAAATTAAAAATTAAAAATTAAAAATTAAAAATTAAAAATTAAAAATTAAAAATTAAAAATTAAAAATTAAAAATTAAAAATTAAAAATTAAAAATTAAAAATTAAAAATTAAAAATTAAAAATTAAAAATTAAAAATTAAAATTTAAAATTAAAAATTAAAAATTAAAAATTAAAAATTAAAAATTAAATATTAAAAATTAAATATTAAAAATTAAAAATTAAAAATTAAAAATTAAAAATTAAAAATTAAAAATTAAAAATTAAAAATTAAAAATTAAAAATTAAAAATTAAAAATTAAAAATTAAAAATTAAAAATTAAAAATTAAAAATTAAAAATTAAAAATTAAAAATTAAAAATTAAAAATCAAAAATTAAAAATTAAAAATTAAAAATTAAAAATTAAAAATTAATTAAAAATTAAAATTAAAATTAAAATTAAAAATTAAAAATTAAAAATTAAAAATTAAAAATTAAAAATTAAAAATTAAAAATTAAAAATTAAAAATTAAAAATTAAAAGTTAAAAATTAAAAATTAAAAATTAAAAATTAAAAATTAAAAATTAAAAATTAAAAATTAAAAATTAAAAATTAAAAATTAAAAATTAAAAATTAAAAATTAAAAATTAAAAATTAAAAATTAAAAATTAAAAATTAAAAATTAAAAATTAAAAATTAAAAATTAAAAATTAAAAATTAAAAATTAAAAATTAAAAATTAAAAATTAAAAATTAAAAATTAAAAATTAAAAATTAAAAATTAAAAATGAAAAAATTAAAAATTAAAAATTAAAAATTAAAAATTAATAATTAAAAATTAAAAATTAAAAATTAAAAATTAAAAATTAAAAAATAAAAATTAAAAATTAAAAATTAAAAATTAAAAATTAAAAATTAAAAATTAAAAATTAAAAATTAAAAATTAAAAATTAAAAATTAAAAATTAAAAATTAAAAATTAAAAATTAAAAATTAAAAATTAAAAATTAAAAATTAAAAATTAAAAATTAAAAATTAAAAATAAAAAATTAAAAATTAAAAATTAAAAATTAAAATTAAAAATTAAAAATTAAAAATTAAAAATTAAAAATTAAAAATTAAAAATTAAAAATTAAAAATTAAAAATTAAAAATTAAAAATTAAAAATTAAAAATTAAAAATTAAAAATTAAAAATTAAAAATTAAAAATTAAAAATTAAAAATTAAAAATTAAAAATTAAAAATTAAAAATTAAAAATTAAAAATTAAAAATTAAAAATTAAAAATTAAAAATTAAAAATTAAAAATTAAAAATTAAAAATAAAAAATTAAAAATTAAAATTTAAAAATTAAAAATTAAAAATTAAAAATTAAAATTGAAAATTAAAAATTAAAAATTTAAAATTAAAAATTAAAAATTAAAAATTAAAAATTAAAAATTAAAAATTAAAAATTAAAAATTAAAAATTAAAAATTAAAAATTAAAAATTAAAAATTAAAAATTAAAAATTAAAAATTAAAAATTAAAAATTAAAAATTAAAAATTAAAAATTAAAAATTAAAAATTAAAAATTAAAAATTAAAAATTAAAAATTAAAAATTAAAAATTAAAAATTAAAAATTAAAAATTAAAAATTAAAAATTAAAAATTAAAAATTAAAAATTAAAAATTAAAATTAAAAATTAAAAATTAAAAATTAAAAATTAAAAATTAAAAATTAAAAATTAAAAATTAAAAACTAAAAATTAAAAATTAAAAATTAAAAATTAATTAAAAATTAAAATTAAAATTAAAATTAAAATTAAAATTAAAAATTAAAAATTAAAAATTAAAAATTAAAACTTAAAAATTAAAATTAAAAATTAAAAATTAAAAATTAAAAATTAAAAATTAAAAATTAAAAATTAAAAATTAAAAATTAAAAATTAAAAATTAAAAATTAAAAATTAAAAATTAAAAATTAAAAATTAAAAATTAAAAATTAAAAATTAAAAATTAAAAATTAAAAATTAAAAATTAAAAATTAAAAATTAAAAATTAAAAATTAAAAATTAAAAATTAAAAATTAAAAATTAAAAATTAAAAATTAAAAATTAAAAATTAAAAATTAAAATTAAAAATTAAAAATTAAAAATTAAAAATTAAAAATTAAAAATTAAAAATTAAAAATTAAAAATTAAAAATTAAAAATTAAAAATTAAAAATTAAAAATTAAAAATTAAAAATTAAAAATTAAAAATTAAAAATTAAAAATTAAAAATTAAAAATTAAAAATTTAAAATTAAAAATTAAAAATTAAAAATTAAAAATTAAAAATTAAAAAAAAAATTAAAAATTAAAAATTAAAAATTAAAAATTAAAAATTAAAAATTAAAAATTAAAAATTAAAAATTAAAAATTAAAAATTAAAAATTAAAAATTAAAAATTAAAAATTAAAAATTAAAAATTAAAAATTAAAAATTAAAAATTAAAAATTAAAATTTAAAAATTAAAAATTAAAAATTAAAAATTAAAAATTAAAAATTAAAAATTAAAAATTAAAAATTAAAAATTAAAAATTAAAATTAAAAATTAAAAATTAAAAATTAAAAATTAAAAATTAAAAATTAAAAATTAAAAATTAAAAATTAAAAATTAAAAATTAAAAATTAAAAATTAAAAATTAAAAATTAAAAATTAAAAATTAAAAATTAAAAATTAAAAATTAAAAATTAAAAATTAAAATTAAAAATTAAAAATTAAAAATTAAAAATTAAAAATTAAAAATTAAAAATTAAAAATTAAAAATTAAAAATTAAAAATTAAAAATTAAAAATTAAAAATTAAAAATTAAAAATTAAAAATTAAAAATTAAAAATTAAAAATTAAAAACTATTAGTTAATAATTTAATGTAAAAAATTAATATTTAAATAACAAAAATATTAAAAGGTATAAATTATAATTTAAAAACAAAGTAAGTAAATAAAGGATTAAGTATAAAAATTAAGAAGGGCGTTTTTAAAATACATTGCGTTGCTTTCGAACTGTATGTTTGAAGGTTGCGAGTTCCAAAAAAGGACTTGAGTTGGTATACAACTGTCATTAGGAAGTCCCGTAGGCTTTAAAAAAAAAATCACTAAGCTTGGTAAACCTTAATTTAAGACATTATATAATCACAAACCATACTAACTATAATCTCAACTATTGATATCATTTTATATTTTACAATATCTATTAGGCGTTTTTTCGAATTAAACATATAGAAATAATATTGCTTTCAATCAAACTGTGCTTATATAAATACACATTTTTTGTGGAATATTTATGTTATTTTTAAATAACATATGTATATATTGTGTAATCAATTAACAATTGGTCAATTCACAACTGGTATCGTATTTTGTATGTCGTAATAAAATACACAATACAATCTTTTGTTGTGAGCAGTCAATTGTATTTTCATGTTGTAAAACCTCAAATAGTAAAAAGAGGAATTAAGTTTATAGAAACAAGAACAAAAAAAAATTAAAATAAAACGAAAAATTAAAGTGAGTAAGACAAATAATTTATTGCTTTACGTAAAAAACATAACTTCGATATGTTAATGGTTTACTCAAGTCAGTGAAACATAACTTTTTTGGTTTTCATTTTAAAAATAAATTAATTTTTAGGTGATGAGGAAGAGTATAAACTTCAGAAATTTTAATGGGAGGTTGATTCACCTTCACCGTATTTTCCCGAAATGTCGGACGCTCATTTGACTTTTCACTCCTTTTACGGACTAATTGTTTTCATCTGATTAATAACCTCGAACATTTGGAAGATTATGGTATGTCATGTAAAAAAATATTCCACTTAAATTCCCAATTCGAATATATCGAAACCATATGTCTCCTCAAGATCGCCATATTTAATGGTTTCGTCAAAGATTTGATAAACCACTATTACCTCTAAATCTTACTTGATGCACATTCGTGAGTATATTATATTTTTTCAAATGATTTTGCCAAGCTCAGAAGACTTCAATTAATTTCAATGTTACAAAATTGGGATGGGAAATACTTTCACGTATTTGTAAAACTTTCAGTTGGATAAAATAGATGGGTCAGAATGAATCAAATTTCGTTGATCAGTATCGTCATTGATCATGTTGAGAATGAAATCTTGAAGAGAAGTATTGAGTTCAATATCATTCTAATTCATATGTTCATCTTTATCAACAATTATATCCATATGTCCCGTCCGTTGAAACCCTCACTTCCACTTTGGTATATAAATCATCGTGTTTCCTTCAATGTTAACGCAGCTATAGTCACAACATCTGTGTTATTACGAAGTATTACAAAGTAATTTAAGGACTTCATTATCAGTCATCATAACTCCTTCAATTTAAAAAAAATCTCGCCATAACTTATTTCAATCAAAAAGTATCTTGCTATGTTTCTTAAATTTTTTTCAAAGCTACAAATAATTCAACTTGCATACATATACAAGTATTGCGCGTAGCGGATCTTAGAAGCGTGTAGGGATTACACGTTGTATCCTTAGAGACATAACCAACAAATATTGCCTTGTGAAGGTTCCAATAAATGAAATTGTTTCGAATCACTTTACATCATTGAAGAATACTTTTAGAAGTCAGCGGGAATTTTTATCATTCAAAAATATTTATCTGTTCTTAAAAATTACACGGCAAAAAATCACATTTTAATTTGGGAAAAAATATGATTTTTTTTTAATTTTTTGCTAGAAAAAGGTCTTTTTTTAATACAGGATTTTACAAGATAACAAAACGAAAATTAAATTTAGAATACCAAAATACGCAAAAGTGTGTCAAATATTGCTAGAATTTATAATTGAATAAGAATCCCGTTGTAATTTTCTGAATTTGTGTGATACCAAATGGCATCAATATTATTTAACGGACCTAATGTGCAGTATACAATAACGATTTATTTGAACTGATAAGTTTGATCAATTAATTTGCAAACTGTTTCGCAGACATCTGTTCAATATATTAAAGAAGTTTAAGGATTGTTAAATCGAGAAGGTTTTGATGAATCAGATGTTTCTGATTTAGAAGAGTCCGACCTTTCTGAGTTATTAGATGACCTAATCTGTGCGTTAGAGAAAAATATCTCTTATTTAAAAGAGTTATAAAATCTATCTGAAATAACCATAGATAATACTGAAAAAAGTAAAGAAAATCAAAGGGAAAAATAACTAGTAGGGAGTATGGGAAACATTTGGGAAGCTAGACGATTACCGAAGAGTAGACAGCTCCAGATGCACATTTTGAAGCACTGGTACCCAAAACAAGAGGAAGCCCCTAGAATACTTTTTGGAGTATTTTCTGATTAGGTTCTGAATGAAATTGTTGCAGCAACCAATCAAGCATCACTTATAGGCACGGGGACGCCAATAGCACTAAACAATGAAGAGTTAGTGTAATTTATTGTATTATAAATAATGACGGGAACAATTGGTTATCCTCGTCTTACAATGTATTGATCGAAAGCAACTGACATCCTCGGTTTAATTTTCTGCGCAAAGCCTTAAAATTATCGTCGAGTGACAATTACTTCACAACACTTGCTTTAGTACGATATTTAAAACGACCCGGGATATGGGCCACAGGGACTTAAGGTGTAACAGAATGGATAAAATTCCATTTCAATCCGAAAAAGACGAAAAACGTTGGACGAGGTGGTTTTGACTTCTGCATTGAAAGAAACGACGGGGGCTCTATATAACTTGTATCGCCAATTTACCGCGAAGAAAATAATCTTGTTTCACGTTTTTGTGCTGTAAAAAAAAAAGAAAATTGAAATTAAACACCCAGAATTTGTTGGGATCTACAAGCAATTGCACACCATTGCACATTGCAGATATAAGTATGCAAAACGCTATGTTCATTTATGCACACCAAACGTCACACGAAAATAGTGCATACAATCAAATGTAATTTGAAAAGATTTCAATTGCTGAATATTGGTCAAATATTCAAGTACATACAAAATTTTCTCAACTTCTTAACATGTTTCCAATTTTAGTTTTAATTTAAAGATTCTAATTTCTTATTTTCTCAGTTTTTTTTTTCTAATTCTTAAGATATGCGTTGTCTTAATTTTTTGGGTCGATCCGACGGTTACTTCTGGTGCCTAGTGGGGCCCAAAATACTCGACGTGTGTTCATGTGGGGAAAATGTGACTTTTTTTTCAGATTTTATGAAAATTTCGTTCTACACTTTAGGTTTTTGACAAGTTGTAATATGAAGCGATATCAGTACTAAATTGTCTTTTCAAAAAGCTATACAGCTTCAAAAGTGAATAAAAACTCGCCAAGAAATAGCAAATGTCCCAGACCAATTTTCTGCAAAAAAAAAAAAAAAAAACACTAGGTCGTGAAATTTGACGGAAATTTTTTCAGCTTTAAGAAATTAAATAAAGCCATCACTTTTTTGTCTCTATACTTATAAATACTCAGACGTGAGGTATTGTTTTTTTATCACGTTGTTAACCTATTGCGCAATGAGACCAATTTTGAAAATTCCTTCTTTAAGTTTAAAAAAATTTTCTTAAACAAAATATGAAAAAAGGGATCTTGCATTTTAAGGTTTTGTTAAATATATATATGTTAGAGATTAACTGTGCGAATTTTTAAGTGAATTCAAGAATTTTTTATACAAGGATTTTTTTTGCGGATTTCGAGAAAAATTAAATTTTTGTGAAATATTCAGTAAATGTACTCTTTATAAATACTTTGTATCAAAAATTAATCACCTTTCCACTTTTACTTAATAGCCTAGGATTTCGAAAAGAAAATAATAAGATCCCATTAACCCTTTTGTACTTGGGGTCACTTATATTTATTTTATTTAAATTTGGTAATCTTATCTTATTACACATGAACTAAACATGCATATATAAATAAAACATCAAATAAAAAATCTGATATTCGGTTATTTTTCAGCAGAGAGTACAAATGATGCCATGTAGTTCATAGTAAAAAAACGCTGTGGATGAAATTAAAAAAAAAATAATTAAATGTTATAATTCAAGTATTAAGGAACAATAACAATGGGTTAGAGATGCAATTCGCTATAAATAAGTTGACTTTTTGAACGCTTATATAAAAATAAATATATAAGTTATATAAAAAGCAGTAATAATTAGTCCAGTTTAATATTATTATTTTTATAACAAATATAAAATTATTATCAATTTCTGTATAATTTTATTTAATATTTTATTATTTGCACCACATATTTGCGTCGGCCAACTTTTATCAAATAAAAACTCTTAATTTTAATATATTATCTCTTCTGTTGTATTTTTAGTTAGAAAAAAATAAAAAAAAAACATCCAAAACAAAATTTTAGATATCATTTTATTTCTTCAGTGTGTACGTAACAACTTTATTTTTTAATATGACAAATCCACTGTGTTACAATATAATTGTTGAATATGACAAACCAAAAATTTTTGAAGTATTAAAAATTTTAATTAACTAAAATATTTATTTTATTAACAATATAACTTTTGGTGCCTTTACAAATGAAAAACAATTAAGCAAATTCTAGTCGGTCTAGAACGACTATACAATGCCCTACACCATGCGTTTAGAGACCCTATCTCTTAGGTCCAACTAATCAGATATAGAAAATAAGCATAAAGCAAATTAGAGTGAAAAAGTTCATATCGGATGCTATATTTATATGGGGACTAGGCCGAGAAATGGACCGATACTGACCATATTTAGTAAGGTAAATTTTAGAAAAATCTTTGAAATATTTTTAACTTTTGATAGATTTTAGTGAATATGGGGAATCAGCTTCATATGGTTAGCCATAGCCACCAGCTTATATATCAAATTTCATCAAAATATATTCATATTTGCGACCTGTAGTATTCCCCACGGGGGAGTAATAGTAGCGCACTTGTGCGCTTCCGATTCAGAGTCTGCCAGATTTGTCTCGTGATCCTGCATTTTCAACCATTAGCCCACCTGTTATCTATTCTGCAGCGGTGCGAAGTCGAAGTTCGAGTTTGCACGATTCCAGGGGGTCTACCAACATATTCCAAATCCGCTGAAACCTGTCTTGCCAGCTCATCCGCTTGCAGCTTCCCGGTACATTCCTGTGCCCTGGCACCCATATAAGTTTAATATTAAACTGCTTGGCCATCTCATTTAAGGACGTGTGGCTGTTAAAGGCGATATAGGGTACAATTATTTACAAGTATTTACGAAAATTGTATTTATTGTGAAAACTGATTTGTTGTAATTTTTTTTATCCAACAAATTTCTGTTGGCAAAAAAACTGATAGTTTTTACATTTGGACACTGTATTCTATACACAAAAACCTAATAAGATACTTAACTTTCACCCAGATACTGATATTTACATCAACACTTGCCAAAGTAAATGTACACAATAAACACATAATACGCTAAATTAAATTTTGTATTGCATAAATTCTCTGAATACTAATGAACTTTTCCAATGTGGTCGTTATCTGAATATATTGGGATCTAGGAGCCTCTCTCAAAATTTATGGTGTATGGTATTTTTATGTTAGTATGGCTCGCATTTAATTTATTATTATTTTTAAGTCTTTATTGATTATTGTCAAAAGAAGCCTTCAGAAATTTTTCAGAAGAGTTAATTGACCTCAAATTCATTTGTTTTAAAAAATGCTCAATTTAAACTTCCGAATCAACACTCAGTTATGCATATCTGACTTCTAATAGCACGTTCGTTTAAATAATTAACCATTTTTAAAGAAAACTTTTAAAATTCAATTCTATTTTTAAAATCCATTACTGGTTCATTTATATATACAAACTTAAATTGTTTTAAACAATACATTCACTTTCATACATTAAAACAGTAAAACAAAGCCTTTTATTCCCAAAATACTGTTGTGGGCTTTAAACTTTTTTTCCACCTCAAAATGACTCACACTGGTGGTATTGTTTAAGGCTCCTTTTAGATTTGCCTACACATTCATTTTCACATTGTCAATATCTCATGTGGGTTACAAGCGAATGCATGTGAATGAGTACATTGGAATCTGATTTTGACACTTGGTTTGCTGATTTCTATAAAACCATAGCAGTATGGGAGAAATTTCATATACCATACAAAACAAGAGAAATGTTGAATTTTGTAAAGTTCATTCAAGTGGTATTTTATGTTAGGTAAGGTCAACACAGATACACCGGGCGAAACAAAGTCAAAAAGTTATATTGATTTTTTGCTTTTGGTTTGTTGAGTGTAGACTACACTGTTTCTTTTTGAATGGCTACACTTTAAATCAATAAAGGTTTAAGTAACTTAAACTAATCCAAAGGAAAAATAAATGTATATAACTATGAAATAAGTATTCTCTGTTGCTTTAAATTGTTATAAAAAAATGTATGTTGGAGAAAAGTAAAAGTAGAAACAAACCCGGACCGCACAGTAGTATGCAGTAGAATGAAGTAATTTGAAGCATGTAAACTACAATTGAAAAAACATTACATTTTGTTGCTCTCAAAATATTTCTCTATGAATGCAGTTCAACGTACATAAATAAGTACGAGTATTTGGAAATGGTGCAAAATTTTTAGTATTTCTTAGAATTGTAGACATGATTTAAATTAACTTGATTTTCAACTCAACCACCATGACTCACTTTGAGCAATGCGGTTGTTGGCATGTGTGTATGTGTAGGTGCATGTTCATGTTTTTGTTCCAATAAAGACCTGTAAACCCTTTTCTGGTAAAATGAAAATGAAATAAAACAAAGAAAACCCCCCAAGTTTAAGTACATTTTAAATTAATTATCATGACAATGACGAAGGTAAAATATGTATTCTTACTGCCTCGTTTGCTTCTCCAGCTACTTTCCTTAACCTACATCCATCTATTCATTCATTTACACATTATTCCTTGTCTCGTGTAAAGATTTTTTTTTTGTTTCATTTACTTATTTTAGAATGTTTAACATGGTGTTTTTGTCAAAATTTTCAAGTAATGCTGTGATTTTGTTCATTTTTTACAAGTTGGGGATACCCTTGAGTTTTTAACGCAAACAAAAAAAAAATCGTTGTAACAATTACATTAGCTTTGTCATGCTGCCGTTTTTTTTTTTTTTTGAGTATTAGCTCATTACAATTAGGCCTTCGTACAACATACTCGTACATTTTGTAAAGTACGCACATAAACAGGAGCAGTTGACAAATTGAAAAAGCTTATTGAAATTAATTGTTGATTAATTAATAATCTGTTAGTGACTTGAAGTTTATTAGAATTAAAAAAAATTGGTATGCGTACACCAAAAATTTTGACTGTCATAATACGAAAAAAGGAGACGAAATTAACTAAGCTGAATTATATATTTTTCTAACATATTACTAAGCTATTTATTATTATTTTTTTTTTTCATTTATTTGAGGGTCATTGCCTTTAACAAATTTTATGCATGTCAAAAACTTAAAAAAATAGAAAAATTTACAAGAGAAATTGTTCATACATTTGCAGTATTAAGAAAAACTAAATTTGCATAAAATATTGCCCAAGTACGTTGTGGGATATCAGCTTTAGTCGACTTAATATTTCATTTGAGCTTATTGTGTGCTGACAGATTCTGCGCTCCAGTAAACTCCACAAATGTTCAATAAGATTAAGATCAAGTAATTGGGCGCAGGTGATTTCAATTGGTTTTCAGTATTATAGGGCAATCACAGTTTGATACTGTTGTGTGCTTTGTGTTAAATTTGTATACCCTACACGACATAGTGTTATATATAATGAATTTTTTTTATAAGTTTAAGTGTAGATCGGGAAAAAGCTTTATATAGCGGGGCTATGATTAGGAATTATCATATATGGTTTATTTTTGTATTACTGATTAATGGTATACGTTCCGTAAAGAAAAAATTGTAAAGTCGACGTTTTGAGAGAGACCTGAAAATTGCAAATTTTTTACTAAAAGTTCGGTTTTGCTCCAAACCAAATAAAACAAAACAAAATAAAAGTAAAAACATTTTACATATTCTGAAAGTATAAGATTCAAGAATGTGTTTAAGTGAAATTATGAATATTGCTGAACATGCATTTTACATTCAACAATGGTCGAAATTGTTATTTTTTTTTATGTTTTCGCAATTAATACATAAAACAATTTCGACTACTTTTCATTTTCAAACACTGTATTAACAGACTCAGCATTTTAACTTATCCGCCACAATTACATGCCGTGGTCATTTTGTTGGATGTAATAAACACACATAAATCCAATTTTATCGAGATCCATATGATAATATGGATCTTATGGTAATTGAGGTCGATCTTATAGAAGTCATTTGTATTTGGGCTTTGGAAGCTTATATCTGTGGTTTTCTGGTATAACCGCGTATGTCCATTTTTGTCAGTTTTTAGTTAACGATGCCAAATATATTAATTTTTAACGCTCTTTACATGTGTTAAATTTTTTTAAAAAAAATATTGACCATTTCTGATTTTTTTCTTTAAATAAAGACGTAACTCAAATGTTTATTAAATTAATTTGCAGCACTAACGACGTATGCCAACCTACGTTTGATTGCTGACAAATTATTTTCTCAGAAAACGACACATAGCGACATACGTTGTTATTAATGAAAAAAATGCAAAATAATTTTGGATTATTTTTCAGTTTACAACCACTTATTAAAACCTGTGTGTTTATTTCTGTTATTTTTTGTCACTATTATTCTTGATACGTTATATTCTCATCCCAAGTCCCGTTAACTTTTTGTTGCCGAACAAAAAAATCCATTTTTCAAGCAACAACAACTTATGTCTACATGGGTGGTTGCATTGGTAGTTCTCTTTTTCAAAGAAAACGACGTTTGTCGGCATAAGTTGTTTTATCTGCACACACTTTAAGTGTAATTTATATATTGTTTTTTTCGTCCTTCTCTAGGATCTATTCCTCTGAAGATTTTTGACTCAAAATTTTATATAAAGTATTTATTGCCAATATTTACGGGATGTTAAATAAAAAGCTCTAAAAACTTTATATTGAGCCCATAAATATAAATATAACGTTTTTTGGTTCCCCTGAACTTTTTGATTTTATGACATACGCGGTTATTCTAGAAAACCACAGATATACCACATTTCATCAAGACGTATGAAAAAAAATCTATGGTCGAATTTTGAGCCAAATCGGACAATGATTTGACGCGCATTAAATTCAACGTTCAAATATCCATTTATACGTAAAAATTATCAAAAAGAAATATTTTTCACAAAAATTTTGATATTAATAATTGCGTTTCAATCAAATGAGTTAATAAACCACAGTCTAGAGTAAAACGTCTTTCTAATAAAATAACAAAATCTATTATCGGTTGAAAAACAGCCAAGTTATATCAAGTTCCCAAGGCAATAAATGCGCCGCAGACAATTGATTAAGAAAATCGAGCTCACATTTTTAAATACATTGAAATAATTTACAACAACAACACTTTTGCGTTCTACTTATCCCAAGATAATCTTATGTAAAGTAGGTATTGTTATGCCGTTCTAAATTAATGTCAAAAGGGTACGTATTTTTCAGCACTATTTCAAAATCTCCAATTTTACATTTACAAAAATTTTGTTCAAGAAATTTTCCGAAATCAACGAATGGACTTTAAGGTCTCATTAACGAAATATCTTTGATTAAAACTGGCAAATATTGTAAGTATGCTTTTCTTAATTTGGCGAGGACAGCGTTTTTATTTCAGCGGATTTGAAGAAAAATGTGACTTTTCATAATTTTCCAAATTTTTGGCAACATCTTTTTTGTATTCTTATATTTCAAATATCTTTTATCAAGATATTATACTACTGGATACAAGTTCTCAATCTAGTAAATAAAGATTAAAGTGAAATACCATAAACTGTCCCTCTTTAAGGTCAAAATCATATATAAGGAGATTGAAATTTTTTTTAACAAACTATCGAAATAATATATACTAGCAGATTCCAGCGCTCGAAATTCGAGTGAAATTTCTAGGCAGCTTAATTTTTCAGTTTAGCCAATTCACAAACCAACACTTTTATGGTTTATTATTATTGTGAATGAAGATAGCACATTCATTAAAAACACATTAACAAATTTAATAAAACACACATAGCATATGTATAATTTTATGTATGTATTAGTAGCAACTTTAAATGCAATTTACTCAAGATTAAGGAAAAATTTAAAAATTTGTAAATCTGCAAAACGGCTAAAAAGAAATACCTTTCAAATAATATACGTTTGGTCAAAATCCGGTTTCCTGATATTACTGGTACTGAAACCAATGGTTTAATAGAAGCGGCTGGTTTTATTCTAAGTTGTTATTCAATTTTCTGGTTCGATTCTAATAAAGCGGAAAAGGCAGCTTTAATTGATATACAATTTTTGAAAAAGTTAGAAAACTGCACAAAAAATACTAACCAAAAATATTGCCGACAAAGCCATTCCAAAAATAATAAATCATCTTTTTTATCTAAGCGAGGAATGTGTTGGCTTTTGCTTATTTAACGAAATAATTTTGATGACAATTTAAACACCCCATGGGTTAATTTCAGAAAATAAGTCTAGAATATTATTTTTGAGAATCGTTCCATAAATATATATAATAACGATATTTCGTTAAAAAAAAATTTAATTTTTGACCTTAAAGAGGGACTGTTTATGCTGTTTCAATTTAACCATAATTTACAAAATTTAAACCTATATCAATTAATATAATATTTTGATAAAAGATGTTTGAAATATGAAAACATCAAAAACATGTAGCCAAAAAGTTGAAAAAGTATGAAAAATCACATTTTTCTTCAAATCCGCTGAAATAAAAATGCTGACCTCGCCAAATTCAGAACAATATATCTACGATGTTTGGCATTTTTAGTCATACATATTTTATTAATAAGACTCTAAAGTCCAATCGTTGATTTCGGTAATTTTATTGAACAAAATTTTTGAAAAAGTAAAATTGGAGATTTGGAATTAGTGCAAAAAATACGCAGCATTTTTACATTAATTTAGAACGGCATAACAATAGACGATATGCAAATACTTCACATAAGATTATTTTGAGATGAGTAGAATGCAAAAGTGTTGTTGTTGTAAATTAGTTCAATGTATTTAAAAATGCTCGATTTTTTTAATCATGCTGTCTGCAGCGCATTTATTGCCTGGGGAGCTTGATATAACTTGGCTTTTTTTCAACCGATAATAGATCTTATTATTTTATTAGAAAGATAATTTACTTTAGATTATGGTTTATGAACAAATTTGATTAAAACGCAGTTATTAATATAAAATATTTGTAAAAAATTATTTTTTTTTTTTGATAATTTTTACATATAAATGCATATATGAATTTTGAACTCAATGCGTGCCCAGAAAGCATTGTTCCATTTGGCTCAAATTTTGCGCACCAAAGTTGTAGATCCAATGCCATAATAATCTGACCCGGACATCTTGAAATTCAGATGACACACAGATGGACAGGCGATGGATGCACATCGCTAAATCCACTCAGAAAGTGTTTTTGAGTCGATCGGTATAATAAAAGATGTGTCAAAGTCACATGTTTGTGGAAGTTACAAACATCAGCACAAAGTTTTATACCCTGAGCACATACACACACAGACAATAAATTCACCAATAGAATTGTTCAAAAGCTTAAGAACTGTATTTTCGATTGTATCAACAGAAATTTAAAAGGAGCAGCATACTTTCCGTTGTGATAAAATATTTATTGTTACGATAACAGAATTTTATTCGTATATTTCTCTAAATTCTATTATTAGCTTCATCGAAATTCGGTTGGCAGTAAATTCGGTAGCTACAATGAATTTGTTTTCTATGTGTAGTAGTGTAGTGTATAAATATTTCACTGGTTTTTCTCAAATATGGTCAAAAAAAATGTATGAAAATTCCAATCATATTTAATTTATGCTTTTTTCTATCCCAATTATTTGGACCTAAGACCAACTCTGTAAAAGCATGGTATAAGGATTCGTATAGTCGGTTTTTACCGGCTATGAATTTCTTACTTCTCTTAAATGTTTATGTATCCCATTTTTGCTATTATATGCTCACTAATACCAACCCCGTTGCCTGTCATATAACTCAAAATTATAATTCCACCTCCAGCATGTTCAACCGTCGCATAGTGGTGCCGTTTGATTTTTTTCGTTGCAAAAATCATAACTTTTGAACCGATTGAGATAATCAAATGCGTAAGAAGGAATGTGATAGATAATTGCCCAACTTACGAAATTGGACTGTGAGCAATTTACTACGCCGTCTATATGCTTACTTATGAGTTACCAAAATTGAAATTTGTTACCGGCATGAAAAACTTCATGTTTTGTTAACTAAAGAACATGATTTTTAACAATTTTATGATGTTTATATTACTTTTTCAAAGCTTTTCTGTGTTAAAATTATTATCCGTAAATAAAAAAAAAAATGTTTCCCAAATTTGGTATCTTTGAACAATTTCCTATAAGATGAGTTTCTTCAAAATATTGCAAGCACACATGAAATTTTTGTTTTTTCAACCTCATTTTTTCTAAAGGCGCCACTGTGCATTGGAAAAAATTTTTTTATTTCATTGTTGAACATGCATTCTGCATTCAGCAGTGGTCAGAAAAAGATTTCGATTTCTTTACATTTTCAAACACTGCGTTGAAAGCCCCCACATTTTAGTTTATTCGGCCCAATCACATTCCGTAGTCATTTTATTCGCTTATATTAAACTATTAAAATTATTTGCGATGCCCTAACTACCAAAAATATTTCTAACTACCAATAATATTTGACCTGATTTTAGCTATCGACTTAGAATCATTTTCCGTGTCTTTCTGACCGTCTATGTATTCATGTAATAAAAGCACATAGGTTAGGATTAAGCACCCATACAAATGCACATATCAGACAGACTAAAATGGTCGTAAGACAGAGAATATAATAAAACTCATTTTATCACACCGATAATATTTTGTGTATATATGTATGTCTGTTACACTCACTAATCAGAAGTCTAAAATTAAAAACTCATGGGCCATTTTTAGTCAAAATCTCCATAGAAAGCTGATTCCCAATCTTCACTTAAATCTATCAAAAAATCAAAAGTATTGCATATATTTTTACACCATATACCACTATATGGTCAATAACTTTTGTCTGGTGCTTGCAACTACTCAAAATATTTAACCTATCGATCGACTCAGAATCACTGTCTGAGTCGATTTGGCGATGTCTGTCCGTCCGTCCATTTGTATGTGTGTCCATGTAGACCTTGTAACCAAACTGAGGGTCGCAAATATGAATATGTTCTGATATTTTCCTATAATAGACTAGTACTTTCATCTTGACTTGGAATTTGTCACCCCCCAGAGAAAGAACTCGAAAATGTTCCACTCCATAATTAGGGCAACCAAAAGTAAGAACTAAAAACTATATTTTAAGCCCCAACAATTTTAAATAATTAAAAAATAATTAAAATAAGCAGTTTAAATCAGAAAATAAGCAGTTGGATTTAAACATTTCTTAAGTCTTTTAACTATGAATTGTGTTAGATTTAAAATTGTTGATATAAAATAAAAAAAATATTTCATCACATCACATATTATTCTAAACAATAGGGACATATTTCCTAACGAACCTCTGTCATAGAAGACAAAAATGAACTATTTACAAGCAAGTAAATTATTCAGTTAAATTTGAGAATTTTAATAAATTTAATCGAAAAATTCAAGGAATTGTGTTTTTTGAATCGATGAACCAAAAACAGTACAAGTTGTTAGACCTATGTTTGTCAGCTTAAATTGTGAATGATTGCTTTTTTCAATTTTTTTATTATTCCATAGAATTACAATTCGATGGTTTTTTAGTTCACGTTTTTCATTAAAAATTGACATATCTGTGAATCAATGTTACATATAATTTGAACTATGCGTGCAGTAATTATCATCCCGTCGCGGAACTTATATTGATATAATTTTTCTTCCGAAAGTAAACATATATTAAACAAAATTTCGATTAATTAGAAATACCGTTATTAAAATCTCTTACATCACAAATCCTAGCGTTCAAATTGTATAGCACAATTGTGAAAAAGTTTGAAAAAAGTACCATTTTAATTCAACACTTTCTATTTAGTTTTATTAAAAAAATTAATGACAAGCCAAATGCCACTGTATAAATGTACTAAGTGAATTTGAGGAAGGTCAAATTTTGCACAATTAAATTTTGCATTGAAAATCAACAGAAATCGAAAGCTTATTTAGAATTGTTTAAAAAAATACTGATAATTATGGCAAAAATAAAAGAGTGATAGGATAAAAATGTTGAAAACCCAAGGGCCGAAATTTTTTTTTGAATAGAGCAAACAACAGCACTAAAAGCTGTACCCAACTATCTGGATCCATTTCCAACAAAGTGTGTACAAGGACCATCTGGGATGTTATTTACTCTTCCAAACATATTCAAGGACAAAGAATGATGAAAATCCCTTGTCCTTTGAAATGTCGGATTAATGTATGATTGGAATTTTGCAGAAATAATATGAGTACGAATTGATCAATTGTAAGTTGATTAATTTTGTGTTAGAAAAGAATTAGTAATGTTTGGTTTCTTTTAAAAGATAATTTTGTCAAATAATAGAATGTAATTTCAAAGGTCCCGGACGGAATTGTATTGGCTGGCATAACCTACACAAAGAACACCAATATTTCTCTCGCAGAAACTTTGCTGGCGTTTCCGTTATGATTTGGGGTGCCTATACCGACAAATGAAGTCTGTAGTTGCAAATCCTGCCAACCCAAGTAAACAGTGAAAAATGTTGTGAATTAATTCAGTGCTGTATCGTGTCATTTCTATATGCAAGTACAACAAATTCACAAAAGAATGGATAAGCTCGAATGATATCGAAGCTTCGGAATGATCTAATATTAACCCAATAGAAAACAGTGCTACCAGATGCTAACAAACAGGTGCCCTTAATCGTAAAACCAAAGAAGAAACAAGGAGTAGAAAAAACAAGGGAAGCACTAAATGATAAAGTTGATCCAGTTAATTTAAAAATTACAGGCGTAGAAAATAGGAGAAATGGAACGGTTGTAATCCAAAGTGAGAATAGTCAAGAAAGAGAGAAAATAAAAAGTGCAATAGAAAACGAGTTAACAGAAGGATATGAAATTAAGGTGCCCAACCCAATTGAGCTAAGAGTTAAAATTACGAATATGACTTTTGTACATGAAGAGGAGGAAATAATTGAGAAACTAAAAAAGGAGAACCCAAGTATCTCTAATGCAGAACTCAAAATAATAGAAAAATATCAAATCAAAAGAAATAATAAAACAATATATAATGTAAAAATGGCAGTTGATAACGAAACATATACGAAAATGATAGAAGCAAGGAAAGTAAATATAGGATGGGAAAGATGTAGAGTATACGATGGAATAGATATAACGCAGTGCCTTAAATGTAGAGGATATAACCATATTGCAAAATAATGCAAAAATCAGGAAATATGCTTGAGATGTCATGGACAACATAAAACAAAAGAATGCAAAAATACGGAGCAGATAATGAAATGTATAAATTGCATGAAAATGAACAATAAACTAAATATGGATTTAGATGAAAACCATTTTACAAACAGTAGAGAATGCCCCGTTTATCAGAATAAATTGAATTTAAAAATGAGAAAAATTGGCTTATCAGTTTAACAATCAAAGAATATACGTGCTTTATACACAAATGTACAAGGATTGGTAAATAATTATAATCAAGTGGAAGTCATTGCATCGAAAGAAAACCCGGACTTATTTATACTTTCGGAGACCCACATTACAAAAGACATAGAAGAAAATGAAATTATATTACAAGGATATGATCATATTATATCGTTTTCTACTTCTACAAGAACTGGTGGAGTTATTATTTATTTTAAAAAGATATGGAAACTAACTAAAATTATTGAAAAGATAGAAGGTGCTAAATACTGGATGTTAGTATGTAAATACACATGTGAAGACAATCAAATAATAATTGCTGCAATATACAGATCCCCTAGTTAGGGAGAGTCGGAGTTTTGTAAAAGTTTTGAAGAAGTTTTAGATTAAATAAGTGATTATAACTGTGATATTTTAATAACAGGAGATTTTAATATTGATTGGTCTAAAAATTCGACACATAAAAATCAACTTGAATGTATAATAAATGATAATGGTCTTAGGCAATCAGTTAGTGAATATACTAGAATAGCAAAAAATTCTAAAACAATAATTGACTTTGTTATAACAAATAATTGTAATATATCAGTAAACAACAGCAATACAAATAAAATAGCGGATCATGAAATGATAAATATTTTAATTATAACTGAAAAAAATAATTATACCAACATAGACAACCAAGAATTAGAAATTTTTAAGTACAACAAAGAGACATTTAACACAGAGTTAAGTAAAAATATGGGATACAATGAAAATGAAAACATTAATGAAAATGTAACTTTATTTGATAATTGCTTTAAAGAAACTATACAAAAATTTACTAATAAGAGAATTATACGGGAAAAAAGCAATATAAATCGGTGGTTTAGTAGTGAATTACGTTTAATGAAAAAGGACAAAATAACTAAATACCAAACAGCAAAATTGGAAAATACAAATCAGGCAAGAACCAATTACAAAACCATAAGAAATTTATATAAAGTGAAAATCGAAAACGAAAAAAATAAATACATTAATAATAAAATTAACAATGCGGGTGATCAAAAACAAATGTGAAGAGAGATCAAAGATCTAGTAATTAAAAAAAACCATAATGTGATAAAAACTGTGATATTTAACCAAGTAGAATATAAGGATAATATAGAAATGCTAGTCAATTCAATAATTATTTTGTAGATAGTATTAAATTAATAAGAGATTCCATAGAATATGAGCAATATGAAAACCAAATAACTGTGATAAACCAACAATTCAAATTCTGTGCAATAAACATTTTAGAACTTAAGAATATAATTATGCATATGAAAAATAAAACTGACTGTGATAAAATATCTAATAAAATTCTTGATAACTGGAACGTAACAGGAGAATAAATATTAAAAATTATAAATAAATCGCTAGAGACAGGTGAATTCCCTGAAAATTGGAAAGTAACTATGATAACACCAATTGAAAAAGTGACAAAAACAAATAAATGCGAAGAATACCGGCCAATAAACACATTAAAAACCTGTGAAAAAATTTTGGAAAAAGTTGTCAAAAAACAATTAGAAAAATATATTGAAGAAAACTCTATATTGTTAAAGTACCAATCAGGATTCCGTAAAAAATACTCATGTGAAACGACTGTAAATTATGTAATAAGTAAATGGAAATATATAGAAAAAACAAAAAAAGTGATGGCCATTTTTTTAGATTTTAAATGAGCCTTCGAAACAATTGATAGGCAAATTATAGTGAAAAAACTCTATATGTATGGAATACAAGGTAAGGAATTAAATTGGTTCGAGTCGCATTTGAAAAATAGGAAGCAAATAACTAAAGTTAATAATGTTTTGTCAACTGAAATTGAAAATGATTTCGGTGTACCACAATGCTCAGTTTTGGGAGCTCTCTTATTTATTATATATACTAATGATATGCCAAAGGTATTAGATAGAAGTGAAATGGTCCTATACGCAGATGATACATTAATATACACGGAAGGAGATGATGATGAAAGTTGCAGAGCAAATATGTACCATGACATCAATAAAATTAATACCTGGTTAAAAATTAATAAACTAAAACTAAAGAAAATAAAACAAAAATAATTGAAATAAATATGAACACTGAAGCAATATTTAAAATTAACGATAAAATAATAGAAAAGGTTGAACACATAAAATATCTCGGATTTATTTATAAAAAAATGAAACAAGGTGATGCCCCAGAATATTTATGCGATCAAATTAAATATGTTGGAGAAGAACAACCATATGCACTAAAGGCCAGTTTACACTATCACACTTTGTAATACGATCTGTCCGAAATTCGAGTATTATGAAAAAGTCGTATAATGTAAAAAGCTTTTGTTATGAAATTGACAGTCTGTAGGATTTCATTTTCGAAGTCCGATGGTTTTTGAAACATTTCTAAAAACTTGCCATTTTCATCGGACCAGAGTTGTTTTTTTTTGGTAATATTAAAAAAATGGTAAACAAAAACAAAGAAAGTGAAAATAAAATATAAATTTCAAAATAAATTTGCTTATTATTCTAAACAGCTGTTTTCATAAGACTTGAGTGTTATGGTGTAAATGGCCTAAGTATGCAGAAATAATGTCGGTACGACTTTATGACAGTCCGATGAATTTCATCGGATTTTTATTTCGAAAAATCATACGACTGAGTGGTATCATGTAAATGGGCCTTAAGAAATACTGAAGATTTTCGAATCCAAAGGGTCATGACAACACATATGCAAAGATCCCTTTTTTATAAAGGCTTCAAACTATTCAATGATTTACCAAACAATATGAAACTTGAAAGAAATTACAATGTATTTAGAAAAAAATGTACAAATGTAGTAAGATACAATTTATTTATATAGAACTTATAACTAATGTAATATGAATTTATGTAATGTTTTTTGAATATTTAAAGTATTTTTAATACTAATAAATAAAAAAAAAAAAATTCTTACAGGAAAATAACTGCTGACAATCGTTAATTCATGAATATAAATGAGCTTAAAATTAAATTAAAATTTCAATTTTTAACGAATCGAAAGCACATAATCAAGGTAATTTAAAAAAAGTTAATAAAAATTTTTATGGGAAGCAGAATATTTGATCGCATTAAACCAAAAAGTGTTACCAAAAATTATTAAGATGATGTTACTGTTTATTACTTTTGTTAATTCTGTGAAATAAATAAAGGAGTCAATTGTTTATTTTTCTTAAACAAAGAATTTTTATACCTTATACCACTAAGTGGTCAGGGTATAATGACTTTGTGCTGATGTTTTTAATTACTAAAAATATTTGAAAGTGGGTCTACTTTTTATTATAATGATCGACACATAATCACTTTCTGACTCCATTTAGCGATATCCGTCCGTCCGCCCGTCCGTCTGTGTGTCAATCAAAACCTTGTAATCAAACTACAGGACGCAAATGTGAACATATTTTAATGACATTTGGTACGTAGCATTCTATCTGCCATAGCATCAACGCAATTGAAATTGGTGAAATCGGTGCATGTTCAGACCTAGACTCCGTACAAATGACACCTATGAAATCGACTTATATTGCCATAAGATCCAAATGATCAAAGAGATCTCGGTCAAATTGGGTTTGTTTGTGTTTGTTACACCCATTAATCAGTAGACCAAGGATTAAACCTCCAAGACAATTCTTAGTCCTAGCCCCCCATATAAAGCTTCTACCCGATCTTCACTTAAATCTATTAAAACAGAGCTTGCACAGATTTTTCTAAAATTTGGTTTTTATATGTTTTTTGCAAAAAATAAGTGATCTTACCGAATATGGTCAGGATCGGTCCAATTTTTGACCTAGTCCCCATAAATATGGCATCGGGTATGAACTTCTTCATATTCAAAGGAAAAAACATTAATAACAACGCCACTCAAATTTGGTTTCTATATCCAATTAGTTGGGCCTAAGAGATTGGGTCTCCTAACGCATGGTATAGGGTATCGGTTAGTTGGTATAGACCGACTATAGTTTTCTTATTTGTTTGTATTTGTGTTATACGCTGGGTATTGCTATGTTAGATATTTTAGTAACGGTATTTCTTATTAAACGGAATTATGAGCAAAAATGGTTTATTTTCGGAAAGAAACCGTATATAGTATAAGTTCCACAAAGTGAGGAACATTGATTTACAGATTACGCCCTGTACACATACAGATAAAGCGATGTTGGTGTTGTATTTTAAAAACCCCCCTAGTTTAGCTCCAACTTTTTCAATGTGCTTTTTTTAGTTATTGCATTTAAATATTATTTATTTTGTCTAATAAATAGTGTTTCAATGAGAAAATAGCAAATATAAGTGAATGTTTGTAAAAGAAGTGCAAGTTGGAAAAAAAGCAAAAAAAAAAAACTTTAACGAATATGGCTTATGTATTCGATCCACGTCGAACTATCATCCAATAAAGTACAAGCACTGGCCTAGTCTGGTAATAATCATATAATCTTTATATGGGAAAAAATATATCAGAAAACTGATATTTTTTGAAACAATATATTGTTGTTGGTTGTCTTTTTACTCCTTTTATGTTAACTCGTTGTGTCTGCTTGTCTATTTGTCGACAAAACTTTGGATCGATTTTTAGCCCTTTTCCCGTGGTCCAATCGAGCTAAAACTCTGCTACCATTTCTTTTTTGCAAAAATTAATTAATTATATAATTACATGATTACATGATTTACAAATAAAGAGAGTATAATAAAAACTTGGTTTTTATGGGTTGGCATTTTAATTTTAATAAGTTAGTTTTTATAAAACAAACATTGAAACTGATTTATTTGGCAACGTATTAATATTGTAAATTTTGTATTTACATATAAGAAAGCAATAAAAATTCTAGCATTAATCTTAGACCAGGTGTAGAGAAGGCAATCGGCAACAACATATGTTTTTTAAAGTTTTAAATATGTTACTTTTACAAAATTTTGTTAGTGGACAGACAATCAGCCTTGATGTTTCGCAAATAAATATTTGGCATATGCTATTGTATAGGGCAACTCAATAGTCTAGACCTGGCTTAGAATTATGGAATTACAAGTTTTGAAGATATATGACATTTTTTTTAGATCACTTCAATAAGATTTTCTTCAGAAACTGTTAGAGCTTTAGTTTGTAACTTTAAATATCTTTTAGACTAGTATGAAAAATATTAATAAATTCTAAGAGGCTGAGTTTTCTTCGTTGGTTTAAAGAAGAATCTTGTTTTTATTATTTTTTTTTTTTCTCCATATCTTATGTCGTGAAGCAGGGACCAATTTTAAATTAAAATTTCTAAATTGAAAAAAAAAAAAAATGGTGAACGTTAAAAAGGTCCGAGAAATAACAAACAGCTAATAAGTTTGTGGAAAAACTTGAAATTGTCTCTGTAAAGTGAATAATTTGTGTAAAATTTAAAAAGCAATAGTTCAATTTAATATCACATTGTTACAGTCTTTGTTAGATATTAACATAAGTACGTGATATAGATTGTAAGCAAAAATAATTTATGTATTTACACTCACATACATATTATTTCTATCACGATGTTTTAGCTTTAATATATTTAAAGTTTTTGAACTTTTCTTGAAATATTAGTCAAGAACTGAACACACACGATTAGATTGACTTCACCAAACTATATTATGAATAGAGGAATTTACTTTTTTTTTTTTTAGTACCGGCACTACAACAGTCGCACACACACACACGTATATAAAAAAATCCTAAGAAATCAAAAAATTATAAGTTTATTTGTATATTTAATCGAAACCGCCATTAAACCTTCAAGTTTCCTTAAGAAATAAAATAAATAAACACACACGTCTACATATGTATACTCGTGCGTATGTATGTATATTTGTTTAAACTATTTCGTTTGACCTATGATACATATATCAAAACAAAGCCGAATAATACGTAGTAAAGTGCATTCCAACACAAAATTATTTATCATAACTGTCATCCAACCGTATCATCATAAGTATTGTGGACGTCATAAACGTAAAAACGAGCCAAGCGAACGAACGAACGGGCGAGCGAATGAAAATTACGTATATTTTGCAATTTAATTCCGTATCTTTTACTGTATTAACATAACGTGTACATACAGGATCCCGTTGACAGCTTCACTTCGTAGAGAAGTAATTTAAGGACTGAAGGAATTTAACTATGTCTCGACATGCGACTCTGCGATGTGCTGGAATTCTTTTGCCGTTTTTTCGTAAATGATTTTATTTTCTGATTTTGCCACAACTGTATGTGTTTGTTACTTCTGCTACTGAAGCTGCTAATATTGAGGATAGTGCTGTTGTTTTGGCCTTATCGTTGGTCGTGCGGTGAAATTGTTGTTTTTCTTCTTTTGGAAAATCATCCAAGCTCGTTAAACAGATTTCAAATGTGTACATTGTTGTCGTGTTTTGGGTCGTTCGTTGTGATGCTCTAATATCTCTTTTTTGTTTTGTTTCTCAATTTTTTTTTTCATCTTTATTTGTTTGCATGAGAGACTTTACAGATTTAATTCTCCAGCAGCTCCAGTAAATGTCAAATGGCACAACATACTTGTTATCCCACATTTGGAATTACTCTACAGCTTTATAATAAAAGGCATTACAGGAAGAGATTTGGTGATTCAGAGACAGAGAGAGTGAGAGAGAGAGAGAGAGAGAGAAAATTAAATGAAAGAAAATATGTCTGCAATGTGCTAGCCTTTGCTAACATTTAAGAGATATTAATACCGATTAAGAGAAGTTTCTACAGAATAATGTAGTTTTGTAGCTGTTCACTGCTAATATAACTGTAATACTGTTTACTAAAAATATTTTATAACACAAAATTTTATGTGTTATACAGTTATAATAATGCAGCTTCACTGCTGTTCTAAAATGCTCAGTTATGTTATTAATAAGTGCGTTCTGACTGTCGTATGAGCTAAAGTCCTGCAATAGTTGTAAAATTATTGTTATATGCTTCAAATAATCTCCATATGATATTGTTAAGAATAGTATATTTTAATTACAATTCATTCACTTTCAAATGATGGAAAGTAAGAGGAATGCCATTATTTAACGAAAAAATTTCCATTCCTTAAACTCAATTTTTGAAGAAGTCTATCATAAGCCTATTATTTTTGATCTTCAGTCGCACAAGTACTACAATATATATTGTAAAAAAATGCGATTTAACCCATTAATGCCTGATCCCCTATTTCGTTGTCCGATTTTGACAAAATTTCACACAGTTAGTATTTGGGGCATTTGTATTGACGTGGTATTTTTTTATTTATTTGTCATACCTGAACCTATGGCTCTTGGGTATTTTTCTACACACTTAGGAATTAACGTGTTCTAAAATATTTTTTTTTTTGTTAAACATAAAAACTTGAAAACGGTAGCAATAAACATATTTATTGTATGTTTTGATGAAAAAGTGGTGTGCTTATCTATTCTGAACTATAATATTTGAATTAGTGGCACGAAAACAAAGTGTGTGGTGTGTTTGTCTATATTTAATTGTTTGGCCTGATTTTTAAAAACGAATTTGGGACTTCCCCGTTTTTTATCTAGAGTAAGTGAAATTCAATGCAAACAAAAGTGTTTGATATACTTATGCCGTTTTCTTTTCTGACAAAAAATGTCGCACTTTATTTGCACTTTTTTCGAAAAATTTATTTTTTATACATTCTGAATTAAGAGCAACCTTATCTTACACATCAATAGAAAGGTCTCAGAGAGCTGTGTTAATAAAATGCAAAAAAAAATATTATTACCCTCTTTGAAGTCATAGTGTGAAAATATTTAAAAAAGGGAAACAATGGGGAAACATTATCACACTATGACCTGAAAGAAGTCTATGACTACAATTTTATGCGATTTGCGAGTGCTCGTCATTGAGACCTTTCAATTGATGTATAAGATAATGTTTCTCTTAATTCTGAATATAAAGAAAAATACACTTTTCGAAAAATATGCAAATAAAGTGCAACCTTTTTTGTCAGAAAAGAAAACGGCATTAGTTTATTGTGTTAGTTGATACGTGCATTTCATTGTGTGTCGTGAATGCGATTGAGTTTCAGTAAACCTTTGAAAAATAAATATTGTAGTGATTTTAAAATTTTGTAAAACAAAATGTTTCGAAATCGTAAAGTTTTAACTGTGACTGAATTTCAAGCAGAAATAGATGGATGGACTAGTGATGAGGAAGAAAATGACTTTGACCATAAAGCAGATAAAATAAATTTTGTGATTACTCCGCCGGATAAGGTTGATGATATAAGTGACAATGAAGATATAGATGATAATCTTCAAATACTTCATGATAAAATCAATTTCGTAATGAAATGCCTGGCCAGTTTGAGATTGAGTACATGTATAATGATGATAATAAAAATCTTCCAGTGGTTTCTGAATTAGTGGAAAAAAAACGCTGAACCCCAACTATCTACATCGAAGTCAAAAGGTCGTGTGTTTGTGGGAAATAAACCTTAATGGAGTAAAGAGCATAATTACAAATTTGACAAACAACCTTTCAACAATGAAGAAAATTCCCAAGAAGAATTTTACGAGATTATTGGTAAGTTTTGGGGCATCCTTAGAGCTATTTTTGGTTCTGATAGGTTCATTCACACCACTTCAATTATGGGAATGCTTTTTCGATGATGAAGTCATGAATATGATCGTCGAGAGAACAAATGAATATTCTGGACATGAAATGGTCCTGGTTTCGTTACTTCAATGTCGGAAATAAAAACATTTTTTGGAATCTTGTATCTTACAGGATATAATACTTTGCCAACCATCAGATCATATTGGTCAAATCAAGCATCTTTAGGATGTCAGATTGTAAAAGATGCAATGAGTCGAGATAGGTTCGAATAAATAAAACAAAATATACACGTTTCTGATAATAAAAATCTGGATGCATGTGATAAACTTGCCAAAATTTCTCCATTGAACGATGCCTTAAATAAAAAATTTATGAAATTTGGTGTATTTGCTCACATCCTGTCGGTGGATGAACAGATGATTGCACACTATGGTCGTCACCCTTTAAAAATATTAATAAGAGGTAAACCGATAAGATTTGGTTACAAGTATTGGGTCTTAGCTTCAGCGACAGGATACTGTTCTTTCTATTGCGTACACTGACGCTTCTGCCAACAATAATGCCGATTGTGGTCTTGGAGAAAATGTAGTATTACTATTGGTGGAAAATTTATCAGAACCAAACCAACACAATGTAACATTTGATAACTTTTTTGCTAGCCATAAGTTGTTGTGTAAATGGACTCAAAAAGAATATTTTGCAACTGGTACCGTTCGCGACAATCGCACCAATCATGCATTATTGAATGATTTAAAATTAATGAAAAGGAAGCCCCGAGGTTCATCAGAATTTTTTTTACTAGTGCGATGGATGCTGCTATGGTAAATGCTTGGAAGCTGTACTGCGTCTGCAGAAAACTAGAAGGCGTGCCACTCACAAGTCAACTTGATTTTCGCATAAATGTCGAAGAAGCATTAAAAGAGTTGTCACAAATGCGCAAGAAATTTTTACTTGAAATTCATTTAAATAAATAATAAAAATAAAAATTTGTTTAGAACCCTTTTATGTCTAAGTGGGTATTTAAATACCCATGCCATAAAATTGAACCTGTAGCCCAGAGGAGTGGACCTATCCGGGTGGTTTTTGTTTTTTTTAGATAGAAGACATGTTATGCTATAAAGTGCCAAGAGAGTTTTCGGAAAGTCCACACCCCAAACTTTCCAGATCCATTTATGTCAAAAATTTTTTACTTTGTTAAATTATTTACTTTTGACCCGCTAATTTTTCCCCAAATCATGTTCCCATGTGACTCTTAAAATTTTTGTTTACTAGTTTTATCTTTCTTCTATCATTTCGAGAAAAAAGATAACTTGCGCCTGGCTCCAGCTGGAACTTTTCTAAGATAGCTCTATTTTTGCGTATTTTACTACCCATTCATCGTTAATGGGTTAATAAAGATCAGCCACAAGTTGATGCTAATTTATTGCCATTTAAGTATCAGAATATAACAAATTACATATTACTATTTTTTTCCCATTAATTGGTGAAAAATAATGTGGAAACATTTTTGTTTATAAATAGAATTAAATACTTTTAAGGCAAAGGTTTCATAAAATTGAAGCGGCTTTTTTTGTTCAAAAATAATTGGCATTGGGGTGGGTAGGTACCGATATAGTCAAAGGCACAACAAGAATTTGATATCGAAGTGAAAAATTATTAAAGAGAGAAATGTAGTTGTAAGGAAGCCATTAACAACGGTATGTCATATGTTATTATCGGACTACAAATAGCGGTATCCAAGGGCGTGGCAAAAAAATTAAAAAACTTGTTTGCTGGAATCGTCTTCAACTAATCTGTAATCGCAGGGTTTGACAGGATCAACTTTTTTTTGGAGACCGAACAACCTTAGTGTATAACACCATCCACCTACATTCTTGTTGTAAATTGATAATTTTTTTTTTCTATAACACTATAGTTCTTATCAAATTTCCCTTTGACAATATTCCCAACTGGCCAAAGCAATTAGGCAACTTCTGGAGTTATCAACTGGTTTAGAGTTTTTCATGTAATCGATAAAATAAAAAAAAAACTTTTTGATCTAACAATACAAATTATACAATCAATATGCGCCGATTAATCGGATGAATCGAATAATTGTGAATTGAGTTTAAAAGCAAATTCATTATTTTTATTTCTAAAAAATTATCAACGTATGAAAAATTATCAAAAGGCGCTTCTAAGCTGTTCATCATATTGAGGTAAATTTAATTAATTTGATTCAATATAAAAACTACAGCCAAATATCAAAGAAAAGCCAAAAAGTTTAACTACATTTTAAAACGATATTTATTTCACAAAATCAAACTAGTTCGTGTCTTAAAAAAAAAAAAAAAAAACAAATTGCTTAATATTCTTCTTAATTTTTATGAATTGCATTTAAATTAAAATAAATATAATACATTAGCTGACCTTTCAAATGTTGTTCTGTCTATTTCGAATTCCGATTCAATTTTGTTTCGCATAATACGATGTTTATCTGAACTTGATATATAATAATAATATAGTACGTGTGGACAATATATTCGGTCTCTGAAAAAAACATTTCATATGCTTTTGACACAGCATTAATAGCAGCAACTGACGTACATGATATTGCTTCAGAAATGATTTAAAATCAATTCAGTGATATTGTTTTGTGGTTAAGTAAATATAATATCACTGAATTGATACTGAAAAATCATCCCATACTACTCTTTTGTTAAAATTGTCTAGCTGTTGTTTTGCATGACATGGATGCTGCTAAGCAAACCAATGTCAAAAATTTGAGTTTCCATCTCTACCACCGAAAGACATGGAAAAGACTGTTGTTATATACTTTATTAAAATTACTGTTTACAACTTTATTATTTTTGTATTGTTAAATAAGAAACATATTGTTTATTGCTTTTTGTAGTTATAAATATTTTTAATTTTTTCCTTACTTTAATTTGAACTGTTAATAAAACAACATCAATTTGTATAAACATTCTTAAATAGATTGTTTCATTTGAATATTAATACAACAATAGGTTATGGGCCCAGGACCATAACAAGAAGACGAAGTATTATAAAAATTTTAAGAAGTGTAAAAGGAAGGCTAATTGAATATAATGGAATTTTGAAGTGGTAACACATTGATCTGGAAGCTGTTGCATAAGGGCAGATAAAAATAAATTTGAAGCTAAAAATATGACGACACACACTGGAAAGATCCCTCGTTTTAATGGACCGAATTACGGACCTTGGAAGGCTCAAATTGAGGCCATTTTGCACAAGAACCGATTAGGTATTAGGAAAATAGAATAAACTCGAAATAAGTCCATTATCGGAATCAGCTACAACAGAAGAGAAATAAGAATGTGAAAGTAAAAACAAAGACTTGGACGCCAGAGCAGAGATCCTTATTGCATAAGAGCCCAATATTGTATCAATGGTAAAAAATTTCAAGACGTCACAAGAAATATGGAAATATCTAGAAGAAACCTATAATCTTAAGTATATGAGACGCAAGGCAGAAACATACCGTATGTTATTAAATTTAAGAATGGGTGATAATCAAACTATTACACAATTTATAGTTGAATTTGCATGTGTATTTCATGTCTGTCCGAAATGGATGTTAAGTTAGACGAAAACTTGCTTATTGTTTTGCTACTGAATGCCTTACCAACCAAATTCAATCCAATTAAAGCTACGGTGGACACTGCGAATGATTTTCGTGATTGACAACGCTACGAGCAAGATTACTGGAAATTGGAGACAAAAATGAAGAAAAAGTAGCAGAAAACATAACAATGAAGGTCAACCGAAATTCTTTGAAGAAGAATTGTCAAGGCAACAAGAAAATGGAAAAAGAGGGTACGTCCAGTTCATATTTTCCTTATAATTGTCATCGATGAGGGAAAAAACGACATATGGCTAAAAATTGTAGAGTTAGTTCAAACAGAGACAATTTGAAATGCGTAGAAAACCATGCAGGGTTCAGAGTACCCCCAGTTAATATCAATTTAGGTACTGTCCAGTCCGTAAAATCAACTAAATTTGATAGCTGGTGCATTGATAATGGAGCAACTTCACACACATGTAGCTTACCTGCACCATTCATATCAATGGACACTTCATATTGTGGAAAAGTTCAATTAGCAGATAAACGGAACTAAGCGTTCATGGGATTGGCACAGTAGAACTCAATGTAGAAGTTGATAATTTAATGAAAAAAGTGCACCTATACAACACTTTGTATATTCCTGACTGACGATGTAATTTGATATCTACTGGAAAAGCAACAGAAAGTGGTTGTATGCTGGTAATGGCGGTGAATAGCGCTCGAATTTTGAAAGATGTTAAAGCTTTTAAGGATAATGGCCGTTTTATTGTTAAATCAGCCAAAAATGTTGATCTTAATGAAAAATGCACACAAATTTCCCAAGAACTTGAATAATGTGCAGGCAACAATGTAGAACTTTGGCATAAAAATACCGACACTTGAATTTGAAACAGTTGGGACAGTTACAAATAGAGAAAATGGTAGTCGGCTTGCCAAAATTTAGCAAAAATCAATTAAATTGCATCACCTGTATTCGGGGTAAACAAAGAAGATTACCGTTTCCCCATAAGAAAAATAAATCGTTTAGCGAATTTTTAGGTCTGATACACACTGATTTATGTGGCCCAATGAGGGTTGAATCCTTGAATAGAAAAATCTATTTTGCTACATTTATTCACGACTTTTCGAGGAAAGTATTCGTGGTTTTTCTTAGAATAAAAGACATATACCTGCAAGCATTTAAAGCATTTAAACGAGACTGGTAAAAAGATTAAAGTAATTCGTAGTGACAGCATTACACGAATTTTCAAATTTCTTAAAGAATAATGGTATAAAGCGACAATTGACGGTAGAATACACTCCTCAGCAAAATGGAGTAGCCGAACGAATGAATCGCACACTAGTGGAAATGGCTAGGTGTCTTATGCTAGAAGCGAATCTATCTCAACGTTTGTGGGCAGAAATTGTTCATACTGCTGGGTATATCAGGAATCGTTTTCCAACACTTCTAAACCCTAATAAAACACCGGAAGAAATGTGGTTTGGAAAAATTCCTTCAGTTAGTCATTTGCGCCAAATTGGTTGTAAATTTTTGTGTTGAAGAAAAAACCAAACAAGTTAAAGTGGGAAGCTGGGAGTCATCTTGTCGGATATTCAGATGAATCAAGAGCCTACAGATTATGGCAAGCAGGTTCCAAACTTGTAATAAAATTAAAGACGTCAAATTTTTAGAACACGAGCTTTACATAAATGATAACGAAAATAAATTAAATGGCGATGGATTTTATAATTTCCAATATATTAAAGCATATCTGAAATATCGAATACTGAAATGAATGAAGATGAGTCAGAAGGTGTTTCTGACGACACATAAAATAAAAATGATCTGAAAAGTACCGAAAAGGACGAAAATTACTCAAGAATACAAGATAGAGATGATGCTGGTTTAGGTCATAGTGTGGAAAATCCTGTTAATTCTACTAAACAGAGATTGAGGTCTTGGATATTCGGTAAAAGTCAGCAAATAACAAATTCTGTTAAAGAAAAACATTATGATCCAAAAACGTTAAAAGAAGCTTTATCTTCAAATGATAGCAGCGAGTGGCATAACGCAATACTGGATTAATACAATTCTCTTATGAAAAATGGGACGTGGAAATTAACTGACTTACCACAAGGCCGAAAACCCGTAGGATGCAAATGGGTATTGAAATCGAAATATAGACCAGATGGAAAAATAGAAAACAGAAAAGCTAGACTAGTCGCCAAAGGATATTCACAGCAGTTAAGTGTTGGCTATATGGATACATTTGCTCCTGTCATACGTCAAAGTTCACATCATTTAATATATGCTCTAGTTTTTGAGAATGATTTAAAACTTCGGCAGTTGGGCGTATCCACTGCATTTTTAAACGGTGATTTGGATGAAGAAATATTTATGGAGCAATCAGAAGGATTCGTTCAGGAGAAAACTGAGAATCAAGTGTGTGAACCATAGCCATCTATGGTTTAAGACAAGCTGGAAGGAAGTGGTTTAAAAGGATTGATGCAATAATGAAACAATTTGGCTTAAATTAATCAAAATATGATCAATGCATTTATTTTACTCAATCATCGAATAGAACAATGATGGTGGCACTTTATGTCGACGGTGTAGTCATAGTTTCAAACGACGCACAGTGGCGCCATTTGAGTTTTTTCGTTGCAAAAATCATATCTTTTGAACCGAATAACATAATTGAACAGTTTAAACAGCATATGATAGATAACTGTTAAGCCTATGAAATGAGCGTTTGGAAAGGGTGCTACGCTTTGTATGGGCCTACTTATGGGTTATCAAAGTTAAAATTTGTAGAAAAATCAATTTTATGGTAACTAAAAAAAAATTATTTTTACATTTTTAGATTGTTTTTATTTTTTTATTTAGGGTTTTATGTTTTAAATTATTACCAACAAATTAAAAAAAAAATTACATCTTTTTTAAATTTTCTGTAAAATATTCATCAAAATTCGTAAGAGAAGGTATACCTAAAAGACTAATCATTTCTAAACTATAATTATTTTCTAACTCTATTTGTGACTTCACATGCCGCAGGGAAGAAATAAGTGGATCGGAAGATGCTGCCAACATATTGAAGAGGTCCTCATTTTGCCTTACCCTTGATGCTTTGAATGTGTTCTGCAATCTATATTTTTTATAAAATTTGTTAAGAGACTCCTGTGCTTCTTCAGAAAGCTCTCCAATTGGCAAAGACTGGTACTCAATTATATCTTTGCCATGCGCCAATATTTTATGGACGGTCGGGGTCAACTTCTTCTGTGGATACATTTCTGCTAAAAGAGATGCAGTTTTCGATGCATATTCTCCATATTTTGTAGAATTGACATTTTCTTTGCAGTTTAAAACATTCAAGATCGTTCCCAATTTTTTCACGATTTGATTGTCAATTCCAGTGATTCTAGTTACTGCCTCATCATTTTCAAAAAATCTCCTAGAAGTGTTTCCATCGTCTGAGTTACCATATCCGTGCTTGGGACAGTCTACTTTTAGTCCAACTTGTTTAAAAAAAGCATCCTGTATTTGCTTCTTTCTGATCTTTTCCTTATCCTTTATTGCTGTATTTTCATCGAAGTTTTCCTCCTCTTGTGGTAGGGAATATGGTGACATTCCATATTCGTAATTCTCTTCGTTTGTAGAATCGTTTAAATTACCAAAGTTCTTCTGACTCTTTTTGCAAATCGGGCATGACAATGTTGGGGTTGTTCCCATAAGTTCGTTTACGACTTTTCCGTCAACCGTAGTCAGGTGGAACTCGTAATTGCATTCAATATATTTTCCTTCTCCAATTTGCAGCTTTGTAGGCTTAATCTTGCTTATTTGTTCTTCAATGTCCTTCACCGTGGTCCTTATGAGTTCTGCCGATTCCCTTGCAAACTGAAATATTATTGGTCGGCAATAAAGCACTGATGACGGACGTGGATTTTTCCAATATATGAAAACATCAGATTTTAGCCGCAAAGGAACAACAGATGCCATAAACATATTTCCGTCCGATATTGTAGCGTCATCAGAAGATATCCTTTGCTTATAAACGCTTTGTCCGTATGATCCATCGCAGCACCATTTGCTGATCAATGTCAGTTTCTCAGGAAGAATTTTCACCTCATTTTCATGAAGACTCTCCAACAACCGTTTTGCTGTATGGCCCATGAGATCCTGCAGATTGGCTTTCACAGAGACTTCCGTAAACTCCGCATGCAGTGGTCGTGAATTTATTTTGGCTTGCGTAATATGCTTGTATCCTGGTAAAACGTCTGCCCCGTGTCGCATCAAGGATGCCCGTAGTATCTCATATTTTTCCTTGGAAAGTTTTAAGTCCATAAACAACGCCAAGGCTTCTTCGGAACCATACTTTTTAATGTGTGCGTTTGTGGGCGTGGGATTGCTTTCCTTAATCTTTTTTAGTCGCAGTGGGCTTGCATCAGCAACATATTTTGTAATCTGCGACCTAACTCTTTCACTATCCTTTGTATATTTAATAGACAGCGCGTCCGATAAATGCTTCGTGGTCAAGTCATTGGTGGCATCGGCAAGTTTCCTCTTTCTTGTGAAAACTGAACACTCTCAAAACTTTTTTTTGGCCTTCCTTTTGCTCCTCTGGTTGATGTGGTGGGTTTATCTACTGCCAATATATCCAGGATGGTGTTTTCATTAAGCCAGTCCTCGTATTTGGAGTTGAAGTTCTGAGTGGTCCATTGTGCCTTAATATTTGCATATGTCAGATAAAAATTATTTTTTATAATTTCGCTTCTCTCAATATTTCCGTATAAGCTATCAAGTTCTTCTAAAGCAGCGTCCGTGAAAAACTTTGGTGTGGTTGACCTTCTAAACAGTTCAAATAATTTTAAATTGTTTAACGCCATGGTTTCAGTACTTGTTGCGCCACCTTTCAGTCGTAGACTAATCCAGGCATTATGCTTATTTTGCAATATATAGGCTTATGCTACCATGCCTAAAAATTTACCTGTTCCCTGCATACATATGTATTTAGGCTGAATTATGCAATTTTGATATTATGCTCGTGTCTAAATAAGATTTGTACCTACCTGGAGGGACCATAAGTCAATATTGTTCTTGACCAACTGTACTCCAAAGTAATTTTTAAGTGAGGTGCGTACCTGCGAATTTCAATGAGTAGTTTTTTGTGCATCTGTATCTGTAACAGAATATTGGGAGTAGACTTTGGCAGAGGCTCACAGGTAGACAACCGACTTAAAATGCAATTTTCAAATTATTAGATCAAACTACTGTGAGTCAAAACATGTAAGGGATGCACGCCATACCATTTCTGCAACCATGTCTTTTTAAACTCTTTTACCTCTAGAAGCCAAACGGGTACGTACAGGCAGATAAAACCTTTTGAATTATGTAAAGAAATAATCAAAGAACATGCTTCGCGAATATGGCAAATATAGAAAAATACAGATTTTTTTTATTTTCCGTCAAAGTTGAAAAATAGTGAAAAAACGGATAGTTTTTAAACAGTGATTTACCAGGAGAAACACAAAGCAAACAGTTAATTTTTTTTTATTATACATTTAATAAATACATCAATCAACGCGGGCAAAACATAAGGCGATTCGTTACCTATTTTTCGTGATATTACACCTGAAATCGCAAAAAATTGACTAAAAATTGTGTGTTTTTTTGAAAACCGAAAGTCGGTCAACTTTGAACGGTTATATCTCCTAAACTAAAAATGAGATATTATTAAGAGTAGCATATTTGAAATCGTTGAAAAGTTTTCTATAACATGGGTTTATTCAAAACTTCGTCGGCGCACACGAAAATTTTGATTTTTGCAACCTCGTTTGCTCTACGGGCGCCACTGTGCGACGATAATTACACAGAAACATTTATAATTAAACTACAAGAAAATTTTGAAATTCGAGATTTTTTGGAACCAAAACATTGCATTGGTTTAGAAATTAATGTTGGAAAAGGAACGCTTTCAATATCAGAACCTGGATATATTTCAAATATTGTTTCGAAATATGGTTTAGAAAATTCAAGATCAGTTAAAATTCCAATGCAAGCTAAATTAAAATTAGAAAAAGAACCAACAATTTCTGAAGAGGTAGACAAAATTAACCAAACTTACTATCAGGAATTTATTGGATCTTTGCTTCATTTATCTTTATATAGTCGTCCAGATATAATATAGATATAATTCCAGCTATAAATTGTTTGGATCGGTTTTATCTAACCTTGATAAAACCACTTTATATGGTATGTTGTTCTTTGGTGTATATGAGAAATATTCCATTTGCTTGGTTAATAAATATTTGACAGCAGAATTATTATCAACATGATTTTCACAGAACAATTTATGTCCAATTGAAATTTTTCTAATTGAGTATTTAGGAATATCGCTATCTTTACACAATTTATGTATATCTTCTAGGTATATTACTTTTCTATATATTATTGGTGGTGTATGAGTTTTAGGCGTGATAGTGGAGACAACCATATTATCATCTGTTTTTCATTATCAATTAATGCCTGCAGTGAATGGTAATCTAAAATATTAATAGGCTAGGCGATTTCTTTTTACCGATGTTTTGTTCTACCGTGCTATCCCGATTTTGACCAAACGTATATTATTTGAAAAGTATTTCTTTTTAGCTCTTCACCAAACTTAGAGATATTAAATTTTTTTTTTTTTTTTTAGTAAATTGCAATTATTATTGTTACTAACACATACACAAAATTATACATATGCTATGTGTGTGTTTATTAAATTTGTTAATGTATTTGTTAATGAGTTTGTTATCTTCATTCACAAAAATAATAAACCACAAAATTGTTCGTTTGTGAATTGGTTAATTTGAAAAATAAAGCCTAGAAATTGCACTCGAATTTCGACCGCCGGAAACTGATAATAATAATAATTGCGACTAGCACGCTTAGATGTGCTGGCAACGCTATCATCAGCTGATCGTCTCCCTTTCGAACACTTGTTCGAATGAGAGAGTACTCCATACAGCTCTCAATATGAAAATGTCTCTCCAGAACACAAAGCCAAAACACAAGAAATAATTTAAAAACAAAAGCTGTTGTTTGTTTTTTATTAGTTGTTGGTAGACAGCAGTAAAAATTTACCGATATTTAAATCAATACGTAATCTGATCTTGTATCGTCAAGCAATCTAGAGAGACTGATATTTTAGTATTAAGTTTAACAAATTATCAAATTATTGCTTTTTAAAATATTTTGTTTACATTTGCTATAAAATATATTCGTATTTGCGACCTGTAGTTTACATAGACACACCGACGGTCGGACAGACATCTCTAAATCGACTCAGAAAGTGATTCTTAGTCGATCGGTATAACAAAAGATGGGACGAGGTCAAATAGTTTTAGTAGTTACACACACCAATACAAAGCCATAACACCCTAACCATATAGTGGCATTGGCTATAAAACAGTGGAAAAAATCGGGAATAATCAAAATCGAGGATAGTGAATGTGTACAAAATTTAATCAAAATTTATTTGTTTTTGCGGAAAGAATTTTAAAATTAATAACTTAATTGAATTTTAATACTCTTACTTACTAATTGGTAATAACTTTAAAAATTTGCAGTTTGGTAAAAAAAAGGAATTATTTTTGGTATTTCTCTCCATTACACTATCTTTTTATCTTATCTATCTTTTATCTTTTTTATTATCTTCAAATTAACCAGTTACCAGTTATCCATATAAAAAATTGTTATTGCAATTTTCGAGTTCAGCATGCCAAAACACTGTGAAGTAATTTTATACAAGGGTTTCACGTTTTCGAATTTGTTCACGTTTGCGTAAATTAAAATTAAAGAATTTTTGCTGTACAATGAGTTCAATAAGAATATTTTTTCTTGTTTTCATTTACATGCAAAAGCTTTGTGAATTGCAAAAAAATGCCCTTTTTCTACTAAGGGCGTTTGTAAAATGGTAGCAAAGTGCAAAGAAATTTTTATATGTTGAGAAAATTTTATATTTCTGCTATGTGAAATGAAATCTTTGTTGGCAACAGTATTAATATAAACGTAAAACCGATGTGGTACCCATCGCATAGCCGAATTTAACACTCTTCATGTAATGTATTAAGTTTATTTTTGTTTGTTATATATTTCAGTTTTTTACATAGCAAGATTACTGAAATATTTTAAAATTTCTTTTTACATAAATATAAAACTTAATTTCTATATATTTTGTTTTATTTTTATATATTTTAACTATCTTTTTATTTTTTAAATAAAAAAATCTTTCTGTATTATTTTGAAAGTTCTATTTCCATTTGTTTTTTGATCGATTAAGCGAAGAATTTTTAAATCTTAACCGCCTTGTTCGATCGACAGATTTATTTAAATTTTATTCGACTGAATAATTAACAACCATAGTGGATTCATATGTTTTTGTATTCTATATTACGAATTTTTGCAACACTATTTTGTTTTTCAGGGCGATTTTGATATTTAATTACGCAGCAAATTCTTGTTGCAGTACGTACGCTGATCTATACTAATATAATAAAGAGGTAATGTGTGTTTGTTTGTTTGTTTGTTTGTAGGAGGTAATCTGCGTAACTTCCCATCTGATCTTTCGAAAATTTTCACAGAGTCTTACTGCGGAGGTGCGAAGTGCTATAAGCTATAATTTTTTAAATATTATTAGTGGGCGTTGCACCTCCTACACAAAGTAAATTTTTAATATCATATATATTAAGTACTATGATAGAGAGAGCTTTGCAAAGTTGTCTCAGGCCATATATTATTAACGTGATTAGTCAGGCAAAAAAATCGGCAGGATTGGACAAATGCGCGTGGCGCCCCATACAACTTAATATTAAATGTGATATATCTTAATTAATGTAATAATGACTTTGCGTGAGACCTATCATTACGATTCGGGGGGGAGGGTTTAGCGAAGCACACCGGATTACATCTAGTATTATATACTTGATGGTACCATTTTCAGAAAGAGCCGAACTGTGTTTTGTTGAACTTACCAAGATTATTGCATTTATTCTGTATACAATACTAAAGTTTTTTTGGTAACTTTTAATACCATCAAGAAGCTTTAGTTGTGTAGCACTGGCTGTATATAACAGCAGTTCCTGGAGGGTGTAAAATTCTAAGTCACGGTGAAAAGAGTATAATAAACCTTCAAAGGAATCGGCGTTCACAGGCAAAAATTTTTTATGACCTTTTATATTTTCTCCTTAACTTAAGGTTCTTTATTAGTTTTCAGCTAAAACTCAGGAACCATAGATGATTTATCATTTCATTATTCAGGAAGTAGCCTCAGCAAATCAAGATGGACAAATTTTATCGAATGAAGTCTTCAAATAAATTCTGGTCATATTATTATTATACCCTATACCACTACGTGATTATGGTTGAGTGTGTTCAATCGTCGCACCTATCACATAGATAGCAGTTTCGTGTCAAAATGTACATGTAATGTGTTATGTACGTGTTTAGTTAAGATGCCTGCAGTCTCAATCGCTTGTTGTAGGTATTAAAATCGGTAAATGTTCGTACCTGGTCCCCATACAAATATCTCCTGTGAGCTAGACTTAAATTCCTCTAAGATCCATTAATCTTTAGTATGAAAATAAACCCAGTATGAAAATAAACCTATTCATAACCACAAACTTAAAAACAAAAAAAATTGCATAATATCAAATTAAGTGTAGGCGATCTTACAAAATATGGTCGCGATCGGACATTTCTGTCTAGTTCCCATATAAAAATAACTCCGGATACGAACTCTTTCATATCCGCATTAAACCCATTCATAACAATGTCACTCAAATTTGGTTTTTGCTCACTTACTGTATCCAATTTTTTGGATCTAAAATCAAACTGACTATGATTTTCTTATTTATTTTAATTAAATTGATTGACTAAAAAAAATTATTTGAAACTAACATTTCTTAAAAAAGTTTATTTCATTTTTAAAATAGTACCTTATCTTTACAAAGTTCATTTTCTTAAAAATTACCGTCTCTGAAGAACTGGTATTACTTGTATTAGTCATATTTACATTTTCAATAAATAATAAATATAAATGGATATAACAATATATTAACAAAGGAATGTTAATTGGTTATTCCAACTTATTGATCCAAAAAATAACAAAAAATTGTAAAGGATTAAGACTCAAAATCAAAGAGATTGTTCAAATTACATCGTTCCATCAAAAGCTAAAATTTACTTGCGACATAATGACAGACAAAGTTAGTTTACAATTATCTTTTAAAAGTTAAAAATATTAATTGGATTTTAGTATTTATGTATGGCCAACGATAAAACACACTACAGCAAATTTTGTTTTTGCAAAAAGCTCAAATAAAATAGAGGAAAAAAGAACTGTTGAAAACATGTAAAAATAGTTTTCTCTAAGTTAAACATTATAAAAACAACAAGTATATGATACTCTATACCATTATTGTAGAGGAGCGGTCTTATAAAATATTTTGAACCTTAAGATAATCTAAGTCGATCCGATAGGGGCGTTCACATTTCGCATTACTAGCTTTACACGGGCACGCAAAAAGACAGACAGACAGACGAACGACGGCTAGAGGAACGGCACTACACCCACTCAGGAAATGATTCGGAGTCGATCGGTATAATAAAAAGTGCGTTTAATTAGATTTCTCTGTTAGTTACGAACATCAACAGAAACTATTTCCGCCCTGGCCACGGAGTGATAAAGGATATATAAACAAAAAGTAAATAAAAAAAATTATTTTCCAAGAATTATATTACATTATTACATTATTACATTTTTACATTATTACATTTTTACATTATTACATTATTATATTATTCATCTCACCCTTGTGTGAAAAACCTCACATTATTTTGTACACAGAAAATAATAATTAAGCGATGTTCATGAAATTTCTTGACTTTTTCTGTCGCATCAATTGTGTACAGAAAACGCATGAATTGATTTAAAAATATTTTGTACAGGAAACGGGGTAAAAGCGGACAAAAATGGGGAAAATGGTAACAAATTAATCTAGAAATATGAAATTTGGTGTGTAGACTCCATCCGAGAAACAATGTATGCACAGAACCAATTTTTTCGAAATTCGGCCATTTAAGGGGAAAAAACGGCCAAAAGGGTAAAAATTGTACCTTTCTGCATCTTCTTCACATAATAATCTATATCTATGAACTTTGTTATACAGACTCCACCAAATACGTGGGCATCAGTCAATTATGATTTTATTGCTAATTCTAACGTCTAGGGGAAGAAAAACGGCCAAAATGGGAAAAATTTTATATTTGGTTTCTACTAAGCAAAAGAATGTTGGAATATGAAATATAGTATGTGGATTTCAATAAAGATGGAAACATCAGATAAGAGGAAAACTTTTGGAAATTCGGATGTTTTTTGTATCTTCTTTACAAAGTAATTTAGGAATACGAAATTTTACATGTAGATTCCATCAGAGACACACACAGCTCCAAAGAATAAATTCGAGCCTTTAGGGGGTTAAAGCGGCCAAAAAGGGGGAAAATTGTAACAAATGAATCTATGAATATGAAAGTTGGTGTGTGGATTCCATCAGAGAAACAAATATGGGCCCAGTTTTTTTTTCAAAATTTTTTTTTCAAAAAACTGACAAAAAGGTAAAAATTGTACCTTGCTGCATTTTCTTGACACATTATTTAATTAATTAATATATACGTATTTTGGTATACAGATTCCACCGAATATTTGTGAGACTACCTATTTAAAAATTATCTTTAATTAAAAAGAAAACCCATTTACTGAAAAATAAAATTCAATAAAATATTTTTTATTAACAATTTTATTGACGTTATTTTTGTGAATGCTTTTTTGGTTTGAGACTGAACTAATTACTATATTTTACGAAGCGGACAAAAAGGGGGAAAATGGTAACAAATAAGTCTAAGAATATGAAATTTGGTGCGTAGACTTCGTTCGAGAAACAAACATGGGCTCAGGATTATTTTTTCCGAAATTCGGCCATTTAAGGGGAAAACGCCCAAAAAGGGTAAAAATTGTATCTTTATGCATGTTCTTAACATATAATTATATATATATATATACATGCATTTTGGTATACACACTCTACCGAATACGTGGGCATCAGTCACAGTCTAGGGAGGAAAACCGGCCAAAAAGGGGAAAAATTCTACATTTGGTATCTTCTAGACAAACTAATATCAAATATAGTTTGTGGATAGAAACATCAAACGAAACGAAATCTTTTGGAAATTTGGATCTTAAAACGAAGTAAAAACGTCCCGTAAATGTAAGAGTGTACCTTTTTGTATCTTCTTTACAAAGCAATTTAGAAATATGAAATTTGATATGTAGATTAATCCAGAAACACAAAAATTGGAGAAGAATAAAATTTGTTTTCATTCGAGTCTTAAGGGTAAAACTGATATTTACTTTTCAACTGGTAAATTTTCATTTGAAAGTACATTTTCTTAACAAAAGAAGTAAGAAATTTGTAGTCGGTATAGACCGATACCCTATACCATGCGTTTGGAGAGTTGGTCTTAGGTTAAAATAATTAGGCTTAGAAAAAAAGCATAAAACAAATCCACGTCGAAAATTAGACCGATCCTGACCATATTTGGTAAAGTTAGTTATTTTTTGCAACAACATATACAAACCGATTTTGAGAAAAATCTGTGCAATATTTTTGTTGTTGAAAGGTTTAAGTGAATTGTCCTATATTGTTTATTTTTGGTCTACGGATTGATGGATGTAATAAACGCACAAAACCCCAATTCGACAGAGATCTATTTCATAATTTGAATCTTATGACAAGTTAAGTCGATATCATAGGGGTCCTTTGAATGGAGAGTAGGTCTGAACATGCGCCCATTTTCACCAATTTCAATAGCGTTTGTCCTATGGCTTGATAAATAAAATAATATTATTTTTTATCTTTATAATTTGAATAATTTTCGAACCTACTATGAATAAAAAAAGTGGTACCTAAATGGGGAAGGTGTCAATATATTTTAAACATTTACAAAATTTTAAACTTACCAATTTTGTAATAAAAAAATTGTTTTTTTTTTTGCGAAATCGCTATTTGGTGTGTTCTATATTGGAGGATAACACATTTGTTACAAAAAATACAATTAAAAAAATAGATAAGCGAAAAAAAAAACATTTTTTAAAGATGCCAAAACAGTGAGAACTGTTAAACTTTTTTACCAGAGGTGACGGAAATAATAAAAATAGAAGAACAAGTGAAAGAAGCTATAAAAAAATCTTAGCCGTTATTTAAATACAGATTTTGAAATTTTCTTTCAATTATTATAAAATAATGGCAAGAATAAAGTTTCATGAAAAGTTAAAAACCGGAATAATAGATGATTTTCGTGATGGTGGTAAGCAAAAGAATATTTGTGAGAAATATTCTATGAATAAATCCATAAAATCGTCTGACTAGCATCAGTCTGGCTAAAAAAAAGACCACATGAACTGGAATTGGAATACTGTTGACGAATAGCGTTGACGCAAAAGTTGAATATTTAAATGGCTACAAAACGGCTACACGCTTCGGGGGTTTAACTAAAATAAATTAATACAATCGTTCAGTATAAGAAACATCTACTCCCAAGGCCATGTGTTATTATTTAGTAAAGGTTTCCATTGTTATGTTAACAGCATAAGAATGAATATTTTTAAGTTTTGTTAATTTTTTCTGAAGTTATGTTTATATTTCTTCTTTGTGAAAATAGATTTAAATTTTATGATAAAATTTTTTGTTATTGACCATCCAAGTCGTCAAAAATATATTTTGTTAAAAGTTTCCATCGTATTGTCACTCACACCAAATTTCTTTTTGCTTTTAAATATTGTTATGGCTTAAATAATTGATATTATAATTACGCTAACAGCATCTTTGTATTTACCTATTAAACAAAACTGTTTTCTATGTATTTTTGTGGTGTGAAATGTATATTTATGCATTAAAAATACGCAAACAAATTTTGTAAAAAAGAGGTAGTTACAAAGTTGCCAATCATCAATTCAAGTTCATTACAGTAATAAGAATTTTTTTTAGTGTGCTAACATATGTTGCAATTCAGAAAAAGTTGAAACATATGTTTACGTATTCCATTGTTTACAATTTGTCCGGTATTTAGCAGAGTGTTTTTCTTTTAAAGTGAAATTGTTGAAGCCAAGAAAGTTTAATTTTCTACCATTTATAAGAAAATTTTCAATGCAAAGGTAAGTTTAGTGAAAGCGAAGGGTTTACATAACAAATTTAAAAGAAAATAATAAACAGTCTTTTGGACATAAAAGAGTGCAGTGAAAATTTCCGCGTGTTTACTTTTACAATTATTATTTTTCACAGCTAAGGAACATGTTTTCGCACAAGTCTGGATGTCAAAAGCGTCAGGAACGTGCAGCTCGAAAAGAAAAATACTTAGAAGCTAAAAAAAAAACAACAAACTCTTTCAGCTTTTAACTTTTGCTCAAATGCAATTACAAGCTCTGCGGCTCTGGAAGGGATGAACAGCTTTCTCCTGATTACCCAAATCGATCCAAAAATGCTTCCGTTAATGAAAATAATCCTAACAATTTTTCGGAGATAGCTGAATCGAGCAATAATAGAAACACTGAAAATGGTAGCAAACAATCAAACATCGATAGCAATGCATTTAAGGAATCAGCTGAATTTGAAATCTGAAACGAAATAGCGTCATAGCTATGATTACGATATCGGTATTCTCGAAGCGGAATTTTTGCAACCTTGAACGCCGAAAAGATTATTCGCCGTGGCCATCAAAAAATGCCTTTAACTTATCCTCGCGATCGGCTGGATCCCTACTTTCAACGATCTCGCCAAATGGTGCAACGCGACTGGTTAGTTTGGAGTCAAACAAAAACCGCTTTTTTTTGCCTGCCATGTCGCATTTTCAGTACAAATACATTGAGTCGATCATTTCTTTGCTCTCCGAATGGATATTCGGTAAAAAAAATAAATGGAAAAAACTATACGAAAAATTTCCTTCTCATGAGAGAAGTGTTGACCACATTCAACGTAAAATGCTACGTAAAATGGCGCGATTTTGAAACTCGTATTGAGAAATATTCAACTGTTGATATGCTGGTTTGTGATCAGATAGCAAAAGATGCAAAAAAGTGGCGGTAAATTTTAAAGCGAATTTTGAAAACAATTTTCTTTTTAGGTGAAATAGGTCTAGCTCTAAGAGGAGCGAGTCATTTGATCGGCGATCCAAACAACGGCAATTGTTTAGGAATTCTAGAATTGATTAGTCGCTATGATATTCTGCAACACCGTAAGAAAGCCAAATATTACAGCATTATTGTTGATTCCACTCCCGACTCAAGTCACGTGGAGCAAACCACTTTTATTTTGCGTTTCCTTCGTTTTGATCTAGACAAAAGGGTTCAAAAGGGTAGATTGCAATAACAAAACTGGAGAGGCTATTGCCGATTTGATTTGTCAAAGTTTGAGAGATTATGAAATTCCATTAGAGGATTGTCGTGGACAAGGATACGATAACGGAAGAAACATGAGCGGGAAATACAAAGGCGCGCAAAGCTGCATTATTCCTAAAAAGGCATATGCACTGTGTTCGCCTTGTGGAGCTCACACATTAAATCTAGTAAGATTAGACTCCGCCGAATGTTGTTCCCGCGCTATTACCTTTTTTGGCGTTGTGCAAAAATGCTACAACATTTTCAGCGAAAGTACCCAACGCTGGAAGATTTTGAAGTCAAACATACCAGACTCCCTTCATTCCCACTCCAATCGACTCTGTTCGACCGTTTGCTAAAAATCTCCCTGGATTGAAAAATGCTTTAAAAGAAATAAAGCAACTTAATTTGACTGCAGAAACTCTTCGGGACATCGATGGAATATTGAAATATACATATGTGCAAATTCGAGTGCATATTGATGTCTTTTATATGAACTAAAATTTTGCAGGCAATTAATGAAAGAAATCTTGCGCTTCAAGAGATGGGTGCCACCATTGACGTTGAAGTCAAGGACCTTAAAAGCCTCCTCGATGATTTGCAGCTTTTGCACAAGCAGTGGGATGCGATCTTAAATGAATGCAAGATGGTTGCAAGTAGTTTGGACGATACCCCGACGATGTTGCCCGTAGCCAGAAAAAAAAGTTCAATTATGCGTCACATATTTTAGACGAAAATTGCACTGCTGAAGAAATAGATTTTAAAGAAAACACCTTTTTCGCAATATTAGATTCAATCATCAACGGAATACAAAATAGATTCGTCGCAATCAACGCTTTGAATGATACTTTTTTATACCCTATACCACTATGTGGTTTGGGTATAATGACTTTGTGCTGCTGTTTGTAACAACCAAAAATATTTGACCTACACCCATCTTTAATTATACCGATCGAATCAGAATCACTATCTGATTCGTTATAACGATGTCCGTCCGTCCGTCTGTGTGTCCATGTAAAGCTTGTAATCAAACTGCAGGTCGCAAATATGAATGTATTTTGATGAAATTAGGTATTTGATCTTTTATCGGCGATGGGATGAACGCTATTGAAATTGGTGAGAATCGGTCCATGTTCAGACCTAGCCCCCATACAAATGACCCCTATGAAATCGACATAAATTGCCTTAAGTTCCAAATTATCATATAGATCTCATTCAAATTGGGTTTGTATGTGTTTATTACATCCATTAATGAGTAGTCCAAAAATTATACCTATAGGAAATTCTTAGTCATAGGCCCCATATAGAGCTGCTTCCCGATCTTCACTTAAATCTATCAAAAAACAAAAATATTGCACAGATTTTTCTCAAATTTGGTTTGTATATATTTTTTCAAAGTGTAAGTGACTTTACCAAATATGGTCAGGATCGGTCCTTTTTTGGACCTAGTCCCCATATAGACATATCATCCGATATGAACTTTTTCATATCTGCAGCCAAAAAAATTAATAAATATGCCACTCAAATTTGGTTTATGCTTATTTGCTATATCCAATTAGTTGGACCGAAGAGGTAGGGTTTCTAAACCATGGTATAGGGTATCGTATAGTCGGGCTTGACGGACTATAATTTTCTTACTTGTCATTTTTATGGCAGTTTGAAGACATGTCAGAGGATGAAATTCAAAATGCTGGAGAAATTTTCCCATCAATATATTCTGCCGATGTGTCGAAAAATTTACAAACTGAAGTATGTCAACTCAAAAACATGTTTAGTGCGAATTTCGAACCTCGGCTCCCACCATTCGATCTATTAAATGCAATCAACCAAAAAAATAGGAGCTCTCTATCCAAACATTTGCGTTGCTGTGCGCATTTTCGGAACACTTCCAGTATCCTTTGCAAATGGGGAGCGTTCCTTTAGTGCCTGCCTAGAGTTAAAAACTTTCATCAATCCTGCTCAACACAATCTAGAGTTTCAGGGCTAACCACTTTGTGTTTGGAATCGGAATTCGCTAGAAAACTAAATTTCGACGACATCATCGACGCATTCGCTACAGCTAAAGCCAGAAAAGCATACTTTTGAGTTATTGGGACTACTTATTTACAATATAATTTGAACAAATGATATAAAGAAAATTAAAATGTGCTTTTATTGTTCGTAAATTTTTATTCTTGCTTTAATTTCATCATATTTTTTTAACTTTTTATACCCTATACCACTATGTGGTTTGGGTATAATGACTTTGTGCTGCTGTTTGTAACAACCAAAAATATTTGACCTAGACCCATCTTTAATTATACCGATCGAATCAGAATCACTTTTTGAGTTGATTTAACAATGTCCGTCCGTCCGTCCGTCTGTGTGTCCATGTAAACCTTGTAATCGAACTGCAGGTCGCAAATATGAATATATTTTGCAGAAATTTGGCATATAAGCTTTAACCGGCCATGGGATGAACGCTCTACTGAAATTGGTGGGAATCGGTCCATGTTCAGACCTAGCCCCCATACAAATGTCCCCTATAAAATCGACATAAATTGACATAAGTTCCAAATTGTCATATAGATCTTAGTCAAATTGGGTTTGTATGTGTTTATTACATCCGTTAATGAATATTCCAAAAACGATGCCTATGGGATAACTCTTAGTCATAGGCCCCATATAGAGCTGCTTCCTGATCTTCACTTAAATCTATCAAAAAACAAAAATATTGTACTGATTCATCTCAAATTTTGTTTGCATACATTTTCGCAAAATACAAGAGACTTTACCAACCATGCCCAGGATCGGTCCATTTTTGGACCTAGTCCCCATATTCACATAGCATCCGATATGAACTTTTTCATATCTGCAGCCAAAAAAATTAATAAAAATGCCACTCAAAATTGGTTTATGCTTATTTTCTATATCCAATTAATTGGGTCTGGGTCTAGACCGACTATAATTTTCTTACTTATTTTTGATTTGTATTGTTACTCATTTGAAATACTAACAGAAGTTCTTAAAAAAAAAACTGCTATATGAAGGGGGCCCATAAAATATTACCCCCAGGCCCACATTTTCTCTCTATAATATAATGATAGTGTCATTCTGAAGCGATCAAATTCATATCCAAAGGCACAATTCTGTGACAGCTTTACTAAAATCGACTCAAACTTGTTACATGCATATATCGGTGTTCTCATTTTGGCTGGACTTTACAGGACTATGTTTCTAACTAATCTAGGGTTTTAGATATAATTGTAATAACGAGACAATGCTGGATTTATTTGATGGTGTATATGTATGTCCCATATTTAGAGCGATAATACCGAAGGAGACATTTCAATACATGAATAGTGTTATTCGGTTCGATAACATTATAAGCAGACGTCAAAGAAACTTAACGGACAAATTTGCTCCAATTCGTGAAATATTCGACAAATGTTCTGCTGGTTATTGCAATCCATCTGAATGTGTTACTGTGTTAGATGTTTCGTAGAAAGTGGGTAAACCATATGGAGGTTCACCTGGAACAAATCAAGGTGAACGTGTAGTTTCGGGTTTGGTTCGAAGACTGAAGAGCCATAACATAACAATGTTATCAGAAGGGCTAACAATGGTCGGTACAGTGCGCAAAAATAAAAGAAGCATCCCACAAAAACTTTTAGAATGCAAAAATGTTGCGTTGTTTCATTCAGCATTTTCACACAACACTCGTATCAGACATCGGCAGAAAACACAATTTCGCAGCACCATACATGCCTCGAATAATGTAGAATCTGATAGAAAAAAGTTGCCAATAATCTGTACTAATATTATAAAGAGGTAATGTGTGTTTGTTTGTTTGTTTGTTTGTTTGTAGGAGGTAATCTCCGTAACTGCCCACCTGATATTCCTGAAATTTTCACATAGTCTTACTGCGGACATGGGAACTGCTATAGGCTGTAATTTTTTAAATATTTTTAGTGGGCGTGGCACCTACCACACAAAGTAAATTTTTAATATCATATACATATATTGAGTACTGTGATAGGGAGAGCTTTGCAAATTTGTGTGAGGTCACCTATTGTTAATATTAGTAGCTGCGCCGGAAATGGGCGGGATCAGACAAGTGGGCATGGTATCGCCCATACAAGTAATAATTCAATATTATATATATTGAGTACTGTGATAGAGAGAGCATTTCAAATTTGTGCGATGTCACCTATTATTAACGTGAGTAGTCGGACAAAAAATGGGCAGTATCGGACCAATACGCGTGGCACTGCCATAGAAAGTAAATACAAAATGACGTATATCTGGAGTACTGTAATAGTGAGAGTCTTTGGACTTTGCGGGAACCCATAAGTTATTTATGTGATTAGTTAGACAAAAATTGGGCGTGATCGGGGCAGTGGGTGTGGCACTGCCCGTACAAAGTAAATATATGATATCATATAACTGGTGTACTATAAAAGGGAAAAACTCGATATTTGGCACGAGTCCATCAGATATTAATGTGAGTAGTGCAATAAAATTTTGGGCGGGATGGGATTAGTGGGTGTGGCATCTCCTATATAAGTAATAAGAAGTACTACGAAAGCAACAGTCTTTTGACAAGTACATTAGTTAACTTTGTGTTTTGTCGTCGAAAATATATCACCAAAATCAAAAATTCGCCTAAACCGAAAATTGCGAAAAAAATCGCCCAAAGATCTTCAAAAACAAAAATGGGCAAAATCTAAAATCGCTAAAAAGAAAAATTGCCAAATGATATTCTAAGTTCAAGGCCAATAGTTAGGTGTTGCCAGATCTAATTTTGATAATCCATCTTCTTCTAATGGGAGCTACTTTTACCTTGCTCCAGGGTAGGAACGCCGAAAAATCTGATAATTGTTGTACCATTGTATATCAACAAGTATTCGTGTGTGTGGGGGGGGGGGCAGGGGGAGTGTGTAATTTTAATTTCACTGATCACCAGCTATTAAATATTTTGTGTTATAGGTGGCGTGGGTACATTTGGCAGAATATTGTTTTGTTACAGTTCTAAAAGAAAGACGAATCGTTGACGGTTGGCAGTTTTCGCAAATATGATCGATGTCTCAGCTCAAAACGTTTCGATTATATTCAAAGGTGTGGACCCAAATTGCTAAACAAACAAACAAACAATGCGACGAGTTTGTTTGCGCGAGCTTCGAAAATCTCTTGCATTAGCAAAAATTTACAAAATGAATCAGTGGGGGAGCTCAGTTGCTCAATAGCTCAGTCCACATCTTCAATGTTTCGTCAACTTTCAGAATCTGGAGAGCGCTCATCAGTACCATTCGGCTTTCCTTCAAAAAGATCAGAATATATTCAACCGAATATTGAACGAAAAGCTAGATGTCACATATGTTATTGGCGAGAAGTCGAAAACTAAGAACAATATGCTGTTTCTGCCAAAAATGTGTATGTAAGCATACTAATAATCGTTATGTTTAAAATATGTTCAAGAGAAACTTATTTGATGTAACAGATAACAAAATGTTAAAATGTTAATGATGACAAAATTTTGAGTAATAAAAATATGTTAGTGCAAAATACGTATGTGTGGAAAACGACACACGAAGGTAAACAACATAAGTTTTTTTTGAGAATGAGATTAACTTTAACTTTAATAGTGCAAGATTACGTTGATTCGGCTATGCCGAATCTTTGATGCCCTCCCACTTGCATCTTAAATGCAATACTACAACCAACGTTGGGTACGGCTACTACTTTAAAACTGCTCTCGGATACTAAAACTTTTATTTCGGTTTCAAATTTTGGTTAGTTACTGTTAAAATTGTATATATAAATAAAAATTGTATTTTGTATGTTTGTGTGTCGTTTGTACATTTGTGGTTTATAGGAGACTACAGCACAGCACCGATCGTTAGGAAAGTAGGCTATATATTTTCTGATTTTTCAAGTGGCCGTGGCACCTCCCATATAAAGTGGATTTGTAACATCTAATATTAATATATAATATCTGGAATACTATGACAGAAAGAGTCCTGAAACTACGTACATGTACATACAAATTAAACTAACTTGAAGAAATTCAAAAAATAAAGATTGTTTGTTTGAACAGAGTTGTATCTTCTGAGATTAATACGAAGTAAAAGCTGTACTGTTCGTAAGCCTGACATTAGGTGAGTATGTTAAAGCACATGACCAAAAAGTGCAAGTACGAGTGTATGTGCGATAGATACACGTTCAAACATCATGGCCGCACTAAGTAGAAAAATTTCCTATAGAAACAATGTATTCAATTATAACATAACAATTTATAACAATGTTCAATGAATTGCTGATGAAGGCTGAAAAGCCAGAAACCGGTCCGACTAAGAATACAGTGTAGTTCTGAATTGCTCTATGCTCTCTTCTTCTCTACCACGCACCACTGAAAAAAAAACATTTATATTTGCTTTGGTTTTTGATTGATTTTTTAATGTAATAACTTGCTGCCCTTCTTCAGTCTTAGCTAGGAAAAACTTTTAATGTGAGTCGAAACGACTAACATTGGGCATACAGGTTTAAAGAATATTTCATAGCACACCACGTATAAACGTTAGTTATAGATAGGACATTTTTCAAATCCCACAGTCCAGCCAACTTAGCAGAAAAGTGTGCAGCTCTTACCGGTGATAGTATCTGAGGATCAAATGTAAAATTCTATATAATTCTTAATTTCGTAGTTTTGATCCAATTTTTTTTGAATCAGATTTTTGCAAACGGTGACAACAACAGAAATTAGATTTAGGCCAACGAATTCAAATTTTGAGCCACTGTGCATCGCAGGAGTCTTTTACTGACTTTTAGACGCATTACCACTACTAATCCGTCTATGCTGGCACATCGGTTTAAATATTATAAGTTCTAGGACCTGCATTAAACTGGCTGGTATCTCTGATGGAAGAGAGTTCTGTACTACAGTAGTTGAAGGGTATATGCTGTGTATTACGGACTTTTTTTTATATATTTGAGAACTCAACTTTCCTTTGAATGAATACTAATTGTAAGTGTGAATTTAGCATCAAAACTGTTTCCAAATCATACGTATATGATTTATGCTTTTCATATTCATTGTTTTTTTTTTATTGTTGTTCTAAAATTTATTTACATACAGCTGGATTTTTATTTAAATTGTTATATTTAAAAAAAAAAAAGAAAAATATCAACAATATAAAATATTATCTACTACTCCATACGAAACACTTATGTACATATTTCGATACACATTTACTTGTATGTGTGTTTTGTATATGTATGTCTATGACATGATCATATATTATGTGAACCAGTGTTACGTCAAACACTTTATTATCATTTGGCCCCAATTGACCTTTCTAGGTTGATTTACTGGTATCTGTATACGACCATGTTTGTTTGTGTTCATGATGCGAACAATTTTTTTTTAACTCTGCTAAACATGTTTATTGTTTTGGGTTTAGCTTTATTTACTTGTACATTTACAAACTGGCGTATTTTAATTTATTTCAACATTTTTTCACATGTTTTGTTTTCAACATACATATTCATATGATTGTTTGTGTTTGTGTTTATTTTTTAACCATAAAACACATATAAATTTGTATACTTAAATCAGTACACGGAAAAAGTTAAAAAGTTAAGGCTTTAAATAAAATGTTTACGAAGACAGCAAGGAATTTGTTTTGTCATCTCATTTTGATTTCTGGAAAGTAATGGATATATTGGGTAGCAATTTTCTTGTTTTACAGGTTGTCATAAAAAATGTATGCACTATGACTTTTATGACAGAAGCTTTCAGACAGATGGCGTGCATGAAGAAGTTCCAAATAATAGCCTGTCCGTTCCCCAAACCTGACTTTACTTACCTTAAAAATGAAGCCTCCTACAGATAACTGACAATACTGCAAGAGTTCAAAGCCTAAATTGAGCAAAAAGGCACTAAACTGCTAAAGGGAATGTTTGTTGAAGTATGGCAACCAAAAACCAGAACGATAAAGATTTAGAAATCCGCTGTAGGAAAAAAGCTAAAAATTGTATTATATTGAGTTATGATAACTCAAGTGACATTCGTATTTTCGCTTGTGGATCGAAATCAATTATTTACGATCATTCGCATTATCTTTCAATATTAAAAAAGTATACGATGTACCGTTATAATAATACAATCATTTGTATCATCTTTCATTACTAAAAAAGATAACGAAGTACCGCTACGAATTTGTAACATAAGCTATTTCAGCTGAAGTGAAAATTCTTAGTGTATTCACACACGAATACTAAAGCTAAATTAGAGATATATAGTAAGGAAATTTCTGCTTAAAAATTTGGTACTTAAGCTCTTTTCGCATAATGGCTTGCTATGTGAATAAAGACTGAAACTATGTATTGTATTAATGTATACAATTTTTCAGATACACGGTATTTTTAGTCTAGTGTCCTTAATTATCAATATCAAGGTGCTTAGAGGTCTTAAAAATAAGCTAAACCAAATTTAAGTAAGATTGCTAACATAAAGTTTCATGAACAAAAAAGAGTTTGCGAATTCTTTGTGGACTTTAACCCTAACCATACTAAAACGGGTACCCCGGTACCCGAACGTACTTTAAAGTCAAATTTATCTTAAACTAAATAAAATACAAATTTGAGGCTCCACAAGTTCCATCAAATAACCATTTTCTAAAGTTTTTTCCCATCTAAAGCACTCTTGATTCTTTTGGATTGACTCTGGAGCCACCCAAAGTCGAATAGTCCTTTCCCCTCGTGATATGGGTAACCGCGTACCCTTATATAACTTTTTACATTTTGTATGAAAAAAGTAAAAATTATAGTATTTTTTTATTTATTGGTTATTTAATTCAAAAAATATTTTTCATCAAACTTTGTACATGTATAAAAAATAAATAAAACTGTTTACTAATATTGTTCCGTAAAAAAAAAATAAAAAAAATTAACATCTAGTGCAGCGTGGAGCAATAGTTTTGCTATGCGTATTGCACATTGGTCGTTTACAGCCATCGCATATTTTGCATGTTTTTCGATCAGATTTTGGATCAGTAGTCACACAAAGGTAGCAGCGACCCTTTATTGGCAACCGTCCAGTTTCATCTCGTTGGGTTGTATCTGATGGGACCGCAGAATCCTAGAAAACTTCTTTAGGGATGGTTTTATTTGTCATAAGCTCTAGAGCTGCCCGGATGTTATTGTGTCGTGTTATATGATTATCATTAGCTCTTTCGTTCATATTTTTAGTTGCCAACTCCACGCCAAGTGATGTTAAAAATCCTCGACGAGAGCTTCGTTTTATTTTTGCGCTTGGATCGAGGCTGGAGTTTACACAAAATGCACCCAATGCAGCCACGTCAATCATGTTGGAAAACACTGTCAATGACCATCTATTGGTTTTGCGTTTGGTGGTATATTTAGACACCATCTGGCCTTTTGTTATAGAAGTCATTAATCTCCTCTTTTCCATTAATAGCTGGCTCCCCTCGAGTATAATGCATTGTTGACAGAAGGAAACCACACTTCTTCTTCTTGGTCACAACAGACAAAAGTGTTCCGTTTTTGTTCAAACCATATCGGGGTGTACCTATATCGTCCGTTGGGTTTGGACGTAGCTCTTTTGGAATATAGGCTTTGTTTTGTCGAAGGGTACCGACGAGACTTATTCCTCTAACTTGTAGCCGATTGGCCAAAGAAAGTGAAGTGAAAAAATTGTCGGTTGTTACATTTATTCCAGATTGTTTGTAGAAATCCACCAGATCTAGAACGATGCTTTCTCCAACATTTACCTGTCGTTGACCACCAGGTGGCTTGCCTGTGTAAATGATTCCATTCAAAGGATAGCTATTGGCTGTGTTACACAACCAAAATATGTTTATTCCGTATTTAGCTGGCCTTGAGGGAATATATTGAGTGAAACTGGTTCTACCTCTAAATGGAAATAACTGTTCGTCTACTGTCACATTTTCATCTGGAAAATAATTTAAACGTATATTCTGCATCAACATATTCCAGATATCGGAGATAAGAGCAGCTTTGTCTGTTTGTTTGCGTGTTGCATTGCCAAAACGTATTACGCGTAGTATTTGCTGAAATCTTTCGCGACTTAACGATGCTTTGTATAAAGGATGACTGTAATTCCTCCATAGAATTGAAGAAGGATCATCGTTGTCACCATTTACACCCATGACCAGTAAAATTCCAATAAAAGCATCAAGTTCTTCCATTGAAATAAACCGAAACTGGCGAGGTTTCAATTTTAAAACTGCAATATCCGCTGCATTTTTCTGATTGAAATCCAGTGCTATTTCATTGCCTTTTTCGTTGCTGTGTCTCAGGATCTCATTTTTTATATTTTCTGACAAAAATTCATCAAATATTTCTTTTGCAGTCATTACTTTATTAAATTTGCGATGTCGTCCACCTATGTACATAAACAAAAAAATATATTATAACATATGGTGTTTAAAGAATGAAACCAACCTTTTTTGCGCATAACATTTGGGGATGGAGTTTTAGCATTTGGAATCTCTTGGGAATACCATTCAGTCTGATCACTTGCTATATATTTTGAAGCAGTATCTGAAACTTCGCCACGCAATTCTAATTCCTCGTTGTCTTCTTCCTCTGGAGTCTCAACCACACCACCCATTTCTATATCCGAGGCTTTATCTGCATCAGGAAACCATTCATGTTCGGTGGGAATCGTCATGTTGTCGTCCTCTACTTCCGTTTCACATAAGATATCAATATCATCTGCAGTTAATCTAATACAAATGCGTAAAATAAATGAACGTAGTTAAAAATAACAAGTAAGAAAATTATAGTCGGTCTAGACCGACTATACGATACCCTATACCATGCGTTTAGAAACCCTATCTCTTAGGTCCAACTAACTGGACATTGAAAATAAGCAAAAAACCATATTTGAGTGCGATTTTTATTAATTTTTTTGGCTGCAGATATGAAAAAGTTCATATCGGATGCTATATCTATTAAGAGGCTAGGTCCAAAAATGGACCGATCCTGATCATGTTTGGTAAAGTCTCTTGTATTTTGCAAAAATATATACAAACAAAATTTGAGGAGAATCAGTGCATTATTTTTGTTTTTAATAGATTTAAGTGAAGATCGGGAAGCAGTCTATATGGTGCCAAAGGGATCATTTTTGGACTACTCATTAGTGGATGTAATGAACGCATACAAACCCAATTTGAGTAACATATATATGACAATTTGGACAATTATGGCAATTTATGTCGATTTCATATGGGTAATTTGTATGGGGGCTAGGTCTGAACATGGACCGATTCTCACTAATTTCAATAGCGTTCATCCCATGGCCATTAAAAGCTTATATACCAAATTTCATCAAAATACATGGACACACAGACGGACGGACGGACGGACGGACATTGTTAAATCAACTCAGAAAGTGATTCTGATTCGATCGGTATAATTAAAGATGGGTCTAGGTCAAATATTTTTGGTTGTTACAAACAGCAGCACAAAGTCATTATACCCAAACCACATAGTGGTATAGGGTATAAAAAAAATATAAAGAAAACTTACGTGGAGATGTTAAGATATCCATTTCGCCATGGTAAACGATCTAAAGACTTCGATGATGATATATTTGCCCTTATTTTAGGGGCTTGCCCAGCAGCACTTGGTGTAACTTTAGATGATTGTCCCGCATCAGAAGATATTGGTTCAGACACATTCATTTCCATAACAAGTGCATTACGTTTACGCGACATCGAAAAAATTTATAAAACAAAAAAAGCAAAGAAACACAACCGTACGCATCAACACAAAAACGGAGAATGCAAAAATATAATCGAAACGATGCATACCTACAGTACAATTGTATATACAATACAAACAGGGGATTCCCCGTTTTAAAATGGATACCATAAATAATAACGGACAAATAAACACACACGGGTACCCGGGTACCTTTGTCAGGAGTCTACGTGTGTAAATGTTGTCAGTATGGTTAGGGTTAAAGCGTCCTTTGATCGTGTACCTAGACAACTTCTAATGTATAAACTATGCCAAAGGGGATTGTCCACAAAAATAGTAAACTTTTTAGAACATGTACATAAATATACCATTTTTGCGGTGTTGACTGGAGATGAAATTTCAGAGTATTTTAGCGCAAACTCTTGGGTTAAACAGCGATGCCTGTTGCCGCCTATTTTGTTTTCCTTGTATTTAAATGATCTCTATGTGCAACTGAAGAGCTGTCTATTCGTAGATGATCTGAACATAAGGACCTTAATGTGTGCGGATGATATTGTCATTCTTGCCGAGAATATAAGCGTCCTTCAAGAAATGATAAATAGCTTGGAAATATATTGTAAAACGTGGGGAACGTAAGTAAACTTAACAAAATCCGAGATAATGGATTTTAGGAAAGGTGGTGGTATTTCGTCGAATGAAAAGTGGACATTTACCGGAGAGCAGATAAAAATTGTGGCTCAATACAGGCATTTAGGTATAATACTGATTCCGACAATGTCTTACACGAAACATATAATTACAAAAAATGATGCTGCAAAAGTTTGCCGTAATATCACTTGCAAAAATTTTACTGCAAAAAGGATGTGTCGCTCAAGGCAAATTGGAGGTTATTTCAAGCTGTTTGTAAATCTATACAAGCGTATGGTGCTCAGGTATAGGGACTGGCATGGTTTGACATAGTTGATAAATTGCAAAGGTTTTTCACTAAACGTATGTTAAAAATACCAGAAAATACCCCAAACTATGTACTTGCTTTAGAAACCGGTCAAGAAGATGCACACTTCTATACTTATAGACTACACCTTCAATACATTTCTAAGACGCCACATTCATCAAAAATTATATCAAAAAACATTTACTGGTACAAAAACTACGTTGATCGTTTGAATTAGTTCGATTTGGAATCAAATAATATGCACCAATCTAAAACCATCTGGAATAACACGTGCAAGATTTTAATTGATATTACGAAATCTAGATCTACCGCGAAACTACACTAAAAAGTCAACAACGAAATTATAAGTTTTTGGATCATTCAAAATACCTATGGTATCGAAAAATATAACCTCCACCAAATATCCCTAACAATGAAAACTCGCGTTGACCTTTTAATGCAAAAGTCGTATAAGTATATCATCAACTAATCCACTCTATGTTCTGAATAAAGAAGAAACAATTTTACATTTTAGGGGAAGGCGCTCTGTACTTGCAGGTACACGAAGAAGATTTCTAGGGTGCTCGAGATTTCCAGATTATGAAATTTATGATCTTCTAAATGGAGGAAGAGAGGAAAACTGGAACTCACTATATCTTTTTGTAAAGAATGCATTAACTTATCGAAAATTTTTAATAGATGAATTCAGTTATTGAAAAAAAATAGAAAAAAAAATTATTAGTTAAACAAATTTAAGGACAAACTTCTGGCTGACGGCTAAAAAGCAAGCCGTAAATACCTTTTTCTATAATATTAATAGACTAGGTGATTTCTTGTGACCGCTGTTTTGTTCTACCATTTGATCCCGATTTTGACCAAGCGTATATTATTTGAAAGGTATTTCTTTTTAGCTGTTTCGCAGATTTACAGATTTTTAAATTTTTTCCTTTATTTTGAGTAAATTCCATTTTAAGTTGCTACATACATAAAATTATACATACGCTATATGTGTTTTATTAAATTTGTTAATTTGATTATTAATGAGTTTGTTATCTTCATTCACAATAATAATAAACTATAAAGGTGGTGGTTTGTCAATTGGCTAAATTGAAAAATAAAGCTGCCTAGAAATTGCACCCGAATTTCGAGCGCTGGAATCTGCTAGTTATTATAAATATACTCAATGATAAAATTTTCATATTAAAGTTTCATATTAAAACAAATATTGTAACACCAAATTGTTATATTATATAATTCAATAAAGAAAGAATCTAAGCCATCTCGTGTTATGTAAAAGTGCCAGTTCCTTTCATTTCAAATTCAAAGCAAAATAAAATTGTAGGAATTTATTAAATCATGATCGCGCTTATCTTATAATCTATTCGATAAATCTTGCGATATATTTCTATAAAGTGTCCAATTTCTATATATGGTGTAATGTCTACGTCATAAATATACGATTGGGCTGCTAATAAAACTACGGATCAATTATTTTTTCGTGTTCAATATCATACACAAGTTCCTTCGCAATCTGCAGGTGTCCCCCAAGAATGATAGAACTAAAGATTACGCCATCCGAATGTTTTCCCGTTATGTTATGTAGTATGCCCTCGCAAGGTTTACCGAGTATGTTTCATGTGCGAAAATTATAAAATTTTTGTTCTATGTGATTATATTTTATGTGATTAAAATTAAATCACATTGACAGTTCTCAAAAAAATATTAAATCAGTTCTCGTTATTAATTGCAAATTTCGCATTACGTCTTATGAAAAACAATATTAAAATAATTAAAGTTAATATTAAAAAACATTCAGTGAAGTGTGCTAAAAAGTTGCTGCACAAAGAAAAACTAAAAGAAGTAAAAAAAAACGTAAACGTGATGTGTGGACTGGGCCAGAAATTATAAAATACAAGCAAAGCAATAGTAAAAAAACAAGTGAGAAATTGTGCGAAAAACTAACATTTTGGGTGTTTTTAATGAAATGATTATATGTTTTACTTAAAATTCAAATTTATTAATGTAAAGAGACGCTCAAATCGTAGATATATTCAAATGGTAAAAATTTGGTGCTTAAATGCGGATATTTGAAAAAACATTTGTTAGAAGCAATGGACATTGAAGCAAATGAAGTAGTGAAAAAACTTTTTTTTTATGTTGAATGTACTTTAGAATAAGATTAATAAATATGCCAATATTTCGAAAATATCAATAGACGAAAAATTAATTTGTATAAAATAACAACGTAATATAAAAACATTTAGGCCCAGTTTTTGAGATGTCAGTTAAACTTAGTTTAGTTAAACCGAGAATTAATTTTTTCTGACGTGTCCAAATTCATAAAGGAAATGATGAATAAATTCTGGGTTTAACAAAACTAGGTTTAACCGATATCTTAAAAACTGGGTCTTAGTAACCTCATTCTTAATTACAGAACAATGGCCTTTAAAAATTTTTTTAAAATTTCCTAGACCATTTTTATTCAGTGAATGTAAAATAAATAAATTAACAAATTTATACAAATAAAATATTTTTTCTAACAAATAATTTAAGGAGAAAAATAATAAATTCTCCCATTGTTACAATATTATTGTTTATGTATAAACATACACATAAACATAACAGTTTGACAGTTGAAAATTATTAGCCAATAGGAACACAGTTTGCGTGACGTTACAGGCGCAGATAATTTTAATAATGTCCGCGGAATGGCGTATTCTTGTATTCTATCATTCTTGAGCAGTGTTTCCAGTTTAGGGGATTTCCCCCCTAGATCTAGGGGTTTTTTCGTTTGGGGAAAATTTTAGGGGGTAAAATTAGTTAGGGGAAAATTTAGTGGTAAAAGGGGTATATAAAGCGTATTTTTTGGGATATTTTTGAACAGTGGTTTTTTTTAGATAAATAGCTTCTTACTACTATAATATGCAACCAATCAATTTTGAAAATATATGTTATGAAAAATAAAAACAACATAGTTTACTTTGAAAAAACATTTACATTTAAAGAAGAGTGAAGCTTATGTGTACTAGGGTGACCCTTCGTTATATGAAGGGAAAGAAAGTGTTCAAACTGTCGGTTTCACCCCCTAGAAATATGCGAATATCCAAAAAACTGAGAAATACAATGTTTCGGGCCAATCAAAAAACGTTTAGTCGTGGCGCAAAGCGATTGAAAATTTCAAGTGTGTTTATATGGGGAATATTTGACTTTTTTTCAGATTTTACGAAAATTTCGTTCTATAGTTTAATTTTTCCGACAAGCTGTTATATAATTCACGATCAGTATTAAATTATCCCTTCAAAAGGCTATAAAACTTCAAAATCGAATAAAACCTCGCCAAGAAATAGAAAATGCCCCAGACCACTTTTGTGCCAAAAAACTAGGTCATGAAATTTGATGGCATTTTTTTCAACTTTAAGAAATTGATTAAAGCCATTATTCTTTTTTGGTCTCTATACCTATAAGTAGTCAGATATGAAGTATTGTTTTATTACCACGTTGTTAACCTATTGCGCATTGAGACCGAAAATTGGAAATTTTTTGATAAAATTTTTAAAACTCCTTTTTCAAGTTTGAAAAAATTTTCTTAAACAAAATTCAAAAAACTGAATCTATCACTTTAAGGTTTTATTAAATATATGTTCCAGATTAACTGTGTGAATTTTTAAGTAAATCCCTCTGCCACAATTTTTTTGACAAGGATTTTATTTTTGCGGATTTCGAGAAAAATTGGATTTTTGTGAAATATTCTGTAAATATACTCTTTCTAAATAATTTGTATCAAAAATTCATCAATTTCCTACTTTTAAATGTTATATTTTATCTTAATAGTCTAGGGTTTTGGAAAAAAATAATATGAATCCATTAACCCTTTTGGAATTGGGGTCACATATGACCCCAAGCTAATAAAAGACAATTTATTCAAAAAATTCAAATATTTTGTAAGTGCTGTCCAATTTTCACATGCGACATTTAAAATATAATAACCAAATGTGCAGAAGTTTCGTTCCAAAAATTTGGGATAAATCTGAGAACGTTAACCCATTATTTGCCAAGGCAAGCTTTGGATTTTAAGATATTTTTAAATAAAAATGACGTAAAACGAGTTTTTCTATTAAACTCGTTGATACCACTATTTAGAATTTAAGAAAAATAATTCGATTAATTTTTATTTATTTAACCATTCAGTGCTCCTGGGATCAAAATAATCCACTGTGATATATCTCTGGTGCAATTATCTGCTTATTGCTCACGAATATATATTAAAACAACTTTTAACCAATTTTGTTATAAAATTACTTTATATAATATAGTAATAGTTCAATTTCTTGCGGTCTCACTCACAAATTTAGTGGATATTGATAAAAAACGCCAAAAAAAAAAAATTTCAGGTCAATCGGTGAAGATGCCATTACTTATAATGGTTGACATTTTTGATTTTTAATAATCGGTCGCTTTATATTATCTTCAATGTCACCTACATCTTTTCAAACTTCTAACATTTTATTTCCCAGTTTTAAATAGTTTATTTAATTAAAGTAAATTTCAAATATAATAATATATAAAAGATAATATTAAATTAATACTACTCTTAATGGAATAGATTACAAAATTAAATCAAAGTGAATTTCAAAAAACGTCCTATTTTTTAGACATATGACTTAAGTTGTTTTAATTTATGTTCGTGTGCAATAAGCAGATAATTGCACCAGAGATATATCACAATGGATAATTTTGATCTCAGGAGCACTGGAGGGTTAAATAAAAAAAAAATTAACCGAATTATTTTTCTTAAATTCTACATAGTGGTTTCATCGAGTGTAATAGAAAAACTCGTTTTCGGTAATTTTTATGTAAAAATATCTTAAAATCCAAATCTGGCCTTGGCAAATAATGGGTTAGCGTTCTCGGATTTATCCAAAATTTTTGGAACGAAACTTCTACACATTTGGTTATTATATTTTAAGCGTCGCATCTAAAAATTGGACAGCACTTACAAAATATTTGACTTTTTTGAATAAATTGTCTTTTATTAGCTTGGGGTCATATGTGACCCCAATTCCAAAAGGGTTAATGGAGTCATATTATTTTTTTCCGAAACCCTAGGCTACTAAGATAAAATGCAACATTTAGAAGTAGAAAAGTGATGAAGTTTTAATGCAAAGTATTTAGAAAGAGTACATTTACAGAATATTTCACAAAAACCAAGTTTTCTCGAAATGCGCAAAAATAAAATCCTCGTCAAAAAAATTCTGGAGGAGGGATTTACTTAGAAATTCACACAGTTAATCTGGAATATGCATTTAATAAAACCTTAAAGTAATATATTAATTTTTTTAAATTTTGTTTAAGAAAATTTTTTCAAACTTGAAAAAGGAGTTTTAAAAATTTTATCAAAAACATTTCCAATGTTCGGTCTCAATGCGCAATAGGTTAACAACGTGTTAATAAAACAATACTTCATATCTGAGTACTTATAGGTATAGAGACCAAAAAAGAATGATGGCTTTAATCAATTTCTCAAAGTTGAAAAAAATGATATCAAATTTCATGACCTAGTTTTTTTTTTGGCACAAAAGTGGTCTGGGGCATTTGCTATTTCTTGGCGAGGTTTTTTTCGATTTTGAAGTTTTATAGCCTTTTGAAAGGCTAATTTAATACTGATCCCGAATTATGTAAGAGCTTGTCGGTAAAATTATACTATAGGACGAAATTTTCGTAAAATCTGAAAAAAAATCATATTTTCCCCATGTAAACTCACTTGAAATTTTCAATCGCTTTGCGCCATGACTAAACGTTTTTTGATTGGCCCAAAACTTTGTATTTCTCAGTTTTTTTGCTATTCGAATATTTCTAGGGGGTGAGACCGACAGTTTGAACACTTTTTTTTATTAAGGGCCACCCTAATGTACATCCACCGACAACAGGAAAATACTTTGTATTATGATTAAATACTTCAATATGCAAAATGGTTCCATCATACCAACACTGTATACATTAATGGAGAATGAAAGTGGCACATCTGAAGCAATGACTAATTCTATACAAAATATGCTGGAATAAGACCTAACCGATATTATCACAATACTTGGTATAAGAGTTGATGGAGCAAACGTAATGGTTGGAAAATATAATTCTGTAAGCAGCAGATTAAAGGATAGGGTCCCACACTTTGTAACAGTAAAATTTATATGTCATTCACTGCATCTTGCGTGCGAAAATGCAATGATGGCTTTACCTTCAGAATTAGAATTTATAATTCGGGAAACAATTAGTTGGTTTTGTCATAGCACCAAAAGGCAAATTGAATTTTATGCTATCTATAGATTGATTGCAGATAAAAATCCGACATAAATATATAAACTAAGCGGAACCCGGTGGTGCAATTGAACAAATTTCAGAGCAGTGGGAAGCATTGAAGTTTCATTTCAAATTGGCATCTTCGCAGGAAAAATGCCACACTACTTCAATTTTATCAAAATTGTATAATAATGAAAATAAGCGATATTTTATATTTCTGAAAGACATTTTGAAACCATTTATAAAATTAAACAAACTGTTTCAAAGCGAAAATATTGATTGATGAAAACTTTAAGAATATTTGAAAGATTGTTTTTTTGGCCTCTTAGAAAAAATAATGAGGAGAATTTAAAAATTACCCAATTTAGTTTTATTGAATATTTAATGCCAACTGAATGCCTAAATTTTGGGTACTGCTTTACAAACTTTTCCGCATTAGTAAAAATATATATTATATTCATAAAAGAAAATTTTAAGTCGTTTGTTGTAGAAATATCTAAGCAAATAAAACAACGGTTTCCGGATAATATCGCACCTGTACCTCTAAAGTGAGTCAATTCAAAATTTAAAAATTTTCAGTAGAGGCAAAAAACGGTTTTTTAATTGTTTGGGTATAACTCAAAATATCGCTCTTTAGTTGATTCTAAAGAAGCAACTCTTATAACACAGAGAGAGTTACAACTGTATTTTTTTTTTTGCGAAAGAGTGGAAAAACCGATGTAATATTTTTACAGTGGATAGCTGTGACCACTGTGTATCGTTTTCTTGAAAAAAGTGAAAATTTAAAAATTTTGAGTTGACTCAGTTTAGAGGTCCTCCGACAATGCACAAAAACAACAACATCGGACGTAACTACTATTGTAGTGCACTTCAAAAATTTTTGCGAGGATATAGATAATACTGCTAATGAATGGAACAATTTACATTATATAAAGAGCCTTTTCAATGTTTACGATTGCAAAAAATAAGTTAAGGAATAGAATGAACATTTCAACGGTTGAAAGCATTTTAAGGATAAGATACTCTTTAAATAACAGGTGCCACCATTTATGTACAAAGCCAGCGAAGATGACGTAACAGTTCTAAATATATTTGCAAATAACTGATTCTTTTTTGAAATGTATATCTGTTTGTATATATTTATATACTTACTCTTACGAATTTTATAATTAATAGTTACATAAAATACTCTTTTGCGTTTTTTTGATAAAATGTAGGGGTTTTTTAATATTTTTTATATGTATATACTAAATTACATACTCTTAATTACTAATTAAAAAAGAAATTAAATAAACTTTTATTTTAGGGGATTTTTTTCAAATTCGCTTATATTTAGTGGTTTTCTTAATTTTTTTAAAGAGGAACACAAAAAAGACCAGTCAACACTCTTCTTGGGTGTTCCCCATGAAAACTTCGTAGCTAGACGTATGTGTAATAATTTTATGAAATTAAATATTATTCATACGCCATTCCAGAATCAGTTACACAGGGCAGCCGATGAAATGCAAACTCCTTTTCCATTTGAGTTTTGCTCGTTTTACTGCTGTTATGGCCTCGTGAATATTTTGCATACATAAATAAGTAAAATTGTTGCATTTGGAGGGAAGATAATCCACAGCCTTTGACCTAAACAGCATTACATCTACAGAAAATTATGGTTTGTTCCGCTTTATGGGCCGGAAGAATCCTTGCTTCATATGTCTTCAAAAACAATGATGGGCATAATGTTACTATTAACGGCTAACTGCTGATGCGTACAAATTTTTTCGTACCCCAATTAGCGAATAATTTCACGAAAATCGTGTGATTTAACCCCATTGGATTATTTTGTTTGGAGTTATGCAAGATACTCGGCAACGCCCCTAAAATAGAGATAAAACCTGAAAATCAAGATTCCACGAAATATGGCCAAAAATGCTGCGAAAATTGTGTGAAAATAAAAGATTCAGATTTGGTGCCATGTACACGCCAACCGTGGCTAACGCATGGCCCAAATCATGCTTAAACATTAAAAACAGAAAATTATCTATCTAATAAAGTCACATTTACTGATAATAAAAATAGTTGTCTGTGCTTTTTTTTTTAAATTCCGATAGCATACTCTTTATTAATAAATGAATATTTTATACAAAAATAGAAAGTATACGTATGAAGTATGCTTACTTTTCTGTGTATTAGATACTCAATGTCTTTTAATTTGTTAATGAATTTTTTCCCGAAAATTAGTTTCCTTTTATTTTTATTTTTCCGATATATTTTTTGCCTATAAAGAAGGTAAAGTTTTAATTAAAACGTATTTTTAGGTAGTATGTATAGTTTTCTGTGGCAATATATGTAACAATACTACATATATAACTTTTAAGCTGATAAGATTTTATATCATAAAATAAATTTAAAAATTGTAATATATTATTTTTCACAAGTGTAAAAATAAAAGATCGCATTGTGATATTTATTACAAAGTGATTGAGTTAGATATTACTCAACCTCTAGATCAAATAATTTTACTTTAAATTTAGAAATATTATTTGTAACAAATATATTATGTTTAAATTTATATATTTTATATTATTTGATCTTGAGCTTGATGAAATTCTAACTCAATCATCTATATATAAAACAAGGAAGGAACTCAATCTTCTATATATAAAACAAGGAAGAAAACTATAGTCGGTCTAAACCGATACCCTATACCAGAGGTGGGGAACCTGTGGCCTTGAGGCCACATGTGGCCTTTTTGAATTTCTTATGTGGCCTCGACGATTATTATAGCTTTTTTATCATCTTGATATTCAAATACATGAAAATATAATAATTCATAATAATAATTCAAAAATTTAAAATAAAAAACATGTTTAAAAACTTTCGTCTTCTCTTTATTGTCAATATTTTTGTGCCGTTATTTCAACCCTATTTGCTCCTGCATTGGAAATGAATTGTTTGACATGTATTTTTGCTCTATTTTGTTTTGATTATGATTTGACATATTACAGTTTTCACTTCGTTCTCGTTTTCAGTTGCTACCGGTCATGAGTGAAATCATAATTGTTTTAATACACTTGCTAGATCATAGAGTTCAATAAATTTCCTATTAACTTGCATTCTTGTTTTCTTAATATTCGTTGTTTTTATTATACCAACTATATTATTATTATTTATATTTACCATCAAAAACACATAACTTTACCGTTCATCGCGACAGTTATTAAAACTCTATCCAAAAAAAATTTATTTTTGTGATCCGAATTCTTTTGCAAAAGAAAATGAGTATTAGCAACACAATAATCTTTTAAATAAGTGAAATAAAGTCATTCTAATTTTTTCTATCAGCGAATATGGTTGAACACTTTAAAAATAAAATTGAATTTCTAATTAAAACATTAAAAACTTGTTTCAATTTTCATTTAAAATTATTTAAGTTCACTAATTAATTTTAACCACAATGTCAAAGATAAGAAAATTAAATGAACTAAATAGATAAAAATGATGTGTTTGTTGTGCAACACAGTTTTAACAACTTTGAAAAAATGAAATGCGAAAACACATTATTTGACTCACCAAGAACATAAATCTTTCACTTTAGAAAGAGAAACTCGTCAAGCTGCTCTTGAAAAGTTGAAAAAAGGAAAGCATCAAGAACAGGCGACTTCTGTTGCATTTATAAAGAACACTACTTATGCAGTTGATGTTACCTATAAGATATCACACATACTTGGCAAAAAAGGCAAACCATTTGGTGACGTCGAAGTAATTAAGGAGTAGATCCCGACAAAGTTGAAAAATATAAACAATTGCCTCTTTCTAGAAGAACTATCACAGATCGACAGCATGAATTAGCTCAAAATGTAACGGAGCAACTTTGCGCAATTACAGAAAACGAAGAAATTTATTTTTCAATCGGTTTAGATGAAAGTACTGATAAAACCGGTTCTCCGCAAGTTTTATATTTTATTCGAGCTGTAACTAAAGACTTTCAGTGTTATGAAGAATTTCTTGCGCTGGGTACATTAACTAGGAGAACTCATGGAGTTGGCATTTTCAAAAGCTTCAGAGAAGTATGCCGCCAATTAAAATTAAATTTAAGTAATTTAATCAGTGTCTGCGCCGATGGCGCACCTTCTATGAGAGGTAAAAACGAAGGAGTCGTTGCATTGTTAAAAAAAGAAAATTGCAACTTGAAAAAATTGATATCTTTTCATCGCGATTGTCAATTATATTCGTATAAACGCAATGCGTCATCGATAATTTCGGCAGATGCTAACTTTAGATGAGGAAACGTACAGTGTTGATCTGCCCTACTAAAGGGTGATTTTTTAGCCATTATCTTTTCGGCAACACTGGTTTAAACAGCTGACGCACGTTTCGTGTTTTGTTTCATTGTCAAACATCTTCAGTTTGGTCTATAATATAAACATGAATCGTCTTACAAACGAACAACGCTTCCAAGTTATTGAATTTTATTATCAAAATGCGTGCTCTGTTAAGAAAGTTCATCGCGCGCTTCTACCATTTTATGGTCAGCTCCTTTTTGGCTCAATGGGTACGCAAATAAGCAGAGTTGTCGATTTTGGAGTGAATATCAGCCAGAAGCATTGGAAGAGCTACCGATGTATCCAGAAAAATTCATAGTTTGGTGCGGTTTATGGGCTGGTGGCATCATTGGACCGTACTTCTTCAAAGATGATGCGAATCGTAACGTAACTGTGAATGGTGAGCGCTACCGAGAGATGATATCCAACTTTTTTTTGCCCAAAATGCAAGAGCTTGACTTGCATGACATGTGGATTCAACAAGATGTGCCACATGCCACACAGAACGCGCAACAATGGACTTATTGGGAGGCGAGTCCGGTGAACATTTTATTTCACGTTCGGGACCGGTCAATTGGCCGCCTAGATCGTGCGATTTAACGCCTTTAGACTATTTTTTGTGGGGATATGTTAAAGCTCATATCATGAAATGTTGGAAAGAGTATGCCAAAATTGGACTAAGCGGATGGACCATTTGAGGCGCAATCACGGTCAACATTTGCATGAAATAATCTTCAAACATTAAATTATATGGACCGTACTATCGATTCAAATAAAGATTTCATGCATTTTTCTGAATTTTATGTGTTTTTTTTTTTTTTTGGAAAACTTTCCTATAGCTCTTAAAAAATCACCCTTTACTACAAGGTTCGCTGGCTATAAACAGGACAGGTTTTGACCTGCGGAGACAAATTTTAAATTTTTTTCAGAAACAATGAAACCCGTGTCATCTATCAGATGAACTATTTTGCAGAAAATATTGCATTTTTGTCTGATATCATGACAAAACAAAATGATTTGGATATTTGTCTTCAAGGAAAACGGCAAATATATATGAAATGTGGCAGAAGATCCAAGCGTTTCGAAAAAATTAACATTTTTAAAAATATTACTGACTCATTCAAATATTTCTGCAGAACACATTCCAGAACTAGCAAAAATTTTAATCGAGCAAACATCTGAACATAAAATATTCGACGAATATATAAGCGTCTTAGATGCTTTAACAGAAGAATACAATGAAAGATTTGCAGATTTTGATGAACATATTCCTGCTATGAGGCTGGTATTTGAGCCACATTTAGTAGGAATACCTGAGGCACCTAAAGAACTACAGATAGAGTTATTTGACTTAGGTGAAGACAGTATTCTAAAATCCCTTTTTGATGCTAAAAAGGATCCAGTAGAAATCTGGAAAAATTCTGTTGAATACCCATGCCTACGAGATAATGCACGCCGTTTGTTTTCCTGTTTTGGAAGTACATACAATTGCGAGTCAACATTTACTTTAATGACAAAAATTAAAACTAAAACTGCTTCGCGTTACGCAGCTTCATACAATTACTAAACTACTTTCAAACAAGAAACAAATGCAGGTATCTCACTAATATTTGAATTACATATTAAATAATGAATAAATAGTTTAAAGCTTTTTATTTTTTGTTACTTATAATACATTCATTAAATATTTACTTTTCATGAATTAAATTTTTGTTTTTTTTTTTATTAGTTTAATTTTATTAATTTTTGTGTTTATTGAAAATATGTGTAAAAAGAATTAATCTGAAATAAAGAAAAACTGAATTAAAAAATATAAAAATTAAATTTGAACAGCAATAACTTTAGAAAAGTTGCATACATCAGCATTACAACTTATGTGGCCTCCTTTGTTACTGCAATTTTAAATGTGGCCTCTCAGGGAAAAAGGTTCCCACCACTGCCCTATGCCATGCGTTTAGAGTACCTATCTCTTAGGTACAACTAATTAGATATAGATAGTTAGAATAAACCAAATTTGAGTGTCTTTGTTTTGAATTTTGTTGCCTGCTTATATTAAAAACTTTGTATCGGATGCAATATTTGTATTGGAACTAGGTCGAAAAATGGACCAATCCTGACTGTATTTGGTAGGGTTACTTATTTTTTGCAAAAACATATATAACAATCAAATTTGAGAAAAACCTGTGCAAAAATTTTTTTTTTTAAGGATTTAAGTGAAGATCGGAAATCAACATCTTATGGAGGCTATGACTAAGGATTATCCTGTGCGATCCATTTTTGGGTTATTTATAAATGGATGTAATAAACATACACAAATCCAATTTGAGCGAGATCTGTATGATAATTTGGATATTATGACAGTTTAAATCGATCTCATGGTTGTCATTTGTATGCGGATTAGTTGCGAACATCACCCGCTTTTCATATAATAAATTGCATCAAAATATATTTATATATGCGATCTGTAGTTTGATCAGACGGACGGGAATCGCTAAATCGACTCAGAAAGTGATGCCAAGTCAATCGGTATAATAAAAGATGGGTCTGGGAAAAATACTTTTGGCAGTAGCAAACATCAGCACAAAGTCATTATACCCTGACCACATAGTGGTATAGATTACCACTGCTTGTTCGGTTTGTATGATTTTTTCCCTTTTTCATCTTATCACGGGGAAGGTTTAGAAAAAGAGATGCAAATATAAATTTGCTTTTTATATGCAAATTACTTAGCACCATTAATTGCTGTGGGTTAGTCTGCTCTAACTCGATAATTGCTTTGCCGATTTGAGTGATTCATTTTTGGTCTCGAATTTGCGAAATGGATAAAGTTTATAATAAATACAATACATTGAAATTTAAAAATGAAACCATTAGATCCACCACCCAATATAATTTAAATATTTGTGAACCCTTGATGGAAAATTATGCGTCACTTATCGTGAAGCATGTCAAAAATTAAGGTTGCTTGAACACGATAAATATTGGGAAAATACCTTAACTAATGAATATATCCATATCCACAACAAATTCGAATTTTATTTGCTACCATTATTTCATTTTGCAATCCGGCTAATCCATCTTATTTATGAATGAAATATTGTGATCGAATACACAGCTTCACTTTTAGTATTCAATTAAATTATACAGAGAAAATGTATAATGAGGCATTAATATTAATAGAGGATATGTGCTTAGGAGTGACGAGTAAAACCTTGGCTCACCAAATCATCAAAAATGATATTCTTAATCAAGGTTTTTTTCAGAAAACAGAATTACGATCAAAATTTATTGACAAATTATGGTCAATAAAATATTCCAAGAAAAAACAAGTAAGAAAATTATAGTCGGTCTAGACCGACTATACGATACCCTATACCATGCGTTTAGAAACCCTATCTCTTAGGCCCAACTAACTGGACATAGAAAATAAGCAAAAACCAAATTTGAGTGGGATTTTTATTAATTTTTTTGCCTTCAGATATAAAAAAGTTCATTTCGGATGCTATATCTATAAAGGGGCTAGGTCCAAAAGTGGACCGATCCTGATCATGTTTGGTAAAGTCTCTTGTATTTTGCAAAAATATGTACAAACAAAATTTGAGAAGAATCAGTGCAATATTTTTGTTTTTTAATTGATTTAACTGAAGATCGGGAAGCAGCTCTATATGGGGTCAAAGGGATCATTTTTGGACCACTCATTAGTGGATGTAATGAACGTATACAAACCCAATTTGAGTAAGATCTATATGACAATTTGGATCTTATGGCAATTTATGTCGAATTCATATGGGTAATTTGTATGGGGGCTAGGTCTGAACATGGACCGATTCCAACCAATTTCAATAGCGTTCATCCCATGGCCGATAAAAGCTTATATACCAAATTTCATCAAAATATATTCATATTTGCGACCTGCAGTTTGATTACAAGCTTTACGTGGACACACAGACGGACGGACATTGTTAAATCAACTCAGAAAGTGATTCTGATTCGATCGGTATAATTAAAGATGGGTCTAGGTCAAATATTTTTGGTTGTTACAAACAGCAGCACAAAGTCATTATACCCAAACCACATAGTGGTATAGGGTATAATCAGCACCAAAAATTGGGTTATGAAACAATCATGCAAGAAACTGATGATGATAATGAAGGCATGTACTTTTCGCATGCACTTGATGGTACTGGCAAAACTGTTTTGTAAATTTAATTCCAGAAACTCTACTAGCACGTGGTAGAATTGCAGTGGTACTTGCATCTCTTGGAATTGCAGCCACTTTATTTGATGGTGGTAGGACAGCACATTCAGCGCTAATATTGCCTTTGAATAAGACGAAAAATGAGGCACCATCATGCCATTTATCATGCACATTGCCACACAAGAAATCCGTTGAAGGTTTAGATCGAACAAAGAGAAATTTCCGTGCAAATCAAAATTAATTTGGTGGTGTTTTGATATTGCTCGCACGAGACTTCAGACAAACATTACCTGACATTGCGAAATCAACACCAGCTGGTGAAATAAGTATGTGTTGAAAGCAATCAAATCTATGGGGCTACGTTAAGGTTCACCACTAATGGATGCGTGCAAATTCAAAATCATCCCTCAGCTGCAATATTTCCAAAGTATTTGGTTTTCATTACAATTCCAAGAGATTTTTGCATAGTCATAGAAAGAAAAGAAGACCTAATGGAAAAAGTTTTCCCAAATATACAACAGCAATAGTCGGTCTTGGCCGACTATACGATACCCTATACCATGCATTTAGAGACCCTATCTCTTAGGTCCAACTAATTGGATAATGAAAATAAGCATAAACCAATTTTGAGTGGTGTTGTTATTATTTTTTCCCTTTGAATATGAAAAAGTTCGTATCGGATGCTATATTTATATGGGGACTAGGTCGAAAAATGGACCAATCCTGACCATATATATTAAAGCCACATATATTTTGAAAAAATTTATAAAAAACCAAATTTGAGAAAAATCTGTGGAATATTTATGTTTTTTGTATATTTTAGTGAAGTTCGCGATTTTCTTTATATGGGGCCATCACTAAGAATTGTCGAGTAGCATCTATATTTGGACTACTGATTAATAGGTGTAATAAATACACACAAAATCAATTTGACCGTGATCTATATGATAGTTTCAATCATCAGTCAATGGTATGTGGACTATGTCTGAAGATGCACCGATTTTCACCAATTTCAATAGCGTTCATGCTATGGCTGGTAGTAGTTTACACACCAAATTTCATCAAAAGATGTCCACATCTGCGACCAGTAGTTTGACTACAAGATTTACATTGACACACCGACGGACAACCGGACAGACGGACATCGCTAAATCGACTCAGAAAATGTGTCTAGGTAAATATTTTTGGCAGTTACAAACATCAACACAAAGTCATAACCAGGGTATAATCATGCTTAGTGAAATGAAAGAGCTATATCTCATATAGTTGGCGAATTGATTACATACAAATCTGTTGATACTGTGAACAATAAAGAAGACGTCGAACATTATCGAACTAAATTTTGGGGTACTCTTGATTTGCTTGGAATGCCACCGCATAATCTGTAATTGAAAATCGGATCGCCAATAATTATTAAATAATTATTCTTCCATCAAAACTATGCAGCGGAACATGACTTGCGGTCAAAAACCTAATGAATTATGTTATTGAAGCAATAATTTTAAAAGGGAAATTCTAAGGCGAAGACTTTCTAATACCACGCTTCCCAATGATTCCCACTGATATGTCATTTGAATTTCAGTCATTACAATTTCCCGTTCGTTTGGCTTTTGCATTAACTATTAATAAACATCAAGGTCAGTCATTGTAAGTTTGCAACATAAATTTAAAAATTCTTGTATTTTCACACGGTCGAATGTATTTTGCACAAATCGGTGTGACTTGTGATTGTAATGGTGAAAAAATTATGATATAAAATTTTTTCAGCTAATTCAACAACCCTTTGCTTTAAAACGACAAAAATTTCACAATATAAACGTATAAGACATTCATAATTCAACAACCCCACATGTATAACCAGAGTCCCTGTAGGTGTTTGCTATAAGTGATACATAAATGACGCTTTCTGTTTGATTTGAAAAAAGTGACATAAAAAAATCTTTAATTAATAGATGTTTACACATCTCCCCTGTGATCGGACTCACATGATTTTTTTCTTTTTTTGGTTTTCTCTCCTTAAAAAATTGTTTTTTTTGCACTTCTTTTTCAGGCAAATGTCAATTCTTTCTAGAAGATTTCATTTTTAATACAAAGACATAAACGTATATTATTGTAATGTCCAGTAAGGCGGACTGGGTTGCTCTAGTTATATTGTAATGATAAAAAAATAAATGAATCAATTAAATACTATCTAGACTGGTAAACCGAAAATCAGTAGATCGATTTTAAGTACATTCCAATCATGTACAAATTAAAAAAAAATATTAAAAACGTTATAGGCTTAAACTAAATTCGTATGGTGAACCGGTATTCCCGGACTTACAGACAACTAGAGTAAACTGGAGCCTATGGTCAAGCTTGAGTACTCGACCTACTTGATGTTCGAGTTACTCGAGTAGTAAATTAGCAATATTTTTCTTGTTTGAAAGCATGTAAGAAGTTAAGTATAAATAAGTATTTAGTATAACAAATGTAGTGTAGTATAACAATGAAGTGTCGTACTAGTGTGGGCAAACTACTACTCGAAAAAACTCGACAACTTTATATACAAATTTACAATTTTTTCACTTCATAGATGTTTGAATTAATTTCAAAAAAAATTAGCCAAAATAATAGCATCATTTTATATATTTTTAAGTAAGTTGTAATTATAGATTACTCTCCTGCAATATTGAAACAGTAGTCGAAAAAGTTCATCCACGTTCCACTCAAATGAATGAAAATATGTTCTTCGTATATGTTTGAAGAAGAACACTTGGGAACAACTTTTAGTATTCTAATATGAATATATATAGAGGATGTGTTTTCAAAAATTGAAAGCATTACGACCAAAATGTTGGTGTATGGGAACATGTACTCAAAAAAGATCAGAAATTTTGCAAAAAGTGTAAAGAAAATAAAAAAATTTATTTTTTCACTGTCTGTAATTGACTATATTCATAGATTACTCATAAAAAATTGAGAACTATTCCGAAAAAAATTGTGGCGTCGGTATAGCACTACTCGACTGATATTGACCATTTTCTATACAAATGTGTGAAAATATGCTCTTATATGAAGTTTGATGATGTTTTCCAGAAAATTTTGCACATCAACTTAACAAAAAATTATATTCGTTAGAGCTCTGTAAAAAAAATTTCACTGTCCGTAATTGAACTTATTCACAGACGATTTATCTAAAAAAATGAAGTCATTCCCATTAAAATTAAGCTCTGGGCGAACAACTTTTCGAAAAAAAATCAGCCACCTTTTAAGCAAATGCATGATGTAATTTTGCTGAAAATTTCCCTTCAAAAGTTGTTAAAAATTTATGTCTTGAAGTTATCGATTTCAGCACATTATATACTTAAAATATTAAACTATTCCAGGGAAAACTGTGGAGGCGGCGATTTTTAATCGAAAAAAATCAGTCACTTTCAAATCATTTCACCGAAAATGTTCAGTCATTTTCTATATAAATGTACGAAGATATGCACTCCATACATTTTTAGTATGTCAACGCCAAATACTACATTTTTTTTTTTATCAATTAACTAGTTTAAATGCAGTTCCTGTGTTACTTGAATAATCTCTATATAATTTTCTGATTTCTATTTAAGTCGATTGTTTTAAATCTCTAAGTTGAGGTCACTGGGAATGTTTAGTTTCGACACATCTGTACTTGTTAAAAATGCATCAATTGATAAAAGGTTTCTCCATTAATGTCTGTGGAAAGGCTACTTATCTAGTGTAGGCAAACGTAATTTTTTATAAATGGTTTATTGGGGCAAAAAGAGGTAGCCCTATAAAAATTTAGAATTTTATGACTTTTGTGTGTTTAATAATTTTAAAATTAAGAAGATACCTAGGAGAATCCAGGAAATTTTATAGAGATGGTTAAAGCTACACAGGTACTGCTTTTTAACCTAGTTAATTGATAAAAAAAAAATTTTATATGGCGTTGACACACCAAAAATGCATAGAGTGCATATTTTCGTACATTTGTATAGAAAATGAACTTTTTCGGTGAAATGATTTAAAAGTGGCAGATTTTTTTTTAGTATAAATTCACTGCCTCCACAATTTTACCTGAAATATTATAGGTTTTAAGGATATAATATCCTGAAATCGATACCTTCAAAAACATACATTTTCAAAAACTCTTGAAGGGAAATTTTCAGCAAAATTACATCAAACTTGAAAAAAGAGCAAATGTTCACACATTTGTATTGAAAGTGGCTGATCTTTCTCAAGTAATAAATCGACAAAAGATCAACTATTGCTGGACTGCTTTGAAATTTTAAGCATGGAATTTCCTCGTATTTCCGATTTTATAAGGTATAAATTTGTACCATGTTTGCCTTAAATATTGTTTTAAAATCTATGTCAAACTTGCATGTAATGAATTTTTTTCATATATTTTTATGGAAGCTGACTGATATTTTTCGAATACCGAAGCCAATGGAACAGTGTTGGTCTGAATGGCTTAAAAATTTAAATGAGTCATCTAAAGATATAATCAGTGGCAATTGTTGAAAAAAATATTAAAACAAATTTTTTTTAATTTTTTTTTCATTTCTGATTTTTCGAGTTCGCTCACCCCACATCATTCGAGTGATTCAGTATATTAGGAAAATAATGTGCGGATATGAGGGAATACAATTTGTTTTATATTTTACCATATACTTTTGGATATTTTTTGCAAATCGACAACAAACTTCCATGAAGTGAATGTTTTCGTACATTTGTTTGGAAAGTGGTCGAGCTTTTTCGAGTAGTAGTTCGTTCACCCCAAAATTATTGTCAGAAAGGTTAGAGGTTGAAAAAAAATACTCCCCTTACATTTTTAACTCTAAAAAGTATAACTTTTGCCTAAGTCACTATGAAATATTTTCTGTAAAATTATCACAAACATGAAATAAGTGCAAATTTTCACACTTTTGTACGAATTTTTTTCGAGTAGCAGTTCGTACGAGCCACAATTTTAGCCAGATTACTTTGAAATTTTGTGCACTTAATATACTCATATTTCCTACTTAAAAAAGCATAAACTGGTACCATGCGTTCTTTAAAAATTTTCTCTAATCGATATCAAACTTCCATGGAGTGCATATTTTCATACATTTGTACATAAAGTCGTCGAGTTTTTTCGAGTAGTAGTTTGCCCACGCCATTAGAACACTTCCATTAAAGTGAAATTTAAGGATGATATTCTTGGTACTTGTACGATTCTAAGAAGTATGCCTTTGTTATACTAAATACTTATATGTAACTTTTTACGTGCTTTCAAACACAAAAATGTTAATTTTCACTATTCGAGCCACTCGTTGAGCTCGAGTAGCTCATTAGCTACTCTAGCAGCTCGAATAGCTCAAAGCTCGAATAAATGGGAGCCCTGGTGTAAACCGCCTACATGCGTAGACCCTTTAGTTTTCATATTATTAGAGCGGTTCTGAGACCCGTAATCCTAGTTACACTTATCGATCGGGATCTAATTAAACCATAACATTTTTTTGAGTGTATCTATGTAGCTATAAGCCTTAAAAAGACTCTTTATTTGTATGTTTATGAGTTTAAGTGGTTGCGAATTTTTTTTACAAGTCTCAAAACAAATTGTTTGAGTTTTATCAGTAGCAAAAAGGAATAAAAAAAAATTAACAACACAAAATTGTAACAGAGTTTCTGTTGCAAATACTATATTATTATTTAGGAAGCACATTATGTATTTATAAACGTATTTCATAAAAAAAAAAATTTTTTTATTGGTCAACAGCTGAATGGAACCAAAAATAAAATTATAAATCTGATATATACGATATTTTTCTCTAAAGTTCGTCTGATTTATACAATTATTGTTTCAGTGATCGCCAGCCACTAAAATGATATGCAGATATTTTCGCTATTCATTTAAATATTTAAGCGGCCATTAAAGCCATTTTCTTTGACATTTCTAAATTAAAAAAAAAAAAAAATTAAAACTGATATTTTCAGATTGTTCTGAGATATATAACTCCTAACTTTGACAAATGATTAAACCGAAACAATGAGGCGACCACAGAAGATTTTTTTAAAGAGTTGAATAATTCATTTTATAGGAAAGATATATATAACTATATTTAAATTGGACCAACAAGATACGCGTAGGTTTGCACTGCGCTTAAACTACTCTTACTAGGTAGTTATAATTCGACCTTCTTAGATGACTTCTGCTGTACCCTTTTAACGTTTGTTTGGAAATCGAAAAATAGGTCACAACAATATACTGCTGGCTTTAGTGTTTTTACATCTCAATCTTGCGACAACCTTTAGGATATTGTTGTGTCGCTTAAGGGTATTGAAAACGCCACAACAGACCAGAATGAAAACCATTTAAAAGCATACAAAACATGTTTGTCGATTGTTTTGATGTTCTTTATTATTTGGTTGAATATGGCAACCGAGGTTTAGCTTTACAACATTCCGCTTTTCTATGGTTTTGAAAAACAAATGTTTTTATTCAGTTGTTTGTCTCTTTTTATTTTATTTTTTATTTATGTATTTCATTTTGTCACTGATGGTTAGTTCTAATGTTTGTTAGCTTTTTTGTATGTGCTGTTGATTACAGTATTCTGGGTTTTTTTTTTATACACGCTAATCTCCATATTCTTGTCGTATTATGCAATTTTTTTTCGTTGTTGTCTATATTTCGTTGAATTTGTTTTTATAAACCCATGGTATTTTTATTATTTGCGCTGTGTTTTTTGGTGACAAAGTGTATGTGTGTTGAAGTTTGTTGTAGAACTGATTAATTGACATTCAGAATTTCTTCTACATTTGTGAACATTAGTTCACAAACTCGCATCACTAACCGGAAATTTCTCAAAAAAAAAAAAAAAAAAAAAATAAAACTTGAGTCCATTAAAGAACATATTACACTTGGCCACTGGATCAAAATAAAGCAACACAAATATTTACTCGTTAAACAAGCTGGTGATGAAATGTACCCGATGACCGCATATGGCAATTTCCATGGCTACGCATGAGAAAGCTGTACATATGTATGTCTTCAATATGAAGAAAATAAAGACAAATTTGTTCCTGTCTTGATATCTGGATAGCACTTTAATAGCACTTCATTAACTGCAAAAGCTGTCAAATTTATGGTCCTAAGATATAAGGAAACCAAAACGGATATGTGACATGTAATAAAAATTAAAGTGGTTTTTGTGTTCCCCTCAAAAAATTAAAAAATCTCCGAACAGGGTAATATTGTTACTTCGTATTTATAATTGTGTCATTGAAAATGAAAATTCTAATTCAAACCGTTACATAATATGTGACCTGATATACGTTTCGTGATCTGATATTAAGAGTTACTCAGCGGGAGAAAGACATAACTTTAAAATTGCAGACAGTTTTCTTGTGGTGACCACTTATTTAAACCGTAAATTCTTTATTTTTTATCAATTAATGTAGATAAATAGTTTTTATCTTTTGTGTGGAAGTGTCCATATCCTATTCTACGGAACTCTTCAAATTAGTATTTTCCTAGATAAACTAAGCACTGGATATTTGGTTAAATTAGCTTTTTTAACACTGTTAGGACATATAATATAAACAAAGTGGCATTTTTTATAATTTGCAACTGCCCTATCATATGTTCAACTGTTTAATATTAAACTAGCAGTATACCCGCTACGTTGTTAGCGAAATTATTATATTAATTATTTAAGCCATAATAAGATTTAAAAACAATAAGAAATATAGTGTGAGTGACAATACGATGAAAATTTTTAAATTTGATTATGAAATTAAAAACTCTTGTATTAATTTAAACATTTGTATGTTTTATTTATTTAAAAAAGAAGAAATATTAACATAACTTCAGAAAAAATAAACAAAACTTTAAAGTATCCATTTTTATGCTGTTGACAAAGAAATGGAAACCTTTACTATAAAATAACACTGTGGGATATTTCGATTCTTATACTGAACAATTGTATTAATTTATTTTAGCAAAACTGCCGAAGCATTTGGCCGTTTTATGGCCATTTAGATATTTAGTTTTTCGTCAACACTATTCGCTAACAATATTCCAATTCCAGTTCATGCGTTCTTTAGCCAGATTAATGCTACCTAGACGATTTTATGGATTTATTCATAGAATATTTCGCACAGTATTCTTTTGCTTCCGACCATCACTAAAATCATCTATTATTCTGTTTTTTAAATCTTCATAAAACTTTATTTTTGCCATTACTTTATAAAAATTAAAAGAAAACGTCAAAATCTATAAATATTTAAATAACGGTTAAGATTTTTTCACATTCTTTAAATGAATTTAATAACAAACTATATTATATTAATTTTTATAATATAATACCAAAATTTGCTAAGAGAAGTTAACGTACAGTAATGCCAAAATATGCCAAGAGAAGTTAACGTACAGTAAAAGTAAAGTTGATTCTCCACGCATAACTTTCCTCAAACCCAACGAATTTGACAAGAGAAGTTAACGTACAGTAATGCCAAACTATGCCAAGATAAGTTAACGTACAGTAAAAGTAAAGTTGATTCTCCACGCATAACTTTCCTCAAACCCAACGAATTTAAGCAGTTAATAGCTCAAAAGAAAGAGCTTGATCCACTGAGTGTTCAACAGCCTACGTTAATTAGAACTCTAGTTATAGAGGTTTGAGAGAAGAAAAATATTGAAAAAAAAATCTTGAATGCAAAGTTTATTTTAATATATAAGATTTATTTAGGATAAAAAAAATATTGATGTTTATGGAAGAAAAGTTTTAAAGGTTCTGGCAATTAATATAAAATAATTTTTAGTATTATAAAATGAATTTCAAAGATAACTAGATTAATAATTTACATTGATATCAAATTATTTAAATGAGCAAGTATTTAATTGTACATAATAACACCTTTGCCCAATTAAATAAATCCAATAATATTTCTAAATTTTTCAAAAATATTTTTGGTAAAGACTTTGTAAAGAAATCTGCAACTGGTTCCTTGCTTGACTTGTATACAATTTGAAGAATACCGCTTTGAACTAAATCTCGAACAAAATTATACTTGATGTCAATATGCTTCATTCTATGGTGTTCTTTATGTTCTTCAGCAAATTTGATACATGACATGTCATGTTGTACTCAAAGATAGATACGGGCAATTCTATAATAATATTCAATCCAACTTGGACTGATTGATTTGAAATGCTTATAATTTTTGTATTTTTTATTTTTTTTATTTTTTTTTTTTCAGATAATACAAAATTTTATAAAATTTTATAATGTCATCATACTCAGTGGAAAAACGTGTAAAAATTGTTGAATTTTATTATGTTTCCGTACGATCAATTGTTACAACGCAAAGAAAATACCGTCAGCATTTTAACACTGCAGAGGCTCCCAGTGTAAACAGGATAAGAAGCTTAATTACCCATTTTGAGAATTTGGGTTCAGTGGGTAATGAACTACGAAGAAATGTTGTTCGTCCTGTTCGCACTGAACAAGCTATAGAAGCTGTACGAGAAAGTGTTCACATGGATGCAACTGTGTCTACTCGTCGACGAGCTACTCAGTTGAACATCTCTAGAACATCACTACGACGTATTCTAAAAGTTAATCTGAAGATGTTTCCATATAAAATTCAATTGGCCCAATAATTATTGTCGGGGGATGCACCACAACGGCTACAATATGCCAATAGATTGGTTTTGCTAGCGACAGAAAATGCCAATATTTTCAATAATCTGATTATGAGCAATGAAGCACATTTTCATTTAAATGGATATGTGAATAAGCAGAACTGCCGAATTTGGGGTACAGAGAATCGGAGAGCATTGCATCAGCGACAATTACACCCTGTCAGATGCACTGTTTGGTGTGAAATCATGGCTGATAAAGTTATTGGTCCATATTTCTTCGAAAATGAACTTAATGAGCCACATACCGTCTCTGGGGTGGTATACCGGACCGTGTTGGAAAATTTTTTACGTCCGATAGTTCTCAATAATCGTAACATATGGCCCCAGCAAGATGGAGCTACAGCTCATACCGCAAGAACCACAATGGCAATTCTGCGAGAACTTTTCGAAGACCGAATAATTTCAAAAAAAAATTCAGATTTCGTGTGGCCACCTCGTTCTCCAGATTTGACGGCTCAGATTTTTTCTGTGGAGTTCCTTGAAGGAATGAGTTTACGTCAACAAACGACAAAATATTCAGGAGCTAAAGCAGAATATTCGCACAGAAATTCCTCAATTGCAGTCAAAAACGTTGCGCAACGTAATGCAAAATGTATTGAGTAGAGCCATTAGCTGCCAACAGGAAAATGCACGCCACCTAAAAGATGTAATTTTTCATACTTAGCATAAAAAAAATTTATAATTTATACTTTAATTTGCAAATAAAAAATTAAATAAAAAAATTTAAGAATACAAAAATTATAAGGATTTCAAATCAGTCAGTCAAACTTGGCCCACCCTGTACAATTTCATATGATGTGACACAAAGAGCAATTAATTCTGCTTCAGTGGATGACAAATATACTGTAGGTTGGTTGCTTTTTATTAACCCAAGAGATAGAACAACCAAAAACTTTAATTAAGTAACCACTTAAAGTCTTTCTGTCATCGGCGTCATTTCCCCAATTGGCATCTGAATATCCGTATAAAATATCGTCTGTTCTTCCATTATAAAAAAGTTCCAAATTTAAGGTTTTCTTTAGGTATCTGAGAATTCTTTTTAAATGAATCCAATGACTATCAGTAGCGCAATTTTGAAAATGACTTAAATAGTTTACACTAACACTAAGATCAGGTCTTGAAGTAAGCATTACGTACACTAAACATCCAATTAACTCTTTATATGGTTCTTTAGTAAGTTTTTCTGTAGTATTTTTACTTAGGCATAATTTTGGTTCCATTGGAGTGTCATTGCAGTCTTGCATTCCAAATCGTTTTAGAAGATTTGTTATAAACGGTTTTTGATTTATTTTAATTTCTGATTTTTCATAATTTCGAACTACTTTAAATCCCAAATAAACATTTACATCTCCTAAATCTTTCATTTCAAATTCTTTCTATAATAAAGACTTAACTATTTCCATTTCTTTAATATCCAATAAGTAAAAGATCGTCTACGTATAGTAATAGATAAATTATGTTGGAATTAAATTTTCTAATATATGAGCAATAATCATATTTCGATCGTTCAAATTTAAGTTTTAAAATATAGGTACTAAGTCTCTCATTCCACATTCATGAAGCTTGCTTTAATTCATATATTGGACGATTTAGTTTACATACCAGATTCATTTTGCATTTTAATCCCTTAGGAGGATGCATGTATATATCTTCATGAAGGTAACCATTCAAAAATGCTGTCTTAACATCCATTTGGTGTATATGATAATTCAGCTTGTTCGCAACAGCAAGTAAAATTCCAAATGTTCCAATTCTTGCAACAGGAGAATACGTCTCATTAAAATCAAATCCTTCACGCTGAGTAAACCCTTTTGCAACAACACACGCTTTGTATTCACCTGGATTACCGTTTGAGTCTAATTTTCGCCTAAATATCCACTTACAATCAACAACAGTTTTTCCTTCAGGACATTCAACTAAGTTCCAAGTATCATTATTTTCTAATGCATCTAATTCATTCTTTATAGCTGTTAGCCACTCACCTGAACCTCTGCTATCTTTAACATCTTCATAATTAGTGGGTACATTTGATACGAAGTGTTCAGCATTAAGAGCTAAAGCAATATAAATTAAACGATTAGGTGGTTTAATTATTCTTTTGCTTCTACGTAATTGAGATGTTTGTTTATCAATTTCAGATTCATCCTCGATAACTATTTCATCAGCTGTTTCTTGATTGTTAGAAATCATTTCGTATTGTTCTTCTTGACTAACTGCTTCTTCAAATTCGTCATTGTCACTGTTATTACAACTGTTTTCTATCAGTATTCATTTCAGATTTCGATATTTCCACTAGTTTTGAATTATGTTTATCGACCAATTCCGAACTTCCAAAAATCTTTTCATAAAAAACAACATCTCTAGATAAAATAGTTTTATGTTAAGTTGGACTCCATAAACGATAGCCATTTCCACTATAGCCAACCATTATTAGTTTGTTCGATTTCATATTTAATTTCTTACGTTGTATTTTTGGAATATGAGAATAAGCTACGCAACCAAAGAGTCTTAAGTGAGCTAAATTAGGTTTTATACTATACCATAATTCTGAAGGAGTTTTGTTGTATGCAAGAGCACTTGATGGAATTCTATTTGTCAAATAATTCGCACAATAAACAGCTTCATTCCATAAATTGTTTGATAATCCAATAGCGGATATTAGAGATCTTGCTTTCTCAATCAGACTTCGATTCATTCTTTCCGATTTTCCATTTTGCTCAGGAGTAGAAGCATTTGTGTATTGAACATTGACACCAGACGACCAGCAAAATTCCTTAAATGCGACGGAGTATTCATCTCCATAGTCACATCTTAGATTAGCAACTTTTGTATTATGAAAATTTTCTGCCATAGATTTAAATGTTTTAAAATTTTCCAATACCTCTGATTTATTTGACATCATATAAACTGAAGTGAAGTGCGAATAATCATCTATAAAAGTTACCACGTATCGCTTACCATTCCAAGAATTAGGAGTTATAGGTCCACAAACATCACTATGTACCAATTGTTAATCTTCTAGATCAGCGATGGCGAACCTATGACCCACGGGTCGCACACTGACCCACGCAACAATTTTAAGCGACCCACGAGTTGTTTTGTTTTTTCAAACCAATTCTAAGTTTTTTCAAACCATCTTTTAAAATTTTAAGTTTTTTCAAACTGAGATATTGTTATAATCCATTAACAAATTGTGGCATTGTAGATGTACGAAGAAAACTGTGAAAATTTTGTAGTAGGCCTTGTAAAAATAACACATAAAATGCAAGCAAGAAATTTGTGTGTCTTTTTCTGTGGAAAAAAATTAAAATAATTATGTGAATAGTAGTGCTGCCCTATTTGCTGATTTTAAAGAAAAAGGTTTGATAATAAAGCGCATTAATGAGTTGCCTATAAGCCGAAATACAATTAAAGAACGAATATTAAGATTATATGCAAATACTTGTTCTCAAATAAATTTCGATTTAAAATGTGCCGAAATGTATTCAATTGCTTTGGCTGAGAGCACGGATATAAGTGGTTACGCACAACTTGCAGTTTTTGCTAGGTATAAATCAGGAAATATAATGATGGAAGAACTGGTCAAGTTAATAACATTGACAGGAGGAACTACTGGCCTTGATGTTTTTAAGGAATTCACTGATACATTTATGAAAATGTATATTGATTTACAGAAAATTGTTTCTGTAACAACTGATGGTGCTCCTAGCATGATTGGCAAAAATATTGGTTTTATTCAGCAACTTAAACAAATTGTCCAACATTCTTTAATTTAATTCCACTGCCTCATTCATCAAGAAGTCTTATGTGCAAAACAAGGATTGAAAACATTTTCCAACGTGATGCTAGTTGTAACAAAATTAGTCAAGTTTATAAATTCAAGAGCTCTAAATAAGCGAGAATTTGCCAAATTATTAGAGGAAATTGATTCTCAATACTCTGGGTTTTTAATGTACAATAATGTTCGATGGCTCAGCCGTGGTCAAGTTTTAAATAGGTTTGTAGATTTATTAGAATAAATAAAACTTTTTTTGACGAATTATCAAATATAGAATGGCTGAATGACCTAATGTTTTGCTGTGATATCACTCAGCATTTTAATGAATTGAATAAAAAACTCCAAGGATCTGGTCAAGTTGTATTAGTCATGTTTGAAAATATTAAAACGTTTATGACAAAACTTGATATATTTAGTAATGATTTGAAAATGAAAATATTGAAGTATTTTCCATATCTGCAAAAACATTTCCAAGCAACTGAAAGCTTTGAATATAGTAATATTACACAGGATCATACAATTAAAAAATATTTAACTGGTATTGAGGAAATAAAACAAGCTTTTTTGGATAGATTTAATCAATTTAAGGATTTAGAAAAAACATTACTGTTTATATTGTATCCACACAAAATAGAATTGAATAATTTGGAATTAACCGTGTTCACTTGATTAGGTATTGAAAATTTGGAAATGGAATTAGCAGAATTCCAAAACAGTTTTATGTGGAAAAATAAATTTGAAAATTTAATTTCAGTTTTGCAAAAACAGGATTTAGAAAATAATTCTGACAATAAGAAAAAGGTATTCGAACAAAGAACTGATAATATAATATTAAAAGAATGGGACCCTTTACAACATACATTTAATACAATGAAAAAACTGGCAAATGCTCTTTTAACCATGTTTGGTTCAACATATGTATGCGAAACTTTATTTTCATCAATGAACTTTATAAAATCCACGCAAAGAAATAGACTTGGTAATGAAATGACTGCCGCATGTGTAAAAGTAATGAATTCCAAGTATGAACCAAATATACATCAATTATCTGAAAATAAACAACAACAAGTTTCGCATTAAATGTGTGTATATGTATAATTTTTTTGATATTAAATTTTCTTTGTTTTTTTATTATAAAATAATAATCATACATATAATATGTTCGAATAGTAAATAAAATCATATCTACATGTATTTTTGTTAAATCTTTAATTACTGAAATAATACTTGACCCGTAGGTGGTTATTACAAAAAAATAAATTAAATTTTGACTCACTTGTCAAAAAGGTTCGCCATCGCTCTTCTAGATGTTGATTTTTATTTTAGAATTTCTAAAAAGATATCTCACCTTCAGATTTATCAATTCCATTCACCATAGTATAAAGTTTCTTCATATCAGAAAAATTAAGATGGCCAAGTTGTTGATGCCATAAATTCACTTGTTGATGATTAGCGGTCACATTAGCACTTGCAATTTTTTCGTATTTTAGATTAAATTCATATAGTTTGCTCTTTCTTTCAGCTTTAAGTACCAAATTTTCACCTTTGTATACTTTCAAAAACGGCCTTCATTCCAGCTTCTTCAGTATGTCGAATTAAAAATAAATTGCATTTTTGGTCCTTACAAAATAACACATTTGTAAAAACACAACTTAAAAATTTTCCATTTAAATCTATAAGCCCTCTGACTGTTCCAGCTTTTGTTGCTTGAATACAAACAACATTTTGAACTACACAAATAACACAGGATTTCTTAATGTATGTAAGTCGCTGGCTCCATAATCTACTATCCACTTCATAGTAGAATTTGATTCAACACCAAAAACAGTGTTCATAAGCAATAAAACTCATATCAGAAAAACAAAATTTGCAAAATTTTCTTTCTTACTTAATTGTTCTCTTTTCCACTTAAACAATTCTTCTTCTTGTGGCCAATCTTCCCACAATAATGACATTTAAACTTGAATATAGTCTTCATTGCAACATTTTGATCAGGAACATCATGACTTACATACTTATGTTTACGTTCTTCTTCCAACAAACGATTCTTGACAAAATCCATTTCTAGATTTTCTGGATTTAAAGTTTATATAGCGGTTATGACGTTATTGTATGAATCCGGTAGAGTAATAAGTAAGTGGCAAATTACATCAAGCTTCTCCAGTTTTGCATTCGCAAAAAAATACATAATTTTATTACTAAGCGCGAAATTATTAAAAAATAAAATTGGCAAATTTAGAATTTTGCAAAAGTTTCCAATCTAGTACCACCTATTCCATTTAAGTACCACTTTTTAATGTATAATAAGTTCGAAAATTATTGAAATTATAAAGATAAAAAATAATATTATTTGTAATATCGGTGGCTTAATTTGGAAAAGAGGTAATTCAAGCCATAGGAAAAATGCTACTGAAATTCGTGAAGATGGGTGCATGTTTACACCCAGTCCCCATTCAAATTACTCCCATGATATCGACTTAACTTGCCATAAGATCCAAATTATCAAATAGATCTCAGTCAATTGGGTTTGTGTGTGTTCGTTACTTTCATTAATCCGTAGACCAAAAATAAACCCTATAGGGCAATTCATTTAAACATATAAAAACAAAAATATTGCACAGCTTTTTCTCAAATTCGGTTTGTATATATGTTGTTGCAAGAAATTATTGACTTTATCAAATATGGTCAGGATCGGTTCAATTTTCGACGTAGATTTGGTTTATCCTTTTTTTCTAAACCCAATTAGCTGGGCCTAAGGCCAATTATATTAACGCATGGTACAGGGTATCGATCTAGATCGACTATAATTTTCCTACTTGTTTTCTTAAGAAAATATACTCTCAAATGAAAATTTACCAGTTGAAAATTATCAGTCCTTCCATGTTTTGGCCGTTTTTACCTCCCAAAGGCTCAAATTAAAATAAATTTTTTTCTTCTCCGATATTTATGTCTCTGGTGGAATTTACATATCAAATTTCATATTCCTAAATCACTTTGTATAGAAACTACAAAAAGATAGACTCTTACACTTACGGGCCATTTTTGTCCACTTTTAACATCCGACTTTCGAAAAGATTTCGACTCATTTGATATATCTATCTCTAGTGGAATCCACACACTATATTTTATATTCGTTTGTTTCGAAGATGGCAAATGTACAATTTTTCCCTTTTTTGGCCGTTTTTCTTCCCCCACATATTCGGTGGAGTCTGTATGACAAAATTCAAGTATACAGATTAATATGTTAAGGTGATGCAAAAAGGAACCCCTCCCCGTTTTTGGCCGTTTTTACCCCACTTAACATTCCAATTTCCAAAAGCTTTCCTCGCAACTGATGTTTCTATCTCCAGTGGAATCCACATACTGTATTTCATATTCCTAGATTCGATCGTTTAGAAAATAGTAATTTTAAAGTGTTCCCCTTTTTTGGCGTTGTATCTCCTCTAGACGTTAGAATTATCAATAAATTCATCCTTGACTGATGTCCACGGATTTTGTTGAGTCTGTATATCAAAATTTATATGTATTGATTAATATGCCATTTTTAACATTTATGCCCGATTTACGCCTTAGATGGCCGAATTTCGGAAAAACTAATCCTGAGCCAATGTTTGTTTCTCCGATGGAATCTACACACCAAATTACATGTTCCTAGATTTATTTTTTACCACGACCGCCCTTTTGGCAGTAGTTACCCCTTAATGTATGTATTTCTGAAAGTTTCCTCTCAACAAATGATTCTATATCTTGTGGGATCCACAAACTATATTTTATATTCGTTTGTTTGGAAGATACCAAATGTACACTTTTTTCCCCTTTTGGTAATTTTACTGCCCTAGACTTTAGAATTATCAATAAAATCATTTTTAACTGATGGCCATGTATTAGGTGGAGTCTGTAAACCAAAATTCATATACATATGTATATAGATTAATATGTTAAGAAGATGCAAAAAGGTACCATTTCCCCCTTTTTAGCCGTCATCACCCCCCTTCACATCCGAGTTTCCAAAAGTTTTCCTATCACTTGATGTTTCTATCTCTAGTGGAATCCACAAACTATATTTTATATTCGTTCGTTTAGAATATACCAAATATAAAATTTTTTTAAATTTTTGGCCGTTCTTCCCCTAGGCGTTAAAATTAGCAACAAAAACATTCTTGAGTGATGCCCACGTATCCGGTGGAGTCTGTATATCAAAATTTACATATGTCTATAATATTAATAGGCTTGGCGGTTTCTTTTTACCGATGTTTTGTTCTACAATTTTATCCTGATTTTGACCAAGTGTATATTATTTGAAAGGTATTTCTTTTTAGCTGTCCACCAGATTTACAGATTTTTAAATTTTTCCCTTTATTTTGAGTAAATTGCATTTGAAAATTGCTACTAACACATACATTAAATTATACAATGCTATGTGTGTGGTTACTAAATTTGTTGATGTGTTTGTTAATGAGCTTGATATCTTCATTCCCAATATTAATAAACCAAAAAAGTGTTGGTTTGTGAATTGGCTAAGTTGAGAAATAAATTTGCCAAAAAATTGCACTCGAATTTCGAGTGCTGGAATCTGCTAGTATTATATTAATAGGTAGGGTGATATGTTGTGACCGATCATTTGTTACACAGTTTTCTTCCGAATTTGACCAAACGTATCTTATTCTTTTTAGCTATTCACCAGATTTATAAATTTTAACTTTTTAAATTTTTTTAGTAAAATGCATTCAAATTTGCTAATACTAAAATTATACAATGCAATGTGTGTGTTTATTAAACTTGTTTTGGTTAATATGTTAAAAAGATGCAGAAAGGTAGAATTTTTCCCCTTTTTGGCCGTTTTTTTCCCTTAAATGGCAGATCTCGAAAAAGTTTGTTCAGAGCCTACATCTGTTTCTCGGATGGAGTCTACACACCAAGTTTCATATTCCTAGATTAATTTGTTACCATTTTCCCCCTTTTTGTCCGCTTTTATCCCGTTAATTTATGTATTTTTAAAAATCCGTTCTTAGTGGATCTTTACTCCGAGAGCGGAACCTATAGTCCAAAGTTCAAGCTTCTTTGTCGAATGGTTTGTGCTGGGCGACAACTCTTTTATATATATAGATTTATTTATTACACTAAATAATTTTTGTTTATGTTTTCAGGATTTGTTATGTTCGCGACTTGCACACAGCTTCAAATAAACTTTTTGGGATGAAGTTTAATTTTAAAGTTTAATTAAAAGTATACGACTGTGAGTGAGCATTTGTTGTTGGCAAAAGATATTATTTGCATAATCTTCTTCGTCAAACTAACTGTTTTCCTTTAATGGCGAAAAAGCAAAACTCGTCTTCATCTCAAAACAAAACTAAGTTTTTGCCTAAACGACCATGATAGGCCGATTTTTATACCCTATACCACTATGTGGTTTGGGTATAATGACTTTGTGCTGCTGTTTGTAACAACCAAAAATATTTGACCTAGACCCATCTTTAATTATACCTATCGAATCAAAATCACTTTCTGAGTTGATTTAACAATGTCCGTCCGTCCGTCCGTCCGTCTGTGTGTCCATGTAAACTTTGTAATCAAACTGCAGGTCGCAAATATGAACATATTTTGATGGAATTTGGTATATAAGCTTTTATCGGCCATGGGATGAACGCTATTGGTGAGAATCGGTCCACGTTCAGACCTAGCCCCCATACAAATTACCCCTACGAAATCGACATAAATTGCCATAAGATCCAAATTGTCATATAGATCTTACTCAAATTGGGTTTTGTATGCGTTCATTACGTCCATTAATGAGTAGTCCAAAAATGATTCCTTTGGCCCCATATAGAGCTGCTTCCCGATCTTCACTTAAATCTATTAAAAAACAAAAATATTGGACTGATTCTTCTCAAATTTTGTTTGTATATATTTTTGCAAAATACAAGAGACTTTACCAAACATGATCAGGATCGGTTCATTTTTGGACCTAGTCCCCATATAGATATAGCATCCGATATGAACTTTTTCATATCTGCAGCCAAAAAAATTAATAAAGATCCCACTAAATTTGGTTTCTGCTAATTTTCTATGTCCAGTTAGTTGGGCCTAAGAGATAGGTTTCTAAACGCATGGTATAGGGTATCGTATAGTCGGTCTAGACCGACTATAATTTTCTTACTTGTTTATATTATTTTATAACTATTTTGGAAAGCAGTAATTCTGGGATTCAGTATTACTGACGCGCTCAGTTAGTTTAAGGCGGCGAGCAAAACGAAATGATTTCGGATAATTTTTCTCTCATCGGCACCGATTTCTTTTATTTTGGGACTAAGCTCAAAATGTAGTTTCCAAAAGATATATAACAAAGATATACAAACAAGTTTGTCTTCTGTTAAAATAAATTCGATGTCGTAGACCTATACGTCCCCTAATTTTAAATGCACGAATACTTTTCTGGCAGTTGTACTTGCTGTACAAAAACAAGTAATGTGTCAACGGTAGGAAGTTCATAATTCAAAATATTTTATTAATATTTTTATTAAAGTTTAAAATTTTCGTCTTCAAGCATCCGGATACTTTTTGTAGTAAGTGTATATGCTTTATTGAATTCTACATAGACACGAAGAGCTCTGCACCACAAAATTCTTGAATAATTCTTAACTCTGTCCTATTGTCTGGAGTTCCAATATAATTTTAACTCCAAGTAGTATTTTCTACTTGCCTGTCCGTTATGCTAAAAGATTAAGCGGAAATTTACAGTTAAATTAAATTGCCTTTGGTAATAACACCAAATGCATTAATACTGAAAATTATCGATATATGAAGGATCATAAATATATGTGTATAATATTTGAAGATATATTTAGATACATCATACGTTTTACATGAAAAACTATAAATTCCATGCGAATGAGCTTTAAGCCTGAGATCTCAATAAATTTAGTCTCTTCGAGCAACCCGTGCAGCGCCGCTTTGTGGACCATATTTTGAGAAGGTGGCCAAAACACTTTTTTTTTTGGGTTAGCGATATTAAATTATGTTATTCATTTTAAAGTATATTACCAGTGAACCTCAGGAGCCAAAAAATTGCGACTCTATGTCATTTATATGATGGCGAACAGGGTCTTCGAAAACGGACCTTCTCAGTATTTTGCTAAAAATTTAAATTTTTTTTTTTTTATAAATTTTAATTTTTATATGACTGTCACGTTTTTGTTTTTAAAGATTTTAAAGTAAAACAAAATTTTGTATATTTTTGTGACTTCAAAGCTATTAATGTGAGAAATATAAAGTCACTTAACGACTCTGGTGCGCCCGTGTGAACCACAACAAATTTGCTGAACCAAAATAAGAATCACTCTCTGAGTCGATTTAGTGATATCCGTCCTTCCGTCCGTCCGTAAGTACGTCTGTGTGTCCATGTAAGCAGGTCGAAAATATGAATATATTTTAATGAAATTTAGTATATAAGCTTCCATCGGCCACATAATGAACACCGCCGGCTTTCACTAACAGCGGTTCATGTTCAGAGCTAGTCCCCATACAAATGACCCCCTATGAAATCGACTTGAATTGTCATAATATCCAAATCATCATATAGATATCTGTCAAATTGAGGTTGTATATACTTACTACATCCATTAATTAGTAAATAAATCCTATAGGACAATTCTTAGTCATAGCTCCCATGAACAAATCAGACGATTCAAAATCATATTACAAATTCTAGCATGCAGCAGAAAGATAAATGTAGAAAAATTTCTAAAGTACGCCAATAAAACAGCTATACTTTATAACGAAAAATACTTTTGGAGATATATGGCAACCATAGTTCTTAAAATTTTGTACCATGGGGAACATATAACTTAAAACAATATGCTACCAATATCAGATCTATCTGAAAAAGCACAAGAAAAAGGGAACAAAGACTACAGACTGTTCCGCGAGCACAACACAAGAAAATTGTCAAGATGTTGCACTAATGAAGACTTTATGACTATTTTGTTGTACACTTCAGATCCATATATGTCCAACATTCGACAAAAATGAAAAACTACCTCTATTGACTTACACGAAAAAGCTAAAAAGCTAAACAGCTTCTAGAAGATGAAAATCAAGGGTATTTAAAAGAAATATTTACTAAAATTTTTTGATTTAAAGTAGTTTTTCAGTACACTAACAATAAGTTACTAACAGATTCCAGCCCTCGAAATTCGAGTGCAAATTCTAGGAAATTTTATTTTTTCATTCTCATTTTTATTACAAACACATTAACAAATTTAATAAACACACACATAGAATTGTATAATTTTATGAATGTGTTAGTAGCAATTTTAAAGGCAATTTACTCAAAATAAAGGAAAAAATTAAAAAATCTGTAAACCTGCAAGTTGGCTAAAAAGATATACCTTTCAAAAACTATACGTTTGGTCCACATCGGGATAAAACAGTAGAAAAAAACATTGGTCACAAAAGTCGCCTAGCCTATTAATATTATATATACTCTTTTATTGCTCTTTCTTTTAACTCATACTCTCTGTCGGTCTGTCTTTCTATGTGGCTCAACCCCATTCCCCATTATCGAACTAACCTGAAACTTGGCCCATAGGCTTGTCGTGACTACAGGTTAATTTTGGGAGTGATCTAAATGTCATTTCTCCTCATTCGATCGATCTTAAACTTGGTCCATACACTAGCTGTGAAAAAAACATTAACTTTGACTTAGTTACGCATATTCACGCACAGTCACGGAGAGATCTAAAACCCATTTCCCTCATCAGATCGGTCTGAAACTTGGTCGATATACTTGCTGTGAAAAAAGATTAACTTTGAATTAGTTACGCACAGTCACGCATGGTCACGTACAATCACGGAGATTTTTAAAACGGATTTCCCCTCATCCAATCAATCTGAATCTTGGTCGATATATATGCTGTGAAAGACTAACTTTGACATAGTCACGCACAGTCACGCATAGTGATGCACAGTCACGGAGTGATTTAAAACCCATTTCCCCTTATCCGATCGATCTGAAACTTGGTCGATATACTTTCTGTGAAAAAAAACACTAAATTTTACTTAGTCACGCACAGTCACGGAGAGATTAAAACCTCACTTTCCCTCATCCGATCGATCTTTGTTCATAGACTTGTTGTAGCCAAAGATTAATTTAAAGATTGTCACACACAGTCCCGCAAGTCACGGAAATTTCAAAAGAGTTTTAATAAAAACTTTGTTTTTATGGATTACATTATATAGTTTACAATTCTTCTTGAATTAAAAAGGTATGTATTTTATAAAATTAAAATAAAAATTAATATAGAAGTATTTAAAAAGACAATAAAGTTATTTTTAACTAAAGTAAAAACATACGACTTTTTCATTGAAACTTCTCTATCTTGAACCAATGTCAGGTAACTTTTACGTTCGCTGCTTAATCAATTATATTTTAACTCGGCCTATTTCAAAAAAAAGCCAACCTTTTTCCCTTGTGAACATTAGGACTAAAAGGTTTACTTGGGCAAAAATTGGCATATTCTGACAAAATTAAAAAGCATTAGTTATAAAATTAACTCAAAAAATAAGACATTATATAAAAAAAACCTTTTTTTAACCTTTTAACACTTGTGTACTAAAATTCAACTACAAATGAAAATGTATTTTAGAACCTCCATTTTTATTATCGGTCGATATTTACGTTTTATATCAAAAATTAAAGGCTAAACAAAAAAACCGCATATCAAAATTCCAATCCAATCAAAAGTTATTGATTTTTGAACGCCTTCTCGTGAAATGGTTCACTGTGCGCCGGATACCAGAAGCTTATATTTTAGTACGCGATACATTGTTTGTGTTGGAAAAAAATGCAAAGTACTAAAAAAAACATGTTTTATGGGAAATCATCGATAATGGTTTTTTACAAAATAAATAGCGAATAATAACATATAATAAAATAAAGCAATTTGTTTTAATATAATGTAAATTTTATTGAATATTTTATTTAAATTTTTTGTTTTGTATTATGTTAAAATTAAATTATAGAGGGAAATTAATACAAAACTAATTGTGTGTCGCATTTCTAATAACAAATTTTGAAATAATTTTACACAATACCAACACAAAGGGAAATTTCATTAGAATGTACTCGTATAATAAAAAAAACAAATATCGGCTTTTTCCAAATGTAAAAAATATTACAATACTAGTTTGTCATAAGGCGCTCGTTGAAAAATTTAAACTATTTTAATTTACGCAAAATATTTATTTAAAATTAAATACTATGAATACTTCATTTAATGATGGGAACTGGGAATAAATATTACGAATTTTAGTCTGGCATTTCATGCATAATTCGGATGGGTAATTTCGCACAGAGGAGTATGTGATTTAAAAACCTTAACAAAAAGAAAAATTAGTTTTAAGAAATCTTCTATATGATACAAAAACTACAATTTCAAATCTTCTGTATGATAACAAAAATTTCAATTTCAAATTTCAGAAACCAGAAAATCAGTTTGCACACATTTGCAATTATACGTCGATTTTTGAAAATTTGTCCAAAAACAAACCGAAAGGTGTTGTAAGAATTAAAAAAGAAGTATTGTAAAATATATAAAATTAATATAAAATTAAAAAAAAAAAATAATTATAAATAAAAACAATAGTCGGTCTAGACCGACTATGCGATACCCTATACCATGGTTTAGAGACCCTATCTCTTCGGACCAACCAATTGGATAGAGAAAATAAGCTTAAACCAAATTTGGGTGCCATTGTTATTAATTTTTTTGGGTGCAGATATGAAAAAGTTCATATCGGGTGCTATATTTATATGGGTACTAGGTTGAAAAATGGACCGATCCTGACCATATTTGGTAAAGTCACTTATATTTTTAAAAAATATACACAAACCAAATTTTAGAATAATCTTTGCAATATTTTTGTTATTTGATAGACTTAAATGAAGATCGGGAAGCAGCTCTATATGGGGCCTATGACTGAGAATTGTCCTATTCGGATTTTTTTTGTACTACTGATTAATAGATACAATAAACACATACAAACCCAATTTGACTAAAATCTAAGTGATAGTTTGGATCTTCTGGCAATTTATGTCGATTTCATAGTGGTCATTTGTATGGGGACTAGCTCTGCACACGGACAGCTTTTCACCAGTTTCAATATCGTTCATCCTATGGCCGAGAAAAGCACATAGTGGTATAGGGTATAAAAATATTAAGGTATTTTAAGTACAATTCGGAGCCAAAATACTGGGAATTAGGAGGGCACACGGATTCATAGAACTTTTTAAAATCATATCAAACAATTTAAAATAAAATCGTAAACTTTTTATTTAAAAAACTCAGAATTAAAAGTCGAGCTTTCGAGATATAAGTGATCGTTTTTCAACGCTGCAAAAATAGTTAAGGTGTATTCATCGACGCGTACCACATCCTGCAGACTGCTTTTTTTTTATATGAAGTTTACTTGATAGAAAAGGAGAGGAAAGTAATGAGCTATTTTAGCTCGTTATGACTGCAGACTGATTTGGTTTTGGAACGCAGTCTGCAGTCTGCAGACAAAATGTTGCCATCTCTCTTCTCTTATTTTTTCCTAAAGATTTTTAAGAAATGTTTATTTTTTATGTGGTACTTTGGCACCTCTGTGATGCCATCATATGTGCGAAGTGGCGGAGCAAGGTAAGTTATTTAAATTCAATATATACTGGTTTGACTGGTTGCCTGATTTTTACCTGCATTTACCCATTTGAATCAACTAAAGAAGCTTATATCGGAGTTACGCAACTCTGCGGATCCATGCGGTGAAAATTTTTTAATGTTTCAACATCTGTTAAACGCATTCTTATTATAAATGTAGCATAATATCCTTTCATTCGACGTTCGCGCAATTTTTCACGTACAGCAATCTTTTTTTTTCTTCAGTCAAAAGCAATTTTGCCAATAGATAAAACTTTTCCACTTATAATACAAGCAAAAGTAATATTTGTTCGCGGCTCATATTTTCACAACTCATTTTATATTTTTTGAGTTTGCCTTTAAAATTGATAATAACATTTTCAATTTCGCAAACTACACATCTGACAGCTGAACAGAAAAAAAATGTCTGCAGTAACTCAACCTACAGACAATGAATCGAGTTGCGGGTTCCTCGTTATAATTCTACAAACTAGTCTTCAGTCTGCCGACTGCGGTTCGTGACCATGAATCCACCATTAGTGAACAATTCGATGTGGATAATTGAAAAAGGGTATAAGATCAACGATGCCAACTTAATTTAAACAAAAAGGTCAGAGCAGTACCTCAAAAAGCGCTGAAGGGAAATAAATTGGAATGTAAATAAAGCGCTAAAAAGCGCTGATTTATGTTTGTATAAAAACATAATAACTGAAATTAATTTTTAAAAAACTTATGTATGTATATATTATTTCTTCATTTGAAACATATTGTTGTTCATAAAAATATATAATTTTCTTGGACACAATATTGTTTTAAGATAAACTTTTGATTCTTTATGTGTTTTAAAAACAACTATTTTAAATAGAAACATTTGATGGGATTTTATACTTAATAAAACAACCTTTCTTAATCTCTAGTCCACGACTAATTTGTACTAAGGAATTAACAGTGGTTAAAGAAATTTTATTCGTTATTTTGTTAAATAAAAATTAGGTCACTGTAGACTCCTTAAACTTCAGCTTGAGTAAATATTTATAACGAGACTTGATAATTTAGAAAACCGCCATTCATTGACTGAGTTTTTTAAGTTATGTATTTCAATCCGAAATAAATCTGTACTGTCTCTTATTTTTCTATTTACTTAGCTCTATTAAAAAAAATGTTCGCATATACAGAAAATGGATTCGTTATTGCAATCAAATTTGTTGCCAACCGAAATTGTTTCCAACCTAATTTTGTTAGTTTTAAGTATTATCTATCACATCATTCTGTCGTGACTACCGAATTATATGCTTCCAACAACCGTTAATATGATTTTATGAATTGTATTTAGTTTATGTTATCGAATGCTGGTTTTATTTATCGATTGACACACCCATTTATTGGACTATCCTCTCAGCAAAGTGCACTAACTGCAGTTAATACAAAAACACAAAAAATTATTTTTATTTTATATATTAATTTTTTTATTAGAAAACTGTATATTTGTGGTCACAAGCGCTAACCGCCTAAGTCGACTTAAGAACGATTTGAGTTATGTCGGCTATATATTTACGTTTTATATTTACGTGAAATTCCCATTACTCTAACACAGTTTTTTTTAAGAAGTTATTAATGTCGTAATGAATAAAAAGTTATTTTTCTAGAAATCATGATTTTCGACTTAGGCAGTTAATGCTTGTGACCACAGATATATAAAAATGGAAATTTATCTCTGGCTGTGGGTTTGACATTAATAGGTGGCTAAACCATAGTACCGATAGTCTTGAAATTTTCAAAGTGTGCAAGTTTGTACCGGAAAAGTGAAATAGTTTATATTTTTTAAATATATGAAGTGGGCGTGGCACCTCCCATATATAAAAAAATTTTAACATCATATATCTGAAGCTCTATGATAGCAAGAGTCCTGAAACATACATAGGTTAGTAATGTTATAAGTCGGGCTAAAAATGGGCGGGATCAAACAAGTGGGAATGGCACCTCCGATACATGGTAAATGTATATCGTCACTTTCTACAGTACTATGGTGGCCAGAATCTTGAAACTTTCTGCACGCCAATCAGTTCTGAATGTAATGGGGCAACTCCCATACAAAACATAATTATCTGGACAGTCTTGTAACCAGGCGTGAGTTCACGAATGATGAGTGTGAGAAGTTATGTGAAAAATGGGCGGGATCAACCTAGTGGGCATGGCACCTCCCACGCATGGTAAATACATATCATCATAATTAATAACAAAAAAATATCCAATAGAAACAAAACAACGTTTGCCGGGTCTGCTAGTAAAATATAAATAAAAACAAGTAAGAAAATTATACAGGCATGTGACGAAAACCGAAATCAATATCAAAACAAAACAAAATCGAAAATAGGTCTGATGTGAATCAAATTTTCGAATTGCTTTCCTTTTTATTTCAAAAATAAATACATTTCAGTTCCCATTTTTTGCTATAGAAATATGGATACATAAAGATGTGATGGAAAACGAAATTGTTAATTATACCCTATACCACTATGTGGTTTGGGTATAATGACTTTGTGCTGCTGTTTGTAACAACCAAAAATATTTGACCTAGACCCATCTTTAATTATACCGATCGAATCAGAATCACTTTCTAAGTTAATTTAACAATGTCCGTCCGTCCGTCCGTCCGTCTGTGTGTCCATGTAAAGCTTGTAATCAAACTGCAGGTCGCAAATATGAATATATTTTTATGAAATTTGGTCTATAAGCTTCTATCGGCCATGGGATGAACGCTATTGAAATTGGTGAGAATCGGTCCATGTTCAGACCTAGCCCCCATACAAATTACCGATATGAAATCGACATAAATTGCCATAAGATCCAAATTGTCATATAGATCTTACTCAAATTGGGTTTGTATGCGTTCATTACATCCATTAATGAGTAGTCCAAAAATGATCCCTTTGACCCCATACAGAGCTGCTTCCCGATCTTCACTTAAATCTATTAAAAAACAAAAATATTGCACTGATTCTTCTCAAATTTTGTTTGTATATATTTTTGTAAAATACAAGAGACTTTACCAAACATGATCAGGATCGGTCCATTTTTGGACCTAGTCCCTATATAGATATAGCATCCGATATGAACTTTTTCATATCTGCAGCCAAAAAAATTAATAAAAATGCCACTCAAATTCGGTTTTTGCTTATTTTCTATGTCCAGTTAGTTGGGCCTATGAGATAGGGTTTCTAAACGCATGGTATAGGGTATCGTATAGTCGGTCTAGACCGACTATAATTTTCTAACTTGTTTTTATTATTTTTAAATCAAGTAAACTTTGCTTTACGGTTTGAAATAGATATTTTTTGCCAGTTTTTCAACGCATTAATAAAAATTTAACTAAAAAAAATGTAATTATAAAAAATTTACGTACTAAAATTTCTTACTTCATATATTTTTTCAGGGGAAATACGTAAATCCACGACAGAAAAAAAAATAATTTTACTCTATCATCGAAAGGTTGAAAAATAACTCTACCAAAAAATGTTGCCCCCAAATGGTTATTGGATATTCAAAATAATCAAATTGATTTTTAATTTTATTTTTAACCAAATATTTTTTATAAAATTTTTAAATTTTTGTTAAGTTGTTTTACATATTTTCCGGTAAATCGATATGGTTCGATGATGCGATTCATTTTTTCGCATTATGCTTTCTTTTCTGACATTTTCGACATTTTTCGTTATTACAAATGCCATTTTAATAATTTTTTCCAACAGATACACAAAATTAATGAGCCAATATTAAGAGTTTGTTGTGAAAAACATTATCACAGTGTTGTATCTTATATATAAAAATGGAATTGTGTATGTTTGTTTGTTTGTGCTTTACAGGAGACTACATCACTGGACCGATAGTCTTGAAATTTTTAAAGTAGGTAAGTGCCTATTCGGAAGGAAAAATAGGCTATATTTTTTTTTGGTTTTTCAAGTGGGTGTGTCACCTCCCATACAAAGTGAATTTTTAACATCTAATTTTAACATATAATATCTGGAGTACTACGAAAACAAGAGTTCTGAAACTATATACATGTACACATATTAAAATAATTCGAGGAATTGCGGAAAAAATGGACGGGATCAGACCAATGGGCGTGGTACCCTCCATACAAAGTAAATATTAAATGTCATATATCTAGAGTACTGTAATAGGTAAAGTGTTGACACTTTGTGTGAGTTCAGAAGTTGTCAACGTTAGTACTCGAAAAAAATGGGCGGAATCCGATCAGAGGGCGTGGTACCTCCCATACAAAGTAAATATATAATGTCATATATCTGAAGTACTGTAATAGTGAAAGCCTTGGAACTTTGAGTTCATGAGTTATTAATGTGAGTAGCCCCATAAAAAAATGGGCGAGATTCAACCTGTGGGCATGGTACCCCCATACAAATTAAGTGTTTAATATAACATACCTGGAGTGCTATAATAATGAAAGTCTAACGACTTTGTTTGAGTTCATAAGTTATTAATGTGGGTAGTTGCCCAAAAAATGGACGGAATCAGACTAATGGGCGTGGCACCTCCTACACAAAACAACAGTTTTCTACAAAACGTATTGCCTGCTTTTTATTTCGTTACGAGGGGTGTAGCGAAGCGCATCGGGTTACTGCTAGTTTAGTTATAAAATAATAACATAACAGTAACAATTTATTAAAAGAAACATGATGAAGTGGAACAAAAGTTAAAATTGGAACCACTTGATTTTCGTCACACCTATTATTAAATTATTCTTTTTAGAATTTCGTTTTCAGTTTAAAATCAATAATTTCCATCACATGTCTGCCCTAAATCAGAAGATATTGCCTCTTCATCAAAAATTCGCAAGGATGATGTTGCCTCCAAGCCCCAAAATAATTTCTCGATTTTGGATAAAGGAGATAAAGATGAACCAGTCGCAATCAAGCCATCAGGACCCCCTCCTCGAACAAATTTGTAAAAAGTTTGATAGGGCTAACGGGAGGAAACTCCTAATACATTATAGCCATTAAACGGGGAAATATTATAGAAACAAAAGTACAGGTTCTGCATGAGGGTAACTTCCAAAACATGGTGTCCGAATACGAAAAACAAAACAAAAACTTCTACACCTACAAATTGAAGAGCTCAAAAGGCCTCCAAGTAGGTACTAAGGGTACCGACCGGGTGTTCACCCGGTTGAACTAAAAAGCGAACTCGATGGTAAAGGATTTAAAGTAAAAACAAGTGAGAGTGTTAAATGCGGCTATGCTCAATCTTTGATACCCTCCACCTGGGTTTTTACGTTTACATTAATATCTGGACTTCTTGCACTATTTGTAACAAATGTATATAAAATATTTGAATATGTAAACACTTTGGTAAACCTATTACTGAATTATTACAACAAATGCTCTGAATTTTCGGCATTTTATAGAGGTGCCTACATATTTTATGTCATAAATTGGCACAATGACACCCGATTTATCTCATTTTAAACACTAACCTGATCCAGATAATTACAAACAATATTAAGTTTGACCAGGTAAATGGTTTATTTTGTAATTTGCTTTTTAATTTAAATCTTTTAATACAAAGGTGTATTTTATTTCTTACAATCCTTTTCAATTTTCTAGAACTATTAGTATAGGGCACATTTGTGAGTCCGCATAGATCAACTTCCAACTCTTACCTGTTTTTATTGTATTAAATCTATCTTTGTGTCTTTAAATTAATTAAGATAATTAAGATGAAAATATTTAACAAATTGTTTGTTTTAGTTAATATCTGAACATTTTACTGATACAAGGCAAAACTAAAACTGCCAAAAATTTCAGTCAAAACCATTTTGAATGTATTTGTTAAATATCGCATAATTTTTTTCTATTTTAAACTTTAGTCTTTTTTAAGTCTGGTAATAACTGTATAATATGAAGGAAGTAAATATGTGGCTTCTTTAATAACAATGACAAGTATAAAACACTTTTTTGTGCATTACATTAAAATATTATAAATTTATTAAATATAAATTTAGAAAAATGTCCGATTCGTTTTTCGATGATGCTGAAAACACATCAAAGAAATACAGCAAATAAAATTTTGCTTCAGTTAGTTAAGAGACGAGAAGATAATGGATGGCTGGAACAGGTCAAAGGTGACGACTATAAATGCACATGCAAGGCTTGTGAAAAAATGTTAAAATGCGATAAATCAGATCTAAGTATACATCCTAATAACCACTGTTATAAAAAATATTTTAAGACCAGGAACAAATATTCTGTTTGAGTTATAACATCTCACTTGCAAGCCATTTTAATTAATTGTGTAAATTTTAAATGCACATCTAGCCGTATCTAAAAGATGAATTATACAGAATTGTAAAAATAATTTTTTTATAATATATGTTAGATTTTTATATTATTCTTATGTAATTCTCATGATATTTTTATCTTATTTTTTATATTTTTTTCTTCGTTTTTATGTTATTTTTACATAATTCAAATTGAAAATGTACAAATTAAAAATAAATTTTGAAAAAAGCAGTGTAGGGAAAAAAGTGGGTGTAGGGAAAAAAGGCAATTTTTTTCAAATGCGTAGAGACTTCTGAAAAAATCTGCTGGCATCACTAGTACCTATTAAAAAACAATGTAAAAATTTCACAAGACAACGCGACAGAGACTTGCTTTGTTCAAAAGTTTCCATAAGACTGAATGAAATTGTTGCTTACTTTAAGGCCTAGTTAGCCACCCGTAACCGTATCCAACCGTGTCAGCTATTTTTTTCTGTTACATGAAAAGCATTTAGAGCAGTTACCGAACTCAACTGTCACGTAACCGGAACGTCCCAATCTGTTGAAAATAGATTTTTGCTAAGTTTGTACGTGACATTTGTGAACAGCTGATAAAGTTTGGTTAATTTTACACAGCAACATGCTGGATCGTTTTTTACGTTCTATAATTGCACTAAATGCCAACGTTACATTAACGGTACAGACAACGTGTGGGTAACTAGGCCTTTACTCTTTGGTGAGTGTTTTCGTTTTTGTTCGGCTGTATACATATAAGAAGCCGATTAAAGTTCGGTTTACTGGTGCTGCTATGCATATGTGTGTGTGTTAACAAAAATATACGATATCCCAGCCATCATTTCAAAGATTATTTTAACAAAAATTACCTTACTGTGTCTTCTTCGAGCACTTTTGATGACTAAAAACTGCTTAATCACATGCGCTATTAGAAAAAGACTAGAAAATGATTTTTGCTTACTCTTAAAAAGTGATTTATAGAAAAATGACATTAAATATGACTCAAAAATGAGTCGAAACTGATCAGAAAAGCGGATAAAAAGGACTCTCTAGAAGATTCGCGAGTAATATTTTGTGGTCAGCAAAAGAGCGCTTTTATGACTGTTTTAATAGCACATATGAGTCAAAAAATCTCTACATGATCATTTATTGCATAAAATGCTTACTGGGATTTTATGCAATATCTGTAGAAACAGGTTCTTTAAGTAAAACAAATCTGCACACAATTTCAATTCTATTTCGTTTACAATGATACGATCACTTTGTTTACTAGCTACCGGTAAAATAAGAAAATAGTATTATAATACAGCGTAAGGATGAATTGTACTTCTCAATTAGTTTATTTTTAATGTGCCATAAGAAGTTCGGTTTGTGCTAAGAAAAGCATGAATATATGTTTCCCAGGGCGAAGTTTGATCATTGCACTTTGATTGAGTTGAGCTCCGCGACTATTCATAATGTGAATAGCTCGTGCCTAAAATTTCTGGTGGTTGGGAATGGCGTTTGTGTTAAGAAAAGTATGAATGCATGTTTTCCAGGGCAAGGCTCGATCATTGCACATTGATTGAGCTGATGCTGCGCGGTTATTCTTAATGTGGATAACTCATGCAAAATATTTTTGGGAATGGCGTTTACCTTCGTCCCGACATTAAATAACAAATTTTAAAAATTTATTGTAATTAACATCTTTTTTTAACATCTGACAAAAAATAGTATTTTTTTAAACACCAATTTTTTTATGGTTTGCCTACTACTTTTGAAAAATTTCAGAATTTTGTATAAATAAAATAAAATACCGATTTATTTTTTAATATGCGCTTATTATGGATATACATATACAGAATATATGAATATTATTTATAGTATTTTGATATTGGCAACAGTAATATGTATCAGTTTAACATTTTGTGATGTTATAAAAATCGCAGAATATTGATATTGATTTTATATAGTTTCTTTTATTAATTAATTAACTTAAATATTACACCAAAATATATTGATGTTGATGAATTTTTATATTATTAACGCAACGACCACAAAAACAACATGCACAGCTATGACAAAATAAACAAGTAAGAAAATTATAGTCGGTCTAGACCGACTATACGATACCCTATACCATGCGTTGAGAAACCCTATCTCTTAGGCCCAACTAACTGGCCATAGAAAATAAGCAAAAACCAAATTTGATTGAGAATTTTATTTTTTTTTTTGGCTGCAGATATGAAAAAATTCATATCGGATGCTATATCTATATGGGGACTAGGTCCAAAAATGGACCGATCCTGATCATGTTTGGTAAAATCTCTTGTATTTTGCAAAAATATATACAAACAAAATTTGACAAGAATCAGTGCAATATTTTTGTTTTTTAATAGATTTAAGTGAAGATATGGGGCCAAAGGGATCATTTTTGGACTACTCATTAATGGATGTAATGAATGCATATAAACCCAATTTGAGTAAGATCTATATGACAATTTGGATCTTATGGCAATTTATGTCGATTTCATAGGGGTAATTTGAATGGGGGCTAGGTCTGAGCATGGACCGATTCTCACCAATTTCAATAGCGTTCATCCCATGGCCGATAAAAGCTTATATACCAAATTTCATCAAAATATATTCATATTTGCGACCTGCAGTTTGATTACAAGGTTTACATGGACACACAGACGGACGGACGGACGGACGGACGGACGGACATTGTTAAATCAACTCAAAAAGTGATTCTGATTCGATCGGTATAATTAAAGATGGGTCTAGGTCAATTATTTTTGGTTGTTACAAACAGCAGCACAAAGTCATTATACCCAAACCACATAATGGTATAGGGTATAAAAATTTAGGAAAACAATATAGGAAAACCTAATATTTTTTTTACCTTTGCAGTGATTTTTCGGCACCTATGAAACCTATAGTCGTAATTTAAAAAACAAAAACCCTCTCATGATGTCACTGAATCACTCTCACTAAAAACGAGCACCGTACCTGTCCTACTGAGGGCGTTACCGTGACAAGAACATATATTCAAATCATATTTTCTCAGGACTTTTTCTTACTTCTTCGCTCAATTCTCGGACCAGATTAACCGATTTGGACGATTTTAAGTAGCAAACTTCTCAGGATGGTAGTGAATCATTTTGTATACCCACGAGCACCCTAGCTACCCGATTGAAGCCGTCATCGTGATTTCCACAGACGGACAGCCAGACAGACGGACATCGCTATATCAACTCCGCTTGTTATAAGGATCAGAAATATATATACTTTATATATACCCTCTGCACACTGGAGTGGAGGGTATAACAATAGCAAATATTCGAAACCGCGAAAATATCCCACAACCTTTTTTTCCGCGTGGAATTTCAACCCGGCCACATTCAATTAAAAAAAAAACAAGTGTACCCTATCGACAATGTCAGATATCTGTTATATAGGAAAATTACTGTTGAACAACCGCATAAGAGGAAAGGCCCGGTTCAGTGTTTGAACTGCCAGGAGTTCGGGCATACAAGGGTATACTGTAAGCTTCCACCAGTATGTATTGTGTGTGGTGAGCTGCACAATACCTGTGAGTGTGACAAGTCAAAAAATTATGAAAAGGTAAAAAAATGCACCAGTTGCGGTAAAAATCACACAGCTTACTACCGGGGTGCCCAGTTTATTCGGCAATTTATAGCGAAAGTTAAAAAATATGTCTCACCCGTACATGTAACTACTAACGCGCAATCATACGCTAACAAAACCAACCACAGAATCCAGCTCATTCGGAGCATTTTAAATCACACTCAAAAGTACTATGCCCTGAAAGTCAATGTTTTAAATCCACGAAACGATCCCTCGAATCAAAACCCAATTAAGTTGGAAGCAAACCTCGACACTCTGGTTCAAACAAAAAATAATTTTACTAACGCAGCAGTTGATGAAGATGCAATCTATGATATTGCAAGTTTTGTTAAATAAACCCTGAACTTTTAAAAAATATGCTACTGGAACGCAAACGGCTTAAGCCAAATTCCTAAAAGACAAGCAAACCGATATATTGCTTGTCTCTGAGACTCATTTGACTTCTAGGAGTCAATTCTCATTGCGTGGATATATTTTGTACAACACAAAAGAGGCAGAGCATGTGATGGCTCAGCCATTCTTATTAAATCTCGACTGAGGCATCACCTAATGAGTGATCAGTGTGAAGATTGTCCTCAAGGTACTACAATCTGCTTTGAGGAATTTGATAACACCAACATTTTCTATAACGGAAAGTTGAATTACTTGGCCCTCGTTTTATTGCTGCTGGCAATGGCAATGCTAAGTATACATTCTGGGGGTCAGGTTTAATCTCCCCGAACGCCCGAGTTTTGTTTGGCACAATTTCTAATATGGGTCTAGATATTATCTCAAGCGGAGAACCAACATACTGGCCAACAGATAGACAAAAGATTCCCGATCTAATCGATTTTGGAGTAATCAAGAACATTGCGAGAGAACTTATAAATGCTGAATCCTCATTGGAACTCTCATCAGATCACACACTAGTTACTATTTCTAACCCCCCGAGAAATTGTGCCCCCGAATGGTAATTTAGCGCCAACAAGTTTTATAGATTGGTTAAAGTATAGAGAGTTTCCCAGTACCCTTTGTACGGATAGGTTACCACAAAGAACACCAGATGATATTGACCTGGCTATTGTTAACTTTGAACAAAACTCCAAAATATCTTCTCAACTTGCTGCGAAACCCCCCGACACAGAAGGCAATATAGAACTTGTTCGGCAGATATCGAGGGGCTATTAAATGAACATAGAAGAATTCGCAGAGAATGGCAAATACACGAATCTCCTCAACTTAAGCAACAATTGAAAGCATGTACATCAAATTTAAGGAAATTGCTTAAACAGATATCTCGAAAAATTAGATCCGACTTCAAGAACTGATTACTCGTTATGGCGATCTACAAAAAAATATAAAAGACCCGTTGTACGTAAACCACCATTAAAAATGAAAAATGGAGAACATTCGAAAAAAAATTTTACTCCGAATATAACTACTAGTTCAATAAATGAGTGACACTTCGATTTGAGAAGCAGTGCAGTGACACTTCGATTTGAGAATAGAGAGGTCGCAAAAGCCATTTCTGATCTTAACCCTAAAACCGCATCGTGGATCGACGGGATCAGTAATAAAATGCTTTTGGAGTTACCCCGAAAATCATTGAGGATAATTCTTTTTTATATTTAATGCAATATTTCGCACAGAATGGAAAGTTTCACTCGTTACCATGGTACCCATGTTTATTGTCAAATCTTTCAAAGTTGTTTGAGAAAGCAAGCTTACTGCAGCTGTAGATCGAAATAACGTCACATCAATTCGGATTTGGGCGAAGACACAGAACCATTGAGCAAGTTAGTAAGCGCTATTAGAAAAGCCTTTGAAGAAAAAAAGGACTGCTCTGCTCTCTATTGACGTTTCGCAAGCTTTCAATAAGGTTTGGCAAGAGGGTCTACTCTATAAAGTTAAAATATTGCTGCCCCCAAACTTTCATATACTAATGGAAAGCTATATAATTGACAGGAAATTCTCAATAAAAGATAGTAACTTTACAAGCCCCCCCCAAGATATAAAAGCTGGTGTTCCACAGGGCAGTATTCCGGGGCCGCTCCTATAGATTCTTTATCCAACGGACCTTCAGCAGCATCTACACTTCTACAGCGACATGTTTTCCATTTGAAACACTGGTTACACAGGTGGAAAATAAGAATAAATGAACAAAAATGTATCCACGTTACTTTTACGCTCAGAAGAGAAACTTGCCCCCAAATCCGGATAAGTAGTCAGCAAATTCTGATGTAAAATATTTGGGACTTCATTTTGACCGCCGCCTTACTTGGAACAAACACATAGAATCAAAATTAGAACAAATAAAATAAAAATTAGTTCAACTTACGTGGATAATTGGCAGAAATTCAAAGCTAAGTCTTGATTGCAAGTTGTTGATATATTGTTCAATCATGACACCCACTTGGTTAAGGGGAACCGCTTCAACATCTAATATAGAGAAAATACCAAAATAAGATCCCAAAGTTGATTTCCCGCGCCCCATGGTATGTGAGAAACTCACAAGTGCATACCGAATTAAACGTACCTTAGTTAAAGTGAAAATTATGAAAAACTGTTCAAGCTACTTGAAAAAACTAGAAACTCGACCGATTCTCTAAGCACGTGACCTTCTCAACAATCGCATCCACCAACACCAACGAATATTTGTTTATTTCGAATTTATATAGAACCATTAAATATTTTCTGCCACTGGCCGGATTTAATAATTAAGTATTAGTTCTAAGATTTGAATAATTATTGTAAGTTCACTATGTGAAGATCCATTAAATAAATGACAAAACGATACCTTATACCATGCGTTTAGAGAGGGGGTCTCAAGTCCAACTAATTGGATATAGAAAAAAACCGTAAACGAAATCGGAGGAAAATCTGTGCAAAAATTTTTTTTTGATGGATGTGAAGCTCGGGCAGCAGCCCCTAAAGTCACAAAACCTTAAAGAAAGCCCCCCAAATAAAAAACAAGTAAGAAAATTATAGTCGGTCTAGACCGACTATACGATACCCTATACCATGCGTTTAGAGACCCTATCTCTTAGGCCCAACTAACTGGACATAGAAAATAAGCAAAAACCAAATTTGAGTGGGATTTTTATTAATTTTTTTGGCTGCAGATATGAAAAAGTTCATATCGGATGCTATATCTATATAGGGACTTGTTCCAAAAATGGACCGATCCTGATCATGTTTGGTAAAGTCTCTTGTATTTAGCAAAAATATATGCAAACAAAATTTGAGAAGAATCAGTGCAATATTTTTGTTTTTTAATAGATATAAGTGAAGATCGGGAAGCAGCTCTATATGGGGTCAAAGGGATCATTTTTGGAATACTCATTAATGGATGTAATGAACGCATACAAACCCAATCTGAGTTAGATCTATATGACAATTTGGATCTTATGGCAATTTATGTCGATTTCATATGGGTAATTTGTAAGGGGGCTAGGTCTGAACATGGACCGATTCTCACCAATTTCAATAGCTTTCATCCCATGGCCGATAAAAGCTTATATACCAAATTTCATCAAAATATATTCATATTTGCGACCTGCAGTTTGATTACAAGGTTTACATGGACACACAGACGGACGGACGGACGGACATTGTTAAATCAACTCAGAAAGTGATTCTGATACGATCGGTATAATTAAAGATGGGTCTAGGTCAAATATTTTTGGTTGTTACAAACAGCAGCACAAAGTCATTATACCCAAACCACATAGTGGTATAGGGTATAATTAACATACGCCCCAAATAACATTCCGCAAAATTTTTCACATATTTTTATTTATTTATTTTTTTCGCCAAATATCTATTCAAATGAAAATTTCGAGGAACACAGTTACGATAAATTTTATTTACTGATCACTTCAATTTACAAACGATGCCTAATATCTTGTGGTCTACGAAAATAAATAAACAACAAACAAAACAATAATATAAACCGCTTTCGTAGTTTATTTTGGAGTATATTTGTTCATCAGTCTTGTAAAAAAATCAAGTGAGTCCGATCACAGGGAAGATGTGTAAACATCTGGTAATAAATAAAATACAGAAAATAGCGACAAAAAGGTTATTACATTCATAATTTTTTCACCAAACAATTTTTCACACCGATTTGTCTTAATGCTTACATGTTACGCGTAAGATCTTACGATCACATATAACGCTGATTTTGTGATTGTATGTATTGTGAATTAGAAATTTACCGCCCTGCGCGTATAGATGTTTACACATCAAAAAATGATTTTAGGCCCCAAACTTACAAATTATCGAATGCCCCAAAATATTTCAAATTAGAATAAAAAATGAACTTTTGCGGCAATCCCATACAAATTTGTTCATTTTTTGGGGGCATTTGTTCATTGGGGCTTAAGTACTCAGCGCCCCTACAGGGTTTATTTTTGTAATACTGATTAGTGGTTGAAATAAACACAAACAAACCAAATTTGACCAAGATATATAGGATACTTTGGGTTTTATGGCAATTTAGGTCGATCTCATAGGGGTCATTTGTATGGGGACTAGGTCTGAACAAACACCGTTTTAACAGTGTTCGTCCTGTGGCTGATGAAAGCCTATATACCAGCCGTATTGCGATCTTTAGTTTTATTACAAGATTTGCAATGACACGCAGACGGATGGGCCGACATCGCTAAATCGACTAAGAATGTAATTCTGAGTTGTCATATTTATGGCAGTTACATACCCTGGCCACATATTGGTATAAGGTATAAATATCTTACGTTTCCAAGAAAGTTATGATGTTTTCCAATATGTATGTATGTACTTATATGATGTTAATTGTTTTGCTTTCATTTCCATTGTCAATGGTGTTCTAAGTATATACTTATTATTGGTTATATTTTGTGATTATAAACAACACAACAAGTCACTTAAACCATAGGAAAACTTAACTCTTAAAAAAATTATCCAGGTTATTTATTACAAAAAGTTAATTTTCTGGTTCATGGGTATCTATTTCGCGGCGTGATAGCTTTAACGGGCTTGTCGATTTTTATTCATGGGCCTTTCAATGTCTTAAAATATTGTATTTTCTTCATTGAGGAAAGTATGTACATCATATGTTGAACTTTTGAATACTTGGGCAAACAGCTTTTGTAAAGGTGAGGTGAAAATACCGTTCATTTATTTCCACTTGAGGCTCATGTATATTGTCCACATATAAAAACTCCTAAAATAGTAAATTTTTAAAATAATTTCTATAAAAACTACCAATAATATGGAACTTAACTTGATTTAATGCAATTTACATACTATTAAAACTTTTCAAACAAACAAAAAAAAAATTTAAATGTAATATTTACAAAATGACAGGTGTATAAAAAATACCATTGAGACACTTTTTTGTGTTTATTTTCAACAGAATTCGATTTCCTTTCGGTAAGAAATATCAAAACTGGTTACAAGATTGTTTTTTTCTCGTTTGTTATAGCCAGAAACTATTTATATAAACCCATTTCGTTTTTATCATAGTAAGCAACAATTTATTTCAACTTTTTTTATACACATTCTATTTAACAGATGTTGTCTTAATAGAATTCGTTGCTCTTATCAACTATATCTATGACAGTAGAATTTTATGCTACTTTTAATTTAGTTGGCTATATTGAATTAGTTTATTAATTTGTCTAGCAGATTCCAGCGCTTGAAATTCGAGTACAATTTCTAGGCAACTTTATTTTTCGACTTAGCCAATTCACAAACCAAAACTATTTTGGTTTATTATTATCGCGAATGAAGAAAACAAACTCATTAACAAATTTAGCAAATATAAATGCAATTTACTCAAAATAAAGAAAAAAAATTAAAAATCTGTAAATCTGGTGGACAGCTAAAAATAAATATTTTTCAAATAATATTCTTCTGGTCAAAATCGGGATAAAACGGTAGAACAAAACACCGGTAACAAAAAATCGCCTAGTCTATTAATATTATAGAGATGTATTTGCTTTTTTAGATACTTCCATTTTATAAGAAATAAGTTAAGGAGGTTGATAGAGAAGAAAATATTTCAAAATTACGATAACAATTTTTAGTAGCTAATTTAATTGTTCTAGCAGTAACCGAATTCCAATCAATTTTCCTTCTGTGTATAGTTCTCGATTTTTCACAGTTTTTTTTTAATATTCCACGGCGAGCAGAGAAAATTGAAAATTGAATTTACGAACTTAATTGACTTCTTCTATATTATTGTCAAAACAGCCCTTTTTAAAATTATAACCTAATTCATACATTTTTATTTATTTATTTTTATATTGGTGTATGAAATAAATCCTTACATACTTTTTACAAAGAAAAACATTTTAAAATTACTTTTAGTATATTAATTTTACATTTAATGACATTAATATCACTGTGATACTTTTTGACCTAAAAAAAAAAAAAATGAATTTTGATGAATCCTTTTCGAACTATTATAGGGGAGTGCGATAGTACATTTTGAAGGGTCAGATTGGCTCCAGTTCTTGAGAAATCGGTATATATCCATTTTTCAAGTCTGCGCTATTTATAAAATTTTTATTCGACTGTATTAGTTTTTTTTGCCTTCTTAACTTTTTATGTGCTTGTGGAATTCGAGATACAAGGAGAAAAGGGCATGCAGTTGGAGTCAACAACATTTTGCATGAAAACTCGGTGCCAATAGAAAAAATTTTGCTACGCCACTGCATATAAAGCTACGCATTGTTAAAACTTTTATTAAGGCGTTGATTACACGGCAGAATGAGCAAGCGTTCAACCAACTTCAATATATTTTTCCTCGTTTGAGTAAAAATAAAATAAAAGAAGGTAATAATTTTTATGAGAGCTTAAAGTTTGTAAAATCTCAACTGAAATGTTCTATTGTTTATTTATTTCAGGCATGTTGAATGGCCCAGGCATTCGCAAATTGATGAGAAAAGGAGCTTTTGATGACTGCCTTAGTGAAGATGAGCATATTGCCTGGCAAAACATTAAAGTTGTTCTTGAAAACGTTATAGGAAATTTTCGAGCACATAACTGGAAGTCATATGTTGACAACATGCTTCAATCCTTTGAAAAAAATAATGTCAACATGTCATTAAAAATACATTTTATTCATTATCACCAAGATTACTTCGACCGCCAATTGCCATCGGAATAAGTTGAGCATGGTGAACGATTTCATCAAGTTTCAGCTCAGTTAGAGCATTGGTATAGTGGAAAAAGATTAAATTCTCTTTTAGCAGACCTTTGCTGGAATTTGCTATCCGAGTTGGATGATGAAGATTAGCATTATGTTTATGTAACGGTTATTTTTTAAAATTTTTCATTTCTTTGAATTTGTCGTTAATAATATAATGAATTTATCTCAATTTTGCACCACTTTTTGAATAAAAATACCTTTAAATAGCATTTAAACTAGTAAAACTTTAAATTTTGAGTATTTGTTGTTAAAACAACTTATAACAAGGACAAAAATAGACACCAGATTTGAAACTTTGCTCTTAAAAAGGCTTAAAAATTTACGACGAAAGAAGAAAATAACAAGGATTTTGATTTTGAAGCTCAACTTGATGCCTATGCTAGGAAAATCTTCATAAGATGACAAAAAACCTGAAAAAATGGCCAAAAATGATCAAAAATCGTTACTTTTGATCGACATTAATGGTTTAAATTACGTGAAATTTTGAAAAAAAAAAAGTCAAAACATTCCGTAAAAGGAAGTTAAGAAGGAAAAAAAACTAATACAGTCGAATAAAAATTTTTTAAATAGCGCAGACTTAGCCATATCCATGAAAAATGGATATGTACCGATTTCTCAAAAACTGGAGCCAATCCGACACTTCCAAATGTACTTTCGCACTCAGCGGACTCCCCCCTAATAGTTCGAAAAGGATTCATCGCAGTTCATTTTTGCGACTATCAGAGTGTATTTAATGTGAAATCAATAAATGTATAAAGTCCGTTAAATTGAATACACATTCTTTAGAGAGTGGATTCCAAATAACAGAACCGAATTCTAAAATGGGTCTCACTAGGGAGGTGTATAGTTGTTTGGTTACTGTAGTGTCATTGATTCCTTTGCCGTTGTTTTATAAAGGCCGGTAGTATTAGGTATTACTAATATAATGACTTTGATTTCAATTGCTTAATTAATGCCGTTTTCTTCTCTGACAAAAAATTTCGCCCTTTTTTGCCCTTTTTGGAAAAGTGTATTTTTTTAAATATTCTGAATTAAGAGCAACCTTATATTATATATCAATCGAAAGGTCTCAAAGTGCTGTTTTCACAAATGCAAAAAAAATGTGATTATTATCCTCTTGGAAGTCATAGGGTGAAAATATTCAAAAAAGGGGAACAATGGGGAAATATTCTCACACTATGACCTGAAAGAAGTCAATGGCTGGATGTTTAATGGACGAGCTAAGTGTAATGCCTAACAGAGTACCCAAACAGAACAAACTAAACCAAGTTATGCAATAATTGTTACCATATACGAGTATATATGTATATATACATATATGGGGGGTTTCATGTCAATTGCACCAACTTTTGAAACCGATATCTTCCGATGAAATTTGCACCAAGGTTAGTCCTATTGGATAGTAGTTCAGACACAATTTTTCAATAAGATCGGCGCAGATCTCTCTGAGTTAGAGGCGATCAAAATTTGACATTTTGGCCAAACAGGTTTTTTTTCTCATCCATGTAACTTGTTACCTATTGTTCTTAGAAAATTTTCTCCCAAATAGTTTAGATAGCTATTTTTTCAATATTTCGGAAATACTTAAAAAAAAAAATTTGTTTTGTAGACTTTTTTTTTGCTAAATTAAAGCATTTTTTGCCTTTTTTTCAAAAAGGGCATTTTTTTTTTTTTTTTTTTTTTTTATAAGAAAGCTTAGGATTTTTCCTTTAATAGACATGAAATCCCCCATATACATATTTTTTTTTTGTTTTAATTTTGTGTACTAAATTAATAAATTTTCAAAAATAAACATGTTTTATATATTAATTTTATTGCATTACAAAACTATTCGATTTACCCGGTTAAAGGGTACATATTGATCGTATTATTTGTTAATCAAATATATAAATTTTGAAGTTGTTCGATTGAATTTGCTTTTTTATTCCATCGATTAATCGGATAATTCTTAATCGGTTGACAACCCTAGTAACTATACAATAAGATTTTTAAAGTTTTTTATGAGATGTAAATCTTTAAGTAAGGATTTCTTGAACTTTTATAATATTTTTCTTTTATTTTCAGGAATGTTGTGCAGATCCTACCAATGTCGTTTCGGCCTTATAAAATATAATTAATTTCGAATTCGTTTTTATTTACTATAACAAAACAAATAAATACAAACCAAATATTTTCTTTCGATATATTTTTTTTTTTCATTTGGTCAACCATGTTTATTTTATTTATTTTTTTCTTTTTTATTAATATTTAGTAAAATATGATATTATGTGATATGTTAGGAAAGTCTATAGCATATATTTTATTGATAACATCCATATATGGTTTGGGTTTATTTTTTGTGTACAACAATAGAATTGCCCTTAAGTGAGGAATTGTCATATTGGGTATTTGTAAATAAATTTTTTCCAACTAATTTTTGCTGATATTGAAATTTTTGATTAGGTTTCATATGGTTACAAATAAATAGAGTAACAAACAAAATATTTTTGTTGTTGTTTATTTTTAGATATAAACCCATAGAGTCCTATGTAAATATCGTATTAAAATATTTTTTTTTTGTAGCTAGATAGAAAATCAAGATAATAGAAATATAAAGTAATATAAAAATTGACTAATTAGTGTTGTATGAACATGCGATGACAAATATTATTAACCCTGTAAAGCCTGCAGTTATTATTTTTTTTAAATTTTTATACCCTATAGTGGTATGTGTAATGACTTTGTGCTGGTGTTTGTAACAACCAAAAAATATTTGACCTACACCCATTTTTAATTATACCGATCGAATCAGAATCACTATCTGATTCGATTTAACAATGTCCGTCCGTCCGTCCGTCCGTCTGTGTATCCATGTAAAGCTTGTAATCAAACTTCAGGTCGCAAATATGAATATATTTTAAAGAAATTTGGTATTTGGTATTTCATCTACCATGAGATGAACGCTATTGATATTGGTGAGAATCGGTCCATGTTCAGACCTACCACCCATACAAATGACCCCTATGAAATCAACATATATTGCCATAAGATCCAAATTATCATACAAATCTTAGTCAAATTGGGTTTGTAGGTATATATTACATCCATCAATCAGTAGTCCAAACATGATCCCTATTGGACAATGGGCCCCGTATAGACCTGCTTCCCGATCTTCACTTAAATCTATAAAAAAAAACAAAAATATTGCACTGATTCTTCTCAAATTTTGTTTGTGTATATTTATATATTTTTGCAAAATACAAGAGACTTTACCAAACATGGTCAGGATCGGTCCATTTGGTTTATGCTTATTTTCTATAGCCAGTAAGTTGGGCCTGAGAGATAGGGTCTCTAAGCGCATGGTATAGAGTATCGTATAGTCGGTCTAGACCGACTATAATTTTCTTACTTTTTTTCTATATTATTTTATTTGACTTTCAGAATTATTATTAACATAAAATTATTAAAAATATATAAAATTATTTTCTATTCTAGCACGTTGTGGGTCAATTCCAAAGATAAAACATTTAGACTTGAATGATTTAAATTAATTATTAAACACAGCGAGACTGGTTTCCAATGCTATTTATTTTTACGGCATAAGCCATTTTTAACCTTTACATAAGTATAAAAAAAAATTTTTGGGACAAAACGGCTATAGCCTTCCTTTTGGTAACATACGTTCTGACGAGTAATAAGAATAATCTAGCCCATAAAAACAACAAAGTTTTTATTAAAACTCCTTCTCTCCTTATGAGTTTTGAACCTCTCCGTGACTGTGAGTGACTTTGCGTGGCTATTTTAAAATAAATCTTTGGTCATAACAAATCTATGGACCAGGTTTCAGATTGAATGGATGAGGGGAAATGGGATATAAATCATTCCGTGACTGTGTGTGACTATCTTAAAATTAATCTTTTTTCACAAAAGCAGTCGTTATTACAAAGTTGATCAATTGCTTTAGGAGACTATTGCGGTGAGTAATGAGTTTGTGCTGATGTACTAAGAATAGTTAGATGCATTTCCTTTATATTGGCTTAAAAACAACAAATCTTGAATGTCTAGTCTTTCTTTCGAGATTTGTACTAAGCATTCTACCGTATTCATTGGCAGTATTTACACTTCACTCTTTACTTTTTTTCAAAGTGTAAAATCAAAGACATCTCCGGGAGTTGCAGTTGCCGTTACATCTAATTTAATACCACAATTCTCTTTATCATAACTAAATTTTGGAATATTTTTGTAACCTCTTCCGATTTACTTTGTAGTTGGTGTATGTCATATGGGTTTTACATGCGTACTTGTCTTGTTGACTTAACCACCATAAGATGGTTACAAGCTGGAGAGTTGTATTTGGCATATACTCCACACTTTGTTACTGTGTCGGGCCTAGCTAAAAACCCTGTTGTTTTAGAGGCAGCAACACCTGGGCGAATGCACCTCAATATCGATTTGTGTTCTGCCCGCGATATGGGCACCACAGCCACTGCGAAACTCCCGATGGGCCTTTCCCAATGAGATCGTCTCGAAGATTCTTCAAAGACTCCGACAATGACATTGCTTACCATAACACATTTTTGCTAACATCTCTCTTACGCACTGTTGTATCGTCAAAAAGACTTTACCTCATGCCACCATCCGACCTTCTTGCATCCGATTCATCTTACGACTCATCTTCAACTTATGCCTCTTCCTAACAACGTATATACCAGCTCGGCTTTACCCAAACAATGCATACCAGCTCATTAATCCACAAACACTCCCTATTAGTCAGACACAGCAATCTCCTCAGCACGTCAGATTCGAGAGCCTCTAGTTCCACGTTCGTAATGTGTTCCATCAATACCATCAATTCAACTTTGTATTTGTTTTATTTCATCTGGTTGGATGTTTTACCATCCACCAGCCGACCGTCATGTCCCATGTGTTATAGTTCGCTTTGTCTCCGTATGGAGTCTAAGAATCCTTTTCTCAGGGCTATTCGATCTCCCTCCAGTACCAAATTTAGAGCCTTTTGGTAACGCGTCGTTACCAATTGGCCAAATTTAGTAACTGCCAGTTATCCCCCAAATAGGATTGCACTGGCAGACATTAGCGAACTTAACCTTTAGCCGCTCGGAATAATCACCAGAATTAACTGGCTTATATTATAGGTTGTTGTATCAACCACTACTGGCGAACCATTAGCTTAATGACACAACTTTGCTCCATTTGTAGTTGGTATATAGAATAACTACTTTCTAAGTGATTATTCCCGATTCTATTTCGTAATCATTGTCATGATCGTTTCAAATTCTTCATCAACATCGCTATCTTCTCCTGCGCATTCTACGGAATCGTCAATAATTTAACCAGCTTAATCTTCGTTCTTTTCATTTTCATATAGTTTAAGTATAGAATCATCACCGTATTTATCCACATTACTGCAGGAATTGGAATCAGCATCTGTATATTCCATATATATTTTAAAAATTCTACCTTCATTTTTCTAGCTTCCATTACTAACTTAAACCATTTATTGGAATAAACTTTTTAAAACTATTGAAAATACATTTTGTTCTTACTCAATTCAATTTAAATAATTTATAGCAAAAATTTAACATAGATTAACAAAAACCAATTATTGTTCGTCGGAAACAAATTGTATGAAAAGCTAATTTTAAATTTTTAGTCTCTCTCTTATTTAAGGTTTTTGTTAAAGTTTTTTTGACAGCATTTAACATTTAATTTTTTAGCGGACATTCCGATAATCTGAGCTGCCCTTAAATATGTAAACAACAGTACACCTGAAAAATTTTACTTAAATAACATACAACCAAACAAGTTGTGTTCTTGTATGATTTGTATCTTTAGTGTTTCTTTGTCTTTGTTGTTGTTTCTTTGTCTTTGTTTTTGATGCGCATAAAACAAAAGATGAACTTTACTTTCTTCTACTTCGTGTATGGTGCACTTCTTGACATTTTTTGTACAACTGCGACAGAAATTAGCAACTTTTTCATTGCAACAATACTGCATAATGGGACTGAAGCAACCAAATTGAAATATATATGTGTTCCTCTGGTTCCCAATGGAACATAGGCCCCCAAAATATTATCAGTTTAAATTTCTGAGATATGGGTTGCAAGCCTTCGTCCCTGGATTAGTGACAGGGCTGTTATCTGTGTGTCCATTCCGACGTTGTAATCATGCTTTTGTGGTATTCTCCTACTTTTCTGACTCTAGCCAAGATTAAAGCTGTTGCTCCAAGTTCGACTAAGCAATCATCGAAGACTTTTATCACTTCAAGTTAAACAAAATTTGCAATTCCCTAATTAGTCGGTTTTGCCAAAAATGTAGCCCAATAAAAACTTTTGAAAAATACCATTTTTTTTAATTTTTACTTAAAGGAAAGATACTTTTATGCAAAAGTTAATGATGAGAGTTCAGAACTGTGTGTAATAGAAGCTGTCGCGATACAGGGTAGCGTATTAGGAGACATTTTATATGCCATATACACAGCAGATATTCGAGTAATCAACAATATTCTGGTAGCAGCTTATAGAGAGGACACTGCAACGACTGCTGCAAATGCGCCTCCTGCACAAGTATCGTTAGTTGTCCAAATTGAGCTAGATTTGCTGGACCAATCGCTACAAAAGTTGAACAACAAGGAAGATACTCAAAAATCGAATGACGCAACTTTTTCACTTCGACAATGTAACTGTCCTCCAATTTTTATTGATGGAAATAACATTCCCAAGTATGATTAAGTGCGGTATCTCGGAAGAGTCTTGACGGGACGCCTTACCTGGAATGTGCAAAAGAAACAGCAACAACTTAACTTAAAAGCCAAACAATTTCACTGGCTTCTAGGCATAAAGTCTTAATTGAATTTTCTCAAGACACTGAAAATATACAAAGAAATACTGAAGTTAAGTCTGGGGCACTGTTAGCAATTCAAATATCAATATTCAAAAGATTAAGGTTGATTATTAATGCACCATGGTACCTCAGTAACAGTTCCATTGAAAACAAATCTTTCGATGCTGCCAGTTAGAGAAGAAGTCAGAAAAAATAGTGATAGATGTCTAGAAATGCTCACCAAGCACGTTAACCCTGTGGCCATTTCATTGCTAGGCAGCACTAATGAAACTGTACGGTCAAATCGCAATCACATACTGTTCTGCCATTGAGAGATATAAAAAAAATTTAAATATATAACCAAATTATAAAAAAAAATTTACATGTAACTAACAATATCTTCTAAATAACTGCCGTAAATATTTTTCATTTATAATATACCCTATACCACCATGTGGTTTGGGTATAATGACTTTGTGCTGCTGTTTGTAACTACCAAAAATATTTGACCAAGACCCATCTTTTATCATACCGGTCGACTCAAAATCACTTTCTGAGTCGATTTGGCGTGTCCGCCCGTCCGTCTGTGTGTCCATGTAAACCTTGTAATCAAAGTACTACAGGTCGAAAATATGAATATATTTTGACGAAATTTGATATATAAGTTCTATCGGATGAACGCTGTTGAAATTGGTGAAATTCGATCCATGTTCAAACTTAGTCCCCATATAAATGAAACCTATGAAATCGACATAAATTGCCATAAGATCCAAATTATCATATAGATCTAAGTCATATTGGGTTTGTATGTGTTTATTATATCCGTTAATCAGTAGCCCAAAGATAAAACCTATAGGACAATTCTTAGTCATAGGCCCCATATAGAGCTGATTCCCGATCTTCACTTAAATCTATCAAAAAGCAAAAACATTGCACAGATTTTTCTCAAATTTGGTTTGTATATATATTTCAAAATATAAGTGATTTTACCAAATATGGTCAGGAATGGACCATTTTTGGACCTAGTCCCCATATAAATATAGCACCCGATATGAACTTTTGCATATCTGCAGACATAAAAAAACTAATAACAATGCCACCCAAATTTGGTTTATGCTTATTTTCTATATCTAATTAGTTGGACCGAAGAAATAGGATCTCTAAACCATAGTATAGTCGGTCTAGACCGATGATGTCAAGGTGATTCTCAAGTGGAAGGGCCATATCTTGGAAACTTCCTCTTCCATGTGAATGTTTATGAGTGCACGACAGGGAGCAGATTGTGTGTTAGTATATTGTGATCGCGTATTTTTATTTTAAAGATTTATTTCTAATTTAAAAACTTTATTTGTATACCCTCCACACCTCAGTGGCAGAGGGTATATATAAGTTTGTCATACCGTTTGTAACGCATCGAAATAAATTCCTGAGACCCCCAAAAAAATATATTTTCCTGATCCTTATAACAAGGGAAGTCGATTTACCGATGACCGTCTGTCCATCTGTCTGTGGAAATCACGATCACGCCGTCAATATGTAAGGTAGACCGTTCGTTTTTGTATAAAATCGCTTACTAGAATCCCAAAGGATTTAAAATCGTCAAAATCGGTCCAATGGTTCACGAGCTATGAATGAAACTTTGAAAAAACTCTTGAAAAAATAAAATTTTTCAGTGTGTTTGTTGTTTTTCTTAAGATATGTTGTAATTCTTCGTATTGTTGAAGTCATTACAGTTGTGTGTATATTAATACTGCACGTGTCACATTGGCCTAAGCAAGTTTTACCACATATTTTTTATCATTAAAAAATTAAATATTAAAAATGAAAAATTAATAAAAATAAAAATGGAAAATGAAAAATGAAAAATGGAATATGGAAAATGGAAAATGGAAAATGGAATATGAAAAATTAAAAATGAAAATTGAAAATTAAAATTAAAATTGAAAATTGAAAAATGGAAAATGGAAAATGAAATATGAAAAATGGAAAATGAAAAATGCAAAATGAAAAATTGAAAATCGAACATGGAAAATGGAACATGGAAAATGAAAAATGAAAAGTGGAAAATAACAATGAAAAATTAAAAATGGAAAATGGAAAATGAAAATTAAGAATGGAAAATGAGAAATGGAAAATGAAATATGGAATATGAAAAATGAAAATTGAAAATTGAAAATTGAAAATTGAAAATTGAAAAATGAAAAATGGAAAATGAAAAATGAAAAACGGAAAAAGAAAAATGCAAAATGAAAAATTGAAAATCGAACATGGAAAATGGAACATGGAAAATGAAAAATGAAAAATGAAAAGTGGAAAATAACAATGAAAAATTAAAAATGGAATATGGAAAATGAAAATTAAGAATGGAAAATGAGAAATGGAAAATGAAAAATGGAAAATGAAAAATGAAAAATGCAAAATGAAAAATGGAAAATGGAAAATGAAAAATGAAATATGAAAAATGGAAAATGAAAAAATGGAAAATGAAAAATAAAAAATATAAAATGAAAAATTAAAATTGAAAAACGGAAAATGAAAAATGAAAATTGGAAAATCAAAAATGGAAAACGGAAAACGAAAAATTAAAAATGGAAAATAGATAATTATAAATGAAAAGTAAAAATTGGAAAATGAAAAATTAAAAATGGAAAATCAAAAATGGAAAACGGAAAACGAAAAACTAAAAATGGAAAATTAAAAATGAAAAATTAAAATTGGAAAATGGAAAATGAAAAATGATAAATGGAAAATGGAAAATGAAGAATGAAAAAGGAAAAATGGAAAACGGAAAATGGAAAATCAAAAATTAAAATTAAAAATGGAAAATGAAAAGTGGAAAATCGAAAATGAAAAATGGAAGATGAGAAATTAAAAATGAAAAACGAAAGATGAAATTTTAGAAGTGAAAAATGGAAAATGATAAAAAAAATTAAAATTGAAAATGAAAAAGGTGGAGGGTATCAAAGATTCGGTCCAGCTGAATTTAACACTCTTACTTGTTTTTAATCAAATTTACTATAGAAATTTTGGAATGGGTAAAAGTTAAATGTTAAGATATTATATATTAGCTATCACACCTGTTATAAGGTAAAGCAATCAACCCTTTGATATATAAATTACTTGATTTGCTAACTTATCTGGCATTTAAACATTTTAAATTAGGTCAATTTTCATCTTCATTATTATGTTACATAAAAAACCTAATTAACTTAACTTAAACCAAATATGTTATATTTTGAAATTGAATTTGGATTGTTTTAATATATTACTGCAAGCATTGGCTTCTAAATTTCAAAAGTCGATAAAAAAAGTTAGAAATTTATAATCGGTATAAACCATCTAACGATAAACTGTGCCATGATTTTCGAAATGGGTCTTATATTTGAATTTGCTGAGCACATAAATGCATATTGAAAATAAGTATAAACCAAATGTGAGTGACATACTTGCTAATTTGTGCTCGAAGATATGTGAAAGTTCATATGGGATGCGAATATGTAAATCAGCCATGGCCAAACTACGGCCCACGGGCCGTATAACATATTTTCTATGGCCCGCCATGCATAATAAAAAAACTTAGTTTATATTGGCCGCTGAGTTAATAAAAATTCGGAATATGATTTTTTTTAAAAACTTCTAGTACAATTTATAGAAAAAGCAGAATCATTAAGAGGTGTTTTTTGAATTGCATCAATATTGAACTTGAAACTTGGGGAACAAAATATAAAATAAAAACTTGGAACTAAAAGAAAAAAAAATTGGAAATAAAAGAAATTATAATTTCGGAACTTGCAAGTTGGAATGGAATTAGACATAGAGAATATTAAAATTTGGAACTTGGAACTAAAAGAAAATAACTAAAAATTCACTATCCACTTTTGTCTAACTCTGTTTTTGTGATTGTATTGTGAAATAGATTTTTACCCCCCTGAGCGTATAGATGTTTACAAATCAAAAAATGTATGGTAGGTGTTTCTAAGTTTCTATGTCCAGATTTCTATGTCCGGATTTTATTTGCACTTTTTTCGAAAAGTGTATTTTTTTTATATATTCTGAATTAAGAGCAACTCATCTTATACATCAATCGAAAGGTCTCAAAGTACTGTGTGCATAAAATGGAAAAAATTTTGAATATTATTCTCTTTGAAGTCATAAGGTGAAAATATTAAGAAAAAGGGGAACAATGGAGAAATGTTCACACACTATGACCTGAAAGAAGGCAATGGCTGCAATTTTTTGTGATTTACAAGGGCTCGACTTTGAGACCTTTTGATTGATGTATACGATAAGGCTTCCCTTAATTTAGAACATATAAAAAAATGCTGTTTTCGAAAAAAGTGCAAATAAAATGAGACATTTTCTGTCAGAAATGAAAACGGCATAACTTAAAAATTTTAAAATATGTCCCTGTCCAGACAAACTGTTACGCGAAGAATTGAGCAAATCAATGCGAATTTAAATGAGCGTCTGTCAAAAAATTTAGAAAATACAAATAAACCATACTGTGCCGTAGCTTTAGACGAGAGCTGCAATATAAAAGATATTGCACAACTACTGATTTTTGTTCGGTCAATTAATGAGGTATTTGAAATTACTCAGAATCTGTTATCCATGGCTTCAATGAAATATAGAACTACCGGCGCAGAACTTTTTAACGAAGTTGAAAAATGTCTTTTGAAATATAATATTAAATGGGAAAATCTTGTTGATGTGACTACAGATGGATCTCAAAACTTATCGGGTTCAAATATAGGCCTGCTAAAAAGAATTCAAGGCAAGGTTCACACGATTTAGATTATTATGCTTCACTGTAATATATGTACATCAACACGCATTGTATAAAAATGTATGGAAAATAGAACACGTAACCAAGGTTATAATTAAACTGGTAAACTTTTTTCGATCAAAAGGTTTAAGATACAGACAATTTATATCTTTGCTTGAAGAGCTCGACGCTGAATACTCAGCTGTATTATACCACAACCATGTTCGATGGTAAAACTTATGTAAAGTTCAGCGACGGTTATGGGATCTTAAAGAAGGAATTATTACCTTTTTCATATTACACGAAAAAGAAGACTTTCCGGAGTTAATTGATCCATCATGGCTTTCCGGTTTTGCCTTTTCAGTCGATCTATTGTACCATTTTAATGAATTCAATAAAGTTTTTCCAGGTAAAAATATATATGGTACAGAGCTTTAATTCTGTCAAGATAGAATTAAGACTTTTTGAACAGAATTTATTGGAAAAAACTTTAATCATTTTCCTACAGTGCAAACTCAGGATGTCTTCAAGAAATAGTTAACCTTTTTTCTGAAAATGTACACACGTGATTTAACAATTGAATTTAATTAAAGATTTGATTGTTTTCGTATAATTGAAAATGATTTGCCAATTATTCGCAATCCATTTGCTACTAATGTCAATAGTGTTTCAAGTGATATTCAGCTGGATATAATTGATTTACAATGTTATGCGTCTATGCAAAATTTTTTTTTTTATTTTTTTTTTTATTTATCTAATAGATATAGAGGATATATTAACAAACATTTTTACAAAGGTTTTGAGATAATATAAATTTATATGTAAATATAACTAGCATAACTTTAAAGTTGTGAGCCAGATTGGCAAATATAAGCTGTTTTTAGATAAAACAAATTGATTTTAGTTCATAGAATATTTATCTTAACATATTTACAAAAGTAGTGTAAATCCATATATAAATATTTATATTTTTTAAAAAACTTTAAACAAGTTTAATTGCAAATTATGTAAATTGGTTAATTATTAATTTTCTGTATTTTAAACAAATTTCCAAATATTTTACAAGCGTACTAAAGGGATAAGTTTGACCATTGAGGATGTTTAGAATTCCAGTTAAGTTCAGGATACTTTTTCTAAAGTATTGAAATCTAAATCCATTATAGATAGGGCAGATACCAATAAAATGAAATGTATTTTCTGTTTCGTCCAGGTTACAGAGTGTGCACAACCTTATAGATGTAGCTCTGAATGGTCTAGAGTTAATATCCAATAGGCCTCCTCTTGCGCGAATTAGTAGACTTATTGCACGTGAAGAGAGATTAGAGGTAGTAATTTTCAATAAAAAATATTGCAGTTGCGGATATAAATCATGGAATTGCGAGCTTCTTGCATCAGAAATAACGTTTTCATTTTCATAAGAATTAACGAGGAACAGAATTGATTTGTAGTAATTGCAGAGTGGAACTGTATTATCTTCTGGTACGAAATTGATTTTTGCACATAAGTTTGACCATTCCTCCGCCCAAAAAGTACGTTTAGCTATAATTATTTTCGCAAGTTTGCGAGGTAATCTATTCTGAGGCATATTTAGGATTTTATTTATATAATCGAAATGTAACTTTAATGTATCGAGATATAATGATTTTAAACCAGTTTCTGCAAGTCGCATGTAGTTTGGTGTGTTGGTGGGCAATAATAACATCTTTTTGGTAAAAAATCTTAACAATTTTTCAACTACATCGTATTTTTTATAACCCCATACCTGGGCTCCATATAGCATTATAGAACGAGAAGCAGCACTGAAGATTTTAAGTTTATTTTTAATACTTGTAAGAGTTCATAATTTCAATTTCATATTCTCCATAAGTCCATTTTAAGTTATTGGGTATTCTCGTCCCACTACGAAAAATTTATACTTTCGATTTAGTTAGGTTGACTTTTAATTGCCACAAGTTACTATACACGTACAGAGTATCAATCATGGTTTGCAGACCACTTTGGGAGTCAGATAATATGACAATGTCATCGGCATAGAATAGGATTTTTACTGTGATGTTTTCAACTGTTATCCCGCCAGGAAGTTCATCGGCTAAGTCGTTCAGGTATAAGGCAAATAGCATTGGGCTTAATATACACCCTTGTTTAACACCAAGATTTACATCAAAGGAGTCAGAAAAGGAATTTCCGAAAAATATTTGGCATGAAGTGTTTTCATAAGAGAGTTGAAGTAATCGTATTATTTTTGTTGACAACCCCATACGCGACAGTTTGTAGAACAAAGAGTTCCTACGAATCATATCAAAAGCGCATGAAAAGTCAATGAAAAATGCATACGTATTTCTGCCGTTCAATTTGTTTAAGTGAACCAGATTTAGAAGATTAAAGACATTATCGACAGTTAAATAGTTTTTTCTGAATCCAGCTTGGTATTCATTAATGATGTTATATTTGTTAGTCCAATCAGTAATACGATTCAGAAGGATATTAAAAATTTTGCAAAATGTATCAATTAGAGACAATCCACGATAATTAGAAGGGCAGTTTGGATCTCCCTTTTTTAGAAGTGGAATAAGGATTGCAGTTTTAAAACTAGCTGGTATATTTTCCTTAAGAAAAATCACATTTAATACAGAAAGCATTTCATTAACAAAATTAAAGGGAGCATTTTTAAAAAACTCGTAAGTGATACCATCCTGACCAGGTGACTTGTTGTCCTTTAGACACTTAAGTACAGAAATAAGTTCACATAATTCAAATGGTGAATCTAAGAACGGATCTATATTAAAAGGTAAGCACCAGTTAAACACATTTGATCGATTTGAGTCTTGCAAAATATTGCTAAAATATTGTAGGAAATCATCAGCGACTAAATTACCACGCATAGAATGTGGACGAGATTTTAAATTGTTAGAAAGTTTCCACCACTCTTTGCTGCAATTTATTTTGTTTAGCTGCTGTAAGTTTGAGTTATAATGTTGCAGTTTACTCGTATGGCACACGTTCAAATATCAATTTTTAGATGACTTATACTTCACTTTGTTGGCGTTAGTATGATTACGACGGTATTTTTTAAGGTTTTTTAACATTGTTTTACGGAAGCGGGCACACTTCCAATTAAACCATTTTTGCTTGGGCTCAAAGTAAAATTTAGACTTTGTTTTAACGTTAGCTTTTAGAATTTTGTTTTTGATATTTAGAACCATGGCATCAACTGGTGTATTTTCATAGATATGGGAACAGCAAGACAATTGATTTAGATTTTCAACATATTTGGTAACAGTATTTGGGTTCCAATGTAATCTTTGTGGCCGTAACTGAGGTATAAAATTTGTATTGTTTGCAGGGGCACTAATTTTTAAATCAAGTGGCATATGGTCAGAATAGGATTTACTCGGAATTTTAAACGCATCAACAAACATAAGAATACTATGGGAACATATACAGTAATCAATTAATGAATTACCTCTTCCGCCATAAAAACTTAATTCACCATGTGAATCACCATCAATTCTGCCATTCAACACCACACCTCCTATGTTTTCAATTAACTCCATTAGTCTTTTACCTTGCCCATTTATTACTTCATCATTAGAATATCTTATATTGTTAATGAGTGGTAAATCAGATAATAAGTTTGGGTCTAATTCTTCTTGTTCGTTGCCAATGCGGGCATTCAAATCACCGAGAATGCAAAAGTACGAAGGATATAATTCGTTTAAAAAATGTTCAAAAGATTTAAAATCAGCATTGCAGTTTGTGCAATCTAAATATCGGGGTATCAGATAAAATAGATTGTTATTTATTTTTGTAGTTAAAAAAACATTACGATCAGTGAGACATAAAAAGTTTAAATGCCATAGTTTCTTTAACTCTTTTTTATAACCATATAAACACCCAGCACTAGCACGACCAGCGCTATTAATTTTCCTAGCTTCTATCCAGTGTAAATAATAATTTTGAAAACAATTAGCAAAGTACTGTTGTTTGTGTGCTAACACATGAGTTTCAAACAGAAAAAATATATCAAATTTATTTTTATATGTAATAAAATTACCAAAATTAAGACTAGTAGCAAGATTTGCTACATTATTATATTATATTATATTATATTATTTATATAAACCACAATAATATTTAAAAAACAATAAGAAAGATAGTGTAAGTGACAATACGACGCACTGTGGCTGAAATTTTGATTTCATTGGCCAAAAGTCTAATCTTTTTTTTCCACCGATTTTTAAAATTTTAACGCCTTTTGGTAGCTAATATATCCAGTTTAAGGCAGCCAAAAAATTAGGTTAAACTGTTGCTAATTGAGGGCGTGGCATGCTGTCAAATTCAACTATTTTTCTAATTTCAGAAAAAGGTGATTTTTTTTTTTTGTTTTTATAATGTTGGCTGGATTATAGTCTTTAGTTGCTGTAAGTGGCCACAGCTCGACCATTTAATATTAGGGGCGTTATTTAATATTTATGAAACTACTATCTTTTTCTCAAATTTCAACTTTAGTGGAACAGAACTTTTAGGGAACAAAAGGAAACAAGAAGCGTGTACCACCCGGAGAAAGGTGAAAGCACACGTGACGACCCGAGGGTAGAACACTTTTTTCATTTTTATGGAATTACTCTAAAAAAAATCAAATTACTATAATTTAAACAGTCTTACTCGTATACAATGGTGTATTAAATTTCTGCTTTAAGTATTTTATAGCTTATAATAGTCATTATTTGTTCTATTACCATAACATATTTGTAAGTAAGAATGTCAATACACAGTGGATGTAATTAATTTGTAACCTGGGTTTCTTTATTATCATACCTTTTTATACCTTTTTATTTTACCTAACAATGCACCAATGCAAGCAGTAAAGAAAACACACACAGGTAATTCATTTGTATAGTGGGTTTTTTATATCATTTTAGGTGGCAATCCACTAATGCCATTTTCTTACCTTTATATTTTACCTAGAAACATAGTATGATGGCTAATGAGAAGGCTTATAAGAAAGCGACATTTGATCACAAACTCAATTGCTCTAATATATTTCAGCAATAACAGTCGCAAATAAAACAAGTAAGAAAATTATAGTCAGTCTAGACCGACTATACGATACCCTATACCATGTGTTTAGAGACCCTATCTCTCAGGCCCAACTATCTGGATATAGAAAATAAGCATAAACCAAATTTGAGTGTGATTTTTATTAAGTTTTTTGGCTGCAGATATGAAAAAGTTCATATCGGATGCTATATCTATAAGGGGACTAGGCCCAAAAATCGACTGATCCTGACCATGTTTGGTAGGGTCTCTTGTATTTTGCAAAAATATATACAAACAAAATTTGAGAAGAATCAGTGCAATATTTTTGTTTTTTAATAGATTTAAGTGAAGATCGGGAAGCAGCTCTATATGGGGCCTATGACTAAGAGTTGTCCCGCAGGGATCATTTTTGGACTACTGATTAATGGATGTAAAACACACCTACAAACCCAATTTGACTAAGATGTATATGATAATTTGGATCTTATGGCAATTTAAGTCGATTTCATACGGGTCATTTGTATGGGGGCTAGGTCTGAACACGGACCGATTCCCACCAATTTCAATAGCGTTCATCCTATGGCCAATAAAAGCATATATACCAAATTTCATCAAAATATATTCATATTTGCGACCTGCAGTTTGATTAAAAGCTTTACATGGACACACAGACGGACGGACGGACAACGTTAAATCGAATCAGATAGTGATTCTGATTCGATCGGTATAATTAAAGATGGGTCTTGGTCAAATATTTTTCGTAGTTACAAACAGCAGCACAAAGTCATTATACCCAAACCACATAATGGTATAGGGTATAAATATTCAGAAAAATATGGAGAGCTTCAGTTATAAAGAACTGGCCGAAGAGTATTTAAGAAACAAAGACCAGGAAGATGTTCTTAGTTACGTTATAATAAAATTAACCTTAAATTCGTAGCACCGATATACAAGAGCAATTATCTAATTTCGTCAAAGCACTAAAAAAAACGCTACACAGAAGTTAGCTACAGTAAACAAAATTTTAATATAAAAAGTGCAATCTGGCTAGAAGGCCAACTTACTATCGCTGCAGAAACAGCAAAGCAAGATAAGGCTGGAAGACCACGCAAATCATTGGACAATTGCAGCGATAGATCTAAGAGGAGGAAACTTAAAGATGTTAACGATGAAATCGGTTATACAAATATAAAATAATCTTCCCTACATCAATTACGATCAGAGAACCAATTAACAAAAGTGGATATCATTGAAGAAGTTGTTAAAGCTAGTCCAGTGAGAACAAAACTGATTCTTAAAAGTATACCAACTCCGAGCTATGCACAACAGTTCACAAATGAGGAGGCAATGGCATTATTATTATTTCTGGATTTCAAATTAACAAAACAGCAATATATTCAGCTCAGATTGTGTGCGATTGGAAAAGCCACAAATATGTATCCAGCATATCATCACATAACCGGGATCATTACGGCAAGCTATGTTATTAAGTATCAAATAAACGCTGATAAATTTAAAAATTCGCGCTTGATACTTTGAAAGGGCTGGTAGAGAAATACCCTTGGTTCTAACTTCCAACGTCAGTACACAAGATTCTACAGCACGCTTCCAAAGTAACTGACAACGTTATAATATCAATTGGAAAGCTTTCCGAGTAAGCCGCAGAAGTCAAAAATAAAGATATTATAAGGTATAGGCTCCAACACATACAGAAAATTTTTAGAATTGAAACAAACACGGGTTTATTATTAATATTATTGCTGAGTTCGGATTCATTCATTTCAGGTCAATGAAAATTTATATGCAGAGGAATAGCACGTTATTACAATCTACAATTGAATGGCTGCAAGAGCGGCAAATTTAAAATAGTATTTCTTAGCATTGAAGCAGTATATATTATTATACCCACACACCACTGTGCAGAGGGTATACATACGTATATGTTTGTCATTCCGTTTTTAACGCAACAAAATAAATTCCGGAGATCCCAAAACCATATATTTTGTTGAAGTTGATTTAGCGACGACTGTCTGTCTGTCCGTCTGCCTGTCTCTCCACCTGTTTGTGGAAATCACGATCACACCATCACCACCTAAGATATACTATTCGCTTTTGCATAAAATCGCTTATTAACATGCCAAAGGAGTTTCTGTTCAAAATCATCAAAATCAGTGCAAGGGTCACGAGATATAAACGAAAATGTGAAAAAATGCTTGAACAAATAAATATGTTAAATGTGTGTGTTAGTTTTTTTAAAATATCTATATGTTGTAATTCTTATTATTGTAGCCACTGTACTTAAGTCATTTCCTTCATTAGGATATGTGTATGGTTATACTGCAGTTATCAGATTAGTTTAAGCAAGCTTGCTACATATCTTTTATCGTTGTCCCGACATAATGAAGGAAATCAATTTTTGTGAAGTAAACATTTTATTTTTAAAAGTACTCTGTTTAAAAAAAAGTACCCTCTTATATATACTATCCTTTATTTTAAAAAGGTAACTTTTATTTTTAAAAAGAACCCATTAGTTAAAAAGGTACCGTTTTTTGACAAAGTACCGTTTGTTTAATAAAGAAAATTTTTTTTAAAGTGCAATTTCTTCCAAAAGTGGCATATATTAAATTAAGTACCCTTATTCAAAAAATAACCTTTGTTTAAAAGGAGCCTTTTCATAAAAATACCCTTTTATATAAGAAAGTAATTTTTTTAACAAAAAAAAAAAAAATCAAGAAATGTTACTCTTTTTTTAAAAATACCCTTTTTGAAAAAGTAACCCTTTTGAAAAAGTCCCCTTTTTCAAAAAGTACTCTTTCTAAAAAGTACACTTTTTCAATAAAATACCCGTCTTCAAAAAGGTACTCAATTTTAAAAGTACCCATTTTAAAAAAGGAGCCTTGTAAGAAAAGAAACTTTTTTCAAAAAAGTAACCTTTTTTGAAGTATCGTTTCAAAAATTACCTGTTTTTAAAAAGCACACTTAAAAAAAGCCCTTTTTGAAATAAGAAAAATTTTTTGAAGTATACTTCCTTTAAAAAAAGTACCCTTTTTAAAAATATATCGTCGGCTGGGTAAAATTTTGTCGTATATCGCATTTCATGATTTTAGGGAAAACGCAATTGAAGTTTGGAAACCTATTATTCCAAAACGCCACGGTAGATTTTCTTGAAAATTGTAGGGATTATTAAGCGTTTCATGAACAATAGATATCAATAATGTTTGTATATAATTAAGTGATATTATTGGAGTTAGTACGAGTTTTCTTCAATATGATTTTGTCGTATATCACACCTTCAAAATGTATGCTTAAAGTCCATACACATACGACAAAATACTATTAAATATTATAACAGTCAAAAAAACAAGTTGTAATTTGACTATTGTACAAATAATATTATACGATAAAAAAATATAAATAAATAAAAAAATTTGTTAATACTTTTACAACAAATTCACTTTTTATTTTCCACAAAAATACATAAAGTAGAACAAAATAAAAATAAACATAAAAATATTTGCTTTACATGCAAAAGTAAAAATTAAGGAACATTAGTTTCAATATAAAATTTAGTCTGTGTTACATTAAAATATTTGCTTTACATGCAAAAGAAAAAATTAATTTCAATATCAAATTCAGCCTGAGTTGTATAAAAATATCATTTCTAAAAGACTGGTTGCTATAAAAGGTTTAAAATGGCACGATAAAAGTTTCTATCTTCCTCATTTTCTATAAAGGGAAGGCAACTTTGTAAGTCCTTTTTTTATTATTATCAAGTGTTTTTTTGGGAACAGCTCGAAGATTGTGTTTCCAAATCTTTGTGCTAAACCTTCCTTTATTTTTCTTTAAATCGAAAAAGTGATATTCAAGTTCTTTAAATGATAATTTTGTTCCAACTTTAAAGTAGTCATTGTTGGAATATTTAATAGACTTACACTTGAAAAATTGTACGTTTTTGAAAATCAATTTTCTGCTTTTATCGAAAAACATTTAAAATTAAAATCGTTCATTTGCAGTAGTTGTAATTTGACGTTGGGAAACTGTGCGTTTTTGAGTGGTCGAATTAAACACAATTGGCTGGGAATCTCCACGTTCTGCAAAAATTTTTCAATTGTGCTATGAACACTATCAAGTTGCTGTAAAGAAGAATGTCCAGGTTCGCTGAATTTTTGCACAATTTCTTGAATTTGCGGGTGATCGTGCATAAACTGAATTATAGCAATTGATGTAATTTTGTTACGATTTTAGAAACGCAGGAATCGCTCCACAGCGTAAATTTGACTAGGTTAGAGTGCCAATTTACTGCTTTACTGAGCATTTTAATTAATCCACTGGCGATATCGTTTCCACTTCTACCACTTAAGGTGTCATTCCACAAAGCACAGTATCTAATCTTTTCCTGACCAGGTATAATCAGGGTGCAAGTAAGATTAAAGACGCATAGATTTCTTTTATAATAGAAGCTGGATGCTAATATCTTTGGGAGAGTAAATACGTTTTCCAAGTCATACATTAAAACAGCTGCATTTGTATCGATACTCTGGAGGTCAGCGTCCGGTTCGGCAGTCGTAAATCTTTTTTCTTCCAAGTGTTTTTCATGCAGTTGTACTTCAGCTTCAGAATGTTTGGTGGCATTGACTTTAAATAGTTGACATCTGTCGCAAATATCTTTTCCTGGTATATAAAAAGAACGATTAAAGCATGTGTTGAATATCTTTCTGTACGTGTATATGCCAACAGGGTTATTAACGGCGGTCTTGTAAAGACCATATATTTTTTGTACACTTAGATGCACTTCTAAATACTTTCTTGAAGTCGAAGCTCTACAGTAATGTGACTCAATTGTAGGGAAATTTGAAATATGATTCTTTACTTCTATGACTTGACTTTCATCTGTGGGGTTTCTTCCACGCTTCTCATTTTTAAACCCGACTTTGACAGTATCAATTGCATAGTGTTTTGCAAAAGAGTAATAAATGGTTCTTTCGGAGGTTGCTAGGGTGCTCAAAAAGTATTTTTTAAAACTTGAAATGTTTTGTCGCCTGCCATAAAGAAGAAGTGAAACGATGCCTGTTTTTTGAGATGGTCCTTTACTACTGAAGTTCTTCTGCATTTAACGGCTTCCCATTTCACAAAATTTCCGTAAAATATTTTTTTTTCACCCGAAGTTAGGCTCCAAAAATATGAGTGGATGATTTGCCTCTACTCATCAGGTATATTTAAAGTGCAGGTCTAGAAACAAGAACGGTTACAAGTCGGTCCCATTGCTCTACCAGGTCTTTGATTTCCGCTTTTGCTGGTAAATGGCAAATCACGGTCACGAAGATTTTTCCGTACATTCTGCTTCCACAATTCAGGAACTCGCTTTCGTTTCCTTGCAACAGGAGACTCAGGGCACGCTGAAAGATTAATTGAACTGTTTATATAAGCTCGATGCAAAGAAAAATTTAAACAGATATTAATTTTTATGTGCCATATACTTACATAAGCTGCTGTAATCCGATGGTAGTCGCATGACTTCAGTAGTATTTAGAGTAATTGGCGAAACAATTTTATACGCGGATTCAGAAAAACTTCTTAGGGTAGATTTCGAATTTGGGACAAAATTGGGATCACTTCCTTCGTCGTCATGTGAAAAATCGCTGTAACTTTCGTCTTCCAGTATTTCGTGACGCATGCTATAACAAAAGTACAGTTATTATATGTTTTCCAATATTATAGCTAGAGTTTGCTATAGCACTTACGAAAAAATTTCCTGCAATACACTCGGCGTAGGTGAACCGTCCGATCGCGACGACATCACGATTGATACTGAAATTAGTACAATCAATGGATTTCACCATAACATATACGACAAAATTCTACCAAGCGGTAATAAAATTTTGTCGTATGTGTCAAGGCATTTTGCACATACGACAATATTTTAATTATAAGAAAAAATGATTCATTTGTATGGGAAAATTGTCGTATGTGCAAAACCGTCTGTACATACGACAAAAAACGAGAAAGTCGCTACTGACGTTGGATATACGACAAAAATCATACTAAATATCTCGAAGAATAAGCGAGATATCGAAAAACTGATGTCACCAATCGAAAGATCTTATTTTAAAATATGTAACTGCATCTATAACTAAAAATCGTCAAAATGGCGCTTACGACAATATTTTACCCAGGCGACGATATATATCTTAGCATGTTATGTATGAAACACATAGACGACTGTGGTTACACGAATACATGACTACAAATGCTGCTGGCTACAATTGCAGTCGTGTAGTCAGCTACTTAATTTTTTTGAAAACGACAGCAACATATAATGACATTATAAACAGCTGTTTTTATACAAATGCATTTTTATTTCAGTAGTGCCAATTATATTTTTTTGCTTTATTAAAATAGAAAAACATGCATGATTGTAGTACATAAACTTGACACATTTTAATTAAATTTGTTGTATAAGCCTTTATCGACCTATATCAACTTAATTGGACCGAAGAGAAAGGGTCTCTAAGCCATGGTATAGGGTATCGTATAGTCGGTCTAGACCGACTATAATTTGCTTACTTGTTATATTATTCGAAATATGCGGTGCAAATTATTCTCACTATTTATGTCGCTCTCCTTTACACAAGTGCAACCACCATGGAGTAAAATATACTTTTGAAAAAAGTATGAATGGGGGGATAGTCTTGGAGAAAGTAACAGAAATTAGGTCGACCAAAAAGAAATAAGTGAGAATGCTACCATTTCTAACAAATTTCAACTTGCTTCACACTCATGAAATCTTTTCGTGTTCCCTTCTGTAATCATGATGGTGTTGGAGATTTTTACCTTTCACACAGATAGTAGGTATTAAACGTAAAAGTTAACGAATAACACTAACGATATTATTTAGGTAATTAATTGGGATGTGTTTGGACCTTTCCTTTGACAAAACTCTTATTTCATTTGACACCGATGATGGAATTGTAAGAGGAATATAAAAATTTTTCTAAAAATTGTTGTTTTAAAAATTTTAAGGAAAGAAGATCAGAAAATCAAACACCGTACAATCAATTATATTCAATTTGGACTATAGTTTCAGACATGTATCATTTGTAATATGTACCGATTGAATCTTAATCACTTTCTTAATAGCTTTATTCAAGAATGTTCATTTCCGGCTACATATGTTCGATATTAATTTTGCAGGAATCGCTCCCATGCAAATGTCACCTATACCAGTTGTCTTATATGTTATTTGTATCATAAAAGCCCACAGAAATCAGCAATCTTTATAGTGAAGTCCTTTATAAAGGCCCATTTACACAATACCACTCCGTCGTATGATTTTCCGAAATAAAAATCCGATGAAATTCATCGGACTGCCATAAAGTCATACCGACATTATTTCTGCGTACTTAGGCCATTTACACCATCATACTCAAGTTTTATGAAAACATCTGTTTAGAATAACAAGTAAATTTATTTTGTAATCTATATTGTATTTTATTTCCACTTTCTTTGTTTTTGTTTAACTTCTTTTTAATAGTACCAAAAAAAAAAAAAACAACTCTGGTCCGATGAAAATGCCAAGTTTTTAGAAACGTTTCTAAAACCATCGGACTTTGAAAACAAAATCCTACAGACTGTCAATTTCATAACATAAGCTTTTTACATGATATGACCTTTTCATAATGCTGCACTTTTTGACAGGTCGTATTACAAAGTGTGATAGTGTAAGCTGGCCTTAAATGGACAAAATACATAATTAATTTATATAAGCTTATAAACTTTACAAGAAATTCCCCATTACATATTTTAGAATAGTGAAACTGTTTACTTATATAGTATTTACGCTTGCTAGAAGAAGTATTCGTATACATAAAATTTGAACTGTCCTACTAGGAAAATAAATAAGAAAATATTGAATTAATTTAAATGTTTACATTTTCCAATAGTTATCAATTATTTTCCAATAAGTTATTAGTTACAAATTTACAAATTTATTTAAGTTTTATTGCCATTAACAAATTTTATGCTCGTAAAAATCTTAAAAAAAGGAAAATAATTCATTAGTAAAACTATTCTTACATTTGAAATATATTTTAATACAAAAAAAAAAAAAAACTAAACTTAATTTAAATAATGCTTAAATTAATAACTTTATAGAACACTGTCAACCGATATGTCATCCACTTAACCAACTTGAGGTTTGATACTAAAAACTTGATTTCATATGAAATAAAACACATTCCCAAATAGTTCGCATTGTTTAGAGGCGCTCTCAGGATGAGGTTTTGAAAAAAGTGGAATTGATAGATTTGTAGTTTTGAAGAACTTATTGCACTGCGGAGTGGTTTCTGCCAACTATCCCAACTAACATATTTCACGAAATTAGTTACCTTCATTTCTAAGCTTTAGGATAACATTTCTCTCCTCACCACTGACCTGTTTGACTTTTCATAAAATATAAGTTCCAAAAGCAATATTAATAATTCAAATCAACTTTATATAAACAAGTTTGTTTTCTACTAAAATTCGGTGTATATCACCTGTACATCGTTATATAATTCATGAGACTCCCGTAACTGTAAATGTACGAATACTTTTTCTGGTATTTAAAGTTGTCATACTTCAATTTTTGCGTTGTAAAAATAAATATTTAAGTGGAAACGCTGCTTAAGTTTTTAGAAAAATAAGTCAAATTCCCAATGTGTCAGTAGTTGAAAATAATTGTAATTGAAAATATTTTATTAAAATTAATATTAATGATTGAGTTTGAAATTGTTCAGGCTCAAGATCAAATGTTTTTACTTTAAATAAAGTAAAAGCATTAGCACATTTGTTTCAAAAATTGATCTATGTATATTCTGCATGACAGGTTATACAGCTGTTTCGGGAAGAGTCACCAACCCTCATCAGTAACCAAAAGCAGTAGATAGTTTGTTTGGTAAAAAGTTAAATTCATATATATTTGCTGAAAACAACCAAATGAGAATGCAAGCAAAAGTTATACTATTTAAGCCTCTTCCAATATAACAAACTAAAAATAGAACAACTTTGAAACAAATATGATTGTATACGAGTACACATTGCATACTACAATATACATGTTTGTTTTTGTCTTGAAAAAACAAGAAAAACAATTTGTTTTTGCTAAACTTACATTTAGCGTTAACGACGTGCCCTCCTTATTTTTAATTTTATTATTTTTTATAAAAATAAAAAATCTTATTTTCGATCTTTATCAATTTAATGATTGAGTTTGAAATTGTTCAGGCTCAAGATCAAATGTCTTTACTTTAAATAAAAATAACAAATGTGCTAATGCTTTTACTTTATTTAAAGTAAAAACATTTGATCTTGAGCCTGAACAATTTCAAACTCAATCATTAAATTGATAAAGATCGAAAATAAGATTTTTTATTTTTATAAAAAATAATAAAATTAATATTAATATTTAAAATTTTCATCTTCATGTATACATATACCTTTTTTTTTAGCGAGTGTATGTAAATACCACATTCATATACTCATATGTAATTGTCACTGCTAGAGCTTATAAAGGCACTGACCTAATTTCACTACTTAATTGTTTCATTATAATATTTAGTTGCAGCTTAATAAAATGACACAACTTTTCTGCACCACAAACAGCACTCCGTTTAGACAATTAAGATAAGTTCTTTAATGATGTAAATGAATATTAAACAGAGATTTTCTTAAAATGTTTTCTAAAATTACTTATAATAACGAAAATCCTTGTTAAGACAGACAAAATTTGTATTATTTACATGCGGCTACTTAGAATCTATAAATACCCTTTATTATCCACCATTAACTAATTAAGAGTAAAAAAATGTAAAAAAAAAAATTTTAAAGCTTAACAAATCCCTTTTACGAAATTAAATTGAAGTTTTAATATATTTAAAATTTTCTGATTTTAAAGTAAATTTACATCTGCTACTGCGTTTGAAATAACAAATGAATATCGATGGCTTAATATAAAAAGGCGTGACTCGATTTTTTGTTACTTTACAGGAGAAGGCAAAAACTAAATAAAATCCGTAAAATTTTAGATACAAAAAAGTTTTTAATATAAAGAGGCAATACATTTTATTTCTCATTTAAAAAAAAATTTGAGGCAAGGTACATATGACATTTGTCTACCAGAATAAACCAAAAACACTATTTAAAAAAAATTTAGTTACGCCTTTTTTATTTTAAGCCATCGATATGTATTTTGTTAAAAAAAAAACAAGCGAGTTAAAGTTAACATTTTGACACCTGTATACATTGGCATGTTATATTTATTGACAGACAAAAACTTGATCGATGAGCATTTTAAATAATAAAATTGCTTAAAATACTCTTAATATTAATTAAAGAAAAGTTTAATGTATTTGTTTAAGTTAAGGATTTAAATATTAAATGTAATTTACAAAATATTTATTTACATATACGTGAGTGAGTTTATCAGTCTACAAATCAAGTTGCAAAAGTTGACTGGCTAATTTTTCTACATTCAGTTTTGTTTCTGAGACTACTATCGCTATTTTTGAAAAATGGAAAAAGAATAATTTCATGCTGTCATGAAAAACTTAAAAAACGACCGTAGATAATAGGTAGTAATTATGTAAATAATAATTAGATAATATTTTATGTGTAGTTGTGGCTTGAAAGGCTATACGCCAAAAGAAATCAAAGATGAGGTAGACAAATTGCATTATTCATTTGCACCAGCGTTTAAGACTATATTGAATTACGTAAATATATTAAAACCTGATCGTATATTCACAAATGATGAATATAGTTCAGAACGTCCAGTTAAAGCAGTTACTTCGGAAATCATTCACGATATATTCTTGGGTTAACAATGAGTTAAAGAACGATAATTAGCAGAGGCCATGGTCATATTGCACTGTACATTGATTTCAATTTTGCACGACACATTGGATATGAAAAACCTATCGTCAAGATGGGTGCCAGGTCACGCCGATACCTAACTGTTGGCGAAATATGGATTCACCACAAAAATATATTTTAACACACTCAAATTCAATAATTTGAGATCCTCGAAGGAGTATTTGGCGATGCTTAACGTCAATCTCGACACCAGAGACAAAGGAATTTTCGAAAGGGTAGATTAATCAGGGCTAATCGGCATCATGGAATGCATGTGACATAATTCGAATAGACTATGTGGTCGGCTCAATAAGTTCATAGCTTTGTGAACCTCCGCCATAATTAATTTTATATCAATTTTGCTCCCTCTACTGCTGTAATAGACGTCTGTAAATTTTTTTTGTCAAATTCCAGCGCCAAATTTACGCTTTTTGTTTGAATTTGTAGAATGGAAGAAAATGAATTTCCAGTGCTTAGAAAACATTATTTTTTGCGGGAATAAATCCATCGCTAAAACCAAGGGAAGCTCCATCATAAATTTCAATCATATAACAGTGCTTTACTGAATTTCGTTTTGGTCGCACAAGTATAAGTCAATGTGTTCAAAATTGTCGAAAAAGTTAATTTTGAGAAGGCCCGTCAGCGGCAAAAATATGTTTCATATTGTTGAAAGCTTTCTTTGATTTATCATTCCAGACAAGTTTCTTCTCATTATTTTTATGCGCATATGTAGGAAAATAGTAAATTGGACTAAGAGGCTAGCAGTGTTTTTAACGATGATAATAGTAAATAATTCCTAAAATTTTTTAAATTTAGGAACATGGGAAGATCATTCGGAATATAAAATTGTTCTAACTGAATCTTCAGAAGGTTTTGTACTTTCTAAACAGATTTCATAACTCTAAGCACTCTAATATTCAATGCATATTTTTCTTATTTTTAACAAAATATTCACAAGTTTTCAATATCTTGATCCTCATTTTCACTGACAATCAGAATATCAAACCTTCGGTTGATCTAAATTTAAAGCTGGAAAATACTCAACTGTACCAGGATCCTTTCGCTGAATTTCTGTTCAGAACAACACTTCACTTTTAAAATGTGTCTATTATTTTTATCAATTTTATTTAGCACACTATTTTGGTTGTTTATAATTTTTAGGCTGTTTTTATGTTGTTGGTTTGGTATCGCGATTACTGATGGTTACTGGTGTCCCGAATACTGATGATGGCTTATGTCACAAGTACTGATGGTTGCTGATATCTAGAATATTGATGGTTGCTGGATGCTAGATTGGATGCAATCCAACAACTAAATGAAATGGGATGGATGTAATCCAGTTCAAACGCTACTTATCCCGAGCCTACTCCGCTTATAATCCAACTATTGGGCGAATTTAATTCACCTCAGTGCTATTGAATTGGTATTGGAACCAATTTTCTCACTCCGAAGAAAAATTTTAAGAGTTATTTTACCGGGTTTTCCTTAATTTCCTTCGAGTTTAGCCGATAATCACTTCCTTAGTTGCACCTTTGGTATTCAATCGAATTTATCCCGTGGGCTACTGGTAATCACGAGACTGCTGCCTTCTTGTATGCTTCTTTTTCTTACGCCGATCTCCCACAACCATGTGGTTTTGTAGCTACCACAACCTCTCAGTGGATGCAAGGGATTTAGCGTACGCTTTTTGTAGTGCTGTCAAACTTTAACCCGATTCGACATAACCACGGAAGAGATCCAACCTTAGGGAGAACGGGACCACACATCAGATGGTAAGCAGCATTTTACTGTTGGCTGTCCATATTTGGTTTACATATGTGTGTTCTTTCTGTCCCTTAGTGGTTCTGTAGTGTTCAGCCTCTCTCTCTCTCTCCATGTACACTGTATGGTCAATTCCGTGTGAAAAAATTGTTCATCACAATCTCTATTTGTAGAAATGAATTCAAGCCTATTTTTCACACCAAAAGGCATCCATAGAAATTTAAATAACCAAAATTGAGTCGTGCTTGCCGTCTTTGAAATGTCTTCTTCTGTTATTGGAATTTGATGTTAAGTTAGCACAATCACTTGTTTTGAAGGAAATTTAATATGTTCAATATTAATTTTTATATCGTGTATGAAAGGTAAATGATAGTGATCAGGACTCATCACACAATTACGTCTGCTGTATTCTCCACAAGGTCTCCAATCTATATATATAAAAATCAATTACTGTTCGTTTGTCTCGGTAAAACTCGAGAACGGCTAGGCGATTTAGCTGATTTTTGTTTTAAAACGTTTGTCGTTGCCCAGGGAAAGTTTAGACGGTGAGAAAAATAGCGAGGAGGATAGTAAATACAACTATCCTATTTTCAAACATTTGACATTAACCACGAGTTACAAAGTGAACAACAGTACGATACTGAAGTATTGACCGAAACAGTTAGATCCTCAATTGAAGGCACAACAAATGGTTGCGTATGAAACTTTGATAGAAGCTGTAAACATTGGATCTGGTGGAATTTACTTCCTTGACGCTCCCGGGGGGACTGGAAAAACGTTCCTAATTTCATTGTTATTGGCAAAGATCAGATCGCAAAATGTAGCAGTCCTTGTGCTGGCTTCATCTCAAATAGCTGCTACATTATTACACGGTGGACGAACTACACATTCTACGTTGAAATTACCACTAAACATGCAAATCAACGAAGCACCGGTTTGCAACATCGCCAAAACCAGCGCAATGGCGCAGATTCTAAAAATAAGCAAATTGATCGTTTGGTATGAATGCACGATGGCCCACAAGAGCTCACTGGAGGCACTGGACAGAACGTTAAAATATCTTCGTGACAGCCAAAACATTTTTGGTGGAGCCAATATTCTATTATCACGTGATGTTCGCCAGACTCTTCCAGTTATTTCCCGATCAACTGTTGCTGAATAACTAAATGCATGCCTGAACTCATCTAAGTTGCGGCGGCAGGTAAATACACTCCAATTAACAACTAACACGAGTGATTTTGCAATAAGATCAAACTGCGATTGTGCTTTCGAAGCATCTATTAGATATGGGAAATGGTAAGGTCGCAGTTGGTGCCTCTGCCGGATTAATTACACTGTCCACGGATTTCTGTCAATTCTCCGACCCAAAATAGGAGCTTATTCAGCGTGTTTCGGATATATAACAACACATCAATAACCATAATTGGCTTAGTAAAAGAGCAATATTGGCGGCCAAATATAAAGATCTCGATGATCTCAATGACGCAATTCCAGAAGAGTTGTTTTCTTACAAATCAGTTGACACAGTATAAACCACGATGACGTAGTCAACTATCCCACATAGTTTATAAATTTACTGGAATTGAGAATTAAAAGTAGGACCAATTGTGATCATGCTGCGTAACATTAATCAACCTCGATTTTGTAATGGAACGAGACTGGCTGTGAAAATCCTAACAGATTACGCCAAGATCATCAATGGAAAATGCAAAGGAGGGGATGTCTTGATCCCGCATACGCCGATGATTCTAACGGATTCACCATTCGATTTTAAGCGGCTAAAGACAAAACATATAGTTTATCTGAAAGCTTAAAATTTATTAAATGTATAACCCTTCTTTTACTTAATGTAGATTAAAATTTTGTTTTCATTTAAAGTGTTAGCAAGTTTCATTTTATAAACGACCAAAATTAAAATGGTTTGAGATAAGTATGACGAACGTGTGTGAATGTGCGTGTTACATTTGGTGAAATGTTGTTACTAAAACATATCTTTTTTTTTTATATTAATCAACACTCAGGGGATGCCCCCTACAAATGCAGTGCATTGTGTTGATTTCAGGAAAATAGGAAAATAACTGTCAGGAAAGACCTCTGCGAGGTCTTTATTCCGCATATGGCTAGTTCGACTGATAAACGAATTCTCTCTGTAATGCGTTGTGTAGTCAACTGGACAATAGACTACGAACGGATGTGAACTGCTAGAGAAGCGGGTAGAGCGAACCGAAACTCGGGCACTTGGAGTAAGTTCGCTAATCTCAGAAGAACATTTCCCATGGTAATATCTATAGAATAGTGATACACAACCCACATTCCAACGATGTTCCAATGAATCAATAGAGTTGGATACCCTACTGTCATTGATGAGTGCCAACGCCTTCCTTTGTACGCGGTCCAGTAGCTCCAAAATAGACTTTAAAGCTCCAGCCCATATATGGGAGTTGTATTCCATTTTCGGTCGGGTGCAAGTGGTATAGATTTTAAGGAGATCAGAAGGAGTGAAGTAATTTTTACACCGTATTAGAAAACCAAGACACTTGAATGCTTCTTTCGACACTTGAAAAACATGCTCGTTCCAACGAACATCACATTCTATTCTCATGCCTAGGACATCAAGAGTATCCAATTTCTCAATACCTATACCACCCATATATACAGATGACATTGTTGGCTCCATGGCCCTATGGGTCAACATACAGCATTGAGTCTTCAGCGCATTAAAATCAAGCCTATTCGCATTACCCCATTCGGAGATTGTTAACAGGTCTTGATTGAGTGTGTCATTCATTGTTTGCCTTCTGCCCCCAAACTCCAAGAGGCATGGCCTACAATTAAGGGAAAATGAATGACAAATGCTGCTATCATCTGCGAAAGAGTAAATAGAACTAAAAGTTTGACCAAAAAGGTAAGGAAAGATAAGGAAAAGAGAAGGAGAAAGAACAGAACCTTGAGGTACCCCTGAATTAAGCTGAAACTCAATAGATGAGACCCCATCAATAACAACGCGAATTGTTCCGTCTCTGAGAAAACTCGATATAAATCGAGAGAAGTCATTACCGACCCCAAATGCAATAAGCTTTGATGTCAATGCACCGTGTCAGATACGATCGAATGCCTTGGAAATATCTAGAGCAACCACTTTACTTTCGCCAAAATTGCGAATGGATTGACTCCACCGCTCAGAAAGTAGAGCTAACAGGTCTCACGTGGAACAATTTCTACGGAAGCCATACTGTCGATCATTAAGAAAAGAATTGGCCTCTAAAGAGTTCACAAGATGGAAATTGATCATGCTCTCCATCACATTTGAGAGCGCAGAGCAAATTGCAATTGGACGGTAATTTTCAGGGTTATTAGCCGTACCCTTTTTAGGGATTGGTTGGACATTAGCAACTTTCCAGCAAGAGGGAAAGACTCCCGCACGGTACGAAAGGCTGAAAAGGTTGGCCAATGGACTGGCTAGCGTCGAAGAGCACTGTTTCAGCCTCAGTGCTGGTATACCATCCGACCGAAATAAACTTCAACTCAATGCAATTCAAATAATTTTATTGTAGGTAAACTTTATTTTGTTAGTTCAGAGGGTTCTGAAAATTTGATTGGTTGGCGACATATCGATCAATCTGACGGTGAAGGCAAACCAGGCGTGCCGATAGGATGCAATGCGCCGTGTAATAGGCTAGGTGATATGAAGTACACCGAGTCATCCAGTCACTAATATATTTTATCTGAGAAAAGTGTAAGGGAGACATAGAAGGAGAGAAAGCCGGTATGTAAACATCCATTTTGACTGAGAATTCACACTCATTTTTAGCTACTTTCAATTTGACAGGGTCGAGCCTAAAAGGTCTACAAAAGGAAGAGTTGATTTGGTATCTATTCGTAGGACCATATTGAGTTTTACTAATTTAGTATAATCTGGTACAAAAGTGAAAAAAATAAATTTAATAAAATTTGTGATTTTAAGCTTAAGAAAAGTTTTTTATTTTTAGCATCTATAACTATACCGAAATTTGTAGGAAAGTTAAAGCTAAAATTTGGTGTATCAATATTACCAGTAACAAAAGGAACTACAAAATATCTGCGAAGCCCTAAATAACAATCTCCGGGTGGGGTAAAGCGAATAGAGTTGATTTTAATGCGTTGAAGACTCAATGTTGTATGTTGACCCAAAGGGCCATGGGTTCAGCAATGTCAATTGGTGGTATAGGTATTGAGGAATCGGATATTCTTGATGTTCTAGGCATAAGAATTCAATGTGGTATTCGTTGGAACGAGCATGTTTTTCAAGTGTCGAAAGAAGCATTCAAGTGTCTTGGTTTTCTAAAACGGTGTAAAAATTACTTCACTCCTTCTGATCTCCTTAAAGTCTATACCACTTACATCTGAATCAAAATGGAATACAACTCCCATATATGGGCAGGAGCTTCAAGGTCTATTTTAGAGCTAGTGAACCGTGTGCAAAGGAGGGCGTTGGCGCTCATCAATGACAGTTGGGTATCCAACTCTATTGATTCATTGGAACATCGTCGGAATGGGGGTTGTCTAGCACTGTTCGATATATATTACCATGGGATTTGTTCTTCTGAGATTAGCGAACTTATTCCAAGTGCCCGAGTTTCGGTTCGCTCTACCCGCTTCTCTAGTAGATCACATCCATTTGTAGTCAATTGTCCAGTTGACCGCACAACGCATTACAGAGAGAATTCGTTTATCAGTCGAACTAGCCGTATGTGGAATAAACTCCCCGCAGTGGTCTTTCCTGACAGTTACAATCTAATAAAATTTAAGTCATATATCCACATGCACTACTCGCTCTTTCCTCCTTCCCATAACTTATTTTCCTAAGATCAACACAATACACTGCATCTGTATTGAGCATCCCCTGAGTGTTGGTTAATAAATAAAAAACAAAATAAATTAATTTAAAGTTTCGTACCAACAGTGCGATTAACAGAGCCTTTACCAGCTGATAGCCCTAAATCTTAATTTCTAGCAAAAGTCTTAAGTTTTGAAAATTGCAGTGGAGGAATAATAAAAAATTTATGTGATTAATTTTATCAAACAGGAATAAGCGGCTTATTGGTTTAACCCTTGATTTATCATCAGGTATTAGTTGCACTAAAATTATACCGATTACTAAATACAAAATGACTGCTCTACTGCCAAACCTTGTATGATAAGAGAAAAGTCCATTACGACCACTAAGAGAAATTTAATATTTAAGAGATTGATTGCAAAAACGGGAGAAACCTCTTTCCATAGAAAGTTTTCTAACCCTCAATTCATTAACATTTACGTTAGCTTTATTAAAATTTTCGAAAAGAGTTTTTGCTAATTTTGTTAAGTGTTCTACAAAATGTTCTATATAACCATTAAACCCTAGACCTACTACGGATACCTGAGGTCTGGTGCAAAGCTCATAAATCTTAGCAGCAAGCGGAACTTTTTTATCAATACTTAGAGACAAATAATTATTCCAATTATCTTTAATTTTCTATGTTAATTTACGAATTAGAACCAGCTAATATTTTAAAATCCTACAAAAAATCTGTTACAAGCGATACGTTTCACTGAAGGAAAATCTAAAGTTTTCTTTAGACTTTTATGTGTGTTAAAACTGATCTAGCAGGGCCCAGCCCTCGGATTCGAGTGCAATAATAGAAAATTTAATTTTTTCATTTAATAAATATTTTTATAAGAGCCTAAAGGTATGCTTATCAATTTTAGTCTATTCACAGTTCAACACTTTTTAAACAAAATTCATTAAATTTCATTAAAAATATTTACTGAACACACAGAACAAGGGTTTATTAATAAATAAAGCCAAATTATAACTAACAATTGTCATGCCTTAGCATTATAAATATCCTGTACAGTAATTATAAGATTTGTTCTTGTTGTACAGGAAAGCAAATAAATAAATAAGTAAATAAATAAATAATTTTAAAGGAGCCTTAAGGTATGCTAATCAATTTTAGCTAATTCACAATTCAACACAGGGCTTTTCATATTTATATATAATGCACAGTATGTGCTTTATGTATGTGTTCGTAGCAACTTTAAATGAGCATTGCTCCGAAAAAATGTCCCAGGCAGTGCAAATCTGTAAACCTGGTAGACAGCAAAAAAGAAATACATTTCAAATGATTTGTTGAAATCAGTTATTAACTACAATTTTTCTATTGGTCACAAGAAATCACCTTGCTTAATAATATTACAGATTATATCCATTATTGATTGAAGCCATTATTATACTTTGGGAAATTTGATTATAAGAACTATTTTATGTATTTCTTGTGCTAGTGGGTGTGTAAGATGACTGTGGACTTGAAACGGACTAATTAGTTTGTGTATTAACAATTGCTATAGGTGTTGTATTTTTGATAATAAAACCATAACGCTTTTGCTTCAAAGCGATGTACATACATATATTAAAAATTAAATTTTAGTTTTTAACTGAAAAATATAAAAATAAGTATATAAAAAAAACAAATATGGAACTATGTGGTATCATTAAAATGATAATAAGATTTATAATGTAACTTATCTGACAAATTAAGTTTTAAGATATAACGCGATTAAATATTGCAGAGTTGATGATTTTGCAAAATGATGGGGTTGAATTCTGTAAGATACTTGTAAGGATTTTGAAAATTAAATAGTTTGGATTAAGCATCCATATTGAGCACCAAAATAATTTAGCACAGGAGCATAGCACTATTTCCAGTATTGTCCATTATAAATAAATAAGTAAGTAATATTCCAATGCTGTAATTGATGCATTTTTGTTAATAAATTGTTATAAATGTTGATTAATGAATTTGTTCTTCATAACTTAAAATAAACATTTTACAGATTTCTTGATGATCACTGGGTGACGATTAGCGTTCTTCCAAAAGTAGTGTTCTTGATTCACATAAGAAATTGCATATGTTTTTTTTTTTTTTTTGCTTAGATAGAACTTACAAAAGGTTAGCTGTTAAACTAACTGTTACACTGCATCACGTTTTGGCACTTGTGATCAGTTTACTCTCGCAAATCATCGCGAATAGATTCACGCTTTAATAGCGCCACCAAATAATCTAAATTTACTTTGAAAATCAGTCATCAATTCGCGCAACTTATAGACGGCTCCGTGATTTTTATGGCGAATATAATCGTCCATCTGAGCAAGCCATTCGCCGAACTGTGGATAGATTTTATACATTCTCTCTAATAGTGCGTTTACATTTAAGTAAAAACTAGTACATACGAGATTTCGAGCACAATCTAGTTCATTTTTACTAGATTTCCCATACAAAACAAAATCTAGTTCCTTACAAGATTTTAGCAAAATCTCACAAAATATTGTCAAATTTGGGCACTACCTAATGATAATATAGTGTTTTTTTTTTAAATATTGTAGTTAAAAATTACATCGCAGCAACTGAAAAATTTACATTTAAAAACAAAAACAAAAGCAAACAAGTTGAATAAAAAAAAATAAAATATTATTTATTAATAAAAATGACGATTTTATAATAAAAAAAATATTTAGTAATTGAAAAGTTATAATTATATGTGCCCATTCCCATCTGCTATATAATAACACGGCGATACACTGAAAAATAACTTGTGAAATGACCTAGTTTGGGTTGTAGATCTAGCTGAGTGTAGTACATAACCGTTTGTAAAAGTTCCAAATTTCGGAGATATCGGGAAAAGTGTATTTTTTGGACTGGCACACTTAAACATTTGTAACTCATTAATTTTTTAACCAATTTCAAATTTTTAAATGGTATTAATAAGAAACGGACGTGGTCTTTCCAAATATATATACTTTCGCTATTCTTTTAAGATAAATATGTACAGATTTTTTGAATAGTATCTTAATTTTTCAGTTTTTTTTTAAACTTTTTCAACTTCTACGAGAGTTTTTTTCGAATCTTCTTTTAATAATAATCTTAAAGTCAGTGTCGTTTTGAGTGAAACAAGCTTTCATTTGCTTATATCGTTTAAAAATTGACAAAGTTATAGTACTTTTTGTAAACAAGAGAGATTAGAGTTCTTTAAACTGTTTTTTTTTTTTAATTTTTGTTAAAGAATCGCCGTTAAAACCGAATTAAAATTGGCTTTTGTTGTTTTTTGCTTACTCAAGTTCGGCGTATGCCAAAGCCAACATAAGGTACTTAAGTCAATTACAATTCTAGTTTTAGCACTTATACTGTACTAAAAAAAAGTTAGTATGACACAAACAGGACATAAATGCGAAGGAGAAAGAAAAAAAATCCAATCATTGTAAATAAAATATTTTTAAAATATTTTTGTAATAATACTGTTACTTTTTTTTTGATACTAGCAAGCATGTTGTTTATTGGTTAGTATTTGTGGTGCAGATTCAAAAAAACAACTTATTTTTTCATGAAGAAAGGCTAACCTTACAGCGTGTAATAAGCGTAATCAATTTTGTTACATTTGCGGCTTATTCGTTGACAAGAAACTTCGATTAGAATTGATTAAAAATAAAGCAACGGTTTTAGCTTTCAATCCATACTTTGATCGCTCTTACGTTAGAAGTGTTTGGTATGAACCCGAATATATTTGTTTAAGGTGCTTCTCGGCACTCAAAAAATGGATATGTAGAAAATGCGAAAAACAACTGTTTCCATTCTCGGTCCCAATACGCCAGATATATGTTACTTCTGCCAAACAAATGTGATCTTGTGCGTGATTTGGGATTGTCGTGGAGACAAACCGAAACTTTGGGTTCCCGGTTAAAACAATGGAATGTAGTGGAAAAAATTTTTAAAGTTGATGATATAAACAACAAGCTCGTATATTGCACAGATTGGATGAGTTATTTGTTTGTCTCAGTCACGAACATCGATCACAAGATTGGCGGTTATTCTTAGATGGTTCATGTAAAAGTAAGTATTCTATCGATCATGTATGTAAATTAATTAGAGCTGTGTCATACGCATATGTTGCAACTACTACGTCGTCATCAACTGGCATATCTAAGGTGTAAATCGTATAGAGCACAGGACCAAGGACACTAAATTGTGGAACACCTGCCTTTATGTCACAAATATCCGAAAGCTTGCTTGACATCCAAGAATATAGCAGAACAGAACTGTTTCTTTTCTAACGCATTTCTAACAACATTTACAACTCGATGGCATTGTTCCGGTGTTCCATGTTTATACCGAAATCCAAACTGATATTCAGGTATAATATTTTGCTTATCTAAAATTGGCTGTAATCTTCGTAACAAGAGTCTTTGAAAAACTTTTGAGAAGGTAGACAAAAGACTTATTGGTCTATAAGACTTAATATCATGTTCTGGCTTACTTGGTTTTGGCAGCATCCTTATTTCAGCACATTTCCATTGTTCAGGAAAGTGGTTCAGTCTCAAAATTGAATTGTAGATTAGAGTTAATAAAATTATAGCTTTTTTAAGCAGAGATTTTATATCTTTGTCGCAAATTTTATCGAAACCTGGTGATTTTTTATTATTAAGCTTAGATATTTCTAGTTTCACTTCATTGGGAGAAATATGTTTGATGGGAAAATCTAATTGACCTGGGCTGTCGAGAAACGTGGATACCATTGTTTCATCTTCCGTGTTATTTAATGAAAAGGGCTGAAAAGTAGATTCTAGGTATTGCGAAAACGCATTGGCTTTACTGGAATCGGATTTGTACCACAAACCATTTGTGTCTTTTATGGGCACGATTCTTTCTATTGGCCTTTTTAAGTATTTTGTAGCATTCCAAGGATTATGCTCGTTAGTTTTTGAAGTGTTTAAGTTTTTTAAATAATTGCTGAGCTGTTCGCTTTTGTAGTCAGCTAAACGTTGTTTTAGTTCATTCGTTGCCCGATTTAAACTGGTTTTATCCACAGTATTTCTGGTGCGTTTCCAGATTCTCCTTAATCTTCTTTTATTTATTATAAGATCCCTAATTTCCGCTGAAACTAGTACCTTATTTCGATTACTTGTTTGCGAATTAGTGTTGACACAAAAGCTGCTTCGTGAATTAGGTTCGTAAAATCTTCAACAGTACGATCAAGTTCCTTTCCATCTTTTATTCGAATATTTAGACTAATATTTTCTTCTAATCAATATTGGAACGAGTTTAAATTAGTTCTAGGAGAAATTACTTTATAAGTTCCATCAGCAGATAAGTTTGTACTATAGTTAAGTATAAGTGGTGAATGATCCGAACTTAACTCATCTGTATTCAGAATATCTAAAAGATATCTAGGAATACCGGAATAAACTATGAAATCCAATAAATCTGGAATTTTTTGGGGGTCGCCTGGCCAATGGGTCGGCCTCCCTGTAGAAAGCACTGAAAACTTATTATTTGTTATACTTTTATAAAGTTCCTTGCCTTGAGGATTTTCAATTCTTGAGCCCCACCATGGATGGTTGGCGTTAAAATCTCCTCCGACGATGAATTTATCTCCAAGTTTAAGAAAAAAAATTGTCAAAATCATTGCGTTTTATGTTATGCCTAGGAGGATTGGATTCCCGCAGCTTGAAGATGAGGTTTGATATAATTGTCGAGTGTGGAGTATTTTAAAGAGGATTTAACTAGAATTGCAGAACCACCATGAGCCCTATTTCCATTGAATTATTGTTGGTAATACCACTGTTATTATTATTTTGATTTGAATTTCTTAATGCTTCAGAATAAGTTTCATTATTGGCGAATTGGTTCGTATTTGTGAAGGTGTTATTATTTATATTATTTAATTGCGGAAAAGCATTAGGATCCGTAGAAAATTTGTAAGATTGACGATTGTTTTGGGAGTAGTACCCTTGGTTGGATCTTCTTTGAGAAATTTTTTTGTATATTTGGCAACCTCTGTAGTTGGCCGTATGATCTTTCAAGCAGTTGGCACAACGAGCTGGCGAATTAATGTCTTTACTGCATTCAGTTGTTGGCTGATTAAGTCCACATTTAACACAGTTAAATGGCCTCTTACAGTAGGTTTTTATATGTCCGAAAAGTTGACATCTATGACATTGTACAATTTCAACAGTTTTCCTAGGTGCCTCTACAGAAATTATAGCGTGATTAATATGTTTTATATTAAAAATCTCTTTGTTGTTAGGGTTGGGTTCCAGGTCAATATAAAACATTGGAAGAGGTTCCTTGGTTAGTTTACTTTGGATATTGGTAACATTACGTACTTGATGACCCAAAAGGTAATAGGAGTAGAGTGGTGAAGGCCTTTTATTACTACCCTATAGGAGCGTTCTTTACCATAAGCCTAATCTGATTATTTTTTAAGCACTTATAGTTAAATTCTTCATTAGGTATAACAGTAGAAATATCACTTATCATTTTTTTTATGTCTATGACATCAGGGATGTATATAGGTGGTAGTTTTAGTGTTGATACAGCTTCCTCTTCATCATTGCCATCAACATCATTACAATCTTCGTCATCATCATTTTGTAACATTGCAAATTGGTTGCTGGTAGTTGGTTGATCATCGTTATGAACAATTGTTCTGCGTTTGTTTTTGTATAATTTAGGAGAACCAAATTGTTGTCGTTTTCGGTTATTTGAAATTATTTGCCATTCTATATCAATACATTTGTCAGCTTCGTCATCATCTGCAGCCATAGTGTTGTTTATATATTGCAACAACACAGCTCAATGCATTGAGATGATTTGACTTAAAACAACAAACTGTTTAAGGGGATTAAAATTCTTTCAAAAAGATCACTAATCCGTTTGTTTACTTCAAGTAGTAATTATTTTGTTAGTTTTTTTTTTTAATTTTTTTTAATTTTTTTTTTTTTTTTTTTTTTTTTTAAATTTACACATGCGATAAACAATCAACACGTCCCATCACAGTCACAGTTGATTTGAAACTGAAGACCAATACAAATGCAAAGACTGGTCGCCAAGAAAATCATTTCAACTAGGCGAAAAATTTTTGTTAACATCCCACTTGTCCGAGCCGAGAATATGAATTTTCCGCCATTGCATTTAAAGCTAGGCTATATGAAGCATTCGTTAAACAACTAGACAAAGACAGCGAGGCTTTTCCACACTTAAAATCTGTATTTCTAAAACTAAGTGACGCCAAAATTAAAGAAGGTATGTATAAGATATTTTGAGACGTAGAGTAGTTACACCCAATTGTTTTATGTGTTGATTTACAGGTATTTTTGTTGGACCACAAATCCGAAAAGTGTTTTTAGATGAAGACTTTCCTATAAAATTAAATGGATGAGTTTCATATCTTTATGTAAACATTTTTTGGGTAACAAAAGAAGTGCTGACTGCACTGATGTTGGTAGTGAATTTCTAGAGGCGTATGGAGAAATAGGGCTGCAGAATTTGAATAAAAATACATTTTTTGCATTCTCACTTGGAATTCTTCATAGAAAATCTGAGCCAATTTAGTGACGAGCAGTGCGAACACTTCCACCAAGAGCTATCAACAATGGAAAAGCGGTTCGAAGGAAAAAGTCAAATCAGAATGCTAGCGAATTACTGCTGGTCGCTAAAACGTGAAACCGAAGATTTGTCTTACAAACGTGCTAGATTAAGGCAACATTTTTAAAAAATAAACATAATAAAAACAACTTTAAATTATTTCTTTTTAACCGATTTAAGCAAATGAAAGCTTGTTTCACTCAGAACGAAACTGGCTTTAAGATTATTGTTCCTTTAAAAGAAAATTCGAAAAAAAATCTCGTAGAAGTTGAAAAAGTTAAAAAAAAACTGAAAAATTTAGATACTATTCAAAAAATCTCTACATATTTATCTTAAAAGAATAGTGAAAGTATATACATTTGGAAAGACCACGTTCGTTTCCTATTAATACCGTTTAAAAATTTGAAATAGGTTAAAAAATGACTCAGTTACAAACGTTTAAGTGCGCCAGTCCCAAAAAATACACTTTTCCCGATATCTCGGAAATTTTAGGGTATATTTTAAAACCGGTTATGTACTACACTTAGCTAGACCTACAACCTACACTATATCATTTTACAAGTTATTGCAGTTTTTTATTTTTTATATCACCGTGTAATTGTTCAAAATTCATTTGTTTTGTTCAAACAATATATTTAACACTAGATGTAACCCGGTGTGCTTCGCTACACCCTCTCCCTTCTCCCCTTCCGAATCGTTATGAAAAGGATCACGCAAAGTCCCAAGGCTCTCACTAATACAGTAATTCAAATATATCACATTTAATATTAAGTTTGTGTGGGGGTACCACGCGCATTTGGGTAATCCCGCCCATTTTTTTGTCTGACTACTCACGTTAATAATAGATGACCTGAGACAAATATGGAAAGCTTTCTCTATCATAATGCTTAATATATATGATATTAAAAATGCACTTTGTATGGGAGGTGCCACGCACACTAAAAATATTTAAAAAAAATTAAAGCCTGTAGCACTCCCATATCTTCAGTAAGACTATGTGAAAATTTCAGGAAGATCAGATGAGTAGTTACGGAGAGTACCTCTTACAAGCAAACAAACAAACAAACAAATATTACCTCTTTATTATGTTAGTATAGATTATTAGTATATATTTTTTATTTCAATGCTTGCTGATGCTAATATACAATGCTATTTCTTTTTTCATTCGGTACAACAATTATCAGATTTTTCGGCGTTCCTACCCTGGAGCAAGCTACATGTAGCTGCCTATGAGAAGAAGATGGATTATCCATAGTAGATCTGGAAACACTCAACTGTTGGCCTTGAACTTAGAATATCATTTGACAATTTTTTTTTTGCGATTTTTGATTTTGCCCTTTTTTGATTTTGAAGATTTTTGTTTTTGGGCGATTTTTATTTTTCGCGATTTTTGGGTTTGGCGATTTCTGATTTTGGCAATATATTTTTCATGACAAATCACAATGATAACTAATGAACTTGTCAAAAAACTGTCTCTTTCGTAGTGCTTCATATTTTTTACATAGGAGGTGCCATTCCCACTAATCCCATCCCGCCCAATTTTTATTGAACTACTCACATTAATATCTGATGGACTCATGTAAAATGTCGAGTCTTTCTCTTATATAGTACACAAGTTATATGATATTAGATATCTACTTTGCATGGGCGGTGCTACACCCACTGCTTCGATCACGCCTATTTTTTTGTTCAACTAATCATACAAAGAACCTATGGGCTCACGCAAAGCCACAAAGCTCTCTCTTTTACAGTACTCCAGATAAATAACATTAAATAGTTACTTTGCATGGGGAGTGCCACGCCCATTGGTGTGAACCCGCCAATTTTTTGTCCGACTACACATACTAAGATCTGATGGTGTGTGCAAAGTGTCAAAGCTTCCCTTTTTTTGTACACCAGTTATTTGATATCATATATTTACTTTGTACGGGCGGTGCCACGCCCACTGCTCCGATCACACCCACTTTTTGTCCAACTAATCGCATGCATAATTTATGGGCTCACACAAAGTCCCAAGACTCTCATTATAACAGTACTCCAGATATATGGCATTTTATATTTAATTTGTATGGTAGGTGCCCCGCCTATTGGTCCGATACTGCTCATTTTTTGTTCGACTACTCACGTTAATAATAGATGACGTCAGACAAATTTGAAAAGCTCTCTCTATCACAGTACTAGAGATATATAATACTGAACTATTACTTGTATGGGAGGTACCACGCCCACTTATCGGATCCCGCCCATTTCCGGTGTAGCTACTAATATTAACAATAGGTGACCTCACACAAATTTGCAAAGCTCTCCCTATCATAGTACTCAATATATGTATATGATATTAAAAAGTTACTTTGTGTGGGAGGTGCCACGCCTACTAAAAATATTTAAAAAATTATAGCCTATAGAACTTCCCATATCCGCAGTAAGACTCTGTGAAAATTTCAGGAATATCAGATTGGTATTTACTGAGATAACCTCCTACAAACAAACAAACAAACAAACACACATTACCTCTTTATAATATTAGTATAGAAATGCTGATGTTTTTTTTTTTTTGCAAAATTTCTATCTCAGCTTGTGCTTTTTTCATTCCTGATGCATAATATAATAATAAATTCAGTTTCTTTTTAGAATTTTCCATATGTCCATCTTCCTATTGTTTTTTTTTCCTATTTCTTCCTTATGTTTTATTTTAATCTGCTGTTTATTGTTATGGAAACAAAATCTCACAAAATGTCAAAAAAGTTAGATGTAAACGGTATAGATTTTGAAATAGATTTAAACAAAAATCTACTAGATTTTCCTTAGATGTAAACGCACTATAAATAATGAAATGACACAAAGATTTGAATGTGCGTACTGAAGAGAAATTCACCGCTGCAATCGAAAGTGTGGAAAAAAATGCCAATATACCAATTCATCGTCGGACGCAATAGTTGGAGCTCTGTCCGTCCATTACATCCATATAAGATACAGCCGCGACCCCATCATATGCGTCGTTCTTTAGCCGATTGGGCTCTAGAGCAGTTCGAAGCTGACCTTATGTTTTATCGCAAAATTGTCTTTGGCTATTAAGCTCATTTTTGGCTTAACGGGTTTGTTAGTAAACAAAATTGCCACATATGGAGTGAGACAGATCCACAATTGACTCCATAGACTCCATTGTAACCAGAAATTACTCCCAAGCTAGCGTTGCATTCAATGAAGATCGTCACCGCACCATGATAAATGACTTTTTATTTGAAAATATGGATGACATTGATTCGGACGAGTTGCGGTTCAAACAGGATAGCGATACGTGCCACAGGCGAGCAGAACCATCGAAATCAAAATTTGGCTATAAGTTGATTTCGAGAAATGCACCTGTCAATTGGCCTCCAAGGTAGCCACATGCCTCAAATTATTTTCAAATGTTTGTTGTATCTTTTACAATTTCAAGTTCCATCTGGCTTAAAACAGCAATTTGAAGTATACACAAATTCAATTTATTTTAATTTATTTTTATAAATTACTAGCTTAACCCGGTGTACTTCGCTACCCCTCATCGTTATAAAATAAAACAAAATAAAAAAAAAATATTTATACATTAACAAAATATTATTTATTTAATTTAGAATTAATTATTGCAATGCTTTAGGATGTACAATATTTTTAGTTTGTCCATCTGGAGCATAAACATATAAGTCGGTGGGTTTCCCTACACGTGAGCATGCAACATAAAGCTGTCCATGCGAGAAACATGGATTTGCTAAATTTAAGCCGCAAACTTGAAGAGATTGACCTTGAGCTTTGTTAACAGTCATCGCAAACGCTAATCGAACAGGAAACTGTAATCGTTTGAAGTCGAATGGTAAATCAGTTGGGATCATTGGAAAGCGTGGCAAAAGTACATCTGTTCCTTTATATTTTCCTGTTATAATGGTCGCTTCTATTAAATTATTTAGCATTTTTTTACTGCAAGTCGAGTGCCATTGCAAAGCCGTGGTGAATCGATATTGCGCAGTAAAATAATGGGCACTCCAATTTTGAGTTGTAGCACATGTGGTGGAAAGCCTGGCATATCAATAATCGAATATAAAAAATTGGGTGTAGTGAGTGAAAGTTTCACACTGCGAAAGTTTAAGGAAGAATGGTGTACAGGTCTGGCTTCCTACAAATCGGAAACAAAGGGACGTGGCCCGCCGACTTTCGCATGGAATGTGTACCTATTCAAGAAAACACCTTATTAAGAAAACACCTTATTAAACACCTTATATGCCAAATATTGAGTTATATGGGCGGGGCCTCGCCCCTTTGTCCACTAACAACTTCATATAGTCAAGGGCTTAATAGAAGTTATTATGGATTTTAATTTTTCTAAAAAGGGCGTGGTCCCGCCCAGTTTTCTTGTAATACTATTTCTATTAATTTCAATACGATATATACGAAATATCATCGCCGTAGGTTAAAAATGGCCGAGATATGACGATTTTAAATTTTGGGTTATATGGGCCGGACCACGTCCCTTTGCGCACTAACAACTTTATGTAGTTAAGGACTTAGTATTTCGCAAAAATATCCTTTTGTGAAAATTTCATGACGATCCTTCCAGTGGTTTAGAAGATATTACGATTTTTTATTTTTCTAAAAAGGGGCGTGGTCCCGCCCACTTTTCTCCTGGTATGTATTTCTATTCATGCCAATACCATATGTACCAAATATGACCGCTGTAGGTCAAAAAATTCCCGAGATATGACGATTTAAAGTTTTGGGTTATGTGAGCATGGCACCGCCCCTTTGTCCAATCAAAAATTTATATAGCCTATTATTCCTTCTAGAGTCACAGTAACACGCTGTGAAAACTTCAGGAAGATCGGTTCAGGGGTTTGGCCTCCTATGAAGCCCAAACAAACACACATTCATGTTATATATATAGATTTAAAGCAGATTAATTATAATTTAAGGTAAAATGGGGCGAAAAAGGGGGATTTGGTAATAAAAAAAATGTATGGCTACCTTACCTGTAAATAAAAAGTGTATAAAACTTTAGGTAAATACATATTACAAAAAAAGTATTTTGTATAGCAAACATTTTTAGTGGTATAAGTAAGTATCTGAATTAAAAAAAAGGGGGCGGTGAAGTGGGCGTGGTTCATAGTTATATGGCGACTTTAACAGTATTAAGAGCACTATACTACCAAGTAAAAAAAAATCCGTTGGAAGGAACAAATTTGTACAGAGAACAAAAAGTTTAAAACTTTCAAACAAAATTGGCGTGAAAAGGGGCGTGAAAGGGGGCGTGGCGTAAGAAATGTTTATTTCTACCTCGCCTGGAGTATAATGTGTATACAATTTGAAGTAAATATGTTAAAAACTATATGGGATCAATTACATAATTTTAAAAAAGTGGGCGTAAAAGTGGGCGTGGTCAAAAAAAAGTACCCTATTAATCATGCCAGAGTCCCAGTTAAATGCTTTGAAAATTTCAGGAAGATCGGTCCAGAGGTTTGGTCTCCTATAAGGTACACACAAACAAACAAACAAACAAATAAACAAACACACATTCAATTTTATATATATAGATTTATTTTTATGTATTAGTAACAATGTTAATTGATGGAATATTAGTTTTCGAATTTTAAACAAAATTGTTAAAGCGGAATAGAGTAGTATATTACTCTATAGAGACTACGTTCAGAATAAAGAATTTTTTCTGCCATACAACGATTAATATTTAAGACAATATTATATTATGGCTTCAAGTGCATCACAAACATAAATGTATAAACCTTTTGTAGGGCATACGAAATGCACACATGTATTGTTTAAACTGGATCATTCTAAGTAAGTACTTACTTGTACATTGCTAGATTGTTAAGAAAAATATGTTGATGTCATAAAAAAAGGGGAAAACATTAAGGCATTAGACTAATGCGCATTAACGATTTAACTTTTTTTTTAATATGAATAGTAGATAAGCCAACGACATTATAAATGTTTATGTAATTTAATTTATTGTTGTTTTTTTATTTTTCATCTTCTATCTAATCGTTAAATCTTAAATAAATTAACGCTCTGCCATAAGACTACATTTTAGTATTTATACCCTATACCACTATGTGGTTTGGGTATAATGACTTTGTGCTGCTGTTTGTAACAACCAAAAATATTTGACCTACACCCATCTTTAATTATACCGATCGAATCAGAATCTCTATCTGATTCTTTTTAACGATGTCCGTCCGTCCGTCCGTCCGTCCGTCTGTGTGTCCATGTAAAGCTTTTAATCAAACTGCAGGTCGCAAATATGAATATATTTTGACGAAATTTGGTATTTGATCTTTTATCGGCCATGGGATGAACCCTGTTGAAATTGGTGAGAATCGGTCCATGTTCAGACCTAGCCAACATACAAATGACCCCTATGAAATCAACATATATTGCCATAAGATCCAAATTCTCATACAAATCTTAGTCAAATTGGGTTTGTATGTATATATTACATCCATTAATGAGTAGTCCAAAAATTATCCCCACTGGACAACTCTTAGTCATACGCCCCATATAGAGTTGCTTCCCGATCTTCACTTAAATCTATCAAAAAACAAAAATATTGCACTGATTCTTCTCAAATTTTGTTTGTATAAATTTTTGCGAAATACAAGAGACTTTACCAAACATGGTCAGGATCGGTCCATTTTTGGGCCTAGTCCCCATATAGATATAGCATCCGATATGAACTTTTTCATATCTGCAGCCGAAAAAATTAATAAAAATCCCACTCAAATTTGGTTTATGCTTATTTTCTATATCCAGTTAGTTGGGCCTGAGAGATAGGATCTCTAAACGCATGGTATAGGGTATCGTATAGTCGGTCTAGACCGACTATAATTTTCTTACTTGTTTTATATTAGCTACCCCAGTGTGCAACAGGGTATATTTAAGAATGTATGAGTGTGATCCCACATATATCCGACCTACTAAAAAAACACAAAACTTTGAGACAAAGATATTATTTTTTCTTAGAATAATTTCTTTTTCATATTCAATAGCTGCGGTACTCTGTTTGTATTAAGAACCGTCCATTAACTACAGAATTGAATTCTTCATGGTTGGCAAATCTCCTAGTACCAATTTATTTATTTATTTATAATGAGATATTCTTAAAGCCAATTGAAGCCAAACGATTATAGATAAAATAAATTAACAGATACACAATTTCAATAATATTATTAAATACCTATAAAAATGTACATATGTGTACATTAGGGTGGCCCTTCATTATATGGAGGGAAAATTTAAAGTCTCACCTTCCCCTAGTAATAATAGTAATAATAAGTACATTAATATGACGATTCCATAATAAATTAGATTCAGATTTCATAATATGAATCCTTATTATTTGTTTATCTTGCTAATGCGTTTGGTTCAAAACGCACAAAACTAGGTTGTACTTCCATTTAACAACAATTTGTTGAAAGTTACGTATTCAGCTAAAATGTAAAACTTGTACATGCTTAAAACGATAAAGAAGACAAATGTCATCAATAAACATAAACAATTTGCCATTAAAATTAATATCTTCAATATCATCAATATAAATTTTGAATAAAAGAGGACCATATACACAATACTGCGGTACTCCACATTTAACACCTAATAAGGTCTTCTACTCATTTCCAATTTGCTCAAACTGCTTTCTATTGGTTAGAAAATCTTTTAAAAATTGAACAGAGTTATTGGACATACCAATAAATATTAATTTCACTATCAAAATTTCATGATCTGCTAAGTCAAAGGCTTTTGACATATCCATCCACTATTTGCCATGGCGTCCTCCGTTCCGGAAGCTTTAGAAAAACCGAATTGATGTTCAAAAAATGTTTTTTGTCTACTTAAATATCCAGATAACAGATAAAACATAATCATTTCCAACACTTTGTCAATAACTGATAGTATAGAAACTGGACGAAACATATCATTTTATTCGCACCAATGCCTTTGGTTATGGGTACAATTTTGTAAGATTTTAATTCATTAGGGTTTACACTATGGTGGCCCTTCATTATATGGAGGGGAAAAAAGTATTCAAATTTAAATTCTCACCCCCTAGAAATACATAAGTAGCAAAAAAAAATGATAAATACAAAGTTTTGGGTCAACCAAAAAAAATTTAGAGATACCTCAACGCGACTGAAAATTCCAAGAGTGTTTATATGGGGAAAATACGACTTTTTTCAGATTTAACGAAAATTTCGTTCTATGGTTTAACTTTTTCGACAAGTTGTTATATCAGTCGATTTTAGTGCTAAATTATCTCTTCAAAAAGCTACATAACTTCCAAATCGAATAAAAACTCGCCAAGAACTAGCAAATGCCTCAGAACCCTTTTGTGTCAAAAAAAACTAGGTCATGAAATTTGACGGAAATTTTTTCAACTTTTACAAATTAATTAAAGCCATAACTTTTTTGGTCTCTATACCTATGGTCACTCTGACGAGAAGTATTGTTTTATTACCACGTCTTTAACCTATTGCGCATTAAGGCCAAAAATGGAATATTGTATTGATAAAATTTTCAAAACTCCTTTTTTAAGTTTTCAAAAATTTTCTTAAAAAAAATTTTAAAAAATGGATCTGGCCCTTTAACGTTTCGTTAAATATATGCTGAAGACTAACTGTGTGAATTTTTAAGTACATTGCTCCGCCCGAATTTTTTTTTTAATTAATTTTTTTTTTGCGGATTTCGAGAAAAATTAGTTTTTTGTGAAATATTCAGTAAATGTACTCTTTCTAAATACTTTGTATCAATAATTTTTTTGTTTTCTACTTTTAAATGTTATGTTTTATCTTAATAGCCTTAGGTTTCTGAAAAAACTAGTATGACCCCACTAATCCTTCTGGACTTGGGGTCGTATATGACCCCAATCTAATAAAAAAAAAACAATATATTCAAAAAATTCAAATATTTTGTAAGTGCTGCTGAATTTTTAAATGTGACGCTTAAAATATAATAATCAAATGTGCAAGGCTACCATGCCTAAAATTTGGAATCAATCGGAAAACGTTAACCTATTCCTTGCAGAGGCAAAATTTTGAATTTTGGCATATTTAAAAAAATTAGATGGGAAAATAGAATTATGCTACATTTTACGAAAACTTGCCCTTATGTGCTCCTATAGTTAAAATGATCAGAAATTCTGCAGTATTTGCAAAATATTTGAATTTTTTTACTAAATCGTCCTACACTAGTTTGGGGTCATTTGTGCCGCCAACTCCATATGGGTTAATAACGTCAAATTATGAAATCATCATAATCATCAAATCATAAAAATCGGTATAATATAGCACAATTCTAAGGGTCGAAAAAATTAAACTATAGAACGAAATTTTCGTAAAATCTGAAAAAAGTCATGTTTTCCCCATATAAACACACTAGAAATTTTCGGTAGCGTTGAGTCACCTTTAAATTTTTTTTGGTTGACCCAAAACTTTGTATGTTTCATTTTTTTTGCTATTCGCATATTTCTAGGGGTGAGACCAAGAAATTGAACACTTTTTTTTGTTAAGGGCCACCGTAGTATACACTATGATCAATGCATGTTAGTAAACAATTCCGATAGAATTTCAGAAATCTTTTCTTTCCTGCATGAAAGCATTTTTTGGGTTATTTTATCATTAACCGAGCTTTTATTCATTGACAGTTTGTACAAACCATTTTACATCTTCTTTTTTGACTATTTTAAAACTTAAGGTAATGGTCGCAACGATCCGAAATTGTTTATATCATCTCCAATACAAAATGATATACTATTGCGTATATTCTCTGTTCGTGAAATATTTAGAGGATAATTCTGGGCACTTATACAATCGGAGACCCCGTTATGTATCTAAAACTATTTCCAAATATTATTTTGCAATTTGAGCCTCGCGGATTTAAGTTTGAATTTCCATTTTAGATATTCGTGTTAAATTTCGTGACAATATCTTCATTGGCTTAATCGCTATTTTGATAACATGTAATTTTGTTGAACAAATAAATTCTTTTAAATTTTCTGCTGAAGATATGCTAAGCATGTTGTAGAATGTCTTTTTGTGGTCGGGCTATATTGAAGATTAAGAGCGCCCATGACGTAACATCAAAATCCTGATCGGTGACTTCAACGCAAAAGTTGGTAACAACAACAGCAACCCTAAACCTAAAAGCGTGGCCTAGGTACCGTCAGGAATGATAATGGAGACAATTGGTCGATCTGTGTGCCAGACACCATTTGTTCATCGGCGGCACAAAATTTGTTTACAAAAACATCCACAAAGACACATGGTACATGGCACATGGCAAGCACGCTGTCGCGCAACATCTCAATCCTCCCCATATAGAGCCCTATTGTGTGTATAATGCAATCTGACAATTGAGTGGTAAACAAGCACGTACTACAGACGTCATCAAGGATGGTAAAGGCAATGATCTCACCACAACCAATGATCAACTACTACGATGGCGTGATTTCTTCTCTACACCGAGTTCGCTACCCGGCATCTCTCAAACGTTGCATGAAAACAGACGCCTCCCGAAAAGAGAAATTTCCACCATACCAGCTACTTTTGCTGAAGTGCTGCTTGTACTATTAAATTTGAAGAACTCGAAAACGCCCGGGCCTGTTAGCATACCTTCAGAACTACTAAAGTATTGTGTTTAATCCGCCGGCGAAGCTCAGGAAAATATGGGAACAAAAGTTCATTCCGAAAAGCTGGAAGGAGGGCATAGTAGTGACAATGTCCGGAACGCCATATGGCATCCACTAGAATACGAGTTAATTTCTCCACGATATCGATTATGCGGACGATATTTGCCTTTTTGCACATCGTTTTGATGATATAGCACAGAAAATTCAGCACCTATCCATCAATGCCAATAAAGTTGGCCTCAAAGTAAACATGAAGAAAACAAAACTGATGTGGATTGGCTCTAGCAATACGACACCCCTAACACTCCAATGACAGCCGATCGAGGATGTAGACTCCGTTTCATATCTCGTCAGCACAATATGCAAAGACGGAGGCTTCAGTGCCAATAGAATCAATAAAGGCCCGACCGCATTCCATTCCCTGCACAGAATATGGAGAGCAAAAAATATAACCACCACCACAAAGCTAAGCATATTTAGCTGTAGTGTCAGATCGGTACTGCTATATAGTTGTAGCATCTGGAGGACAGTGCAATCTATATGCAGGAAATTGCAGTCCTTCTGCAGTAAGTGCTGAAACAAATTCTGCGAATTTTCTGGCCGAACTGGGTAACCAATGAACAACTGCTCTTGATGGCTAACTGCAAACCAATTGAATCGGAAATCTGCAGGCGCAAATGGACGTGGATAGGTCACATCCTGAGAAGGCCACGTGACGGAATCGTAAGACATGCACTGGACTGGATTCTCCAGGGCCATAGAAATCCTGGTAGGCCCCGAAACACATGGATAAGAATGATGAAAAATGAATGCAAATCTTGTAATTTAACTTGGAACCAAGCAATCTTAGCTAATTATCGAGCAAAGTGGAGAGAATTTGTTGATGCCCTTTGTTCTTCGTGAACTTTTATCTAATTTGCAATTTTTTTACTCTTTATAAATAAATCAAATATATTCATGACGTGAAAAAAAATCATTTAAATAATAAATATGGAGCTGATAAGAGATCTTGTTTAAACTATTGATATTCCAAAAGCATTAGTCAACAACATTGCAAAAGAAATTTTCGACCTGCAACGCGTCAAATCTTGACTAAATTAAAAAACCATAAAAAAGAAATTATTTTAAAAATGCGTCATATGAAATTCTTTCTGACACCGGAGCGAACTGAAATATATCATTACAGGTGATGAGATTGAGGTCTCTATATAAGACGACGAGACAATTGTCTCACAAGTGAGTATCGTGAATATGGTGAAGCAAACCGAGTAGATCACGCCAATGCTTTCAAAAGTCAAGGTCATGTTAACAGTTTAATCGATGCAGTGCATTAATCGATTCAACATATATTTTTCTTGGAATTCATGTAAGTAGTTATAAGAGTTTGAAAATCAAAAAGGTTTCCAGGGACCTTCCCACAAGCAGAAGAGCTAAACTGGTAGAGGAAATAAGCACATTCTGGAATTCGACTTTAACAATTGTCTCCAGGATTGGAAAAAACTAGGTAAGTATATACATATGAGTTTTTATTTTATAACAAAAAACCCCTTTTGACTTAATACGAGTGGGGTCAATATATTTTGTTCTCTGATTTGATACCTAAAATTATAGAAAAATAATAAAAAACGTATAGTTATGAGAGCAATTCAAATGAAGCAACGTCTAGTGAATTATGTGAATATATTTTTGATATTCACATAAAATAATTTTTCATTTCAAAAATGTTCTTCACCCAAAAGATTTGTTCATCGCATTTTCCATCTGAAATCCAAATATGACTTTAGCAACCTTAAAGATTGATTTTCCCCCAAAAAAAATATTTTTTCGACGCCAAATTCCCTTTGCATCAAAAAACAGCATCAGCAAGTTCGTAGATGCTTATTCACTAACTCAGCTCATAGCAGCCAAGTTATTTAAAACAAAAATTTTACTAGTGTCGTTAATATAAAATAGCTTATTAATCTTTAACTGCAGCACATTTTATGGCAAAATAATCTTTTTCCATAAAAAATTAATTTTGCTCCAAAAATATTGCCAATTTCCGAAGTGACAAAATCAGAAATTTACAACACCCTCAATCATTATCAGCTTAAAAGAAAAAAAAAATGTGCACAATTACAGCAATAAAAAAAAGACGAGTTTTAAACTGACATTGTACTGTTTGATTTTGGGAAGAGGGTGGCGATAGGCATACCTTGAACAAGTAAACATTTTTAAATTGATATTCGTTTATTTTTTACTTTCATAAATAGACGTACTCTTCTTGGCATAATTTCAATGATTAGAAAGTGAGAAATCGCATATTTGCCAAAACTTAAATTTAGACAAAGGAAAAAAAAATTAAATCACTGTACACAAGTGTATAAAATAAAAAAATGTTATTTTTTCTTTTCAAAGGATTTATGGAGTAAAAAAAACAACGAGTTCATAGATAAAACATAAAGCAATTTTTATGTAAGTTTAACTCTATAAAGGACAATATAGCTCAATGTGGTATAAGCTTGTTCTTGGTTAGTAATTCAGTTCATCGGACTCAAAGAATGGCAAGGAAATCTGATTTGAAATTTCTTGCTAAAATCTATTAAACATGTGTATGCATAAATTTTTTATGGTTTAATCAAGAGATGGCGCTAGCCAAAGGTACGTAGCGGAATAATTTGATACATATGGACGTCAATTTGTTCTCTGATATTTAAACTTAAAGCACACACAAGTTGAGTTCACAAAAACAACCCTCTTTATTTTACCGTTCTGCGACCGCCTCCATTTTTATGCCTGAAAAAGGACACGTGTGCATCGTTTGCTAATAGAAACATATGGTGAAAATGCTCCATCGACTAAAACAAGTGAGACATGGTTTCGGTAATACTAAAATGGTGATTTCCATCTGAAAGGCAGTGAGAACTTTGGTAGACCAAACTCAACGGCAATTTACAAAAACATAATGTATATGTCACAACAAACAATCAACAAAAGTTTACGAGCAATGCGGAAGATCAATAAACTTGGTTAGTGAATCCCACATGATTTAAATGAATGTCAAAATGAAAATTGCAAAGCCAATTGTGAAATGCTGCTGAAACGTCACGAACGGAAATAATACTTGTGTGGAATTGTGAAAAGTAAAGAATAATGGATTTATTTTGAAAACCCTAAACGGTAAAAATCGCTTCAGCATAGGCGACCATGCTCTCTGCCTGGTGAAACCGGAGCGGTATTGTGTATTACAAATTCTTTAAGCCCAGCGAAACCATTAATGCACAACGATATCGCATGAATCGACAGAAGACCGGAATGGAGCAACGGTTATTTTGTTACACCTATCACACATAAAAACCAATGAAGGACACCTTAAAGTCGATTGGGTGGGACACCGTTCTACATTCGCCGTACTTCCCATACCTGGTACCATCTGAATATCATCTCTTTGCAGCAATGGGATATGCGCTCGTAGAGCGGCACCTCAACAATTTCGAGGAAGCTGGAAAATGGCTCGAAGAAATTTATCTTACAACAACTTATACATATTACATTTTATCTATACAAATATAATTAAGAGGTAATGTGTGTTTGTTTGTTTGTTTGTAGGAGGTAATCTCCGTTACTACTCATCTGATCTTCCTGAAATTTTCACAGAGTCTTTCTGCGGATATGGCTATATTTTTTGAAACATTTTTAATCGGCATGGCACCTCCCAGACAAAGTAAATTTTTAAAATCATATATATTGGGACCTATGATAGGGAAAGCTTTGAAAATTTGTGTGAGGTCACCTATTGTTAATATTAGTAGCTATGCAGGAAATGGGAGGGATCGAATAAGTGGGCATGGTACCTTCCATACAAGTAATAATTCAATATTATATATATCAAGTACTGTGATAGAGAGAGCCTTTAAAATTTGTCTGATGTCACCCATTATTAATGTGAGTAGTCGGAAAAAATGGGCAGTATCGGACCAAAAGGCGTGGTACCTGCCATACAAAGAAAATATAAAATGCCATATATCTGGAGTACTGTAATAGTGAGAGTCTTGGAACGTTGTGTGAGCCTATATAATATTCATGTGATTAGTTAGACAAAAAATGGGCGTTATCGGAGCAGTCGGCGTGTCACCGCCCATACAAAGCCAATATATGATATCATGTAACTGGTGTACTAAAAAAAGCGAAGCTTTGACACTTTGCACGACCCCATCAGATCTTAGTATGATAGTCGGACAAAAAATTGGCGGGTTCACACTGGGCATGGCACTGCCCATACAAAGTACCTATTTAATGTTATATATCTGTAATACTGTAAAAAAATAGCTTTGTGACTTTGCGTGAGCCCATAGGTTCTTTGTATGATTAGTCGAACAAAAAAGTGGGCTTGATAGAAGCAGTGGGCGTAGCACCGCCCATGCAAAGTAGATATCTAATATCAAATAACTGGTGTACTATAAGAGGGAAAGACTCAACATTTTGCACGAGTCAATCAGATATTAATGTGATTAGTGGGCATGGATTAGTGGGCGTAGCACCTCCTATATAAAAAATATGAGTTACTACGAAAGCGAGTGTCTTTTGACAATAACATTAGATATCAATGTGATTTGTTGTGGAAAATATATCAGCAAAATCAAAAATTGCTAAACCCAAAAATCACGAAAAATAAAAATCGCCCAAAAATCTTCAAAAATGGGCAAAATCAAAAATCGATAATAAGAAAAATTGGCAAATGAAATTTTAAGTTCAAGGCGAATAGTTAAGTGTTGTCAGATCTAATTTGGAAAATCCATGTTCTTCTCATGGGTAGCTACATGTACCTTTCTCAAAGGTAGGAACGCCGAAAAATCTGATAATTGTTGTACCGAATGAAAAAACAAAAAACATTGTATATCAGTAAGTATCGAAATCAAAAATCTATACTAATAATCTATACTAGCATAACAAAGAGGTAATGTGTATTTGTTTGTTTGTAGGAGGTAAACTCCGTAACTAGTTATCTGTTCTTCCTGAAATTTTCACGGAGTCTTACTGTGGATATGAAAGTGCTACAGGCCGTATTTTGTGTAATATTTTAAGTGGGCGTGACACCTCCCATAAAAAGTAAATTTTTAATATCATATATATTAAGTACTATGATAGAGAGAGCTTTGCAAATTTGTCTCAGGGCTTCTATTATTAACGTGAATAGTCAGACAAATAAATGGGCGGGATTGGACAAATACGTGTGTCACCCCTATATAAACTTAATATTAAATGTGATATATCTGAATTACTATAATATTGAGGGCCTTGGGACTTTGCGTGAGCCATTTCATTACGATTCGGGGGGAGGGGTAGCGAAGCTCACCGGGGTACATCTAGTCTTTTTATAAAATGGAAACAATTATCAAAAGACTAAAAGCGAAAAAGTCTCCAGGCATATAAAGGTATAAATATATGATGTTGTTCATAAAGGCTTGTCATAGACTGTGCTACATTCCTCAGATGTAGAAAAAGGTGGTTCCAATATTAAAACGTAGTAAACCATCTGAAAATTATTCCTCATATGGCTTGCTATCATCCGTTAGCTAAATCTTGGTGAAGGCCATTAGGTACAAACTAACTAATTTTATGAACACGAACAATATTCCACCATCTTATCAATTCAGATTCAGAAAACATCATAAATCTACTCCTCCATTTCTAAGGATAAGGAAATTGGTAAACACCAACTTTAAGGATGGAAATTCGACTGGAATGGTTTTGCTCGATATTAAAGCAGCTTGCGACTCTGTTTTATATAACGATCTTATCTATAAAATGTCTAGGTCAAATTTTCCAACCGAATTCATCAAAATAATTCAAAGTTTTCTCACAGGGAGGTATTTTAATGTAGTTATAGGTGCTTCTTACTCTCAAAAAAGAAATTTATCCGCAGGATGGCTACAGGGATCATGCTTATTGCCCATTTTGTATAATATATACCGCAGACTTCCTTTGATTTTTTCAGAAGATACAGCTATATATTGCTTGCATCTGGCATAAAAAAGATATATAAGTACTTTACTAAATGGAAAATAATGGTAAATACCGATAAAACACAAGCTTTATATTTTTCTAATAGACGTAAATCATGCTTCTTACCACAAAGTTCATTATGTTTTACCAGCTATCATATTAGTTCGGGAAAAAAATTATTTAGGAGTCATTCTTGATCAGAAGCTAAAATTAAAGGATCATATTCCACACATAATTGATAAAATAAATAAACTTACAAAAATTATTATAAATCGAAATTAAAAACTGAATATTAACAATAAGACGTTAATTTTGAAAACCGTATTCCACGCCATAATGTTTTACACTTAAATCAAACTACTGATAATGATATAAAACTAGCCTTGGTATTTCTTCACAACGTCTCCACTCACTCCCAAATATATTACGATTACGAGTTCGACTTCGTTAATATTGTAATATATAAAAGTTCCTAAAATGGCGCACATATCAAAACTTATTCCATTTATAATTTATGGAATAGGTCAATTTTTGTAGCAAATGTACTACGATCTTAGCTTAAATTAAATTATGTCCATTTTATCTTGCGCCTTATTAGTTTGTAACTCAATCACTGTTCCATTTATTTATTATCGATTTATGGAACATGACTAGTTGCTCTATAGTTAATATGAATAACCATTAGTCCAGATCATTTCATGGTTATACCAAATATATATACTCGTGCTTATATATTCCTAGTTCTAGCCACGGTACAAGAACGCTTGGCAAGTAACCGATAAAGTCCGTGGCAGAAATCATGTATGATTTACTTCCCCTCATTAGAACATAATAATAGTTTTCCTTAAAATTTAATTTCAGATTTTGATAAATTTTGCATTGTGATATATCATACAGTACCTTGATGGGTTAAAGCTGCATGAAGGCGAGCAGGGTTTATTAAGTAAACCAGCATCTTTGATGTTCTTAAATAAAAACACAAGTAGCAGTATGCAGCAGCAGCAGTTGCAGCAAATTAAGGCGAATTATCTACAACAACAAAAGATAGAAAATTTCCAACAATGCCAGTCGAGCGTTAAAAATGCATTTACGCGTTAAATGCCAAAAATGTTGAATAAATGATTGTACTGATACTGATACAAAACTAATTCTTTGTATACATTTGCTTTTGTTATCCTGACAATGACGACGACTCCTTCCACTATATGCAATTCTTCTATTTTGCAAGCTACTCGTATCTTATGACTCCTTTGTGTTGCAACTGCTGTATATACGTACGTTTGTCGATTTGTAACTTGCGAATTTTCCTCTTTAGTTTGTTTTTGGCCAAATCTAACTTAATTATTTATATACTTAACAGATACTAGGCAACTTACTCATTGTTTGCAACACCAGTCAAAGCAATAGAATGTGTTTAAATTTTGTGTATTAAGCCCCTTGTTCCCTTCTCAACTTTTGGGTGGCGTGGTAACTTATTGTGCACAAAAATGAATCATATTATAAAAGTTTCGACAGTTGTGCTGAACTCAAAGCGAAAATATTAAAATTCTTAATTGTTTTTTTTTTTTTTTTTTTTTTTAATAAAATTTGTTTGATTTAAAAGCTCATCATTATATTCATCAGTTAATTTCTTTTTTCAGTGATATCTAGAGAAACAATAAATAAAAATGAGTGTAAAGTTTTGTTGCCGGAGCAGTTGTGTAGATAATTCAAGCAAAGAAAAGTGTTGTTGTTCACTGCATGGATTTTCCGAAAAGAAGCTTTGTAAAAACGTGAAGCTGTATTGTCTTAACTTAAATTTGGTGGGGGACTTATTTGAATTTGTAGGTAAATCCAACTAATGACATACTTATATTACAGGCACTCAACCATACAAGTGTGAGCAATATATAAATCAAAATATTAAAAAAATAAAATATAATTTTGACGCTAAATTATTTTATTTGTTTATTCATTTAACAATTCAGAAGAAACGAGTTACCTACTCCTATACTTTTTATTGGAATAAATTTAATTATAACGTGTGGTTACGACATGCAAAAGTTCAAAAGTGCTATAAATTACCATTGCTAAAAATGTTTTTTTTTTTTTTCAGAAAATATAACTGTAGCATCTGGTTGTCAGTTGCAATATAAAACCGTTATCTTTTCTGACGAATTAGTATTTAAAATGGCACTTATTGAACTATAGCATTGTGAAATAATGTGTAATTTTTTTTTAAGAATAACAACAAAAATTATTAAAAGCAAATTGGTCGCTATTTTAAGGTCATCGGATCTTTGATTTTGAAGAAAGTTTGACTTTTGCTGGATAACATGAAAGTAGAAAGATAACCTGGTTCGGCCGACAATGTCAGTTACAAGACTCCAAAGTTCCCCAAATGGAAACACGTAACATGAGTTTGGAATAAGATTCGAAAAACTTTCCAGCTGCCACTGAGAGACAGATAATTGTGTCTTAAAGTACAAAATATCTTTTCCGCTTCCTCTAAAAAAAAACGTGTGATTTGACATGTTTCAATGTTTCAATGACAGTCAACACATTACTCTGAGTCTTCCAGTCAAGAACTATAGAAAAGTTCATATAAGGAAATGTTTTCTTAAGGATAAGCTGTTAATAAGAAAATTTCTAATGAAATAAAATTTATAGGAAAATGCAGAGATGAGAAAAATGATTTTCTGGCCTCACTAGACATCTCCACATATTAGGTTAAAGCTATAACAAACAACTTTAAAAGTAAAAAATTAAATTTTTATCAAAAGAAATCAACTCACCAAATGTTACCCAACTCAAAAGTGTTGGCCATATTGCAAAACAAGGGTGAACAGAAATAACTGACCTGCAGTAAATATTAATTTACTGAATTTAAAAACAAAAGTTAAGCTAAAACCTCCGATACAATGGGAAGTCAAAGATCCATGGCTAGAGTTCCAATAAATTGCGGAAAGCAAACATTTTTAGAAATTTTAAATCATCTACAGTATTTTCTGTGACCTAATTCTGAATAAGACTTCTATTTTTTGCTTTCTAACTGTCCATAGTGCCATATTTTGGACATATAGCCCACCCCAAATATCTGTATTAGTTTTGCATGATAAATTTCCTGTTCGTCTTATTAGTTTATACCCAGCAAAAATTTGCTATCACGTAATAATGTATAAAACATATGCATTATTAAAACAAGTAAGAAAATTATAGTCGGTCTAGACCAACTATACGATACCCTATACCATGCGTTTGGAAAAACTATCTCTTAGGCCCAGCTAACTGGACATAGGAAATAAGCAAAAACCAAATTTGAAGGGGATTTTTATTAATTTTTTTGGCTGCAGATATGAAAAAGTTCATATCGGATGCAATATCTATATGGGGACTAGGTCCAAAAATGGACCGATCCTGACCATGGTTGGTAACGTCTCTTGTATTTTGCAAAAACATATACAAACAAAATTTGAGAAGAATCAGTGCAATATTTTTTTGTTTTTTAATAGATTTAAGTGAATATCGGGAAGCAGCTCTGTATGGGGCCAAATGTATCATTTTTGGACTACTCATTAATGGATGTAATGAACGCATACAAACCCAATTTGAGTAAGATCTATATGACAATTTGGATCTTATGGCAATTTATGTCGATCTCATAGGGGTAATTTATATGGGGGCTAGGTCTGAACATGGACCGAATTTCACCAATTTCAATAGCGTTCATCCCATGGCCGATATTCATATTTGCGACCTGCACTTTGATTACAAGCTTTACATGGACACACAGACGGACGGACGGACGGACGGACGGACGGACGGACGGACGGACATTGTTAAATCAACTCAAAAAGTGATTCTGATTCGATCGGTATAATTAAAGATGGGTCTGGGTCAAATATTTTTGGTTGTTACAAACAGCAGCACAAAGTCATTATACCCAAACCACATAGTGGTATAGGGTATAATAATTATTATATCAAAATAATGCATTAAATTAAAATAATTTTGAACAAAGCTTTAAAACGGAACACTTTTATAAAAGAGCGGAGACAAGAAAGGTGTTCTTCGGGTAACAAAGTTAACGGATTGGAGTGTTAAATTTGAACGTGCTGAAACATTGATATCCTCCCCCTGTGCTTTAAACTCATTATAACCAACGTTGGGTACTGTTAATATTTTAATACTGTTTCCGACATTTAAATTCTAATAACTTTAAAAATAAAAGTTAATTGTTTTTCCATTTTCCCCGCATTTATTATAATTTCCCTCTTCTTTTAATGATTTATTTTTTGTAGCTAATATATCCAGATTAAAGTAGCCAAAAAATCAGGTTAAACTATTGCTAATTGTGGGCGTGGCATTCTTGAAAACTCAACTGTTTTTTTTTTAATTTCAGAAAAATGTGATTTTGTTTTGTTTTTTATCAAAAATAAATGGTTACTACTCGCAAGCTGTCATCGATAATGACCTGCGGTCCTTTTTATAATGTTGGTAGGATTATAGTCTTTAGTTGCTGTAAGTGGTCACAGCTCTACCGTTTAATATTAGGGGCGTTATGAAATAGTTATGAAACTACTATATTTTTCTCAAATTTCAACTTTAGTGGAATAGAACTGCTAGAGAACAAGAAACGTATACCACCCGGAGAAAGGTGAAAGTATCCTCTTTATATATACCTTTGCAACCGTGACGACCCGTGGGTAGAACACTTTTTTCATTTTAATGAAATTAATCTAAAAAAATTTAAATTACGATTATTTAAACAGCCATATAAGTACTCGTATAAAATGGTGTATTAAATTTGTGCTTTAGGTATTTTGAAGCTTATAATAGTCATTATTTGTTCTATTACCATAATATATTTGTAAGTAAGAATGTCAGTACAGAGAGGATGTTTCATTAGTAACCTGGGTTTTTTTTTTATTATCGTACCTTTTTGTAACTTTTAGTTTTTCCTAACAATGCACTAATGCAAGTAGTAAAGAAAACACACACAGGTAATTTATATGTATAGTGGATTTTTTATATATTATTTTAGGTAGTAATGCACTAATGCCATTTTCTTAACTTGTTATTTTACCTCGAAACATAGTATGATGGCTTATGAGAAGGCTTATAAGAAAGCGACATTTGAATACAAACTCAATTGCTCTAATATATTTCAGCAATAACAGTCGCAAATAAAAATATTCAGATAAATATGGAGTGCTTCAGTTATAAATAACTGGCCGAAGAGTATTTTAGAAACAAAAACCTGGAAGATTTTCTTAATTATGTTAAAATAAAATTAAACTCAAATTCGTGCAGCACCGAAATACAAGAGCAGTTATCTAATTTCATCAAAGCATTAAAAAAACGTTACAAAGAAGTTAGCTACAGTAAACAACATTTTTACATAAAAAGTGCAAACTGGTTAGAAGGCGAACTTACTGTCGCTGCAGAAACAGCAAAGCAAGATAAGGCTGGAAGACCACGCAAATCATTGGACAACTGCAGCGATAGATCTAAGAGGCGGAAACTTAAAGATGTTAACGATGAAATTATTTATACAAATATAAAAGAATCTTTCCTACATCAATTACGATCACAGAACCAATTAACAAAAGTGGATATCATTGAAAAAGTTGTTAAAGCTAGTCCAGTGAGAACAAAACGGATTCTTAAAAGTATACCAACTCCGAGCGATGCAAAACTGTTCACAAATGAGGAGGCATTAGCATTATTTCTGGATCTGAAATTAACAAAACAGCAATATATTCAGCTCAGATTCCGTGCGATTGTGAAAGGCTCAAATTTGTATCCAACATATTATCACATAACCGCTGCGAAAATGGACTGTTTGCCATCAAGGGACACTATTACAATCACACGAATTTCGGCAAAAGTACAACTACAATCTCTACTTGATCACACAGCTGCATGCTTGCTTCAATCAATAAAAGGAAATGAGTTAAAGAAATATGGAAACACAAAGTTAATTTTTTTTTGTAAATGGGGACGTGATGGCTCTTCGGGGCAGAAACAATACAAACAAGTGGTATGTGAAAATATTTCGGACTCAGATATGTTCATGGTATCATTTGTACTATTGCGATTGAAAAAGAGCCTTCGACTAGTACAAGGCAAACAATGGATATTTGGAAAAATGAGACACCGTCTTCTACGAAATACTGCAGGCCAATCAAATTTGAATTCGAAAAAGAAACTCATGATGCCATTAACAAAGAAGTTAGTGATATCAAGGACCAAATCGCATCACTACAGCAATTACAATTACAGTTAGATGGGCAGCAAATTGAAGTAAGCTAATAATTAGTGCAGACAATGATAGATGCAAAAGTAGGTCAAGCTTTGACTAACACGAAGGCTGCATCCAGCTGCATTATATGCCAGCAACATCAAGCCAATTAAACCAAGTCCCGACAAAATCATTAGATAATACCGATGCATATGAATTTGGATTATGATACTACATGCAAGAATACGACTTATGGAACACATAATAAAAATCAGTTATTATTTGGATTTCGGGTCTTCAGGATCAATAAGAAACAACGAAACCAACAAAGAGTTAAGAAGTTCAAAAAAAGAAACATGTTCAATATGAATGTCGCAAAACAAGGGTCAGGCAATACAAATGATGGCAATACCGCAAGAAGATTCTTTTCAGATCCAGAAACAGCATCTGAAATAATAGGAGTGGATTTAAACCTTATTTTCAGATTTAAAATAATCCTAGAAGTACTTGCGTGCAGTGAAGAAATTGACTCTAGAAAATTTGGAGATTATGCTACGGAAACTGCAAAAATATATACAACCAACTACCCATGGAGAATTATGTCTGCAACAGTTCACATAATCCTTTATCATGAAGAAGATTAAATATCATTTGGTGCCACTTGGAGATCTATCAGAAGAGGCTCAGGAAAAAAGAGATAAGGATTACTGAGCACAATACTAGAAAAATTTCACGAAATTTCACAAATTAAGATCTATTTAATATATTATTGGCAATGTCAGATCCGTTCATCTCCAGTATTCGAAATCAATGGAAAGTGAAACATCGGGATTTAGATTAAGAAGTCAAAAAACTACTAAAGAACAGAAATAACACAGAACAAAATATGGAATATTTGCAATCAATATTTGAGTCAAATGAATAATAACACTGTGCTCGACTTTGACATTTTTTTTTCCGTAACAAGCTGGGCACCCTGCTGGTATAGCTAATTCGCGTACGATGAATTCAATGGTGATAGCGGTTAGCGCTCGTATTCGCGATATTCGCAATTTAAAATTTCAATAATAAAGTACCAAAAAACTATATTTTTTTATATTTTTGGGATCATTTTTGAATTTTAATCAATCCAACTTTGTTAAATACATTTTTTGTCTATTGTTTTCGCGAAAAAATTTTTTTCCCGGATTTTTTTTTATTTCAAGCATTTCTTCTTGTAAGTTCCAGCAAATATCACCTAATAGAAAATCCAACTTTTACCACTGTACCAGTGCTCAAGTCTAGCCGTTACTTGATGGAATCTCTCCCCATGCTCATCAGACTCAGCTGGTAATTGTTCAGCAAACTTATTGACATGAGAATGCAAAAAATGGACTTTAAGAGATATTTTTACATTAATATGGTGAAAAGCAGAAATCATTTTTTCTATATAAATACGCCAATCATCAGCTCGATTAACACCTAAAACATTGTCAATAACCCCTTTTACAGAGTTCCATGCCTCAAGCTCTTCAATACTAAGTGAACCTTCAAATAACTTGTCCTTCATCAAGCGACGGATGTCTGGTCCATTAATTATTCATTTAAAAACGCAAAATAATTTAAAATTTCTAACATATTAGTATGGAATAATCTAACACAAACCTTCTTTAATTTTCATATTACTTAATCTTGGAAAAATGCGACTTAGCTCGCTAAATGCCTTTTCAGTCGGATTCAGCACCTTAATGAAGTTTTCAACAATCCCTAGTTTGATATGTAGTGGGGTAACAATACTTTATCAATTGATACAAGTGAATTTTCAACAATGTTATTCACTCGTAATTTAGCTGTTTCACATTGAGGCTAGTCCTGTTTTTCGTACTGATCACCTCTATATCGGATATCCCATAAACACATGAAGCACATATTTTAAGTGTAACCCGTTTGCATACCTCTTAAAAGAGCTATCACTTTTAAGTCAGCACAAATTTTTCAATTATGATCGTTGTATTTCACTACATCGAGGATTTTTTTCAAAGATAAATAAGTCTCTTTTGTGTTGGTACTTAGTTCAATCGGAACTGAATTTTTGGTATTTGTCATGTGAAGAAGAACTGCCTTTAAACTGCTTTTTGATGAGTCGATGAACAATCGCCAATCTTCGGGTTTATATTCATGATGCATTGTTAAAATTAAACCGCGAATGTCAATGCAAAATGCCAACGAGTTGTTATCAATTGATTTAAAAAAATTTGTAAATTGACGATGACGACCGATTGATCCATATACCTTAACATCAGGCGCTAGAATATTAGCTTGTTTCAGTTCCTTAGCTAGAAGAATTGACTGCCGCTGAGATAGTTTAAGGCGACGTACTATAATGTGCCAACGGGTTTGTGTAATTTCTAAATGATTGCAGTTGTTAGTGACGTGGGATGGTTGGTATTGTGATACTAATGACTCTCCTTCAGTTTGTATTGTTAGTGACGTATATTCCTCTGATATGCTTGGTTTTCTGGGAATTGGAATATTTTCTGAGTGCGGCAACGGTAATTGGGTATATTTTGTTTCTGTATATTGAAATGTACGTAATTTGTTTCTATTTGTTCCAGAAACAAAATTTAAGCACGCATAGCACTCATCTGAAGTATGAACTTGTGGATCCGACTAAATCATTGGAACACTAAAGGGCATAGAACCATAGTATTGGTTATATAATTCCGCAAAGTCATCGCCGATTTTCCGACGAGAGTCTGTAATAGTACGTTTTCCGCAAACGTAGCAAAAGTTATCAAAATCAACATGTTGTTCCATTTTAATAATACTTAACTATGTTTATGTAGTGTTTATTGATTTAATGTAGTGTTTATTTCTAAAAAAAATACAAATGTGACACAAAGAGAATCGCCAACTAAATTTCAAATGTAAAAATTTAAGGGCCTATGATCATTAGCAAACAAAATTATGATGATCACACAAACATAATGACATAGAATACACTGGAGGACATAATTTAGTTCTAAATCACGAATATCGCGAATATGAGCGCTAACTTTGAAAAACGGCTATCGCCATTGAATTCAGCATACGCGAATTAGCTTTACCAGTAGGGTGCCCAGCTTGTTACAATTTGCGACTAGCACAGTGTAATTATAATTGCCTTTCATTGTTATTTAAGTTCGAAAATCATAGTATTAGTAAAAAGTAATAATAAACAGAACCTACCTTTGTTACAAATGCAATTAAAATCTATTGCAGTTTTTATTTTTAAAAAGTTTTTTAAAATAATCAAATTTAACAGCAAAAAATTATAAATTTTTCTGTAGTAATAGCAAGATTTTTAGATAATATTATTAATGTTTTTTTTAAGTGTAAATATTCTTTGAGTGTAAACAAATTTGCAAATTTGACAACAAAAAATTTTTAACTTTTCAGTAATAATAGCAAAATCTCCAGTTGATTTTACTATTTTTTTTTAGTGTACCAATTTTTTTGAGTGTAACATTAAAAAATCCCATTACTACAAAAATGTTTATAATTACTATTAAAATCCAAACATTAAATTTTTTAATAAATAAAAAAATATAAACACATATTTCACTCTAAAAGTTAAAAAAAAATCAAAAGCTCAACTTTGACCTAGAATTCCTTAAAAAGTCCTCAATCAATTTTAATGTAATTAAAACTAAATCAAGCTGAACTAAATATCTATCCACTAAAAGAAAAATTACTTAAATATTTTGATGTTTTAATGTTTTGTCTTCTTATTTATTTATTTGATTTCCTGTACAACAAGAATTTATTTATTTATTTATTTATTTGATTATTTTTTTATTTATTTGAAGCGTTGCAATTTAGAGGTAATTAATTTTAATTTTTCACCGAGTTTATCTAGAAATCCGAATATTTTCAGAAAGGTAAAGTGACTTTGTGGTGAAAATTAAATTGTGAAGAAAAGAAAAGAACTTATTTTCATCAGATTTTGAAATAATTATGCTGTTATATAAAACATTTAATTTGCCTTTACTATGAGAATCACAACTTGCAAAAGTTCACGCCTGAATAAAATGCCGGGAATTAAATACGTTTTGGTTAGAAGTATTCTTATTTTTAAGAAGTGAACGATTGAACGGTCCATTGAGTTCTGAGTTTTATTCTGAGTATTATTGTAGGTCTTCCAATTTAGGGTGTTATTAAAAGTTACACTAGATTTTTTATCGTTGAAGGCAACGTCATTTCTTTCGCCGTTGATAAATATTTCATTCCCAAACTCTGGATTTGCATTACGTATGCGTATTGTCAGACATTTTGACTTGCTTATTGGGGCGTAATTGACTAACATCATAGTTAATTTTGTCTATATTTTCATCTATCGAATGAATTGAACTGTTCAAAAGAGTTGTAAATCGTCAGCGTAAATGCATATTTTGCAATGATAAGGATACAGATAATCTGGAAATTCGTTGCTGTGAATTGAGAATAAAAGTGGACCTAATATTGATCCTTGCAGTATACATTTGATAAGGTTGAAAAGCTGCGATGGCTTGTTCCTTACTTATACCGATTGTAAGGTAAGCCGATATTTGGAAAACTAGACATTGAGGAAAAACTAAAGAAAACGTCTTACTTTCACGCAGAGAGTTTAAAGATCAGCGGTGTTAAAAGCGTTAGAATGATCTAGAAGTACAACAAATGTTATTTTACTATTGCCTATGTCATGTGTTGTGGTTTCGCAAACCTCAGCTTAGGCTGTAAGGCTGCTGTGGTTTGCTCGGAATACTGATTGTTTACAGCGCAAACACATAACTTCAAACGTTCTATTGTCGTATAATTTTTTGTATGGATAATATCAACAGCAGTTATACAACTGTTATACAATTTTAACAAATACGACTCATACAACAGTTAGGACACCCTTATGAATACACCAATAGAATTACTATTTACCGCTGCTTGGAATTTAGTTTGGACTTGGTGTTATTTTAGCATACTTCCATATGGTAGGGAAACTGCTTGAAGTTATAATGTGGTTGAAGAAATAAGTAATACGGGGCAGTAAAAGCGAAAAAAGTATATATTTTTCTGGTGGATATTAGCGTATCCTACACTGTTTGACTTTGCCATAGAAAAGCGTTTTATATTCTCAAGTTAGCACAGCATTTATTTTAAGATTCAAGATCCTCAAATCATTTTAAGCATTTAAATGAACATTTTATAACCTTTAATACAAGAAACAAATTTGTATCAGAAATATATATCAAAACAATTAAATGAAAATAGTGATGTATTTATTTCGATTACTTTTAAAATCAAATATTATAAAAGCTATCCCATAAAATTGTATATCAATTTTATTGATATTTCTGGGCTGTATAAGGTTAATATATATTTTTATGAAAATTAATATTAAAGCTAAAATTATTTTCTAAAATAAAAAATAAAAAGTAATTGCTAAAACCCGGTTCAAAAGCTATCCGTCAAATAATCGAATCTATTACTAACATTAAGATGAGACTTTAGGAATATATGTATGTCCCGGTTCACATAAGACAATTTTAGTTGCTCAACTTTTTGCGATTCTCTTTTAAACTTGCCTTAATGTTCACACAGAGAAATTTGTTTCAAGCAATTTTCGTTTTCTTTTGCTTCCAAATTCTTACCTTTTTGACAGTTCATTTTATTTAGTCTGTGTAAAACGAATTTATTATTGATTGAAAGTGAAAAATCTATTTGTGTGAAATAATGGAAGTCAGAGAAAAAATGAACTAATAAAACAATATAATAAATCAAATGAAATAATAATAATAATTTTTTACAGCGAAGCAAAGAATGAAAAGAAATGTTAAATAATAACTCGCAGCTAACTTCGCGTTTATAATTACGAATGGCACAGCAAAATGAGTTTCCGAGTTCAAGCAACGCCTTACCGAATACCACTCTCCTTTCCCCTCTCTCCAACAAACTCAAAACTTTCGCAACAAATATTGCCTCGCAATAAAAAGTTATGAATATCTGATTCATTTTTATACCCTATACCTCTATATGGTATAATAACATTCTGCTGATGTTTGTAACTAACGAAAATGTTTGACCTCGACCAATATTTTATTTTACTGGTCGACTCAGAATAACAATCTGAAGTCGATTTAGCGATGTCCGTCCGTCCGTCTGTGTGTCCATATAAACATTGTAATCAAACTACAGGTCACAAATATGTACATATTTCGATGAAATTTAGTATCTAAGCTTCTTTAAGCAATGGCACGAACGCTATTGAAATTGCTGAAAATCGGTTCATGTTCAGATCTAGTCCCCATACCAATGACCCGTATGCGATCGACTTAAATTGGCGATTCTTGTATTTATTTCAGGATAGCCTTATAAAAAATTGAGGCAATAGCCGCCTAAACATACATATATAACACGTGGAATATAACCATACACACACGCTCATAAAGCAAATGCTACAAACACAACAGTCACAAGAACAACAGGTAAGAAAATTATAGTCGGTCTAGAGACCCCATCTCCTAGGTACAACTAATTAGATATAGAAAATAAGCATAAACGAAATATGAATGTTATTGTTATTAATTCTGTTGCATTCGGATATGAAAAAATTCATATCATATTCATATCATATTTATGTGGAAATTAGGACCGAAAAGTGGACCGATCTTAACCATATTTGTTAAGGTCACTTATTCTTTGAAAAATATATACAAACAAAATTTGAGCAAAATCTGTGCAATATTTTTGTTTTTTGATAGATTTAAATGGAGATCGGGAGTCAGCTTCATATGCGCGCTATGACTAAGAATTGTCTTTAGGGTTTATTTTAAGACTACTGATATATGAATATGATAAACATACACAAACCCAATTTGACCGAGATCTATGTTATAATTAGGATATTATGACAATTTACGTCGATCTCATAGGGGCCATTTGTATGGGGACTAGTTTTAAACATGAACCGGTTTTCACCAATTTCAATATCGTTCATTCTATGGCCGATAGAAGCTTATATACTAAATTTCAGGTTTACATGGATACTCAGACAGACAGACGGAAGGACGGACATCGCTAAATCGACTCAAAAGTGATTCTGAGTTGATTGTTTAATAAAAGATGGGACTATGTCAAATATTTTTGGTAGTTACAAACATCAGCACAAAGTCATTGTACCATAACCACATATATGTAGGTGTAAGGTATAAAAATGGGGGATCCACTTGGCTGGACTTTGCTTACTTTTTGTTAGTCAATCAATAATCAGTTAATAATAAATAATCAGCTATCAGTTAACAAACCAGTATTTTGTTTATTGATAATTTAGTTTTTAGTGCTTGCAGCTGGCATTCCAAAGATCGGTGGTTAATATATCCTTTAAACACTTTACTATTATTATTTTTGTTTTGTAATGTTTGTCGTAGATATCAAGATAACCACTTATTTGTTTCTCGTTAACATGTGTATATTCCATTGGAGAAATTTCAAATATTTTAAATGCAAAGAATATAAAAGTCCTTTGAGTTTGTATTATATTCAATATTAATTTGCAATATATATTTTTGCTGGGTATATATCCTTTGGATAATGCGGGCCATGAAATGGCTACAACAATACTATCTCGTAACATTCTCTTTTAGTATTTAACACTTTATACACATCACTGACCTTAAACGATCACTGTTCTGTTATAAGTTTTAAGCTTAGCCAATGTGTTGTCCTTATTCGTAATTTATATTCTGTTTTGTTCTAAACAACTGACAAAAAGTGTTTAGTTTTATTTAGAAAGATTCAAAAATATTTTTTTTTTCTTTACAAGTTAAATAGAAGAAGAAAAAAAAATCCAATTTGTTCACGAAAAAGTTTTGTATTTTGTATTATGCTGCATTTTATTTATTGTTTGTGCAACAAGAACAACAACAGGGAAACAACAAAGTTATTTGCTACTAACTAACTGCATGTAAATAGTTATGTGCTGTAAGTATTTGTTTTTTACTAAGTTTGTTCCCTAACAATTATCTATGAATATTAATCATAATAAGAAACTATAGAAAAAAAAAACTTCCTCAATTGAAAGAAAGGACATTTTGTTGTATGAAAATAGTTTTAATCAATGTTTGACATTGTTTTTAGTTTTCTTTTTTGTTCGCTTCGAGACACAAGTTGGAGTGTTTTTACACTGTAAGATTTTGTTATAAGTATTTCTAAAATTTTTAGTTCTTTAGAAAGACACCATTACCAGAATATTTCTTTGCAAACAATAGATTTAAATTCTGATTATCCTGAAGAATAGGCTTAGAATTTACAACAACATAAATACTTATGGCAGTATACTAAAAATGTTCAAATATTAAATTTGGTCTAACAAACATAATTTGATGCCATGAGAATTGCATCGGAATCAGAGCCTGTGACCTTTGGCTATTTAACAAATAAAAATACAACAGCTTTCGTTTCTTGGAAGTAATATTATTTATCTATATATATAAAATTCATTTTCTGTTTGTTTGTTTGTTTGTTTGTTTGTTTGTTTGACCGCTATACAAATTTTTATTTCTCAACGGATTTTCCTGAAATTTTGTACACACGATCTCTATACCCCAGGAAAGGTCGCCATATACTTTTTACCGGCCACGCCTACTTTTACGCCCACTTTTTATGTAAAATTCATTTTCTATTTTATTCATATTTGTTCACTATACAAATTTTTATTTGTTAACAGATTTCTCTGAAATTCGGTACACACGATCCCTGTACTCCAGCTAAGGTCACCATATACTTTCTATCGACCACGCCTACTTTTACGCCCACTTTTTATATACAATTCATTTTCTGCTTTTTGGTATATTTGTTCGCTATACAAATTATTATTTTTCAACGGATTTCTCTGAAATTTGGTACACACGATCTCCGTACTCCAGGAAAGGTCGCCGTATGATTCTTACCGGCCACGCCTACTTCTGCACCCACTTTTTGTATACAATTCGTTTTCTGTTTTTTGGTATATTTGTTCGCTATATAAATTTTTATTTTTCAACCGATTTCTCTGAAATTTGGTACACACGATCTCTCTGCTCCAGGGAAGGTCGCCATATTCTTCGCACCGGTCACGCCTACTGTTACGCCCACTTTTTTTGTACAATTCATATTCTGTTTTTTGGTACATTTGTTCGCTACAAAATTTCTTTTTATCGGATTTCTCTGAAATTTGCTACACACGATCTCTGTACTCCAGAGAGGTCGCCATATGATTCTTGCCGGCCACGCCTACTTCTACGCCCACTTTTTATACAAAATTAATTTTCTGTTTTTTGGTATATATGTTCACTATAAAAATTTTTATTTTTCAAGGGATGTCTAAAATTTGGTCACACGATCTCTATACTACAGGGAAGGTCACCATATGTATATAAAACTTATTTTTTTCCTTTGGTTGTTATACAAGCTTTTATTTTTCAATGGCTTTCTCCGAAATTGAGTAAATATTCCAGGTAAGGTCGCCATATGATTTTTACCGACCACGCCTACTTTTACGCCAAATTTTCTTATAAAATTCATATTTTGATATGTGGTATATTTCTTCCCTATACAAATTTGTACTTTTCAACGGATTTCTCTGAAATTTGGTTTACACGGAAATAACTTCACTGTGAACAAATTCCCCAAACTTAAAAAAAGGTACCCAAAAGAAATGAACAAATTCCCCACTTTTTTTTTAATCGAAAGAAAAAATGAACTTACTCCCCAAATTCATTCTTAAATTGTTGCATATCTTTATTTAATGAATTTTGTTAAATATTTATTTTAGTAAACATTTCCATACTACTCTCAATATATGTCCTACAATAAATGCATTTAAAATGAGTATTCTTTTCAATAGCATCATTTCGTTGCGCGGAAGCTAAGCGCAAATATATACATATTTTGACAATTAAAATAAGTTGGCAACAGCTGCGCGGCAGCACAGGTGTGGCTGCCAAACACGCGGAAGCGGCGCGAGAACGCGGACGCGGACGCGACGGATGCGGACGCGACGCGCTCTCGGAACACAGCTCAGCTAAAATATCGCAATGATCTGAAAAATATATTTCGGCGATTAAAATAAGTTGACAACAACTACGCACAGCACGGGTGTGGCTGCCAAACGCGCGGAAGTGGCGCGCGGCGCACGACCGCGGACTCGGACGCGACGGATGCGGACGCGACGCGCTCTCGGAACACACCTCAGCTAAAATATCGCAATGCTATAAAAAATATGTTTTAGGAATTAAAATAAGTTAACGAGAACTAAGCGGCAGTACGGGTAGTAGCTGGGAGGAAGCGGCGCGAGGGGCGCGGACGCGATGGATGCGGACGCGATGCGCTCGCGGAACACAGCTCAGCTAAAATATCGCAATGATCTGAAAAATATATTTCGGCGATTAAAATAAGTTGACAACAACTACGCAGCAGCATGGGTGTGGCTGCCAAACGCGCGGAAGCGGCGCGCGAACGCGGACTCGGACGCGACGGGTGCGGACGCGACGCGGTCTCCGAACACAGCTCAGCTAAAATATCGCAATGCTATAAAAAATATGTTTTAGGAATTAAAATAAGTTAACGAGAACTAAGCGGCAGCACGGGTAGTAGCTGGGAGGAAGTGGCGCGAGGCGTTCGGACGCGGACGCGACGGATGCGGACGCGATGCGCTCGCGGAACACAGCTCAGCTAAAATATCGCAATGATCTGAAAAATAGATTTCGGCGATTAAAATAAGTTGACAACAACTGCGCGGCAGCACGGGTGTGGCTGCCAAACGCGCGACGGATGCGGACGCGACGCGCTCTCGGAACATAGATCAGCTAAAATATCGCAATGCTCTGAAAAATATGTTTTAGGGATTAAAATAAGGTAACGAGAACTAAGCGGCAACAGGTGTAGTAGCTGTGAGGAAGCGGCGCGCGGGCGCGGACGCGACGGATGCGGACGCGACGGATGCGGACGCGACGCGCTCGCGGAACACAGCTCAGCTAAAATATCGCAATGATCTGAAAAATATATTTTGGCGATTAAAATAAGTTGACAACAACTGCGCGGCAGCACGGGTGTGCTGCCAAACGCGAGGAAGCGGACGCGACTCACTCGCGGAACACAGCTTAGTGAAATGTCGTACGATAAATTTTATCTACGTATGTGAAATAATTACCTGTTGATCAAAATAGGCCACACATGTACTATAAGCAGTTGCTTAAAGAAACCTTGCGACACAATATTAAACGTCGCATTAGTATTTCATTTCTGAAACTTGAATTTACGTCTCTGCTCAATGATGATCACTTATTGAATGAAGTAATTCAATTTTTAAATGTTCCGATTCCTTTAATATGCAGACGATTCCGTTACATTTGATATTTATAAATAAAATTAAAAAATACTTAAAGCGGTTTCGCAACTTATTTTTGAAGCATTTTTGCTGCAGCATCTTAAAAAACTTCTAAATTAAAAAATAAAAAAATTTTGAATTGAAATAAAAAATTAATTTACTGCCCATACAAATTTTTAAGTACTCAGTGCCTGGTAAGCATAGTGAACTATTTTTCAAGTCAAAGGCCTTTTTATCCCGGGCAAGACCGGGTAAAAACAGCTAGTTTTCATATAAAATTCATATTTTGTTGTGTGGTATATTTCTTTTCTATACAAATTTGTACTTTTCAACGGATTTCTCTGAAATTTGGTTTACACGGGAATAACTACACGGTGAACAAGTTCCCCAAACTTAAAAAAAGGTACCCAAAAGAAATGAACAAATTCCCCATTTTATTTTTAATCGAAATAAAAAATGAACTTACTCCCCAAATTCATTCTTAAATTTTTACATATTTTTATTTAATGAATTTTGTTAAATATTTATTTTAGTGAACATTTGCATACTGCTCTCAATATATGTCCTACAATAAATGCATTCAAAATGAGTATTCTTTTCAATAGGATCATTTCGGTGAGCGGAAGTTACGCGCACGGGGAATACAGCTTAGCTAGAATATCGGAATGATTTGTAAAATATATTTTGACAGCACAGGTGTGGCTGTCAAATGCGCGGACACTGACGCGGACGCGGAGGCGACGCGCTCTTGGAACACAGCTCAGCTAAAATATCGCAATGCTCTGAGAAATATGTTTTAGGGATTAAAATAAGTTAACGAGAACTAAACGGCAGAACGGGTAGTAGCTGCGAGGAAGCGGCGCGCGGACGCGGACACGGACGCGACGCGCTCGCGGAACACACCTCAGCTAAAATATCGCAATGATCTGAAGAATATATTTTGATTAAAATAAGTTGACAACAAATGCGCGGAAACGGACGCGACTCCCTCGCGGAACACAGCTTAGTGAAATATCGTATGATAAATTTTATCTACGTATGTGAAATAATTACCTGTTGATCAAAATAGGCCACACATATACTATAAGCAGTTGCTTAAAGAAACCTTGCAACACAATATTAAACGTCGCATTGGTATTTCATTTCTGAAACTTGAATTTGACGTCTCTGTTCAATGATGATCACTTATTGAATGAAGTAATTCAATTTTTAAAAGTTCTGAGTCCTTAAATTTGCAAACGATTCCGTTATATTCGATGTTTATAAATAAACTTAAAAAATACCTAAAGCGGTTTCGCAACTTATTTTTGAAGCATTTTTGAAGCAGCATCTTAAGAAACTTCCAAATTAAAAAATCAAAAAATTTTGAATTGAGATAAAAAATTAATTTACTGCCCATACAAATTTTTAAGTACTCAGCGCCTGGTAAGCATAGTGAACCATTTTTCAAGTCAAAGGCCTTTTTATCCCGGGCAAGACCGGGTAAAAACAGCTAGTTTATCCATAAAATCACAACTTTGCTTATATATTTTTTTTTCTAAAAAACTGATAATATAAACTAAATCACAAATCACTCATGTGAACAGTCTGAGATCACCTTGCAGCTACCTACGAAGCAAATATTTCGTCTTTTCTTCACATTTATAGCCTTCTAAAAGGAATTTGAAAAACAGAAAGATTTCGTAATTTTATATTAATTCAGAATATTGAATTCTATTCAATTCTATTAATATTGCTCTAAGATTTCTTCCTTTTGCAGTTCCTTACGAAATTATATCAATACTTATAACTGTAAATAAAAATGCTCCAGGTCTACTTGGAGTATTCAAGAAAATGAGACCACCTTGTTTAGCAGCCGGCATTTAACTTTTGTAAGAAAAGGGTATTTTTTTTTTAAAACAGGGTACTTTCAATAAAAGGTATTTATAAAAAAGATACTATTTAAGAAAGGTACTTTTAAAAAAAGGTACTTTCATTAAAAAGGGCAATAAAAACGTTACCTTTTAAAAAGTTCTTTTCAAAAAAAGTACTTTTTAAAAATGCTACTTCTTTTAAAAAAGAAGTATACTTTCAAAAACGGTACTTTTAAAAAATGGTACTTGTTTAAAAAAATAAAAAAAAAATGTTAAAGAAAGTGTACTTAAAAAAACATTTTTCTAAAAAGCGTACTTATTTAAAAAGGGTATTTTTAAATAAAAGGTACTTTTTATAAAAAGAGCACTTTTTAAAACAAGGATAGCTTTAGAAAAAAAGCTAATTTAAATAAGGGTAATGTTTTAGAAAAGCTACTTAAAAAAAAAGATACTTTTTTAAAAAATGGAAAGTTTATAAAAACGAATACTTTTGAAAAACGGGTACTTTTTTTCGAAAGAGAGCAGAGTTTTAAAAAAGCGTCCTTTTTTTACTTTTTTAACCCTTATCCTGTGTAAGTGGGTCAAAACCAAAAAAAATTAATTTTGTTTTGCTTTATCTTGAAAATTTATTAATATATTTTTCTGAAACTTGGTGACTTTTACGCATTCGAGAAGATGTATAGAATACAAAAAAAAAAAAAAACTAATCCTATCACCTAACAGAGCGTCTCCATAAAAAAGTAGCGTATAAGGTGTAAGTGGGTCAAAATTGCCCAATACGAATTGCATGATAATTCTTAGTTTTATATGTTTTCTACTTGTACATTCATTTATTTTATTTCAAATTATATGATATTTGCATTTTTAAATTCAATGAAAAACACTTTGCAGTTTCCAATTTTTGACTATTAGCCAAAGGAATTTTTTTATTCTGAATACTACTTTAATATTATTATATTATTTAATATTATGAATATTACTTTAGTCTGAATACAATTTCAAAGCGTGAGGTTGTTGTAAAAAAAATTAAAAAATGTCGCGATTGAACGAAAATCAAATTCATGATTTGTTATGTGAATCAAAACATCTTTCAACAGATGAAGATGATGGCGTGCTATCAGATATTGATTCCGTATATAATCAAAATGTATCAGATTTGAGTGAAAGTGATAGTGATGAAACTAATGATAATGAAATCACATAGAACTTTATCTCTAAGGACGGAAAATACGTGTGGACAGGCCAGATTCCAAATTTAGATCATGCTGGTAGACGTGCAGCTGAAAACATTGTGGATACTAGACCTGGAACAACTCTTTACGCAATTACGAGAATGACTTCTACAGACTCACCTTTCGATATGCTTATGCCCAGGGAGGTCATTAAAATTATCACAGATATGACTAATTTAGAAGGTAAATTATAAATTTACATTGGAATATGTTTTTTTACAATTTAGGAGCTTCATATTTATTTTTGTAATTTAGGTGTTTCTGTTTATTGCAAAAACTGGAAGCCAGTTCATGGGATATCAATGAATGCGTATTTTGGTATTCTTTTGTTGGCTGGTGTATTTTGTTCGCATGGTGAAGCTTTGGAAAATTTATGTGATGATCGAAACGGAAGACCTATTTTCAAAGCAACTATGCCTCTTTATAGATTTCAAAACATAACAAGCGTTATTCGTTTTGATAATAAAATAGAATTGAAAGACGCGTTCGAGGTAAACTTGCTCCAATAAGAAACCTTTGGGATCGATGGGAATATAATTTACGGAAATTGTATAATCCTGGTCCATGCGTAACAATTGACATAGCGCTGAAATTGTTTCTGCTACCAAGAAACCCGAAATGATCCATTTTTACAACGGAACGAAGTCCGGCGTAGATACACTTGATCAATTAGTCCGCAACTATACTTGCAAGCGTCGATCAAATAGGTGGCTACAATCCTTATTTTACAACATGTTGGACATTTCCGCATATAATGCTTTTGTTATCCATACAGGCTGAATGGAACAAAAAAAAAAAAACACTTTCGACGTCGTCTTTTTTTGGAAGAATTAGGTAATGCCCTTGTCCACGATGAAATATCACGTCGTTCCATAATGCCGAGAAGCAGTTTTGCGAAGTCGACTGTACGAAGTTTGCAGAAGGAGCATAAAATGGTTGAGAAAAGCGCTCTAAAGAGGGGCCGATGCTATATATGCCCTCAACGTTCATCCAGTACAAAATATTCAAATAAATGTACTAACTGCAATAATTTTATTTGCAAAAGCCATTCAAATGTAATATTTTCATGTGAAAACTGTAAACATTATGCATAATTTAATGTTTCGATAATAAATTACTATTGGGCAAAATTGACCCACTTAATAGTCAAGTAATAGGGTACTTTTTAAAAATAGCGTACCTTTTTAAAAACGTATTTCATGTTATAAAAGTGGTACTTTTTTAGAGACTATATTGTTTATTATATTGGCGTTTTTCTTAAATATATATGTGACCTTCTCCGAGAGAAGGAACCTAGTGTGTGAAAATTAAGTTTTGAAAAAAAAACGCGTTTAAAGTTTCTACACCCTTTTAGGTACCAGAATCCACCGTTTTTGACAGAGCCGTTTTTTGACACACTAGGTCCCTTTTCTCGGAAAAGGTCACATATACTGATAACGATAAAAAAATAGGTGGTTGAGATGATGTGATGCATGCATGCAACCACACACGTAACCTTATAAAGCAAATGCCACAACTACTATGAATACAATAAGAAGAATTGCAATATAAGCATAGCTTAAGAAAAACAACAAACACATTTTTATTTTTCAAGTGTTTATTCTCATGACCATCTGGAAATTTTTTGATGATTTTAAATATCAACTCCTTTGGGTTGTTAATAAACGGCGTTATGTAAAAACGAACAGGTTAGCTTAGTTATTGAGGGCATGACCGTCAATTTCCGCAGGAAGATGGACAGACGGACGGACGATCATCTCTGAATATACCTCTCTAGTTGTAAGGATATGCTCTTGGGGTGTCTGTAATTTATTTTCACTGGTGTAGAGGGTATAAAGAGAAGGAACGTTAAAATTGTTTTAAAATTTTTTTGGTTAAAATTATTGATTTGCTTAAGCCATTTTCTGAGTAATGAATTAAAAAATCATCAATGTTTCTTGAGTTATAGCTGTAAACTAAGCAAGCAAACATCAAGATAAGAAAAAATATAAAAAATCATAAAGGTTTTGCTCTAGAACGTCAAACTCTTTGGAATTTTTACTACGCTGGCCAGGTACTTTCACTCTAAGTTGAAATATCTCACCCCGAGAATGGCTGTTGTACAGTGTAATTAGAAAAGCTGTTTAGAATAGAGTTTCAACATAAACACTTGCTAAATTATTTTTTTCTTCCAATAAATTATTAAGCTGTTTAAAAGTCTTCAAATTATTTAAGGTTACAAAAGAAAAATGCAATATGAAAAGTTTCCATCCATTTAAAATATTAATATAAGAAAATAAACTAACGTTAAACATTGCTTAATTTATAAACTTATAGGTTATCCTTTGCGCTTTTTCCAACATATCCTTTTGACATACCTTTTGACGTATTTTTTGCTGACCCCACAAATGCTCTATAGGATCAAAACCGGTTAATTTTAATTGAATCTTAGAATTACATTTTTTGGATCATTATCCTGTTAGATTAAAAACCTTCTTCAAGGCCCAGCTTTTGTGTGCTTAATTTTAAATTTTAATTTAAAATAATGTTTATGCACCGATTTCGATCCACTGATAGATTCAATAAATATGTATTTACTACCACAAATCCATAATGCCGCCTCCACCATGTTCAACCGTTGGAAATGATTTCCTTTATTTAATGCAGTTCCAGCTTTTCGGCAAACTAAATTATTTATTTCAATGCCGAAAATCAAAAAGATTCATCGTCTGTAAACAAAAGACGTCCCAAAAATATGGAGCATAGTTTTTATACTAATTTACTGGCAAAGATGAAAGAACTGATAAAGCTGCAATTTCTGCCAATCACACAAAGAAATAGGTAAATGTATTCCAGTTGATCGCGTATTAATTACAGTTACATTAATACTTGCAGCTCCTAGGATAGAAGAGATTCCTGCTATATGAAGAGAATAAACTGATAAATCCACAGAAGCACTCCGCGGGAAATATTTAAAGATAAGGGAGGTGGTAAGCAGTTCAACCTGTTCCAGCTTTGTTCTTTACCATAAAAATTGAAAATATATTTTTTTCTGTAGACCAATATAGTCAGATTTTCGTAATATTTTGCAATAGAGATCTTTATGTTTGTCTTTGCTGGAGGACTCTTTGATTATAAAACTAATTTGGGAAGCAGTTATTCTTGAATTATGATTACTGACACCAAAAAAGTCCACTTTTCGCACTCAGTTAGTTTGGATGTCGACCAGAATGAGGATAATTTCTCTCGTCAGCAGGAGTTTCTTTGATTTTGGAACACTATCAAAATATATTAAATTCAATCAACTTTATGCAAACAAGTTGACTTCTACTAATGTCAAATCCATGGAACAGACCTGTATGTCGCTGCATAATCTTGGGATTCCCCTAATTGTAAATATGGGAATCCTTGTTGTGTTTTTGTTTTTTGTTTTGTGAAAAACAAATAAAATTCCTAATATGTCCATGGGAAAAGTTTGCAATTCAAAATATTTTACTCAAATTTTTCTTTACACTAGAACACTAAACTTCGCCTATGAGGCGTAACCAATTGCTTTTGACGTGATATTTTATGAACGCTTGGTTTCGCGCCAATCCAGTTGACAGCTGAATAACCTTGTGAGCGGACGTTCATAGTTCTAAGTGTTTTTGTTACATATATATACATATCAGTGTCGCCTGAGAGTCGAGGTTTAGTATTAAAGGTAATTTTTTGCGCGATCTCATTTAATATTTTGTGCTATTTCTAGTTTTAACTAAGGTTTAAATAGCTTGCATTTTAATTTTTTTAGATGTGTGCTTCTGAATCCCAAATATAAAAATGGCTCGAAGAGCTGTAGTTAAATTGTAGCGAAAATGAAGACAATTTGGTAGTGAATTTTGAAGGACTCTTTCCCCACTTCTGAAGCCCAGCAAGATCGTACAGAACATGAAATAAAACAAGTATGGAAACTCTCGTTGGTCTAGACCGACTATACGATACCCTATACCATGCGTTTAGAGACCGAATCTCTTAGGTACAACTTTGAATATGAAAAAGTTCATATCGGATGCTATATTTGTATGGGAATTAGGTCGAAATATGGACCGATCCTGACCACATTTGGTAAGGTCACTAATTTTTTGCAAAAGCAAAAACCTACTTTATATGTTTGTTTTTTGATAGATTTAAGTGAAGATGGGGAAGCAGGTTTATATGGGGAGCTACGACTAAGAACTGTCCTATACGGTTTATTTTAGGACCACTGATTAATGGGTTTAATAAATACACACAAACCCAGTTTGACTTAAACGTATATGATAATTTAGATATTATGGCAATTTAAGTCTACCTCATAGGGGCCATTTGTATATGAACTAGGTCTGAATATGAACCGATTTTCACCAATTTTAATAGATAGAAGCTTACACACATAGAGAAATAATTTAAACCAAATTTGAGCAGCATTTTGATGAATTTCTTTACTGTATTTCAACAAAATATGTCCACAATTGCGACCTGTAATTTTTTACAAGTTTTAAATGGACACACAGACGAAAAGACGGGCAGAGGGTCATCTCTAAATCCACTTCCCTTGTTATAAGGATCAAGAAAATATACGCTTTTGGGTTTTCCGGAATTTATTTCGTTGCGATACAAACGGAATGACAAACCTATATATGCCCTCTTCACAGTGGTGTGGAGCATATAATACCCTCCTCAGATTGGTTGGTGGATATAAAAAGGAAATTTCGTACTTTTTAAAAAAGTAGCTTCAGAGGCGAGCTTAAGTATTAAAGCTTAAAGAAAAGGTTTAGTGTTCTAGGGTTAATATTTAAATTTTGTTCTTCAAGTGTACTTATACTTTTTCTAGCAAGTGCATTTAACTACTAGTCCTCATCTCATTTACGATACTTATAACGTATTGAAAACCAAACGGTTTAAAAGATTTCAATATTATGGCGATCTAGATATTTACATTAAATGGAAGGTAATATGACATCTGGTTAGATACCAACTACTTTTTCGTCGAATACTCACATTAATAACACGGTGATACAAAAAATAAAAAATTGCAATAACTTGTAAAATGGCGTAGTGGAGGTTGTAGGTCTAGCTGAGTGTAGTACATAACCGGTTTTAAAAGTTCCAATATACCCTCAAATTTCCGAGATATCGGGAAAAGTGTATTTTTTTGGACTAGCGCACCTAAACATTTGTAACTCAGTCATTTTTTAATCGATTTCAAATTTTTAAACGGTATTAATAAGAAACGAACATGGTCTTTCCAAATATATATACTTTCATTACCCTATTAAGATAAATATGTAGAGATTTTTTTGAATAATATCTAAATTTTTCAGTTTTTTTTAAACTTTTTAAACTTCTACGAGAGTTTTTATCGAATCTTCTTTTAAAAGAACAATAGTCTTAAAATCGGTGTCCTTCTGAGTAAAACAACCTTTCATTTGCTTAAATCGGTTAAAAATTGACAAAGTTATAGTACTTTTTTTAAACAAGAGAGATTAGAGTTCCTTAAATTTTAAATTTTTTTTTTTAATTTTTGTTAAAGAATCGCCATTAAAATTCAATTAAAATTGGCTTTTGTTTTGTTATTTATGTTTCAATTAACAAATTAATTAAACTTTACTTGTTTTTTGCTTACTCAAGTTCGGCGTATGCCAAAGCCAACTTCAGGAACTTAACTCAATTACAATTCTAGCTTTAGGACTTATTATAATGCCCTGGTTTTCGCTATGTCAAATAAACAGACAACAAACAATTGCCCCAACTGACATCTCGTAATTTTCTATTCATTACGTTTGCATTACATCTTATAAACGAACCAAAAATCCGGCTGTCAAACACAAACAAATTGCCAAAATGCTGGCAATTTCATTTTAGATGTTGTAAATGACAAGACATTAAACCCCGTTTTCACACAACTGGCAACAATTGCCAGTGAAAATGACATAATGAATATCAGGCATAAGACTGTACTAAAAAAAAGCTAGTATGATACAAACAAGACATAAGTGCGAAGGACAGTATTCATATCCAAGATATATGACAAAAAATATTTTCTTTATATGGGAGGTACCACGCCGATGGATAGGAGGTTCTATAAAAAGTGTTCGATCACATCTATCTTTGACTTGAGTAATCAAATCAATAACTTATGGCCTCAAGAATCTAGCTTTTATACCACTCCAGATAAAAGGTTCCCGCCCATTAATTCATATAAATTTTCAATTCAAACAAACAAACACACTATCGGGAACCAATAACGTCAAAATAGAATTTAGTATAAATGTAGAGAAGAAAAACAGCATTAACATAAATTTGTTTTGCAGATTAAAAAGATACGGTTTTTAGATATATTACCCAAAGTAAATATCAATTGCTAATAACATTTGAGTTTTTTTAAAAAAACATCTTTATAAATTTTAAATTTATTTATGACTATTTTTACACTCTTTTTAAAACTTTTCGTACACACTCCACACCACTGTGGAGTTTATCGTTCTGTTTATAATGCATCGTAAAATTCATTCTTGATTCTTATAATAACTCGAGTCGATACAGCGATCCCCGTGTGTCCGTCTGTCTGTTGAAATCACGCTAATTCACAAAATAAACTATTTACTGGGTAAAGTTATGACAATATTATTTTCCATTATTTCAAGCAAGTTTCTATTGTAAATGGTATAAATTGGGCATCATTGTGCTAAGATATGACGATATATACCTCTAAAATTATCAATAATAATATTAATATAAACATCAAACCCATTCGGAGGGTATCAAAGACTTGGCACTGCCGAATTAACACTCTTACTTGTTTTTTTTTTTCTTGTATTTCGCCTTTTCAAGTCGCAATTCAGTAAAGTATAACATTTAAACTAAATTATCAATAATTCTGACGGGGTAATCGCGCCATCTATTCAACATATGATATTAATATCAAGTCAATCGGTAGATAGGTTTGGCTCTGAAGCAGACTTCTCACGTACGCACCAATATTTTTATATATAAAGAAGAAACCACTGAAACTGGCAGATAAATGGGACCGCTTGAACCCAAATCCTGCGGCGATAGCTAGTTACGAGGAGGAATATTATTTCGGTTTATTAGATTATGTTTTCGTGGCAGTGGATATCTTCGCAACATTTTTACGGTTTTTACCATTAAATTAATTTATTTATTAATTTATTAGTACGTCAATTTTTTTTTTTTTTGAACAATACGAAATAAACAATTAATAAAATTATAGTCGGTTTAGATCGACTATACGATACGCTATAATATGAGCTTATGTAAAGCTTATATAAAAAACTAAACTAAATTTAGGTGGTATTCTTATGAATTTATTGTTGGGGACAATGTAGCAAATTTAGTAGATCATGACCATCATGAGAAAACTTTAGGCAATATTTTGACGCTGAGTACTTAGGCCCCAATGAACAAATGACCCCAAAAAAAAGAATAAATGCCCTAAAAAATTATTGCATTAGTTCAATATGAACAGATGCCCCAAAATTTAAAAAAAAGTCCCAAAACAAATGAACAAATTCCCCAATTTAAAAAAAAACTAATAAAAAAGAACTTACACCCCACATTCATTATACCCTATACCACTATGTGGTTTGGGTATAATGACTTTGTGCTGCTGTTTGTAACAACCAAAAATATTTGACCTAGACCCATCTTTAATTATACCGATCGAATCAGAATCACTTTCTGAGTTGATTTAACAATGTCCGTCCGTCCGTCCGTCCGTCCGTCCGTCCGTCCGTCTGTGTGTCCATGTAAAGCTTGTAATCAAACTGCAGGTCGCAAATATGAATATATTTTGATGAAATTTGGTATATAAGCTTTTATCGGCCATGGGATGAACGCTATTGAAATTGGTGAGAATCGGTCCATGTTCAGACCTAGCCCCCATACAAATTACCCATATGAAATCGACATAAATTGCCATAAGATCCAAATTGTCATATAGATCTTACTCAAATTGGGTTTGTATGCGTTCATTACATCCACTAATGAGTAGTCCAAAAATTATACTTTGCTTATTTTCAATGTCCAGTTAGTTGGGCCTAAGAGATAGGGTTTCTAAACGCATGGTATAGGGTATCGTATAGTCGGACTGGACCGACTATAATTTTCTTACTTGTTCTTCATTATTTTTCTTACCATTAACACTACCACCACATATTTTCTAATAATTTAATGAATTTTGTGTCAAAAGTGCAAATTTTGCATACTGCTTTCTCTCTCTGTGTATGAATATTTTTTGTCGTCCTGCGCAATAAACCCATTTAAAAGTGTGTATTTGCATAGCCACTTCATGCGTTTTGCTTATCCATCATACCCGCAAATGCAAAAATATCGGAATGATCTGCGAAAATATACGTGTGTTTTCCTCCGGTGACTAAAAATAAGCTGACGACAATTGAGCGGCATGGGTGTGGCTGCATAGATAGCGATATTATTTCAACAAATAATATCGATTTATCAATCATGAATGTAGATCAATTTTTTAATAAAGATTACAGAAGTTATCGCCTAAGCCAGTTCAGAAAAACTGATCGCATATCAACAAATGAAGATGTCATGCATATGTTACTAGCTTATTCAGATCTATATATAAATTCATACCGTAAACAGTTCAAGAAGGATACATTAATATTTTCTGATGAAGTAAAAAATTTGTTATGTTAATAAAGGTACACGAATTACTTTGTTTTCAAAAAATTTTTTAAATGTTTTTTTTTCACTTATTTACAGATATTTTCATTGAATATGGGCGTGGCTGTTGCTGCATTTTATTTGTATTTTAATCAAATAAAAAATACGCAAATTTAAACCTGTTTTTAACACGTTGGCCACTCACCAATTTTTCGGGCTTTCAATAAAAACTCACCAACAAAAAAAATGTGTCACATATATGTGACTCGAGTTTTCTAAACAATTTTATTAGGAGAAACTGCATGTCACGAATATGTGATATACATAAAAGTCACATATAAGTGACATGAGTTTTGTGAAGACTTGGTGTCACATACGTGAGTCACAAAATGGTTTGATTTATATCAATTAAACATAAATTTAAAAATTTTTATTATTATATATTCTAAAATTCTATTATTTATTACATATGTATACACCTTATTGGTTGTGCTAAATTTTGGAACATGGATATGGGCATAATCCGATTACATCACCCTCTTTGTGTCTGCAGGCTCCACATATATACTCGGTTGCGGTCCTCTTTTTATTTTTAGTGCACCCACGTCATCGTTTTCTTGAAGTCTTACATCTGGTAAATGACCACCAGTAGATGTACTGGCTGTTACTTCATGCGATGATCTTTGTGTTGGAGTCTCGGCGAAATATGCTTTTATAATACTTTCTCCAAATGGCAATAGTGTTATGGAAATATCAACATTTATTTTGTTATAAATCCAGCAGTCATTCCAAAGTGATATGTCTATCAGGTGCAAAAAAACCTTCATATACCAGCGAATTGATCGCCTGGGGCTGGCATAATATGACACGATTTGATCAGATCGATCGATACCTGACATGTATTATAGTCAACAACAATTTTCGCTTTGAGTGTACTTACTCCTCTCTTTGATGTTGTGTTAACCATGTCAGAATTATGCTTTGTAGAAATCATAAGTACATCCCGTTTGTCTGTCCATTTTAAAACAATAACGCCTTTTGCGTTACGCCTCCATGCTGTTGTTCCTCTGGTGTTCTTACTTTTTATAACATAGGTGGGATTACGTTTTCTATTTGCTCCTAAGGTTCCGAATATTCTCACAGATTTACGCTATTGTAATAGTTGGCAATATAAAGTGTGTGTCCCTTTTCAGCATTAATTAATTAATTCAGCATTAATTTAGCTACAACTCCAAATGAATGTCCTTTTTCATTGTAAACGGTAGCTTCTCCAGTGTAAACAGCCCTATTTATTAAAAATTCATCTGGATTACATAGTTGGTAAAACTTAAATCCGTATTTATGTCTCTTGTTCGGAATAAACTGCCGAAATAAAAGGCCTCTCCACAAAAGATGAGCTTCATCCATAGACAAGTTTTGCGGGGGACTGTAGATTTTGTTTATATTTTGAAGAATATGTTTTACGACATTTTTAATTTTATGTAGACGGACAGATTAATCACATTGTTCAGGGAAATAGAAACCCATACAACGAAGTATATTTTCAAACTTTATGCGACTCATAGTTGTACCAAAAATACTTTGAAAATAAAGCGGATCTTTGCGCCAAAACAGTATCATTTCCGGCTTTTTATTAAGGGGCGTTGTAATACGCAAAGCAATTACCTTTTTTATTTCCTCAACTTTCACATCATTTCATCTAACGAGATTAGACTTTGCGCTTAGGTTCTTATTTTTAGACATATAATTAGCGCGTGCATTTGTTCACAAAACAATTTTCTTCACTAACACGTCAATAAAAATCTGCATAAAATAATCTATTGGTTTTGCATTGCGTGGTAACTCAATCTGGGGCAAAGCTGCTTCCAGAGTCTTCAAAATCCATATAACTTTCACAGGAATTCAGAATAGTCTCAACAATTTCCTCTTCAGAAACAAGTTCATTCTAGGACACTTTTACAAAATAGTATCTTCTTCTATTGCTATTGTGACACAAATAAACTGCTAAAAGCGCGTTTAAAGTTAGTTTTCATATAAATTAGCAAATAACAAAATTTTGGGGAATATCCGAAAAAAACGAAATTTTAGTATAACTGCTTAGCGTATCCACAAACCGCAGCACTCATATACATCTGACACCTTGCCAGAGACCAAACCATACAAGAAAAATGCTTCCTACAAACTGTCGTGAAATAAAAGCTTAATACAATGTTATAATTATGCGACACATATATGTGACATGTGTTTTTATGAAAACTTCCACGTCACATGTATGTGACGCTGAGCGGCGAACGTGTTAAGCAATCTAGCTTTGTTAACAAGGAAAATACTGCATTTTATGTGGGCATTTTGTATGAGAGGTAGGCGTGGTTGTTAGCAAATTTTGCCAATTTGTTCACCATTGGTAAACATTATCATAAATTGCAATGAGTAAAAAATTGTGACCCTACAATGATTTTTAACTTTTGTGTTATATGGGATGTAGGCGTGGTTTTGCTCGGATTTTTTTCATATTTGCAGTATTATTTTATCACAACCAAATATAAGCCTACACCAAAATTCAAGGTTCCTTAAATTTAATGCCACCAATCGCATGAAGCTGAAACACTGTGCGTTGCGGAACAATTTTAAACGTTGTCGTCACATCCATCAAATATTTTGGGCGCGTTCAGCGCAGGTTCAATGTGTTTAAGTTGTGATTCCTTCGATGAGCAAAGCGATTCCGTTACTTATTATTAATAACCCAAATCGGGTTTGCAAGAGGATGATGTTTGCTGTTGCGTCTTGTAAAACAAAAAAGAAAAAAAAAACGAATTTAGGCCCCAAACTTACAAATTGAATTAAAAATGAACAAATGCCCCAAAATATTTCAAATAGGAATAAAAAATTAACTTGTGTCCAAAAAATTGGATCATTTGTTTATCATGAACCCATACAAATTTTTTGAGGCGCAGGTGCATTTTTTGGGGGATTTGTTCTTTGGGGCCTAGTACTCAGCGCCAAGTATTTTTTGAGACGAAGGTCGGGAATCTGCTTTATATAACTATGGTCCTACAGAGTTTCCTTTATGGCTACTGATCATCATATGATAATCTAGATATTAGGTCAATTGAGGTCGATCACTTATTATGTCGGGACCAGGTCTGAACACGTACTGATTTTCGACTAATTTCGTCGTATTGCCGACAAAGGCTTAGATATAAAAATGCATGAATATAGGTATACTTATATTAACGACCTGTAGTTTCATTACAAGGTGTACATGGACACGCAGACACAACTCAGAAAACGATTTTAACTCGATCTGTTTAATAAAAGATGGCTGTAGGTTAGAAACTTTTGGTAGTTATAAACTTTAGCACAAACTATTTATTCCCTGCCCACTGACTATTTAATAAGAACTGACCTTATATCAATATATCACTTTACTTGTGCAGGGTACGGATGAAAACATGAACAATTTTAGTTTTTACTACTCGAGTAACTCGTGTACTCGAGCTTGACCGAAGGTTCTCATCTCAACCACGAGCATTTTTGACGCGTAGAAGGTAGTTGACGCTAATAAGCACCATTAGGATCCTCAATTTTTCCAGATAAATTTTCGTAAAATTTAATCGATTTCAAAAATCTTCTGATTTTTCCCCATGGCCTGATCGCATATAACAGATATTTTTTAACGTAATTCTATACTTCTCTTATATATCAGTGAATGAATATATCAATATCTTCTAGCTAAAATTTTAGGAGAGTAATCTATCAATAGAACTGACTTGAAAATATATAATACCATATCATGCCTTTTGGGAAATTTTTTTGTAAATGTGATTAAACATCTATATGGTGAACATTTCATACATTTGTATGGAAAGTGGTCGAGCTATTTCGAGTAGTAGTTTGCTCACTCCATTGGGATACTCCGATTCAAGTAAAATTTATGGATTATATTCCTGGTACTGGTAGGATTCCAAAAAGCATGTATTAAATACTTACATTTATATATTTACATGCTTTCAGCATGAACAATGATAGTTTTTACTACTCGAGCTACTCGTTGAGCTCGGGTAGTTCGAGTAGCTCGAAGCTCTCCCTGAGACTATTTGAATGCCCGTACATAACACATACATATATACATTTCTTTTTTATATGTATATATTAAGAAAAGTTTCAAAATTTTCTGCTGGTGTTTATTAAAATTGAACTTTATAATATCAACTAACTTTTATATTCTTTTTTTAAACAAAACCCACTTCTACATCTATGCGAACAGCCACATATTAATGGGATCAAATTTGATAAACATTGGATCCAGTATCAGTAAAATATGAAAAATGATGCACCAGAATATTTTTAGCTAACCAATTTCAAAATAACCGCGGTTATATCTCTTACTTCTATAAACACTGTATTTAATAACCTGCTGTTAATTTAATGATTTTTTACTCCAACAAATATATCTATAAAAATTAGCTTGTGATTCGATTTTACTATTGAATTAATAGTATAAAAATGATTTAACTCAAGAGTTATTCTTAGATGTAATGCATATTTAATATGGCCTTGTTAAGCTTAAAAATGCAAATTAAATGTTAATGCGATGCGATTGTTTGATGTAATTAATTTAAGTATTTAAGCGCCTACTTGAAAAATATGAGAGTAATTAAATCTTATGCATAAACATCATACATCCATTCATACATTAAAAGCAAAACAACAAATTTTGGATAAATAGGATTAAGTGCTAAACAACATGTATTTATTTATAAAATGTTAAGCATTGAAAAAAGTTATTTCGTGGCACGTAAGTATACATGATAGTAACCAGGTTTATTACAGGATCTTTTCGAATTATTGTCAAATGATCTATTATGCATAACTTTATGCTGGGATCATAAATGAATATATATAGATATTCATATGGGGGCTAGGTCGAAAAAAATAAGTTTGTCATAAAATTACAGTCTGTCGATACTCAGTAGTTTCAAAAATCGTCGGATCAAGATAATATAGGGACATTACTTATGAGGTCCAAAACGTATAAAAACCAAATTTATGTAAAGTTTTATATTGTACATGTAAGTAATTATTGAAAATTGCTTCACGAGAAAAAACACCTGTCGAAAGTTTGCCAAATATTGTTGGCCGATATGTCGTGATTCGGATTCTCCACACAAGCGACAGAGCAAACGTGTTAATTTTTCTCCACGTTATATTCAAAATATTTCCACAACGTCAAGTTTTTGAGAAATTGAGATCAAAAGTCATAAAAAGATTTTTGAGAATTTAAGCCCATATTTTTCAAAATCTGAGGAGATGCAAAAATTAAAGTGATTTATGTCTTTTAGAAAAACCATTTATTTTCATTCTAAAAACATAAACTTAATCTAATTTTTGAATTTTAATTTTAATTTCTTTTCGTTTCATTGTTCTTTTCTGTTTTAAACTATAATAAAAACAGAATATTTTTTCATTCTTCCGTCGATTGTTCTAAGGCTGATCTGAAATTTATTAGAAGTTCACAAGCATATGAAAAGATCTACATTTGAAACTACTTTATTTAAAAGTATTCGTCCAGATAAATTAAACTAAAAAATAGTTTTCACAGATTGTCCTCTTCTACTTGATAACCATATTGACATATGGATGGATATATATTAATTAATTATTAGAAATTTTATATCCCCAAAATTTTTAAGACAAGATAAAAAAAATTTTATACTGAGTGCACAGTATTTCTATATATAATCTCTAGTTTCAAGTCTACACGGTCTTGTTCAAGTTGAAGAAGTACTATCTAGTATTTTTCTTATTTTGATTGGTTTATCGATCAACAAATTTCTTTAATATTAGACTAAAAATATAGTATAATTATTGGATGACCAATAACTGGTGCATATGTCCTGAAGTAATCCTGATTATAAGGTTGATAGAATCCTTGAGCCACGAAGCTTGCTTCATATTTCTCAATGGTACCATCCGCCAATAACGTTTTTGTCTAACGACTCATCGTTGAATGAATATTTCGTCTTCAGTAAACCATAGTGAAATTTCCAGCTGAAAATATTCGCCAAATATCTTAACACTCTAAGCGCCACGGAGTGGACCAAATGCTTAATCTGGCGTGCAAGAGAATATAATTCGACTTAGGGAGCACCTAGAAATGTGAAATTTGAAATGCGACAGGAAAATTAAATGAGACACCCTATCTTAAAAATGTGGAAAGTATTTAAAGGGACGTTGCACTTATTGCAGCTTTGTCAAAATAAAATCTAAGTGAACGATTTGTGTCATCACTCATTTTTCTTACATAAATTTATATAATAAATATTTTAATTTGTAATAAAACAGTTTATTTTTTTTTATTAAAATCAAACAATTCAGTAAGTGACAACAAAATAAAAGTTGAAAATATTAAACTTTATTAAAAAACACTTTGCAATACATTGAACATGGAGTTAATGACTCACAACTCAAGCGTATATAGTCGCAATATATCTTTAGTCACTGCTTTCATCACTTAAATATTCCCCGTCTAGATTGTTTTCTATTTCGTGCAAGACAGGTTCAGAAAGTATAGACACAGCATTAGCACAAAGAGCTTCCGACTTTCAATATTTGAAAGATTTTTTTGAAGTCGATGATATGATGGGATCCGATGATACTACTAAAGATTGAAATAAATCTTGCATGCGAACTCTTTCGTGTATGAAATTCACGTACATTTCTAATATTTTTATTTCTTGACTTCACATGTTTGGGATGATGAGTGTGAAACAGTGCTGAATACTTTTCCATCTATCATAGTTAACAGGAAATTATGATGCACCATAATGTCTTCACTTCCAATTTTAATTTTTGTTGGCAGGATTGCAGCAATCTCGTTTTTAAAATTTCTTGCTTTATTAAAGCTTTGCTTTCTTTTTCAAAAATAATTTTAATATGCCTACAAAATCGCACATGATTTTGCCACAAAAGAGCATTATTAGATTTAAGTTGTAAAGGCACCAGACATACTGCAAAAATATGTTGGTCGGAGTTATCAGAATTAGTATCAGTAAACTTTTGCTTATAGTTTTAATGACCACTACTTCCATCACATCCCCACTTGTAAGTCATATACATTCCAAGTGGTTTAGTTTTTTCCAGTAAGTCAATTTGAAGTTCTCCTAACCTTTCAACTGTCATACCGACTAAACATTGCAAAAAGCGGCAGCCACATTTTTTATTATTTTGAAGCCTAAGAGCCATTCTTTCTGAAGCGTATGGAATATTTATAGAAGTCAGAGGTATTAGTAGCTAAATTCTTTAACACAATGCAAGTTTGCTTGAAAAATAATTTTGCTATAGACACTCTTTTAAATCTATGTTTTTTAGCGAACAAATACACAGATATGCTTCAAATTTAAATAGTTGTTAACACATACTTTGAGGTTAAAATATAAAAAATAATTTTATTAACTTTCCATGGCCGCAAAAAACACTTCAAACAATCAACACGTTTATACAGAATTTGAAGAAATTTTTTCTAAAAACTTATTACTCATGTTTGATTGAGGGGAGTTTTTTTTAGTATATATTCAAAAATAGGTCTTAAGTGATCCATAAAACGGGCCAACAGAAGGTTAAAATATTCTAAAGAACTGCCCATGAAATTTCGTTGCAGACATCCGAATTCAGAATTAGGCTCAGAAGAACGCTTATACTGGTTTTTGCGTCTTATATTGTACAAACTTTATTAAAACTTTAAACGGCCATAAAACTTGACTGTACTCACACAGCTACAAACCCTTCCTAACATAACACATTCATTCGGCATAGGATTCGTCGACGCCCAAAATAATGTTGTACAGTGAAATGTGTTTTTCAATACATACATTGGACCACAAATGTATGTATGACATACATTAGTATGAACCATTTCTTTGTTTCCCAATTTTTTTCGATGTCGTTAAAATCAAAATAACCAAAACGCCTGTGTCAAATAGTAGCCACCCAATCTCCTGTGTTGAGCAATAAAGTTTCAGTTGGTTCCGATTTTATTTTGAAACTTCCGTCATCAAAAACTGCTTTAAATTGAAATATGCCATTCTTGAAAATTTCTGCTTCGTTTTCTTTTTAAATTTTGTACATACTATACGTTCTTTAAACTTTATTTTGTATCCCATAAAAACTTATCTCGCCAATCCCTTGTACTTTAATATTATCACCGGAAGCAATCATTACGTTAATATCTTAAATATTCATACCTGAGAATATTTTCGTCTCAACGTGTGAAGATGCACCATTTCCTAAATACCATTCCATTACATTTGGATTATGCGAACGTAAATAAATCACGGACAAAAAACTATCAGATCTGTCACTTCTTCCATTTTTTATGTTCTCCTTCATGCACTGTGACCATATGTCAGCATATGGTTCTCATAAATTTTTCTTGAAAACTTCTGTCAAAACCATTCTTCATAAAATTCTTGTTACTATTTTCAACTCCATATACCTCCTGCCTCCAATTTCTGTTCTACGTTTTTCTTCTTCTAAAATTTTGTTTTTGTGTTTCTCCAAACTTGGTAATGTACCTCGGCTCTCAATTGCCACAAAAAACTTTTCAAATTCATTTGGTGCTCTACACAATAAAATATTGAAAGTAATTTGCTTGGAATTGTATTCCAAATCGTCGTTTGCAGCAAATTTAAATCTCACATATTGTTGAAAAAAATTTACTCTACTTGCAGGATCTTTTGCCCTATAAACATTTTCCAATTTGTTCCATGCATCTGTTGACGTCATATCTCTGATTTTCCATTCCATTCCATTGAATTTTTTTTTTAATAAGTGACCTTACAAAATATGGTCAGGATCGGTCCATTTTGCAATTAGGCCGATATACATAAGTATAGCATCCAATATGAATTTTTTTATATTCGAAGGCAAAAAAAAGATTTACAATGCCCATCAAAATTAGTTTATGTTTATTTTCTATATCCAATTAGTTGGACCTAAGAAATAGGGTCTCTAAACGCATGGTATAGTGTACCTTACTTGTTCGTTCCTAAAGAATTCAATAAAATTTCAATAACATCCCAATAGTGCTGCGTTATTAATAGACTTCTCATCTGAATGGACCATCCAGTTTTTATACCTTATACCACCATGTGGTTTGGGTATAATGACTTTGTGCTGCTGTTTGCAACAACAGAAAATATTTGACCTACACCCATCTTTAATTATACCGATCGAATCAGAATCACTATCTGATTCGATTTAACGATGTCCGTCCGTCCGTCCGTTTGTATATATTTTTGCAAAATACAAGAGACTTTACCAAGCATGGTCAGGATCGGTCCATTTTTGGGCCTAGTCATCATATAGATATAGCATCCGATATGAACTTTTTCATATCTGCAGCCGAAAAAATTAATAAAAATCCCACTCAAATTTGGTTTATGCATATTTTCTATATCCAGTTAGTTGGGCCTGAGAGATAGGGTCTCTAAACGCATGGTGTAGGGTATCGTATAGTCGGTCTAGACCGACTATAATTTTCTTACTTGTTCATTTTCAAATATTTAACTCGCCTTATTTTTTTGATTTATTTACTTTTGTTGAAATTTTATTTTTGGTTGTCCCTTTTCAGATGTTAACCTTTCAGAAGAATAAATTTTCAATCCTTAATGTTTTCCTGACCATAGCCATTTTTATAATTTACATATAGTTATCTGAAAAAATTTTAATAATTACCTTCGACAAACCGTGATAGCCCATCCATTTAAAGCGAAATGTGTAAAAGTATTCAGCTATATTTATTGTAAACTAGCAGAGCCCAACCCTCGAAATTCGAGTGCAAATTAAAGAAAATTTAATTTTTTATTAACTTTTTTTTTCAATGTTTTAGTAATCTATATATATTAAAAAATTGTCAATATTTAAATAAAATTCATTTAATTTCATTTTAAATATTTGGTGAACACACAGAAGATATACAACTGGGTTTCTCCATAAATAATTTTATTAGAGCCTTAAGGTATGCTAATCAATTTTACCCAATTCACAATTCAACACTAATTAAATAAACACACACACATCATTGTATAATTTTTTATTTGAAGTTTAAATATGTATTATCTGCATGTGTTAGTAGCAACTTTATATGAACTTTACTCCAAAAAATATACCAAACAATGTATGGTATCTTCAAAGAAACACCTTTCAATGGTATTGGTTGAATATGTCACAATAAATCGTGATGCCTATTAATATTGTATTAATTCTGACAGATATTTAGTCCATTTATTTTTTTTGGTCCAAGAACGTTCCATGTCTGAAGAATGTCGGATTCCTATCAATTAAAACCACCTCCCTCTTCATCTGTATTTCCTGAGGGACTACCCATTTAAGTATTACGTGGAAGGGCTGGATATTCTCAGCTAGCCACCGCAGCTACTTCTCTCGTTTATCTTTTCTTTAGCCCCATTTTGTGCAGGTTTGTCTCTTCAGGGCCTTGAAGACTTCCTATGCTGTTCGCAGTGCCTCGTGTATTATGCTAATGAATTGGTTGAAAACTTTTTCTCCGCAGTTTGACGTAGACAGTTTTTTAATATTTACCGCAACGAGGACTCTCAGCTAAAAGTTTTGAAAAAAAAAATCATTCTTGCGCTCAGTAGGATCACATTTGTGCCAAAAATCATTTCTTTTTCTTTCGTTAAAACCAAGTTTTGGAAACAAGTTCTAGCAAAATGTGAGGGGAAATCAAAAATCCCAAAAGAGGGGTCAATGGGTAAATTCACGGCGAACATTCAAAAAAACCCCAGCTCAAACAGTTGAACTATGTGAAGTGTAGAATAATTTGAGTGGAACAGTGGAGATTCGTCCCACTGTGCGACGATTAGGTAAATTTTCCCATCTTCTTCGCTATTTCTTAATGGACTTATTGCTTTCAGCCATTCGTATAGTTCGTCCCGGAGTTTTTCTCCTAGCCTCGTATATCTCCAATAGCTCCTTTGCTGCCTCCTCTACTGGGATGATTCCCGCTATGGCGCTAGCGGCCTCCAACGATATTGTTCGATATCCGCAACATAATCTGAAGATGGACACCATGTCCTTCTTGGTTGTGTTCTTGAGAGCTCTCTTACATACTGGTGATCCATACAGTAGGATCGAGTTCGTCACTCGTCATATGCCTTTTAAAGTTCAGGCGGTCATCGATCAATATTCCAAGGTTCTTAATAGCCTCCGATAATATTATTGCACTACTGCCGTCTTGATTACTTACAATTGTTCTCCCCTTTTCCGACTTGTGCTGCACAAGCTCCAGATTCATTGCCTCCAGCCAAATTTTTATTGTCTGATTTGTTTCGTTCCCATATAGTTGGACTTTTTCTGGGTGCCTCGCTTTTACTACTACTGCGACGTCTTTTGCAAAGCCAACAATTGTCGCTTCCTTGGGTACTTTTAGGACGAACACCCCGTCATACATAATGTTCAATAATAAGGGCGCTAGGCCTGAGCCTTGGGAATGCCAACCGTAATGACGTATGACTGTGTACCCCCGTCAATTTCGTCTCCTATCCGATAGTCCCTGACCAATCATAACATGTAGTCTGGCACATATATTTTACTCAGCAATGATACGATGATATTTAGCCCATATCTAACATTGGCTGTCAGGAATTTCTTGATTCATAGTGATTATCTATTAACATTTATGGAAGTTTTTTTTTACTAGCTGTTCTACTGTGAAAACCACAATTTCTTTATAAGACTTCCACTGCATCACAAATTTCAATTTAAGAAGGGATTCTGAGTGCAACTACTAGTAGCTTTGGAATTATATTAAATAATTTTCTATCAACCAGTAGCTTAGACAATATTTTAAAAAATAACGATTAAAACCCCAAAAATTTTGTACCGCAATTCTCTCAATTTACTTTTAATAAATTTGGAATTCTCAAAAACACTTAACAACGAAATTTGCAATTTTCATTCTTAATATTGTTTTATATCCCTCTATGAATGATCCATAGAAATATTCATAATATTGATTTCGAAATTACTATATGCCTAATCCAATAAAATGTACGCTCATTTGTATGAAAAAAAAAAAACGGTGAAATGTTATTCTATTGTGTTTGACTACAACCATACAAAGATTTGTGTGTACAATGTTTTTCAACACTACTATTCAAAACCAACTAATTAAACTATAACGGTTGCATGGTTTTATAAAAAAGCAAACAAAGTAAGTAGTACGACATGTTTCCCTGATATGTGCAATCAAAGTTTATTGAACTTTTTGTAGAATTGTTCCATATAAGTAAATCCATGTTATTTTATATATTGTAGTATTCTAGAAATATGAACTTTCAAATTAATTGTTCCCATCAAAAGCACAACTAAAATTTATCTTTTGATAATAGAAAATTTGGAAGACAGCGGTTAAAATAACTTTACAATATTAACCGCAAACAGGATTTGCAAAATAATTTCAATGGCATTTAATTATAGCAGATGCGGTTTACATTTAACAACATGCATTATAAATAATTGAATGTCAGTGAAAGTAAATTTACTGCGGTTGCAATTTCAAAAATAAATAGTCTATGAACAGCTATAAAAGAAGGAATACAAGACTTTTTTTATCATTTTTTTAATTGGTAAATTCTTTAGAACAGACAAATTATTTACAATAAGATGACAGGAAACTTCTATAAAAATTAAGATAAAAAAATTATGTCAAGTTGGAGTCAAAAATTCAAATTTGACACCAAAAACCAGTTATTGTGTTCCATAAATATGTATAAATTAAAATAAACCATTTCAGCCAAGATCTGTTAATTGTGGGATATCCTGTTGGTGGTGGCGGAATTAAATGCCCAAAATGGATTTGACAATAACGGCATTGGAAGCGTAATGGGACATCACGGTCTTGGCGAAATGAAAGAAAATTGTGAACTATATGCCGACATGTGCCTCAGCAACAAGTTGGTAGTCAGCGGTACTCTTTTTGCTCATAGATCGGTACATAAAATCTCTTCGGATTCTCCCGATATCAAAACAGAAAACCAAAAAGCTCACTTAGCTATCAGCAGGAAATGGAGAGGATCATTGCTTGATGTTCGAAATAAATTTGGCTCTAGTGATCACTATCTTCTAATAGGCACAGTTCGTTTGAAAGTCGCTGCCGTAAGGAATATGAAAAAGTTCAACGCATATTTGATGGAAAGAAACTAAAATTTCAAACAACACTGAAAAACTATTCTGAAGCTCTGAGTACCACTCTAGAGGCCACACAAAACAATGCATCACGTGCCTGGAGAATGTACAAGAATGCTTTATAACTACCTTTTGAGAATACATAGATTTCAAAATAAACAAGAGGAAACAGGGTTCCCAGATATGATTTTGGTTTTGATTTCTGAAAGAAGAAATACAAAGGCATTTATCAATGCGGCAATAACCCATAATGAAACAAGTAAGAAAATTATAGTCGGTCTAGCCCGACTCTACGATACCCTATACCATTGTTAAGAGACACTATCTCTTCGGTCCAACTAATTGGATATAGCAAATATGCATAAACCAAATTTGAGTGGCATTTTTATTATTTTTTTTTCGCTGCAGATATGAAAAAGTTCATATCGGATACTATATTTAAATGGGGACTAGGTCGCAAAATGGACCGATCCTGACCATATTTGGTAAAGTCACTTATACTTTGAAAAAATATATACAAACCAAATTTGAGAAAAATCTGAGCAATATCTTTGTTTTTCGATAGATTTAAGTGAAATCGGGAAGCAGCTCTAAATGAGGCCTATGACTAAGAATTTTTCTGGAGGGAGTATTTTTGAACTACTGATTAATGGATGTAATAAACACATACAAACCCAATTTGACTGAGATCTATATGATAATTTGGAACTTATGGTAATTTATATCGAGATCATAGAGGTCATTTGGATGGGGGCTAGGTCTGAACATGGACCGATTCTCACCAATATCAACAGCGTTCATCCCATGGCCTATGGAAGCTTATATACCAAATTTCATCAAAATATATTCATATCTGCGACCTGTATTTTGATTACAAACTTTACATGGACACACAGACGGACGGACGGACATAGTTAAATCGATTCAAAAAGTGATTCTGAGTTGATCGGTATAATTAAAGATGGGTCTAGGACGAATATTTTTGGTTGTTACAAACAGCAGCACAAAGTCATTATACCCAAACCACATAGTGGTATAGGGTATAATTATAGTCGGTCTAGACAGACTATACGATACCCTATACCATGCGTTTAGAGACCATATCTGTTAGGGCCAACTAATTGGGTATAGAATATAAGCATAAACCAAATTTTAGTGGCATTTTTCTTAATTTTTTTGGCTGCAGATATGAAAAAGTTCATATCGGATGCTATATCTATATGGGGACTAGGTCCAAAAATGGGCCGATCATGACCATGGTTGGTAAAGTCTCTTGGATTTTGCGAAAATATATACAAACAAAATTTGAGATGAATCAGTGCAATATTTTTGTTTTTTGATAGATTTAAGTGAAGATTGGGAAGCAGCTCTATATGGGGCCTATGACCAAGAGTTCTCCCATAGGGAGCGTTTTTGGACTATTCATTAATGGGTGTAATAAACGCATACAAACTGAAGTTGAATAAAATCTATAGGACAATTTGGATCTTATGGCAATTTGTGTCGATTTTATAGGGGTCATTTGTATGGGGGCTAGGTCTGAACATAGACCGATTCTCACCAATTTCAATAGCGTTCATCCCATGGCCGATAGAAGCTTATATACCAAACTTCATTAAAATATATTCATATTTGCGACCTGCAGTTTGGTTACAAGGTTTACATGGACGCACAGACGGACGGACGGACGGAAGGACGGGCGGACATAGTTAAATCGATTCAAAAAGTGATTCTGATTCGATCGGTATAATAAAAGATGGGTCTAGGTCAAATATTTTTGGTTGCTACAAACAGCAGCACAAAGTCATTATACCCAAACCACATAGTGGTATAGGGTATAAATTCAATACTTATCCGGGAAATGGTTATTGGTAACCAACAAAATTTTTTGGTTGTTGTAATAGTTATTCATAACCTAAAAAAAATATATATCTCATTAATATTGGTTATGGTGACCAGAATACTATATATCTTACGATAGTGATTAAAAATTCCCTAAACTAAATATAGCGAATTTTAATGTAACCTTTTCTTTCGAAAGAACAAAAATAACAATTATTTTATTATTATTTATTATGTTTACTCGTCAAATACCGGAATTTTGACAAAAAAGTCAAACGGGCAATGATACTTGTAATGACCCATTGAACCAGAATCGCGATGAGCCCATGGAGATTTTTTCAGCCCCCTACAATTTGACCCACTCTAATATACATATATGTAATTAATTGGACCTGAGTAATTTTCTTACTTGTTTTAATACTTCGTTACACACCAGCCAATCCGCTTCATTTAGCACGTTACATAAAAGGAAAAACTACATTCGCATTCTTCATACCACAAGATTGCTTTATTTTTATTAAAAAACTATTTGTAAAATGTAAGGTTAAAAAAAACTATTAGAAAAACAATGCGTATAGAAACTGACATGGTATCAAGCTCATCAACCTAGCGAACAAAGCTATATCACGGATTATAAACAAGAGACTTTCAACTGCATTCGAAAACGCTCTTCGGAATGAGCACGCCGGTTTTCGATCCAAAAATCATGCATAGACCATTTAAACAGTCTCCGGATCATAATAGACCAATCCGTTAAATGAAGACAGCCTCTGTACGTAGCCTACATAGACTTCGAGAAGGCTTATGGTACCCTCTCACACTGTGCTATTTGAAATGCGTTTTCCTGTAAAGGCCCTCCAACCAAGATAATATTAATTTTCAAGCGCTCTACGTCAATGTAAACTGTAGGCTGACACATGAGGTTGTGATTTTTAGAAATATATGTTATCTTCTTCTCTAGCACGTACTATATGAATTAAGAGACTGAACCTGTTAAATATAAACCGAATTGACTATTTGGTTTTTGTAAAAAATATTCTTATGAAAGCAAAATTGTTTTTACTCTAAAAGTATAATTTCTCTTAATGCTGTTGCGTGGAAGATTGTCCTGTGTATATACTTAGTCCGACTACAATTTTTTAAAGTGTTTTAATATGCAATGGTTTAATGCAATCTTATGCCATGTATGTTATTGACGTGGACACGCTAACATTGATTACTGCACATTTACATATTTAATCCAAATATACGGAATTCAATAAGTGTTATAAACGTGTCTTTATTACGATTGTTTTTTGCTTTTTTTTATCAGTTTAAATGAATGTATATGATTATAGGCTTAACTTGTATGTTTCTGCTCATTTGAATTGAATATTATCTGAACAAAACATCACTATGGTAGTTGAAAATGTAATGAGCATTAGGGTCGTACAAAATTATACATATTTGCAAAATGGTGTTGAGGAAAACTTCATATGATGCTTCGAATTTTCATGCATTTGGTTCACAGATATTTTTAGCTCCAAATGTATTTGAAAAAATAAAAGAGGAATCTATTATATTAATAGGCTAAGCGATTTCTTGTGACCGATGTTTTGTTCTACCGTTCTATCCTGAATGTGATCAAACGTTGTTATTTGAAAGTTATTTCTTTTGAGCCGTATTGGAGATTAACAGATTTTTAAATTTTTTCCTTTATTTTGAGTATATTGCATTTAAAGTTGCTACTAACACATACATAAAATTATACGATGCTAGTTATGTGTGTGTTTATTAAATTCGTTAATGTGTTGTAATAAAAATTAGTTTGTTTTTTTGTGCTGATTTTTGAATTGGCTAAATGAAAAAAAAAATTTCCTAGAATTTGCACTCGAATTTCGAGGGCTGGAATCTGCTAGTTAATATTAATTCATTAAATAATATTGTATTTAAAAAAAGAGCAAATGAGTTCACTAATTAATAATAACTAGCAGAGCAGAATTCCTTTTTTATGTTTTAAATTGTGTTGAAAAAGGATAAAAATCTATGGAAATTTTATTTTTTCTTTCAAATTTAATTTTTTTCATTATTTCTTTTTTATAAATTTATGTATCAAAAACTTCTTGGTATACATTTTTTTAAGCGTAAATTCTATAATTATTTGATAGATGTCCATCAAATGATCGAACTCTACTGTTTGGAACATATAGTTGTCCATCAGAAAATGCTGGATTCCGCAGGAAAATAGCCATATTCTTGAAAGTTTTTCCTTCTGACTTATTAATTGTCATTACAAAGGCACAACTAACTGGAAATTGAGTCCGTTATAATCTAAGTGGTGATAATGTTCCAGAATATGTTAAATAACTTCTTGGGTATTTCGAGCATTAATGTTTTTATTCCTTTTGTTTTATACACATTCTGAGTCCATCCGCTAATAACTAATTTATGATTATTCAACTTACGAGTAAGTTGAAACTAATATGTGAGGTGGTAAACCGCTGACATTCGCGAAGTCAGAAATTCAATTGGAAAGTTATTTTGTTCTCGAATATCATCTGAAACTATTTAATCGACACTGTAGTATGTCGTCGCTTCTCCTGGTATACGTTTTATAATTTCCGCATTAATGAAATCACAATCATCATTTGGGAGAGCTCTCATAGCATTCAGTAAATACTAATTTATGAAATTTTTAAAATCGATTGTTATCAAAGCATAAATTGGACATATCGAAACTTTAACGAAAATAATCGATGAAGGATTTTTAATGTTTTAAGCTTTTGAACTTTTAGTTTTAAATACTGAATTTTCTACTAAATGAATTGGTAACTTAAACAAAGTGTGCAAAGTCCTGATACCAGTTAACAGTATAAAGCAATACTTCAGTGGTATTGCTTCTATACTGTTAAAAGTTAAAAGGTGTCAGTTGTCTGCGAAGGTTTATTGAATTCGATTTATGTAGTTAAACAGTCTCAGCAAATGTTTTACCACAACCTGCATGAGCCGATAAACAAAAATTGGTGCCAGTATTATGATGGACAACTTCTTTAACCATTTTTTCAATTAAATTCTTTTCATTATGAGCATGTTCAATCATTTCAGTAAAAATCAAAGTTTCTTCTTGGATGTCAATCATTGTAACATGAGTTGAAATAAATCTTGGAATTGGAAGCCCAAGTAAGTCACATGACAGATTATGTGATGATAATCAGTTGTCCATAATTGATAGGAGCAATGTTTTCAGTAAAATCTCTCATTTCATATTCAGTTAAATCAATTTTGCATTCATTCCATAATGCCAATGCATTCGCTGAAATATTCATTGCACATACAGTAGTGGACTAAAGTGGATACATAATTGAATATTTGTAAAACTTTTTCAATAACTTTTGTTCAAGATATGAGAAAAAAATATATATAAGTATGTATATGATGACTTCATTTATACAATTGTGTCCACTGGAGTGGTCCTTAAAAAACGAAAATGCGATTTTGGGGATAGGCGGGTCCAGTTTGTTACCTTTCCATATAAAACTAATAAATGTGAAGTTTGGGGATAATCGGATAACGAAAAGTCGCGCCGGAAATCGATTGAAAATTTCAAGTATATTTATATGGGGAAAATATGATTTTTTTGAGATTTTACTAAATTTCGTTCTATAGCTTAACTTTTCCGAAAAGTTGTTTTAAGAATAGCGATCCGTATTAAATTGTCTATTCAAAAAGTTATAAAAATTCAAAATGGAATAAAAAATCGCCAAGAAATAGCAAATGCCCCAGACCACTTTTGTGTAAAAAAAAAACTAGCTCATGAAATTTGATAGCATTTTTTCAACTTTGAGAAATTGATTAAAGCCACATTTTTTTTTGTCTCTGTAGTTATAAGTAATCAGATATGAAGTACTGTTTTATTACCACGTTGTAAGCTATTCCACATTGGGACCGCAAATGAGAAATTTTTTTGATAAAATTTTGAAAACTCCTTTTTTAAGTTTTAAAAAATTTTCTTAAACAGAATTTAAAAAAATGATTCTGGCACAATAACTGTGTGAATTTTTAGGTAAGCCAGAATTTTTTTGTCACGGATTTTATTTTTGTGGATTTCGAGAAAAATGGTATTTTTGTAAAATATTCCGTAAATGTACTCTTTTTTATTACTTTGTATCAAAAATTTATCACTTTTCTACTTTTAAATGCTTTATTTTATCTTAATAGCCTAGGGTTTCCAAAAAAAATAATACGACCCCATTAAACCTTTTGGAATCTACTGTGATATATCTTTGGTGCAATTATCTGCTTATTGCTCGCGAATATAAATTAAAACTACTTTTAACCAATTTTGTTATAAAATTATTTTATATATAAATCTATCTATATTTTTCTAAATAAAATAAGAAGAAACAAGTAAGAAAATTATATTCGGTCTAGACCGACTATATGATACCCTATACCATGCGTTCAGAAACCCTATCTCTTAGGCCCAACCAAATTTGAGTGGGATTTTTATTAATTTTTTTGGCTGCAGATATGAAAAAGTTCATATCGGATGCTATATCTATAAAGAGACTAGGTCCAAAAATGGGCCGATCCTGATCATGTTTGGTAAAGTCTCTTCTATTTTGCAAAAATATATACAAACAAAATTTGAGAAGAATCAGTGCAATATTTTTGTTTTTTAATTGATTTAAGTGAAGATCGGGAAGCAGCTCTATATGGGGTCAAAGGGATCATTTTTGGACTACTCATTAGTGGATGTAATGAACGCATACAAACCCAATTTGAGTAAAATCTATATGACAATTTGGATCTTATGGCAATTTATGTCGATTTCATATGGGTAATTTGTATGGGGGCTAGGTCTGAATATGGACCGATTCTAACCAATTTCAATAGCGTTCATCCCATGGCCGGTAGAAGCTTATATACCAAATTTCATCAATATATATTCATATTTGCGACCTGTAGTTTGATTACAAGCTTTACATGGACACACAGACGGACGGACGGACGGACGGACGGACGGACAGACATTGTTAAATCAACTCTGAAAGTGATTCTGATTCGATCGGTATAATTAAAGATGGGTCTAGGTCAAATATTTTTGGTTGTTACAAACAGCAGCACAAAGTCATTATACCCAAACCACATAGTGGTATAGGGTATAATAAACAAGTAAGAAAATTATAGTCGGTCTAGACCGACTATACGATACCCTATACCATGCGATTAGAAACCCTATCTCTTAGGCCCAACTAACTGGACATTGAAAATAAGCAAAAACCAAATTTGAGTGGGATTTTTATTAATTTTTTTGGCTGCAGATATGAAAAAGTTCATATCGGATGCTATATCTATAAAGGGACTAGGTCCAAAAATGGACCGATCCTGATCATGTTTGGTAAAGTCTCTTGTATTTTGCAAAAATATGTACAAACAAAATTTGAGAAGAATCAGTGCAATATTTTTGTTTTTTAATAGATTTAAGTGAAGATAGGGAAGCAGCTCTATATGGCGTCAAAGGGATCATTTTTGGACTACTCATTAGTGGATGTAATGAACGCATACAAACCCAATTTGAGTAAGATCTATATGACAATTTGGATCTTATGGCAATTTATGTCGATTTCATATGGGTAATTTGTATGGGGGCTAGGTCTGAACATGGACCGATTCTCACCAATTTCAATAGCGTTCATCCCATAGCTGACGAAAGCTTAGATACCAAATTTCATCAAAATATATTCATATTTGCGACCTGCAGTTTGATTACAAGCTTTACATGGACACACAGACGGACGGACGGACGGACGGACGGACAGACGGACATTGTTAAATCAACTCAGAAAGTGATTCTGATTCGATCGGTATAATTAAAGATGGGTCTAGGTCAAATAATTTTGGTTGTTACAAACAGCAGCACAAAGTCATTATACCCAAACCACATAGTGGTATAGGGTATAAAAATTTTCCATTTTCCGTCTCAATGCGCAATAGGTTAACAGTGCGGTAATAAAACAATACTTCTTATCTGATTACTTATAAGTATAGAGACAAAAAAAAACAGCTTTAATCAATTTCTCAAAGTCGCAAAAAATGCTATCAAATTTCATGATCTAGTTTTTTTTTTTGGCATAAAAGTGGTCTGGAGCACTTGCTATTTTTTGGCGAATTTTTATTGGATTTTGAATTTTATAACTTTTTAAATAGATAATTTAATACTGATCCTGATTCTTATAACAACTTGTCGGAAAAATTAAGCTATAGAACGAAATTTTCGTAAAATCTCAAAAAAGTCATATTTTCCCCGTAAAAAAACACACTTGAAATTTTCAATCGATTTCCGGCGCAACCTTTCTTTATCCGATTGTCTCCAAACTTCACATTTATTAGTTTTATATGGAAAGATAACAAACTGGACTCCGCATATTCCCAAAATCGCATTTTTATTTTTTAAGGACCAGTCTAGTGTCCACTCTTTGCCTTTTTGGTTAATCTGTTTCTAGTCTCGTTAGATTTGAATGTTTCTGTTGGATTGAAAGTGTGATAGAAAATATGAGTAACAAGTCAAAAGGCGAACAAGTAGTCTATTTTATTTGATTTTCGTATTAATAAAAATATTATAATATCTAGAATGGGCGAAAAATGAGAAATATATCAAAAAAAATCATGGAGAAGAAAGTGTAAGGCTAATTGAAGAACTTGACTGATGCCGTAGTATCGCAAAAAGCTAATCGCGTGCCATCGAACTTTCAGCGTGGTATGCGATATGTGGATGTGGAGGTACAACTAGATTGCTCTCTGATGGAAATGCTCGTTTGGTGGAACGAAATATGATTACTGGAATCACCAGAACACCAATTATGGATGGCGTAGCTCTGGACAGATTGGTAAGTGACCGTACAGTAAGTAGGGCCTTGCATAGAATTTGACTTTGCTGTAAAAAAAAAAGAAACCTGCACTGTCGCACAAGAATGGTAAAGCTCGGGTTATTTTTGGCAAAACGCATAAAAACTGGACAACTGATGAGTGAAAAAAAGTGATTTGATCGCATGAAACAAAAAGTAATCATTTCCAATCTTATGGAATATAATATTGTTTGAAGAGGCACGTTGAAACCATGCATTTACACCATATGAAGCACCATATGTCAAAAGAATACTCTTCCAATACGAATAAACACCTACCAACTTAGATGATCTTTAGTCACGAGTTTTATCGGAATGGGCTTATATTCCATCTCAAACATTCAAAGATCTTCTGGAGAGCATGCCTAATCACATTAAGACCGAAGAAAAACCTTGGCGAATATTTCAAATATGAAAATACTGGATAAAAGCGATCAAATCACACACTTCTCGAGGAGAGTGAGTTTCTTTCGCTTCTTTTAAACAGTCAACCATTCATTATCGTTCGAAGCAATATCACGCGCATTGCATGCAGCAAAAAATAAAAGATGAATTAAATCTTGTTATTTACGTAAATTTTCGTAAGTTTTTGGTCCCTTAAGGGGGGTAAGGTTTTAAAACATTTTTTGGCATTTATATTTCTGAATGTACAACATGTCGAGAGCGTTGTTTCAAAATTTCAAGTAAATCGGAGAAAAACTTAAGAAGATACAGCATTTCCAGCGTCCAACATATTTAAAAGGTCCTCATTATTCGTTGTTTTAAGTTTCGTTGTTTTAAATTTTTAAGTGCAAATTCTTTATTATGTTAAATTCATTTTTTGAGTTGGCATCAGGTCAAAAGTTTTTAATTGTTGCAAAATACATACATTGTAAATTTTCGACCTTTAAAAAATAATCTAGGTAGCGCAAGCAAAATTTTGTTTTATTTTTATACCCTATACCACTATGTGGTTTGGGTACAATGAGTTTGTGCAGCTGTTTGTAACAACCAAAAATATTTGACCTACACCCATCTTTAATTATACCGATCGAATCAGAATCACTATCTGATTCGATTTAACGATGTCTGTCCGTCCGTCCGTCCGTCCGTCCGTCTGTGTGTCCATGTAAAGCTTGTAATCAAACTGCAGGTTGCAAATATGAATATTATTTGCTGAAATTTGGTATATAAGCTTTAATCGACCATGGGATAAACGCTAGTGAAATTGGTGAGAATCGGTGTATGTTCAGACCTAGCCCCCATACAAATGACCCTTATGAAATCAACATATGTTGCCATAAGATCCAAATTATCATACAAATCTTAGTCAAATTGGGTTTGTATGTACATATTACATCCACTAATTAGTAATCCAAAAATGATCCCTATTGGACAACTCTTAGTCATAGGCCCCATATAGAGCTGCTTCCCGATCTTCACTTAAATCTATCAAAAAACAAAAATATTGCACTGATTCTTCTCAAATTTTGTTTGTATATATTTTTGCAAAATACAAGAGACTTTACCAAGCGTGGTCAGGATCGGTCCATTTTTGGGCCTAGTCCCCATATAGATATAGCATCCGATATCAACTTTTTCATCTCTGCAACCGAAAAAATTAATAAAAATCCCACTCGAATTTGGTTTATGCTTATTTTCTATATCCAGTTAGTTGGGTCTATGAGATAGGGTCTCTAAACGCATGGTATAGGGTATCGTATAGTCGGTCTAGACCGACTATAATTTTCTTACTTACTATTATTATTTTTGTGTGTAAATTGCTTATTATATTGAATGCATTAACAAAATTTTGGGCCGCTTAAAAATAATTCAGGTAGCGCTAGCTAATTTTTTTATTGTGTTAAATTCATTAATAAATTTGCAGTTTTTATTATTGCCAATACATAAGAATTACGAAACATTAACAATCTTCTAAAAACACTTCGCCATCCTATCAAAATCAAAATATAATATGAAAAAAATCAAAATTTCTGTTTTCAAGCACCAAAAAAAATCGTGAAAAATAAGATAAAAATCTGAAAAAATTTTTTAATATTTGGTATTTTATAGCTGTTAAAATAAAGTATATAACTTTAAAATCGATTAATTTTTCACTGAGTTATGCGTGCAGATAGCCAAGTATATGCTGCCAAGTTCACTTTAACTAGTTAGAGTATTATTTTGGTAAACCATTTTAGGTAATATCTAATTAAATATATTGAAACATTTTTAGTTCTATTCTATAAAACTAGAAAAAAACTACAAAAATATAGTATATTTGAAAAACTGAGACTGTAGAAAAAGTAAACTACCAAATAACATTATTTTTATTTTGTGTTATAGAAACTAAAAAACCCTTTCAAACGACACCAAAAGCATTATAATCGGTTCACTAATTACCTACAATCTGATTTGAAAGGGGATATTTTTCAAAAAATTTTGCGCCTTTTTCTGAAAGCTAAAAAAATTCCACCTTTGCGGAGCTCTCTCATCCATAGATTTTATTCGATTTTAAAACCGTTTATTGATTCTTAATCTGTGAGAAATCCTCCACACATTTTACTGAATGCTTCTATCAAATTTTTTATTTTTGCCACGCTATTAGGGGAAAGGCGCCACTGTGCGATGGTTCACCATCGCGGCTTTTAAAAATTGCAGCAACATCAGTTGAGATGGCATCACTAAATTGGTATTAACTTTTATTTCATGATAATTTCTTCGGCTTCATTTTCTGGCAGTTGATAATAGTTCGACGTTGTTTTAAAGAAATTTATAAAACTGAAGTTTTGTTCAACCCACAACAATCAGCAAATGATATTTATTATACTGGAAACCTGGTAAAAATTGAAGATCTTGATAAAATATAACCGAAGATGAAATATAAAATATGCTCTGTAATACTATATATATAAAAAAGCGCCAGGGCTGGATGGTGTACCCCATGAGTCTTATGCAAATACAATCACGGAGTTTTTGGAAGTATTGTCAATGATGGAGCGGTGTATGAACCAATAATTCTAAAATCTTATTGAATGCACTAAAAATCAATAACCACCGAAGTATGTGGAGAAAATCTTTGCAAATCCCAACAAGAATTTATAAATTCAAAAACTCTTCCATAAAATTTCTTCATTAACTGATTGCATAACCTTCCAGCGAGATATTTCTTTTCTGATGAGTTGATGTCAACCATCTTTTTCAAAATTTTTCCAAACGTAAAATTATTAGTTATTCTTGTAAACATTCTGCTATTCTGTACAATTATATAGGGGAGAATAACGTAATATTTTCACGGCTTAATTTAATAAAGGATCTTGGTATTCTTTCTGATTCTGCTTTAAACTTTAAACCTCATGTAGATTATATAAATTCTAAATCAAATTCTCAATTCGGCTTTTTAAAGAGAAGTTCTGGGATCTTTTTAAATCTTATTATTCTTTATTACTCCTTAGTCAGATCCCATCTGGAATATCTGAGTGTAGTTTTGTGTCTTTTTAAATTCTTTCTTTTAACTCATACTCTCTGTCTTTCTGTCTGCCTGTCTGTCTGTCTGTCTGTCTGTCTGTCATGGGTGGACCCCATTCCCCCTTATCCAATTGATCTGAAACTTGGCCCATAGTCTTGTCGTGACTACAGAGTAATTTTGGGGTAGTCACGCACAGTCACGCGTAGTCACGCACAGACACGGAGTGACCTAAATGTCATTTCCCTTCATCCGATCGATCTGAAACTTGGTCCATACACTTGCTGTGAAAAAATATTAACTTTGAATTAGTCACGCACAGTCACGCATGGTCACGCACAGTCACGGATTGATCTAAATGTCATTTACCGTCATCCGACCGATCTGAAACTTGGTCTATATACTTGCTGTAAAGAAAGATTAACTTTGACATAGTCACGCACAGTCACGGAGAGATTAAAACCCCGTTTCCCCTCATCCGATGGATCTGAAACTTTTTCCATAGACTTGTTGTGGCCAAAGATTAATTTTAAGATAGTCACACACAGTCACGGAGATATTCAAAACTCATTTGCATAAGGAAAGATAGAGTTTTAATAAAAATTTTGTTCTTATGGGTTAGATTATTTATGACACAGATCTTAAAAGAATTGAAAAAATCCAAAAGCGTTTTTCAAGATTTTCAAGATATTCTCTTGAAAATATGCCCTCATACCTTGTTCGATGTTATTTGATAGGCATTCAAACGCTTATGGCCCGTAGGAAAATACAGAGCATTACCTTTATAAAAGAAATAATGGATTGCAAAATAGACTGATCCCCTTTATTATATATTGTAACATTTCATACTCCATCGAGAGTATTAAGAGAATATTATTTACTTGAGCGTCCATTCCATAGAACTAACTATGGACGGAATAAGCCCATATATAGATGTATTGTTTATTTAATTCGGTATGTAACCGAATCGGTTTTAATGTGGACAGACCACCATTTAACAGGATATTAACCAGCATGCTTGGCGAGTATGAACCCTAGTAAGATGCTTTTATACTCCTACTGAATGGTTGAAGATGTTGATTTGAACTTATTATTGAATTATTATTTACTAACTGATATTATGTTATATCTAACTGAAATATTTGTTATGTTATTGGAATATATGTATTATATGTGAGCTTCTCCGAGAAAAGGGTCCTAGTGTGTTAAAAAACGAGTACCTAAAAGGGTGTAGAAACTTTAAATGTTTTTTTTTTCTCAAAACTTAATTTTCACATATAAGGGCTACTATCGGGTAGACGAAATAAATAAATAATAAATATCTCGATCACAATATTGGTCAAAATTACTTTAAAGATTCTTAAAGAAGAAACAAAGTAATGCGGACTTTGAAAGCTAAAAGCTGACTTATAGCTTTGAATGGTATTAACTTTAATTGAAACACCACTAATAATTTGTGCTCCCTGTGTAACCAAAACAAAGAAGAAAGCCTGCAACACTTCATGGAGAAATGTTTTAATATTGAATCCGATTTTTTGAAAAAGTATTTTGAAATGAAAATAAAATTATTAACGTTTTAAATGGCGTAGACGATGAACATTGGAGTAAGCTAGTAATGTACATTATAAATGCCTTATCGTAAAAGATAAATAGATAGAGATATGCAATCACTTAAGAAAAACATTATTATTTTTACCAATTACATATTGTAAATTTACTGATATGTACCAAATATATATATGTTCCAAAGAAAACAATTACTCAAATCAATTCTCCTACAGACGACTTAAAGTTTATGAAATAAAGAACAATTATCTGTTTATATATTTATCTACAAAACTGTTCACTCGATCTAATTCGTTTGCTATTCCACGCAATCTATATTGCAAAACAATTTCAACGTCATAAAAATATAATGGATTGACAACCATAAGCAGAAGTTACTGCACCAGCTCTGTGGTTGAATATATCATGAGTCTTTAAATGGTTATAATTTAAATAATTACACTTTTTATTATTTGTTTAAAAACAGCCGCTCATGCGACTGTTTACTTTCACGTCTCTTTATTAATCATTTTTCTATACTAATTTTAACGTATATCTACCTACGTACGCGCGCACATGCATTGTACACGCGTACACATACACTTACATTATGTGTAACTGAGTAGACGAGTGAATTTGCGTATTAAGCAGTTCACACGTAACTATACTACAGTACAATTGTGAGAAATACTTTTCTCACGCTTGAGTTCGGTGCAGGTGGATATATTTAGTTACAATTAGTAATTTAATTTTACTATTTAGTTACCGTACAGAAGGTAGGGTAACTATGACTTATCAAACACACTACACCTCCCTCTCCCTTTTACAGAAAAAGAATGATATATATTCCTGATCATTCTTTCATATACTTATAGTATTTTTAAATTTAGTTTGAAAAAAAAATATTAGGTCTCAAGATCTATTTTGGGTTCTTCACCTTCCCTTTTTTCCTTAAAATAAAATTAAATTTTAATTAATTCGATTTTGAAATTTATTTTTAATTTTAATTTAAATTTTATAAAGTTATTTAAAATTAATGTTGTAGGTAAAATTATAATTTATATGTAAAATGTTTTCTTCTTTTTTTTTTGAATGTTAGTTTACAATAAATTCTTCTTTTATTTTTAATGTTGGTTTACAATAAATTCTTCTTTTTTTCTTAAATTAATTATAATGTTAATTTTAAAAATTTTAAATTTTATATTTAGAATTGTTGTTAAATTTTAATCTTAAACTTATTTTGACCTGGCCAGGTATTTTTAAAATTAGAATGAAAAATTTTTTTTTTTTTTTTTTTTTAGCTAATAGAATTTATTCAAATTTTTATATAACCTATAAAAATAATTTTAATTTGGAATTTTATGTTGTTCCAATTATAAAATTTATTTAGATTTTTGATTTCTAAATTTTAATTTAAGTTTTACTTTTAGTTTTGTTTATTTTGAATTCTATTTTCTAAATTTTTAAATTTAATTTAATTGTAATTTTTAGGTTTTTCTCTATTCCTAGAAATTTGTAGAATTTTATAAAAAATTATATTTATTATATTAAGTACTCTATATTTTTATATTCTATTTTGTTTTAACCTATGCTTATGTGTATGGGTTGTTCTAATTTTCAATTTAAAGCTTAAGTTTTAATTTCCAGATTTTTAATTCTAGTTAATTTTTCAAGCCCATGCTTCAAATTAAATTCTGTTTGTAATCTTCGATTCCAAGTATAATTTAATTTCAACTATTAAATTCTTAATTTGATTTTTAAATTTAATCTTAGTTTTTAGATTTTCCTTTACTTGTCAAAAATGTTAAAAATGTTTATCTAGTTGCTTTAAAATTTTAGACCAATTTCAATGGATCTCATTATGCAATAATTTTATTTCCTTCGAACTTCTTTCTCTATTAAAAAAATAAGTATTTTCTTTCAAAATTATTAAAAATGTTCATTATAAATTTTTCGTTCAATTTCCCTTTTCAATACCTTATAAACATTATAAAAATTTCCGTATCAATATCGGAACTAACTCTCAATAGTTTAAATTATTTTACGATCTTGTCATTATCTTAATTTTCATTTCATTCTCAATTTTCATTCTCATTTTCAATTTTCATTTTCATTTCAAATATTTATTGTTGTAAATTTTATAAAAATTATATTGCACTAGTTATCAATATCCTATTGCTTCTATTATCTCTATTACCCTTGGTCATTATTGTATAGCACTTTCATTTTATTATCATTATTATTATACCCATTTTCATATTATTCAATATTCATATTTTATCTATATAGTTGCAACTTTATTAATGCCATTAATCGATGTCGGTTATATCACAACCTAGAGTATAATTGACCTCAATCAATTTCCCATTAACATCATGGACATTTTATTGATTCGAATCTACCTTTATTTATATATATATCTTCATTATTTTATTTCTATCCCCCGGGGTCATGGGCTATTAGCTAACTTGTCATCGTGACAGTTGCTTATTAGTGTCAGACTGTGGTTACCAGCTATTTTCCAAGCTTGAGAAAGAGTGGCCTCAGTCACTTTCCATTAATAACCAAGTCAGCACCTTTTCCATAAATTCATAAATTATTATTATTATTCTATCTTGCAAAATGTTGGCAACATTTTGCTGTGCTCTTGGGCATTTTAGGGCTATGCATCGCCCTCTTTAGCCCATTATTTTTCTGATAGGCTCAATCGAGACCATTCTTAGGAGGGGAAAAATATGTAATCTTTATTTATTGGAAGTCCAAAAATTCCGTAATAATTTTGAGTTGAGTTGCTCAGCAAACTAAGGTAATTTACGTATCCAATTTATACAGAAAAAAAAAATGAAGTTCTTTTCTGTTCTGCATCTAAAAGATACTTTCTACTAATTTGAATACCTCCAATATAAGTTTAACCATTCAATTATTTCATATAAGTGATATAGTGAAAATATAGGAATTGATTTCAAACTCAGTTTAAATTTAATTAAACTGTGAATTTATTCTATAAACTATAAAAGTAATCATTTAAATTACTAAAAAAGAAAAGTGTATCTGGATGTAAATCCATTTGAAGTACCAGGTTGTACATTACAACCTGAAAAAGTTGTATTTGGAAATCAATAGAAAAGTGTAAGAATTCTAATTGAATTACCGGGTCGTATATTACAATCCGAAAAAATTGTATTTGGAAATCAATAGAAAAGTGTAAGAAACTGGATGTAAATCAAATTCAATTACAAAGTCACTATTTAAATTGTTTTAATTGTGTTTCCAATTTATTAAAGTGTTTCAGTGAGTAAAAATTATAGGATGCACTAAAAGTTTAAAGAATTCTATAATATGTCAACAGAAATTTTCCAGTGTTAACATATTATCAGTTAGGGCATTTAGTATATTTATTAAAAAAGAATCATTAACTCAAACCACGATCAGCACGTCTGCATTACGCGGTCAAATTAATGCAATATAAATGATTGAGAAAGAGAAAAAAAAAATTCCAAGTAAATATTAGTAAGATTTATTTGTTCTTTATGTCACTTTATCTTTCGTTTCCCTCCTATCTCGATTGACCTTATTCCTATTTCAAATTATCTATGACCAGGTAAGAGTTCTGCTTCTACAAAATCATGTTTTTCTCCCTTACAGAATTAATGAAAGGAACATTATTATAAAAAAATTTTCCAAAAAAAAATTATTATTGTTTATTATAAGTTGAATTGAGAATTGAGAATGAATTAAAAAAAAATCGAGAGGATTAAGTATTAAGAAAAATTTCATCGCGTAAGGGTATTTCGCGAACATTAAACATTGATTAAAAACGAAAAGAAAACAGAACCAGATTTCTTATGATAAAAATATTCATTTGGTGTAGTTAAAATATACCTTAACCCACCAATGATCAAAAATTAATTTCATGTTCCAATTAAATAAATCGTCCTTAAAGATTTCGCGGAAATTAATTAATTTTCAATCGCTAGTAAGGATCGGAAAAAAATAATCTTCGCGAGAATTTAATTACTGAAAAATTAAAAATTAAAATAAGCAAATGAATTAATTGATAAAACTTAAAACTAAAGCCGTAGCGTTGAAATTAACTTTAAATGTATAGATGCATAAAATAATAAAAAAATAATATTTGAAATAAAAAAGGTTAAAAAACGAAATGAAATAAAAAAATATTTAAAACAATTTTAATAAATGCAATAAGATTTTACGCTTGAGCTAAAAAAAAAAAAAATGATAATTTAAATATCATTTAATATTTTTCAATTGCGTAAATTATCATTCTTCACGTCAAATCTATAAATTTTAGCAAACAAAACCCAAGCAACGAATTTATTAATTTTAATAAAAATGTTAAGGTATTTACAGCAGTTCTATTCCGTTTTTCAAAAATAATAAAAACTTACATACGAATAACTTAAAATTCAAATTTGGCATTATAGCATTAAGTTAATAGAAGAAAATATGCAATATTAAATCAAACAAACAAAAATAAAAATTAAGTACAAAGATATACGAAATAAAAAAATTGTTTTAGTTTAAACATTTCTGAATTATTTTGTTTTGTTAAAACTAAAAGTACATTGATTCGTCATTCTCATTGTTCTTAAATGATTGTTACATTTAAAATATACATATAAAAAAATATAAAAACAACTAGTAAAACATATAGACTTCATATGGACTTACAATATTTACATCTGTATTTCCCGACGATGTTTGCCGGCCATTGTTCTGTTGCTGTTGTTGTTGTTGCTGTTCTGTGGCAGAAGTGGCATCTGTAAGATGTTGTTGCTGTTGCTGCTCCTTTTTAACAAGATTTTCATCGGCATCAACAACTTTTATGGGTTGATTATCAGCAATTTTTACTGTGTGACCATCTTGTTCCCATTTACTGGCAATTTGTAATGTTTCTACAGTTTTTTGCTGTATTGTTTTTGAATCATCTAATAATGTAAGTTCATAGAATTCTTGAATATCTAATAGTGCTTGAAAAAGGCGTGATTTAAATATACGTATGACACGTTCAATTGCAATTCTAAGAGCACGATCTTGAGATTCCGATAATCTGGAATGATAATCCTCTAATAGCTCAAGCGCACGATGAGCCTCTTGCTTTTTTACTGGGCATATTTAATGTATAGAAATAAATGATGAAAACCTTTTTTTTTTGGATTAACTTTGGAGAAGGCTGTTATTAAATGATAACGATGAAGTAGTTGTAGAATATATAGTTGTGCCAAAATTTTGAATATTTTGTGCTTTATCACCATCAACCACACTATTTTGTATCTAGTATTTTGGCATCTTCTAAGATCATTTTTTCTTTCGCTTCTGTTATAAATTATGCTTAAGATTATTATATTTTTTTTTCATATAACAACTCTATTCATTTATTTTTTAGCGTAAGCAAAATATATAAGGGGTGCAAATTTTTTTCTTGTAAGCACCTTTTTTTTCAATGTGAATTTTTACTTTGAGAATTTCTATTGTATTCATACACTTTTTTTTTTCTTGTTAAACACTAGCTTTGGCATTGTTCACTCACAGTTTTAATTTATTTTATTATATTTGTTTATGGGCCACGTCCTGATGTCCTTTTCTCAGGACGTGGCCTGGCAGGATCGCCATATAATTTAAATAATTACACTTTTTATTATTTGTTTAAAAACAGCCGCTCATGCGACTGTTTACTTTCACGTCTCTTTATTAATCATTTTTCTATACTAATTTTAACGTATATCTACCTACGTACGCGCGCACATGCATTGTACACGCGTACACATACACTTACATTATGTGTAACTGAGTAGACGAGTGAATTTGCGTATTAAGCAGTTCACACGTAACTATACTACAGTACAATTGTGAGAAATACTTTTCTCACGCTTGAGTTCGGTGCAGGTGGATATATTTAGTTACAATTAGTAATTTAATTTTACTATTTAGTTACCGTACAGAAGGTAGGGTAACTATGACTTATCAAACACACTACATGGTATACACTATTCATATGAGTCTCATCAATTTCGGGCTTCATAGCCCAAATTTTTGCTTGATTGATGAGTAGAAATAATTGCTTTACAAAGGCTTTGGAGGAATTTATTTCGAATAAATAAGTTCAAAACTATTTTACCTTTGTGACAACAAATGCGTCATTATTACAAAAGTAATTTCACAAACTAAAACAATCAAAATTGCGAGGAATCTATATATCAATACGTGAAGGAAAACCGTTGTGACCGTTTTTAAGCAAAATTCCTTCGTTCGCGAATTTTGCTTAAAAATGGCATAGTTATAATTCATATGGAGGAGTAGTGCGGTATGATAAAAAATACGCATAATATGTATTAAAAATATATTATATTAAATTTATAATAAATAATTTTATAAGAGCCTAAATGTATGCTAATCAATTTTAGCCAATTCACAATTGTGCATTTATTATTTAATCATATTTCATTATATATTCATTGTATATCGCACGCCCTGTGTTAAATTGTGAATCGCTAAAATTTATTAGCAGACCTTAAGGCTCTTATAAAATAAATATTTACTAACAAATCCATTGTATATCTTCTGCGCGTTCAACAAATGTTTATAATGAAATTTAATGAATTTCATTTAAATATTCATACATTTTTTACATATATATATTAAAAATAAACAGTGAAAGAAAAAATGTAATGAAAAAATAAAATTTGCACTCGAATTTAGAGTGCTGGGCTATGCTATTAGGGATTAGTGCAAACCGATATCAGTCATAAAATAGTACTACATTCAGTTCATTCGATAGATCAAAAGGATAAAGACTTCTTGCATTGCCGTTGCGATAGCGCTCAACTCTTCCTCATATTGGTCTCTGTCGAGGCATTACGATATTAAAAATTGACTTTATAATGCCTCACTTTATAATAATAATCCCAATTCGTTGGTAATGAACTTGGGTAGCTGAATATTAAATAAAATTTATAAACTTTTAATTAAAATTATTCCAAATAGAATAGCGGCAGCGAAATTTTTTAGCTGAATTGTGTATACTTTAGTGAAATTGTGTTCACTATCATTGGAAGATTTTTATTGAATTTGGTGATTCCTATTTTCCCCATGCCAAGATCACTTAGTTCTAGTATATTTTATTTGCCCGTTAAGTACCACCCTTAGCATAGTTTCTGAACTGAAATCATTTTGTAGGGTATTACCAAATATAACGGAATTTACCGAAAATGATTTAATTATTATTACTTTTAAGCAGTCTTACAGCACTTATATTGATATAACAAGTAAGAAAATTATAGTCAGTCTAGACCGACTATACGATACCCTATACCATGCGTTTAGAGACCCTATCTCTTAGGCCCAACTAACTGGACGTAGAAAATAAGCAAAAACCAAATTTGAGTGGGATTTTTATTAATTTTTTGGCTGCAGATATGAAAAAGTTCATACCGGATGCTATATCTATATAAAGACTTGGTCCAAAAATGGACCGATCCTGATCATGTTTGGTAAAGTCTCTTGTATTTTGCAAAAATATATACAAACAAAATTTGAGAAAAATCAGTGCAATATTTTTGTTCTTTAATAGATTTAAGTGAAGATCGGGAAGCAGCTCTATATGGGGTCAAAGGGATCATTTTTGGACTACTCATTAATGGATGTAATGAACGCATACAAACCCAATTTGAGTAAGATCTATATGACAATTTGGATCTTATGGCAATTTATGTCGATTTCATATGGGTAATTTGTATGGGGGCTAGGTCTGAACATGGACCGATTCTCACCAATTTCAACAGCGTTCATCCCATGGCCGATAAAAGCTTATGTACCAAATTTCATCAAAATACATTCATATTTGCGACCTGCAGTTTGATTACAAGCTTTACATGGACACACAGACGGACGGACGGACGGACGGACGGACGGACGGACATTGTTAAATCAACTCAGAAAGTGATTCTGATTCGATCGGTATAATTAAAGATGGGTCTAGGTCAAATATTTTTGGTTGTTACAAACAGCAGCACAAAGTCATTATACCCAAACCACATAGTGGTATAGGGTATAAAAATCATTAATTTCGTACAATAAATGTATCTTGGCAGTATTTATACCCTATACCACTATGTGGTTTGGGTATAATGACTTTGTGCTGCTGTTTGTAACAACCAAAAATATTTGACCTACACAAATCTTTAATTATACCGATCGAATCAGAATCACTATATGATTCGATTTAACGATGTCCGTCCGTCCGTCCGTCCGTCTGTGTGTCCATGTAAAGCTTGTAATCAAACTGCAGGTCGCAAATATGAATATATTTTGATGAAATTTGGCATTTCATCTTTTATCGGCCATGGGATGAACGCTATTGAAATTGGTTAGAATCGGTCCATGTTCAGACCTAGCCCCCATACAAATGACCCCTGTGAAATCAACATATATTGCCAAAATTGGGTTTGTATATATATATTACATCCGTTAATCAGTAGTCCAAAAATGATCCCTATTGGACAATTCTTAGTCATAGGCCCCATATAGAGCTGCTTAACGGTCTTCACTTAAATCTATCATAAAACAAAAATATTGCACTGATTCTTCTCAAATTTTGTTTGTAAATATTTTTGCAAAATACAAGAGACTTTACCAAACATGGTCAGGATCGGTCCATTTTTGGGCCTAGTCCCCATATAGATATAGCATCCGATATGAACTTTTTCATATCTGCACCCTAATAAATTAATAAAAAATCCCATTCAAATTTGGTTTATGCTTATTTTCTAAATCCAGTTAGTTGGGCCTGAGAGATAGGGTCTCTAAACGCATGGTATAGGGTATCGTATAGTCGGTCTCGACCGACTATAATTTTCTTACTTGTTTTATAATACAGTTATACGAATTGGTTCCACTAGAGTAGCGTATTCCAAAATGTATGTACAACAAGTCTTGAAAACTGATTTTAAAATACATTTCACCTCATTTCATTCAAGTAAAACTTAACTCTCAAATTGTTTTTCATTAAAATGTTTGTTTATCTGTAATTTGTTTTTCTTTAATTTATTCTCGAAGTTCAAAACGTTCATATTTAGTTCCTCGTATATTGGAAATGTTCTTAAATTTTAAAATTAATGCGATTTTCTTTTTTTTTTTAACAACCCTAATTCATCTACATACGCGTAGAATGTAAGCTAAGCATGTATTTCGTGATCTTATTATAGTATTGGTAATTTAAATCTCAAAGTATCAATTTAACACAATAAAGGAAAGCAATTAGATTTTATCACTGTTAAAGGTAATAACAGTATTTCGTATTAGTATCACTCTATACTTATGTATGTACACCCACAAACATCCATGCATACAAACAAGAATTCAATAACTACTTTGACTGCCAAAATAATGTAATAGTTGTTTTTTTTTTTTTGGTTTGTATTTATTAATGTATGGATGTGTGTTTAAGAATGAATAAGTGTACATTGTTCTTACATGAGGGTGTTAGCCAATGAAGTTGTACTCAATTAGAAAGTATTATGTACTTGAATTTCGATACTGATGGTATTATAATCCAATATAAAATAACAAAAGTCGGATATAGATAAAACAACATTATAAGAAGCACTTAATATGATAAGATGGTATATAAATGTTAAAGTTTAGATACTAAGATGTTGAAAGAGTCATATGGTGCTTAGTATTTAATTAAAGTGTATTGTAAAAGGAGAAGAAGAATGGTATAAATAATTTAAAATTTTTAAGAAACGAAAGTGATGTTTATATTGAACCGATAACAAGTGATGTTACAAATTTAGTTAACAAGCAAATAAACGAGATCATTTATGTAGGTATTATTTTTATAAGTATTTTTTTTTTATGAGAGTGGTTCACAGCTAAATGGCGGAATATTTGGTAACGGTCTAGGCCGATATTAAGTTTTTACAATATTTAAGACTCTCGAATCGAGCTGGATTTTCTTTACAAAAATTAAGTAAAAGTAACAAAAAAGGGTAAGAGTGCTAAATTCGTCTATGCATCATCTTCGATACTTCTATCTGCGTTATAAATTTATTATTACAACCAACGCACAGTGGACCATTTGACGAGAAGGCGGTCAAAAATCTATAACTTTTGATTGGATTGGAATTTTAGCCTTTAAGTTTTGCTATAAAACGTAATTCTCGACCGAAAATAAAAAAAGTTACGGAGGGTTTAAAATACATTTTTATTTGTAATTGAATTTTAGTACAAAAGTGAAGTGTTAAAAGGTAAAAAAAGGTTTTTTTTAATATAATGTCTTATTTTTTCAGTTAATTTTACAACTAATACATTTTAACAAGTTTTTAAGTTAATTTTTTCCGAAAATGCCAAACTTTGGCCCCGGAAACTTTTTAGTCCTAATGTGCAAAAGGCCAAAAGTTGTTTTTTTTTTCAAAGATCCCGAGTTTAAATATAATTTATTAAGCAGCGAACGTAAAAGTTACCTTATATTGGTTCAAGATAAAGAAGTTTCAATGAAAAACTCGTATGGTTTTGCGTTAGTTAATTTTTTTTTTTTATTTTGTTTTTAAATATTTCTATATCAATTTTTGTGGTAAATTTATGAAATATAACAATTTTTATTGTAAATTTACAAAATATATAAATTTTTAAATCAAGAAAATTTTTTAACTATATAAAAGAAAGTGTAACTTATTGTTATTGTAATGAAAAAGTACTTTAAATCAACCAATTTTAGTAAAAATTTCTTCTAAATAGCTTCGATTTTCATCTTCTGGAAGTTCTTTAGCTTCTTCGTCTAATTCAATAGAGGTAGTTTTCCAATTTGTCGAATGTTGGACATATGTGGATCTGAAGTGCACAACAAAATAGTGATAAGGTCTGCAACATCTTGAAATTTTTCTTGTGCTGTGCTCGCGAAAGAATCTGTAGTCTTTGCTCCTTTTTTCTTACGCTTCTTCAGATAGATCTCCTATTGGTAGCATATTGTTTTGAATTATTTGTTCCCCATGGTACAAAATTTTATGAACTGTGGATGGCATGTATCTCCAAGAGTATTTTTCATTATAAAGTATAGCTGTTTTGTTGGCGTACTCTCCAAATTTTTTTGCATTTATCTTTCTGCTGCATGCTAGAACTTGTAATATGATTTTGAATCGTCTTACTAATTCATGATCTACAACTGTGATAGATGCTGCAGTTCCCGGATCGGAAAAATATCTCCTTGCAGTATTTCCATCATTTGTGTTTCTTTCCCTTGTTTTGGTTGGTCGATTACGAGGCCTAGCTGTAGATATTTTTGTTGAATTTGTTTATTTTTTGCTTTCTTTTTTCTTCATTTTCTTTGTTTTTTCTCACTGTTTCTTCTAACGGACCAAATTACAAATCATAACCCAATTTAAGAATATGCTCCGTGAAACGTATTCTGAAAAGGGGACATTCCAAATTCGTAGGCTTCCTTAAAACTATCGTCTTCTGTTGGGGGTTGGCTTAATTGACTTGATGTCTTTTGGCATATAATGCAGCTTGACGTTGACTGTGTTCCAGTTAAAGCTTGTGCAACTTTTCCATCAATCATTGTGAGACACATTTTAAAATGTACTTTAATGTCTTGGTCATCAAATTTAAATATTATTGGTTGAAATTCCTTAATTTGATCTTTTATTTTTTGAACTTCTTCAGTTAGGACATCTTTGGTTTCCTTTTTGAATGCAAATTTTGTTGGTCTGCAATACTTTGTTGAAGAAGGAATTTCTTTTTTCCATATATCAATTTCTGTTGCTCTACTAGTTGACGGCTCTAAGACGCTATACCTTTTTGTTAAGCGCAATGGAACGAAAGATACCATAAATAAATTAGCATCTGATGAATTTTCGGCATTAAATTGCTTGTATTGTTTCTGACTAGAGGATCCATCACATCCCCATTTAGAAATTAAAGTAATACTGCCATTACCAATTTTTTTTTAAATGATCATTATCAAGCGTATTTAGCAATCGTTCTGCAGTATGTTCAAGGAGATCTTGCAATTTTATTTCTGCTGATGTTGAAGTCACACTAATAGCAGATTGTAAAGGTAAGCATTCTTTTTTTGGCAGAAACTAAATCTCGATACTCTGGAAAAATCCTACAATTTTTTAATTGGTTCGCTTCCGCAATTCCTTATATTGATTTTTGGTCAATTTCAAATCCAAAAGTAGGGCGAACGCTTCTTCCAGCGTAAATTTCTTATTTTCAATTGGTGTAGGAATTCTTTTCAAAATCCTCTTTGTGCGCCTTGGGCTCGCTTCTACTATTTTTTCAATTACTTCAATTTTATTTTTTTTATTTTGGGTTGGTTGAATTTGGTGCAAAAATGAATACTTAATAATTTTTGAGAAATTTCTTCATTGCTATTCTCCAGCTTGCACCTTCGAGATCTTTCACTACATCCGTCAATTGGTTTTGCAGGTCGACCCTTTTTTCCACTTTCGTTGGCAATTGTAGATGCACTCTCAAAAATAAGTTCCTTCATTAACCAGTCTTGGTAACATTTGTACATCTTTGCCTTGCTATGAGAGCATTCAATGTACCGTCTTTTCGAATTCGATGCAAAATCGGACGGACGGACGGACATCGTTTAATCGACTCAGAAAGTCGATAAAGGTCCAATATTTTTGGCAGTTACAAACATCACCTCAAACTTAATATATCCTAACCACATAGTGGACAACTTTTGTATTCATAAATTTTGCAGAAAATATCTAACCTTGGGTCAGAAAAATTGTTCTGGTGCACACGGGCGGAAACTGACGGATATATAATGGGATATAGGAGAATAGGGGAGGGTTCGGCCTATAGAGAATACAAGATTTTTTCTGACTGCTTTTGACTGGCAGGAGTTATGCTCTATTGAATAGGAGATTTTCGGAAAATTTGGATCTTTTTTAAAAAATCTTTTTTTAAATTTCGGAATGACTCAGTGATTTTACATTTTTAACATTATTAGCATGGAAGCCATAAAATTATTAAGAATTTATTTCACTTCAAAATCTTTTAAATCAAAAAAGTAACAGTCATTCAAAAATAAAAATTTACAAAGAAATTTTTAATTTTAGCAAAATACTGAGAAAGCCCATTTTCGAAGACCCTGTTCGCTGTGATATAGTTGAGATAGAGTCGCAATTTTTTGGCTCCCAAGGTTTACTAGTATTTACTTTCAAATGAATAACATGACTTTAAAATCGGTAACAAAAAAAAAATGATTTTTGGCCGCCTTCTCAAAATATGGTCCACTGTGCAACGTTTACTTTTTTAGAGTAATTTTTAAAATAAAAGGTACTACTTTAAGAAAATTTACTTTTTTAAGAAAACGAAAATGTACCATAAATTAAAAAAGTAAATTTTCTTGAAAAAAAATACATTTTATGAAAAGGTACTTTTTGAAGAAAATGTATTTTTTTTTAGAGAATGTATATTTTTTAAGATAAGACATTTTTTAAAAGGTATATTTTTAAGAAGTGTTATTTTTTAAGAAAATGTACTTTTTAAGAAAATTTACTTTTTTAAGAAGAGGTATAATTAAAAAAAGTTTTTTTAATGGATAGATATTTAGGTCAGCTTGACTCAGTTTTAATTACATTAAAATTGATTGAGGACTTTTTAAGGAATTCTAGGTCAAAGTTGAACTTTTGATTTTTTTTTTACTTTTAGAGTGAAATATGTGTTTATATTTTTTTATTTATTAAAAAATTTAATATTTGGATTTTAATAATAATTATAAACATTTTTGTGATAATGGGATTTTTTAATGTTACACTCAAAAAAATTTGTACACTAAAAAAAATAGTAAAATCAACTGGAGATTTTGCTATTATTTCTGAAAAATTCAAAATTTTTTATTGTCAAATTTGCAAATTTGTTTACACTCAAAGAATATTTACATTAAAAAAAAAAAACTTTAATAATATTATCTAAAACTCTTAATAATATTATCTAAAATTTACTATTTTTTGCTGTCAAATTTGATCATTTTAACAAACATTTTAAAAATAAAATACATTTTAATTGCATTTGTAACAAAAGTAGGTTCTGTTTATTATTATTTTTTACTAATACTATGTTTTTCGTACTTAAATAACAATGAGAGGCAATTATAATTATTATTCATTTGACTCAAGTATTGATTGCAAATATTCCTTTTTTTTTCTGCCTTATTTCTGTTCTTTAGTAGTTTTTTGACTTCTTAATCTAAATCCCGGTGTTTCACTTTCCATTGATTTCGAATACTGGAGATGAACGTATCTGACGTTGCCAATATATTAAATAGATCTTAATTTGTGGAATTTCGTGAAATTTTTCTAGTATTGTGCTCTCTATAAAATCTGTAATCCTTATTCCTTTTTTCCTGAGCCTCTTCTGAAAGATCTCCAAGTGGCACCAAATGATATTTAATGACATCTTCTTCATGATAAAGGATTTTGTGAACTGCTGCATACATATTTCTCCATGGGTAGTTGATTGTATATATTTTTGCAGTTTCCTTAGCATAATCTCCAAATTTTCTAGAGTCAATTTCTTTACTGCACGCAAGTACTTCTAGGATTATTTTAAATCTGAAAATAAGGCTTAAATCCACTCCTGTTATTTCATATGCTGTTTCTGGATCTGAAAAGAATCTTCTTGCGGTATTGCCATCATTTGTATTGCCTTACCCTTGTTTTGGCTGATCTATAATCAATCCAAATTTGCGATATTCATCTTGCACATGTTTCTTTTTTCAACTTCTTAACTCTTTGTTTGTTTCGTTGTTTCTCATTGATCCTGAAGACCCAAATCCAAATCATAACTGATTTTTAGTATGTATTCCATAAGTCGTATACTTGCATGTAGTAGTGATAATCCAAATTCATATGCATCGGTATTAGCTAATGATTTTGTCGGGACTTGGTTTAATTGGCTTGATGTTGCTTGGCATATAATGCAGCTGGATGCAGCCTTCGCGTTAGTCAAAGCTGGACCTACTTTTGCATCTATCATTGTCAGCACTAATTGTTAGCTTACTTCAATTTGCTATCCATCTAACTGTAACAGTAATGGCTGTAGTGTTGAGATTTGGTCCTTGATATCACTAACTTCTTTGTTAATGGCATCATGAGTTTCTTTTTCGAATTCAAATTTGATTGGCCTGCAGTATTTCGTAGAAGATGGTGTCTCATTTTTCCAAATATCCATTGTTTGCCTTGTACTAGTCGAAGGCTCTTTTTCAATCGCAATGGTACAAATGATACTATGAACATATCTGAGTCCGAAATATTTTCACATACTACTTGTTTGTATTGTTTCTGCCCCGAAGAGCCATCACGTCCCCATTTACAAAAAAGAATTAACTTTGTGTTTCCATATTTCTTTAACTCATTTCCTTTTATTGATTGAAGCAAGCGTGCAGCTGTGTGATCAAGTAGAGATTGTAGTTGTACTTCTGCCGAAATTCGTGTGATTGTAATAGTGTCCCTTGATGGAAAAAAGTCCATTTTAGCTGCGGTTTTGTGATGATATGCTGGATATATATTTGAGCCTTTTTCAATCGCCTGCAATCTGAGCTGAATATATTGCTGTTTTGTTAATTTCAAATCCAGAAATAATGCTAATGCCTCCTCATTTGTGAACAGTTTTGCATCGCTTGGAGTTGGTATACTTTTAAGAATCGGTTTTGTTCTCACTGGACTAGCTTTAACAACTTTTTCAATGATATCCACTTTTGTTAATTGGTTCTGTGATCGTACTTGATGTAGGAAAGATTCTTTTATATTTGTACAACTAATTTCATCGTTAACATCTTTAAGTTTCCGCCTCTTAGATCTATCGCTGCAGTTGTCCAATGATTTGCGTGGTCTTCCAGCCTTATCTTGCTTTGCTGTTTCTGCAGCGACAGTAAGTTCGCCTTCTAACTAGTTTGCACTTTTTATATAAAAATGTTGTTTACTGTAGCTAACTTCTTTGTAACGTTTTTTTAATGCTTTGACGAAATTAGATAACTGCTCTTGTATTTCGGTGCTACAAGCATTTGAGTTTAATTTTATTTTAACGTAACTAAGAACATCTTACTGGTTTTTATACCCTATACCTGCTGCTGTTTGTAACAACCAAATATATTTGACCTAGACCCATCTTTAATTATACCGATCGAATCAGAATCACTTTTTGAGTGATTTAACAATGTCTGTCCGTCCGTCCGTCCGTCCGTCCGTCCGTCCGTCCGTCCGTCTGTGTGTCCATGTAAACTTTGTAATCAAACTGCAGGTCGTAAATATGAATATATGTTGATGAAATTTGGTATGTAAGCTTTTATCGGCCATGGAATAAACGCTATTGAAATTGGTGAGAATCGGTCCATGTTCAGACCTAGCCCCCATACGAATTACCCCTATGAAATCGACATAAATTTCCATAAGATCCCCATTGTCATATAGATCTTACTTAAATTGGGTTTTGTATGCGTTCGTTACGTCCATTAATGAGTAGTCCAAAAATGATCCCTTTGGCCCCATATAGAGCTGCTTCCCGATCTTCACTTAAATCTATTGAAAAACAAAAATATTGCACTGATTCTTCTCAGATTTTGTTTGTATATATTTTTGCAAAATACAAGAGACTTTACCAAACATGATGAGGATCGGTCCATTTTTGGACCTAGTCCCCATATAGATATAGCATCCGATATGAACTTTTTCATATCTGCAGCCAAAAAAATTAATAAAAATCCCACTCAAATTTGGTTTTTGCTTATTTTCTATATCCAGTTAGTTGGGCCTAAGAGATATGGTCTCTGAACGCATGGTATAGGGTATCGTATAGTCTGTCTAGACCGACTATAATTTTCTTACTTGTTGTTTCTAAAATACTCTTCGGCCAGTTCTTTATAACTGAAGCTCTCCATATTTTTCTGAATATTTTTATTTCCAACTGTTATTGCTGAAATATATTAGAGCAACTGAGTTTGTATTCAAATGTCACTTTCTTATAAGCGTTCTCATAAGCCATCACACTATGTTTCTAGGTAAAATAAAAAGGTAAGAAAATGCCATTAGTGCATTACTACCTAAAATAATATATAAACAACTAAGAAAATTATAGTCGCCCTAGACCGACTATACGATACCCTATACCATGATTTAGGGACCCTATCGCTTCGGTCCAACTAATTGGATATAGAAAATAAGCATAAAACAAATTTGAGGGGAATTGTTTTTAATTTTTTTTGGCTGCAGATATGAAAAAGTTAATATCGGGTGCTATGTTTATATGGGGACTAGGTCGAAAAAAAATTTTGAAAAAATTTATACAAACGAAATTTGAGAAAAATCTGTGCAATATTTTTGTTTTTTTAATAGATTTAATTGAAGATCGGGAAGCAGCTCTATGTGGGGCCTATGACTAAGAATTATCCTATAGGGATTATCTTTGGACTACTGCGTAATGGATATAATAAACACATACAAACCTAATTTGACTGAGATATATAAGATAAAATGGATCTTATAGCAATTTATGTCGATTTCATACGGGTCATTTGTATGGGGCTAGGTCAGAACATGGACCGAATTTCACCAATTTTAACAGCATTCATCCTATGACCGTTAAAGGCTTATATGCTAAATTTCATCAAAATATATTCATATTTGCGACCTGTAGTTTGATTACAAGGTTTAATGGACACACAGACGGACGGACGGACATCGTTAAATCGACTCACAATGTGATTCTGAGTCGATCGGTATAATAAAAGATGGGTCAAATATTTATGTTAGTTACAAACAGCAGCACAAAGTCATTATACCCAAACCACATAGTGGTATAGGGTATAAAAACCGACTATACAAATGAATTACCTGTGTGTGTTTTCTTTACTATTTGCATTAGTGCATTGTTAGGTAAAATAAAAAGGTATAAAAAAGGCATGATAATAAAAAAAACCCAGGTTACTAATAATTATATCCTCTGTGTATTGGGTGGTATACGTTTCTTGTTCCCTTTTGTTCCCTAGAAGTTCTATTCCACTAAATTTGAATTTTGAGAAAAATATAGTAGTTTCATAAATATTTCATAACGCCCCTAATATTAAACGGTAGAGCTGTGACCACTTGCAACAACTTAAGACTATAATCCCACCATCAATGATAGCTTGCGAGCAGTAACCATTTTTTTTTTTTTTTTTTTTTGATAAAAAACAAAAAAAAATCACCTTTTTCTGAAATTAAAAAAACAGTTGAGTTTGACAGCATGCCACTCCCACAATTAGCAATAGTTTTACGTAATTTTTTGGGTAACTCAATCTGGATATATTAGCTTCAAAAAGGCGTTTAAAAAAAAATTAGACTTACGGCCAATGAAATCAAAATTTCAGCCGTTATGCATAGCCCAAAATATTGCTTGTGTGTTTTGGGTATTTATTTGCAGGATGTATTTTTAAGCCGGCACATAGGCGAACCAGCATGCAAATGTTATTCATATGGTGATCATTATAAAAGGGATTACTATTTTCATAACTTCTTCATCTCTTTCACTAACTTTTCGCATTACTTTCAGTTAGGATCCATACTTAAGGTGCTATCACATGGCGTGTTTTGCTTGTTTTTTTTTTTTTTTACTGAATAACATGACATATTCAGGGCATATGATTATTAATTATTAGAAGCAGAGCCCAAACCACGAGTGCAAATTCGAGGAAATTTAATTTTTCATTAAATCTATTTCTCTCAATATTTTTTAATCTATTTAATTCATTAAATTTATTTCACTTCTTCATCTCTTTCACTAACTTTTCGCATTACTTTCAGTTAGGATCCATACTTAAGGTGCTATCACACGGCGTGTTTTGCTTGTTTTTTTTTTCCTATATTTTAAGCACATGCAGTACTACACATCGCGTGACCGCTTTCAAACATTGTTTATATACAATACATGCGGAAAGTCACATGTAAATTTTTCAATTAGAACTGGTTCTATTATAACATTTCAAAATATATAAAAATGCAACACTGCTGCGGTGAAAGACAAACAAAGTAAATTATAATGATTAATATTAAAAGAAAAATAAATTGTTTAATATTATGCCGTTTTCTTTTCTGACAAAAAATGTCGCACTTTTTTTGCCCTTTTTTCGAAAAGTGTATTTTTTTGTATATTCTGAATTAATAGCAACCTTATCTTATATATCAATCGAAAGTCTCAAAGTCGAGCCCTCATAAATCAAAAAAATTCGAGCAAATGACTTCTTTCAGGTTATAGTGGGAGAATATTTTCCCATTGTTCCCCTTTTTTGAATATTTTCAACCTATGACTTCCAAGAGAATAATAATCAAATTTTTTTTTGTATTTATGAACACAGCACTTTGAGACCTTTGGACTGATATATAATGCTGAATGCTCTTAATTCAGAATATATAAAAAAATACACATTTCCAAAAGAGGGCAAAAAAAGGGGCGACATTTTTTGTCAGAAAATAAAACGGCATTAGTTAACAATTAAAAAATATATAAAATATATAACTTTATTTTTAACAATTAATTTTGTAAATTCGCGTATTAAAAATCAGCTGTTGTTTACATATAGAGGCTAGGTCATACGATTGTGATAGCAAAAATTATGAATCGTATGTCAAACAGCAGTTTTGACAGACATATGGAGTTACATATGGATAAAAAAACTACATATTTAAAAATCATGTCGTGTGATATCAGCTTTACGATTCCCTTGTAACGTTTATTAATATTATTCACAGTGCATTCCGAAAGTGAGTATTTTAGCAAAGATTGAACCCGTCAATGTCGGATTTTCTAAAAATTTAGCACAGTTTTTATATTTTGATTTATCCTTGGAAAGAAAACATTTAATACATGTTCCCCAAAGTGGTGTTATTTTTAGCATGCATAGTTGCAATTTAATGGAACATTGATTCGCAGAGTACAAAATGAGCTCAATGTATGATTGTGCCAGCAGGGAAAAAATCATTAAAAACTATATTCGAACGATTAAACTTTGAAAGTAGTTCATCAGAAGTGTCGTTCTGAAGGTTTAATATCCCTTTTGTATAATAAATGTAAAGTATGTATTATTCTTAGCAAAGTTCAAAACTCATCATCACGTAATCTTTAGTTTGCAAAAATATGTTTTAAAAAGTGATGTTTTTAAAATTTAAGTAAAATAACTTGTTGTTAATAATATTTTCTTTAATTGTGCTAAATTTAATGAGTCGTTTTTTATTGGTGTCTGAATTTAAATAAAATTCAATGACAAATATAAAATTTAGTACAAAAACAGTAAATTTCTTTTTTTAATATTATAAGCAAACTTAATATTTCAATATTTGGCTTTTATAAATTACAAGTAAATGGTTAATCAAATACAAAAAAATTAATTAAAATTAAAAAAATTCCTTTAGTTTTAATGTTTTACGTATATTTGATGAACCAATAAAAGCTCACGCATTACATATACGACAAGTGTAGAGAGGAAAATCTGCCTCCATATTTTTTTCTAATTGTAAAAATATCACTTATAAGCTATTTTATCACAATTTTGATCGTGTGGTAAACACCTTTTTGAAATAAAACTTAGGCACATGTCATTGTAGTGAATATCTGAATACGTTCTAACTAATGCCGGCCATATATTACACAAATTCAGTGTTCAGGTCTAGCACTGCACAGTACATTATACAAACGCAGTGTACAGTGCTAGACTTGAGCACTGAACTTGTGTAGTGTATGGCCGATATAAGACCTTATTTATATTTATGGGTTAACAATTTCTATAGATAAACATAATTATATTATAAAATATATAATTGAGCTTTTTATAAATTTTTCACCTTTCGCGCCGCTATGTTTCAGGAACTGTTAAAGCTGAAGCTACAAAATTTTAAATATTTGTTATCTTAGCAACGTTAGGTATTCTGGCCAAATTTTATAAAATACAAAGAGGGTTCGGCAGAAAGAGCTTATTTTCTTCATTGATTTAAAAAAGGTGTTTAAAGACGAATACGTACACCAAACTAAGAAAAAAATCTATTAGATGAATAACAATGGTTTTAAACTGAACAAACATCAATATATATGAAAGTCAAACTCGTATATTTATATATTTTTTTGAAATACGCCTTTCATTAAAATCTTCTGAAAACAAAAAAATGGAATGACAATATGGACAAAAGAGCGAAGAATGCAGAATACTAGTAAGAAATCAATCGGAGGGGGAAAATATATATGTGAAATGTCAAAGATTAAAGATGGATCATCCTACAATATTCAGTATATGTATATGACTTTAAAATAACTAAAAAATAAAAAAGGAAATAGAATTAACAGAAAATTCATGGAAAATGGTAATATCCAGGAAGTAAAACTTCTTCCCAAAAAATATAATAATAATGATCGCTTAAAATTCACCAATAAAGATATAAATCAAAGATTTTTTCTTTTGCAAAGATGTATTACTCACTGATGAGAGTAAATAAACACACTTGGATCTGACGAAACCATAAGTGTTGAAAATCTAATAAAGAACATCTATCAAAACATGTAAACATGGAATTACTCTAAACATAATATTAATTACAAAGTGGATAGCCACTCTGGGGAGGGAGGAGAAATCCAAGTCGGGTGTTAGGCAGAGTAATTCCAAGTCATCAAGAACCATTGATGATTTATCACTACATTTTCCAGGAAATAGTTTCAGCAAATTAAGTTGGTCTAATTGTATCGAATGAAGTCTACAAAAAATTTTAATTTAAAATTTTTTTTTTCTTAATCAACTTACTGAATAACATGACATATTCAGGGCATATGATTATTAATTATTAGAAGCAGAGCCCAAACCACAAGTGCAAATTCGAGGAAATTTAATATTTCATTAAATCTATTTCTCTCAATATTTTTTAATCTATTTAATTCATTAAATTTATTTCATTATAAACATTTGTTGAACAGATAGAAATAAGAGCCTAAAGGTGTATGAACCATCTTGTATGCCACCTAAATATATGCTAATTTTAGGCAATTCACAATTCAACAAAGGGCGTGTGATATTCAATTATTATAATGAAATTCGATTGTATTATTGTCGTTATTGGTTTGTGTCCAAATTTACTTTTCAATTCAACACAATTTTTGTGAACACATTAACAAATTTAATAAACACACACACAACATTGTATAATTTTATGTATGTATTAGTAGCAACTTTAAATGAGTAATAAATACACCCAAAAAATGTTCCAGCCGGTGAAAATCTGTAAATCTGGTGGACAGCTAAAAACAAATACCTTCCAAATGAGGGATACTTGGTCAAAATATCATTAAATTTCACAAAATTATATCGGTCAAAAGAAATCGCCCTGCCTATTAATATTAAAGATTAGAGTAAAAGAAATGTATGCATCTGAGTGCTATTTTCAAAACATACATCAGCATTTTTAAACTCTTTCTTTTAACTCATACTCTCTGTCTGTCTGTCTGTCTGTCTGTCTGTCTGCCATGTGTGGACCTCATTCCCCCTTATCCAATTGATCTGAAACTTGGCCCATAGTCTTGTCGTGAGTACAGATTAATTTTGTGGTAGTAACGCACCGTCACGCGTGGTCACACACAGTCAAGGAGTGATCTAAATGTTACTTCCCCTTATCCGATCAATCTCAAACTTAGTCCATTCACTTGCAGTAAAAAAAAGATTAACTTTGACTTAGTCGCGCACAGTCACGGAGTGATCTAAATGTCATTTCCCCTCATCCGATCGATCTCAAACTTCATCGATAGACTTGTTGTGGCCAAATATTAATTTTAAGATAGTCACACATAGTCACGCACAGTCACTGAGATATTCAAAGCTCATGTGTATAAGGAAAGAAAGAGTTTTAATAAAAACTTTGTTTCTATGGGTTAGATTATTTTATTCTATTTTTTACATGTATTTACCAGAGCTGTGAAAAACTGCCATCAATTGGCATTGAAATCAAAGTGATTTCAACCAAACTGATTTCATTCTTCGATTTCAAAATGATTTCAGATTTCAAAATGAAATCTTGTCAAAATTGCAATATTTTGTGATTGCAATCATTTTGAAATCATTTTTTTAGAAATCATTGATTGCAATTAATTTAATTAATTAATTTTGATTGATTGCAATTAATTTAATTAATTAATTTAATTTGTTAATTAATTTAATTAATTTAATTAATTAATTTAATTGCAATCAATTCGATTGCAATCAAATTTTTGTTGAAATCATGCGATTTCAATGAATTGCCCTGAAATCACAACTAAAGTGAAAGTTCTACGAAATAATATACACTTGGAATCTAGAATCTAGCGGTTTCCACTAGAATATGGTGGAAACATCAAATTTTTGGTGGAAACCACCAGATTTTAGAGAAAACCACTAAGTTTTAGTGTAAAACAACAGATTATAGTAAAAACATCCACTTATATTTAACTCATTACTTTGAGCATTTTTTACATTAGTTAGCTCTCTATTGGCTTTTAATAGAAGTAACTTTTCAAAGTTACCATCTGAAAGCGATCCACGACGCGGATTATTTAGCAAAGTTGCAAAAGAAAATAACCTTTCTACTGCAGCTGATGACGGTAAAGGTGCGTTGAATTTCATAAATGGGGCATAATTCCTGAACGGTTCCAAAAAAGAAGTCGATGTTGTTCGATTTTGATAAAATTTTGGAAAAATGTTGCTGTAATGTATAGCAGTCAAAATCCGAAAGCTTTGATGCAATATTTTCAGAATTACAGGGTTGGGAAGTTTTGTGTTTCTAAAAAAATGCTTTTTTCATTATTGTTATATTTTTTTACACAATTTATTAAAATAAAAAGAAAAAAGTGACTCTAAAAGTATTTTTGACGTGCTTTACAATGCCGATATCGCGATTTTATTTTGGCCGATATTTGACCTTTAAATTCAAGGTCAAATTAGTAAATTTCATGCAACTCAAAACACCCCCCTTTTAATTTTTTTAAAATTATTTTTATTCAAAAGCTTGTGTCTTTTGCTATTATGTGTCAAAAATTCAGAGTGGCTGGTACAACAGTCTCTGAAATATCGAATTTTTAAGATAACCGTTGCTATTAATATTGTTTAGTTTAGTTTAGTTTATTTTTATTTGTTCTTCCCATACAACAAGATTTACATCTTTTATATTATATTATGGGAATTTTTAGAGAAAAAAAACAAGTTACGGTATACAAAAATATTTAAATAAATTGTATAATTATATAAAGTAAATAAAAAAATAAATAAAATAAAGAACTAAATAAATGAATGAGTTTGACATAATTTAATATAAAAGAATCAAATGGTAAAAATTTTGATTAAGAAAAAAAATGGTTGAAATAACGTAGGTATCAAAGAAACATTGTAATTGATATTATTAAAGTCACGATATGTAACTGATAGTGTTTCATTATTTAAAATAAAGTCATATGTCGTGAAAATTAAGTCGTGTTTCGAGAAACATGAGGCCGATAGTTGGTCGTACAACAATACTTTGGTTAAATCGTTAACAAAAAAAAGGTCAAGTAAAGTACTTGCTGTTGATGTATAGTGTGTAGGCATCGTGTAGTTTAATGATGTGAGACCAATGGTTTCCATGTTTTCTGAGACATAAGTGTCACACAGAAGATTACAATTAAAATCACCTGCAATTAACAAATCCATGTAGGTGACCGTCAACCTCTCTAATACTTCCATAAAAGAAGTGATCACAGTATCACGGTGTGGCCTGTATATACATCCTATATGTTGTATACATACATTTGTTACTGTGTAACATAAAAAATTGATTCAGGCAATCTATTTAATTTCTTATTAAACGATTAAAAAATTAATGTAAAAAAATATAAAAAAAGGAATATTAAAAAAATAATAAACAATACAATGAAAAAAACACAATAAACTTACAAAATGAATAAGAAAAAAAATTAAGAAAATTAAAAATAAAATAAAACGATTTAAAACAAACAAATTAACTTAGTAATAATTTTTTTTACATTTTGTTTGCGGAAAGTAATAAAAATCGTTGGAACTGGAAAATTTTTTAAGGATTAGTCTTCCATCATCACTTGGTACAAAAGCATGATACTGCAAAGTCCCTTTTATTGTAATTGCATTATCAAACCTTGGCTTTAATATATTTGCGGTCTCGTTATAACTTTTCTTACTGCTAAAAAAAAACTTTTGTTTCTTTACAATGTTCGTTTGCCCAGCCGTAAAATGTTATTGGATCTAAAATACGTCGATCACTAGAACAATGCAGACTGAAGCGTGCTGCCTGTCTTTTTATATTGGCTCCAATTCCATCACAAGCTCCCTTTCCATGGGACGTCGCATGAAAGTGCCATTCAGCCTCAATACCAAAATCTCTTTTGTGAGCCAAGAGGTTTGCGAAATTGCTTTTATTCTTAAAGTGTTGTTTGTTTTTTGAAGTTTTTCTTTTACACTTAGCACATTCAGTTAGTAAATTTAGCTTATTCCGAATTTTCCGTGAAGGCGGCATTTTAAATATCAAAATTAAAACGCTTTAAGAATTATGTTACACCGACAATATGAAATGAAACAAATAAAGAACAACACAGGCAATAAAATTAATTTTTGCAACAATAATGCACACCGGTAATAATGAAGCAAGCTAAGTTTAGCGACCAACTATTAAAACAAGAAAAAAAATTTCTTTTCAATCAAGCAACAACAACAAGCAGAGAAAACGGTAACAAAGAAAGCAAAGAAAGAGGTTACTAAGTTAATTTGTTTGTTTTAAATCATTTTATTTTTAATTTTCTTAATTTTTTTCTTATTCGTTTTGTAAATTGTTGGTGTTTTCTTTTATTGTATTGTTTATTATTTTTTTAATATTCCTTTTTTTTATATTTTTTTACATTAATTTTTTAATCGTTTAATAAGAAAATAAATATATTGCCTACATCAACTTTTTTATGTCACACAGTAACAAAGTGTATGCATACAACAATATTAATAGCCACGGTTATCTTAAACATTCGATATTTCAGAAACTGTTGTACCAGCACTCTGAATTTTTGACACATAATAGCAAAAAAGACAAGCTTTTGAATAAAGATAATTAAAAAAAATTAAAAGGGGGGTATTTTGAGTTAAATCAAATTTACTAATTTGACCTTGAATTTAAAGGTCAAATATCGGCCAAAATAAAATCGCGATATCGGCATTGTAAAGCCTGTCACAAATACTTTCAAAATCATTTTTTTCTTTTTATTTTAATAAATTGTATAAAAAAATATAACAATAATTAAAAAAGCATTTTTTTAGAAACACAAAACTTCCCAACCCTGTAATTCTGAAAATATTGCATCAAAGCTTTCAATATTTCGGATTTTGACAGCTATGCAGTACAGCAACACTTTTCCAAAATTTTATCAAAATCGAACAACATCGACTTTTTTTTGGGACCGTTCAGGAATTATGCCGCAAATGTGGATTTCAGAATCGGATAACGATCAAACATTTCAAACGATGTGTTCGTATCTGCTAGTTAAGAACAAACTTTGCGTGACGTCATACGAGTAAGACGTCAAAAAAAAAACAGAAAAGGAATGGAGGCTGGGATGGCGTAACCTTGTATACATAAACCTTGATATGAACAATTAATTTATTAACAATTTGACACAAAACTGATTGCAATTAAAAATTATGTTTACCAATTTTACAAAAATTTAAACTTCAAACAAAAATTTACATTGTTGGTAATTCAAAATTATCAGAGTCATCTTTGTTTCTAGAAAAGGAGTTTTATTTGAAGAGAACGAAGATTTTGATTTTGATTCTGATTCAATTAAAGTAATTGCAATCAAATCCATTAATTGCAATCAAAATTAAATCAAATTTGATTGCAATCAGTTGATATATGAATTAATTTCAAAAAATTGATTCAATCATTTTTGTCCTATTGATTTCATGATTTCAAATTTAAATTCAAATTTAAATCATGAAATCAATTTAGGATTTGGAATGCAATAAAAAAATTACCAATCATTAACGAGAAATCATGTGATTGCTATCAAATCGATTGCAATCGTTTACAGCTCTGCCCCCTACAATGACCCCGAAAATGTTCCATAGTACTAACGGGTGATTTTTTTGAGGTTAGGATTTTCATGCATTAGTATTTGACAGATCACGTGGGATTTCAGACATGGTGTCAAAGAGAAAGATGCTCAGTATGCTTTGACATTTCATCATGAATAGACTTACTAACGAGCAACGCTTGCAAATCATTGAATTTTATTACCAAAATCAGTGTTCGGTTCGAAATGTGTTTCGCGCTTTACGTCCGATTTATGGTCTACATAATCGACCAAGTGAGCAAACAATTAATGCGATTGTGACCAAGTTTCGCACTCAGTTTACTTTATTGGACATTAAACCAACCACACGAATGCGTACAGTGCGTACAGAAGAGAATATTGCGTCTGTTTCTGAGAGTGTTACTGAAGACCGTGAAATGTCGATTCGTCGCCGTTCGCAGCAATTGGGTTTATGTTATTCGACCACATGGAAGATTTTACGCAAAGATCTTGGTGTAAAACCGTATAAAATACAGCTCGTGCAAGAACTGAAGCCGAACGATCTGCCACAACGTCTAATTTTCAGTGAATGGGACCTAGAAAAGTTGGCAGAAAATCCGCTTTTTTATCGACAAATTTTGTTCAGCGATGAGGCTCATTTCTGGTTGAATGGCTTCGTAAATAAGCAAAATTGCCGTATTTGGAGTGAAGAGCAACCAGAAGCCGTTCAAGAACTGCCCATGCATCCCGAAAAATGCACTGTTTGGTGTGGTTTGTACGCTGGTGGAATCATTGGACCGTATTTTTTCAAAGATGCTGTTGGACGCAACGTTACGGTGAATGGCGATCGCTATCGTTCGATGCTAACAAACTTTTTGTTGCCAAAAATGGAAGAACTGAACTTGGTTGACATGTGGTTTCAACAAGATGGCGCTACATGCCACACAGCTCGCGATTCTATGGCCATTTTGAGGGAAAACTTCGGAGAACAATTCATCTCAAGAAATGGACCGGTAAGTTGGCCACCAAGATCATGCGATTTGACGCCTTTAGACTATTTTTTGTGGGGCTACGTCAAGTCTAAAGTCTACAGAAATAAGCCAGCAACTATTCCAGCTTTGGAAGACAACACTTCCGAAGAAATTCGGGCTATTCCGGCCGAAATGCTCGAAAAAGTTGCCCAAAATTGGACTTTCCGAATGGACCACCTAAGACGCAGCCGCGGTCAACATTTAAATGAAATTATCTTCAAAAAGTAAATGTCATGGACCAATCTAACGTTTCAAATAAAGAACCGATGAGATTTTGCAAATTTTATGCGTTTTTTTTTAAAAAAAAGTTATCAAGCTCTTAAAAAATCACCCGTTATAAGCGCTATAAGTCATTGCACCAGTTTTACTTTTAATTTATTTTATAAAAACCGATAAAAACCGTTGTGTAATTAATTTCACTTAACTTTGTGTTTGTGTGAAATAAAGTTTATAAGGCGCTGGTAAGCCCACAGGCACATTTTATGTGCAGCACTTACAGGTTAATTTAAATTAATAGATATAATGGCTTTTAAGCACTGTATAGATATAATTAAATGTGTATATTTAATCCATATATTATCTGTCAAAAATATAAACATTGAACTATGTTTACAAAGATATTCAGTTAAATATTTCTAAATGTTGACAAATGAGATAAAAGTGACCTTCAAGTAGGCTCATGTTCGCACCATTTTTGGACCAAGGCGAAAAGTAATAATCTCGTCAGATTTCGATTAAAACAAACAAGAGTTCGATCTGTCTATCTGTAAAAAAAAAAAAATAAAGAATTAACATCATATTGGTGATGCCGGTGCAGTTTCAATTGACTGCTTGCAAAATTTCGAAATTACCACTCCGATATTAAAAACTGTAAGAGACTTAAAAAATGGGACAATTGCTTACAATGCAACGTACATATAGCTCATAGAAAACTCTTTGTTAAAGTTTTTGTTTATATGTGATCCTTGGTACATCCTGTATTAAAACATTCCATTGGATTTAAAACTTTAATAATGTAACCACCCATTTTTGACATCTTGACCATCATATATCACGCTCACTATAACTTCATACTTTCCTGCATATATAACAGGTCAGGTTATTTGGTAGCGTCCGGAAATATTCAATTTGGATTACTGACATAAATGGGTTAAGTATTTACGTAAATTATTTATGATGCATTGTTTTTAATATCTCTCATAAGTGGTGCAGAAATATAATGAATATTTTAAAAACAATTATTTTAAAAACATTTTATCATATATTGATATATGTACTAGTACAAAAAGTATGCTTAAAAATTACATCCATCCCTCGTTTCTCTCCAATCTAAGATAAAAAAATAGAATTTGTTTATAAATTCAAATCCTTTTAAATCTTTTAAATGATAAATATATTTTCGAAAAAAAAAAACTATATAATTCCAAGAAAAGGTTTAGGTGTATGTGAATCGCTTCATGTATCTACCTGCTCAATATGCCAACATTTTTTTCTAGCAATAGCATTAAGTATATTATGAGAAGAACAATTGGCTCTCATATGTCAAAATTTCAGGACAATCATCATTCAAAGCAAGAACAGCAACATTTTTTTACTTTTGATGTTTTGAGCCCATACAAAAAATCACCAAAAGATGTGACTTCATAAATTGAAATTATTTGTTGGTATTTATAATGTGAGTGCCATTAGTGTTATTAATATTTTTGTCTTCGGATATTAAAAAGTTCATATCGGATGCTATGGATCGATCCCGAACATGATTGATACAATCACTTATTTTTATACCCTATACCACTATGTGATTTGACTATAATGACTTTGTGGTACTGTCTGTAACTACCAAAAATATTTGACCTAGACCCTTTATTTTAATATACCGATCGACTCAGAATCACTTTTTCAGTCGATTTAGCGATGTCCGTCCGTCTTTACGTCTGTGTGTCCATGTTAACTTTGTAATTAAACTACAGTTCGCAAATATGAATATATTTTGATGAAATTTGGCACACGAGGTTTTACCACCCATAGAATGAACAAATGATTCCTCGACATAAATTGCAATAAGATCAAAATTATCATATACATAGATCTCAGCCAAATTGGGTTTGTGTGTGTTTATTGTATCCATTAATCAGTATTCCAAAAATAATACCTATAGGGCAATTCTTAGTCATAAGCTCCATATAGAGCTGCTTCCCGATCTTCACTAAACCTATCAAAAAACAAAAATATTGCACAGATTTTTCTCAAATTTGGTTTGTATATATTTTTACAAAACATAGGTGAATTTACAAAATATGGTTAGGGTCGGTCCATTTTTCGACCTAGTTCCCATACAAAAATTACACGCGGTATGAACTTTATCATATCTGCAGCCAAAAAAAAATAATAACAATGCCACTCAAATTTGGTTTATGCTTATTTTCTATATCCAATTAGTTGGACCGAAGAAATAGGGTCTCTAAAACATGGTATAGGGTATCGTATAGTCGGTCTAGACCGACTATAATTTATCAGTTTGTTTTTTTTTTTTTTTTTTTTTTGCAAAAACAGATACAAACCAATTTTGATAGATTTAAGTGAAGATCGGGAATTAGCTTCATATGGGGGCTATTACTAAGAATTGTCGTAAAGGGTTTATTTTTGGACTACTGATAAATAGATAAACGCAATTTTATCGAGATCTGTAAGATAATTTTTATATTATGGCAATTCAGGTCAATCTCATAGGGGTCATTTGTATGGGGACTATGCTTGAACATGAACGGATTTGCACCAATTTCAACAACAGTCGTGCTATAGCCGAGAGAAGCTAACGTGCCAATTTTCATCAAAATACGTTCACATTTGCGACCTGTAGTTTGAATAAAATTTACATGAAAACACAGACGGACTGACGGACTGACGGACTGAGAACATCGCTACATAGACTCAGAAGGTGATTCTGAGTCGATCGGTATAATAACAGATAGATCGAGGTCAAATATTTTTGGAAGTTGCAAACATCACCACAAAGTCATTATACCCTGACCACATAGTGGTATAGGGTATAAAAATACTGGAATCTGGGAGATTATAAGAAGTGACGTCTTTACATTTCGAATATGATTGACATGCAAACTAAGAAATCCGAGACTCTTGTCAAAGCATCGAATTCTCTGAATCGGCAATATGTTTATTTATCCTACTTCGCGAAACATGGACATAGAAATCTTGTGTGCAAATGCATCAGATGAAGAAGGAAAGTTTCAGCTTAAGTTGCAAGAAAAAACAAACGACAACGCAGATTTTGCTTATGAGAGCAAGAAAAATGACAAGTAATTTAAATGTAAAAATGTTTTCTTTTGATTTGCAGCAGTGTTCGCCAATCCAATATTTGCGTGTGTCCATGTTTTTATATAAGAGATCATTGTGGACATTTAATTTAACGGCGCATGGTGGGGCAATGAAGAATGCTCAATGTTACTTGTGGAATGAAAATATTTCTAAGCGTGGAGCAAACGATATTGGGTCTTGCCTTTTTAAATGTTTGTTGGATTTACCTAAGACAGTTCGACAAGTCATTTTGTATAGCGACTCCTGTCCAGTACAAAACCGTAAATTATATATACGTGCAATGTTTCGAAAAGTTTTGGTAGAGCTCACAAGCATTGAACGGATTGACCATAAATTTCCAGTTGCGGTTCATACACATGACAAAGTACATGCGCAAATTGAAAAAGAGAAGAAAAATCCATCTTTTTCAATATTCCACGTATACGATGGGCAAATCTAATATACGATACTAGTAATAAATATATCGTTTATGAATTTAATAAAAATGATTTCTTCAATTTTATGCTTTGATGGAAGACAAGTTCACATAGAGGACATGTAACAGTTCAGGTATTTCTTAAGCTAATATTATTTATTATTGCCTTTTCTATATATAAATTTGCATTAATTGTAGAAAAAAATTAAAAATTAAAAATTAAAAATTAAAAATTAAAAATTAAAAATTTAAAATTAAAAATTAAAAATTAAAAATTAAAAATTAAAAACTAAAAACTAAAAATTAAAAATTAAAAATGAAAAATAAAGATTAAAAATTAAAAATTAAAAAATAAAAATTAAAAAATAAAAATTCAAAATTCAAAATTAAAAATTAAAAATTAAAAATTAAAAATTAAAAATTAAAAATTAAAAATTAAAAATTAAAAATTAAAAATTAAAAATTAAAAATTAAAAATTAAAAATTAAAAATTAAAAATTAAAAATTAAAAATTAAAATTTAAAAATTAAAAATTAAAAATTAAAAATTAAAAATTAAAAATTAAAAATTATAAAATTAAAAATTAAAAATTAAAAATTAAAAATTAAAAATTAAAAATTAAAAATTAAAAATTAAAAATTAAAAATTAAAAATTAAAAATTAAAAATTAAAAATTAAAAATTAAAAATTAAAAATTAAAAATTAAAAATTAAAAATTAAAAATTAAAAATTAAAAATTAAAAATTAAAAATTAAAAATTAAAAATTAAAAATTAAAAATTAAAAATTAAAAATTCAAAATTCAAAATTCAAAATTCAAAATTAAAAATTAAATATTAAAAATTAAAAATTAAAAATTAAAAATTAAAAATTAAAAATTAAAAATTAAAAATTAGAAATTAAAAATTAAAAATTAAAAATTAAAATTTAAAAATTAAAAATTAAAAGTTAAAAATTAAAAATTAAAAGTTAAAAATTAAAAATTAAAAACTAAAAATTAAAAATTAAAAATTAAAAATTAAAAATTAAAAATTAAAAATTAAAAATTAAAAATTAAAAATTAAAAATTAAAAATTAAAAATTAAAAATTAAAAATTAAAAATTAAAAATTAAAAATTAAAAATTAAAAATTAAAAATTAAAAATTAAAAATTAAAAATTAAAAATTAAAAATTAAAAATTAAAAATTAAAAATTAAAAATTAAAAATTAAAAATTAAAAATTAAAAATTAAAAATTAAAAATTAAAAATTAAAAATTAAAAATTAAAAATTAAAAATTAAAAATTAAAAATTAAAAATTAAAAATTAAAAATTAAAAATTAAAAATTAAAAATTAAAAATTAAAAATTAAAAATTAAAAATTAAAAATTAAAAATTAAAAATTAAAAATTAAAAATTAAAAATTAAAAATTAAAAATTAAAAATTAAAAATTAAAAATTAAAAATTAAAAATTAAAAATTAAAAATTAAAAATTAAAAATTAAAAATTAAAAATTAAAAATTAAAAATTAAAAATTAAAAATTAAAAATTAAAAATTAAAAATTAAAAATTAAAAATTAAAAATTAAAAATTAAAAATTAAAAATTAAAAATTCAAAATTAAAAATTAAAAATTAAAAATTAAAAATTAAAAATTAAAAATTAAAAATTAAAAACTAAAAATTAAAAATTAAAAATTAAAAATTAAAAATTAAAAATTAAAAATTAAAAATTAAAAATTAAAAATTAAAAATTAAAAATTAAAAATTAAAAATTAAAAATTAAAAATTAAAAATTAAAAATTAAAAATTAAAAATTAAAAATTAAAAATTAAAAATTAAAAATTAAAAATTAAAAATTAAAAATTAAAAATTAAAAATTAAAAATTAAAAATTAAAAATTAAAAATTAAAAATTAAAAATTAAAAATTAAAAATTAAAAATTAAAAATTAAAAATTAAAAATTAAAAATTAAAAATTAAAAATTAAAAATTAAAAATTAAAAATTAAAAATTAAAAATTAAAAATTAAAAATTAAAAATTAAAAATTAAAAATTAAAAATTAAAAATTAAAAATTAAAAATTAAAAATTAAAAATTAAAAATTAAAAATTAAAAATTAAAAATTAAAAATTAAAAATTAAAAATTAAAAATTAAAAATTAAAAATTAAAAATTAAAAATTAAAAATTAAAAATTAAAAATTAAAAATTAAAAATTAAAAATTAAAAATTAAAAATTAAAAATTAAAAATTAAAAATTAAAAATTAAAAATTAAAAATTAAAAATTAAAAATTAAAAATTAAAAATTAAAAATTAAAAATTAAAAATTAAAAATTAAAAATTAAAAATTAAAAATTAAAAATTAAAAATTAAAAATTAAAAATTAAAAATTAAAAATTAAAAATTAAAAATTAAAAATTAAAAATTAAAAATTAAAAATTAAAAATTAAAAATTAAAAATAAAAAATTAAAAATTAAAAAATTAAAAATTAAAAATTAAAAATTAAAAATTTAAAATTAAAAATTAAAAATTAAAAATTAAAAATTAAAAATTAAAAATTAAAAATTAAAAATTAAAAATTAAAAATTAAAAATTAAAAATTAAAAATTAAAAATTAAAAATTAAAAATTAAAAATTAAAAATTAAAAATTAAAAATTAAAAATTAAAAATTAAAAATTAAAAATTAAAAATTAAAAATTAAAAATTAAAAGTAAAAATTAAAAATTAAAATTTGATATTAAAAATAAATTGATAAAGGCATAAATTATAAATTGACCTATTTCTATGCCTGAAAGCAGAGAGTTCTAAAGGCGAATTGAATTGAGATAAAACTGTCATTCGGAAGTCCCGTAGTACCGATTATAATTACATAATTGATAAAAGGTTCTTCTCTTCAAACTGTATCTAAGGAAAACGGTTAATCAGAACTGAGAGCAAATAATGTTCAAACCACACTAGGTTTCTTTGTTTTAATAATAGCTTAGTGGTTTTTTGATGTGGTTAGATTTTCTGTTGGAAATATGTGCCAATCGAATCCACAAAAACTATTACATCAGTTATATAAAGACACTTTTTAACTAGAAAGACTTATTCTATTGTAAATATAATTGCTAGTTACACTTGTGAATCGATATAAAAAAGTTTATACTTATTTTGCATTTTCAAATTGGGAACACTATTTTCTTTCATGCACTCTCATGTTATTGTTTGTATTATATTCAATTATATTACGGATAACTTGTGCATCTGACAAATTTCGATTGATTTTTAATTGTTATTATTTTATAAAATGGTTTTAAACATGATTCAAAATTTCATAAAAATGTTTATTAAACTTATAAAAGCTAGAAATAACAACAAAGTGCGTGTACATACATACAATTTTTTTTTGGATAGCTTTTGTAATTATTAATTTTGAAAATAATCGAACACCTGGTATGGTTAAATTCTATGCTAATATATATTTTAAATTATTTTTGGACCCACCTATTATATAAAAAGAAACATATATATATATATATATATATATATATGGGGGATTTCATGTCAAGTGCACCAACTTTTGAAACCGATGTCTTCCGATCGGGATTTGCACCAAGGTTAGTCCTATTGGATAGTAGTATAGACACAATTTTTCAACAAGATCGGTCAAGACCTCTCTGAGTTAGAGGGGGATCAAAATTTGACATTTTGGCCAAACATGTGTTTTTTCTCATCCATGTAACTTATTACCTATTGTTCTTAGAAAATTTTCTCCCAAAGAGTTTAGATAGCTATTTCTTCAATATTTCGGAAAAAAATACTTAAAAAAAAAAAATTTGTAGACTTTTTTTTTTTTGCTAATTAAAGCATTTTTTGCCTTTTTTTCAAAAAGGGCACTTTTTTTTTCATAAGAAAGCTTACGATTTTTCCTTTAAGAGCTTTTTGGTCGCTTAGTGGGATGGGAGTGGGATATCTATCAAAATAAATGTTTTGTAACTCAAGACAACGGTTTTTAAATTTTTCACAAATGCACTATTTTGAATTTTTTCCTATTTGTGTCTAAAACCTTACAAATAAAACTTATACTGAGAAACTAGAGAAACTAAAGTTTCCGAATTATATAACATACCTAACTAAAATTTTATACCCTGGATACTGTAATACCCAGAAGATGTTAACCTCAGGAAAAAAATCGCTTTTTTTCTATAGAAATGTTGAAAAATTATTATTTTTTATTTATTTTTAATAATAATTAAATTACTGTATATATTGATTTCGCTGCTGGTTTATTTGTTGTCTTTGGAAAGAAATCGCATTGAATAGAGGCAGAAAACTTTTTCAACTTGAGTCTTCCATCGACAAGCGGTATAAAAGCATGGTATTGAGCGGTGCCATCGATTGTTACCGCAGCATCGAATCTGATCTGCAGTGTTTTCAATGTTTCCTGATGATCATCTTTGCTACTAAAAACTATTTTAATTTCTTTACAATAACTCTTTGCCCAACGGAATAAAGCAGTCGCATCTAAGATGCGATCTTGATGAGAGCACTGGAGGCTATACTTCGCTGCATTTCTTTTAAGGTTTGCTCCAATACCACCAAATGCTCCTTTACCATGAGCACCAGGATGAAAATGCCACTCAGCTGGCATTCCAAAATCTTTTTCATGGGCCATAAGATTTGCCAAGCTACTTTTGTTTTTAAAATATTGACGAGCTCCGTCCGAAACGTAGTATACCTTCTTTACTGTAAATTCAGATTTTAGAAATTTTAGTATTCTCTTCTCGTACTCATAAACTGCAACGGTATCATGTCTCAAGTCGTCCGATATGATTGCCATACTTTTGTGTTCCAGTTTTTCATCTTTCATGTAGTAAACAACTACTGTGAATATAGTTGCTTGGTCGTTATTGAAGTGGAATGCTTCTATGGCATCCTGAAGAACATATTTATAGTTTTCTGCGAAATCATATGAAATAACGACTTCACCAGACTTCAAATGTATCTTCAAATCCTTGAAGAATGACCATTGCTCTTTGACTAAAAAGTCATGGTTTCTCAAGTTTGGCAATCCTGTACACATTTCTTCCAGAAAATCATCCACATTTAAAATGATTGTTTTCAATGTGCATCTGTCAGTCTGAAGCCAAGAATCAAATTTGAACTCCTCTATATATTCTCGATCTAAAGAGTTGATTAAATTTTCTTTGATGAATGTGGTTTTCGGGCAATTGGTACATTCACCTAAGTGGCAAGAAGTTGTTGCATTAGGACACATAGTCAAGTTAAGGCAATCGCGGTAATCGTGTAAATCTTCTGCCGAATCATCTGTTAAATACTTTAAATTGATTTCCTTGTACTGTGTGAGTTCCGCTGCTTTCTGCCAAAACACAATGTTTTGGCCTCATTTGGGTTAATTTCGTGAAGCCAATTCTAACATCCTCGTGTTCAGATTGAAATGTTGCAAATAATTCTTTCAGGTTATAGATAACCATTCTCTTCTGTTATGTTATGAAGGTAGGTTACATACCTTCGGAAAGGTTAATTTGTCTAGTTTCTCAGTATAAGTTTTATTTGTAAGGTTTTACACACAAATAGGAAAAAATTCAAAATAGTGCATTTGTGAAAAATCGAAAAACCGTTGTCGTGAGTTACAAAACATTTATTTTGATAGATATCCCACTCCCATCGCTCTAAGCGACCAAAAAGCTCTTAAAGGAAAAATCCTAAGCATTCTTATGAAAAAAAATGCCTTTTTTTAAAAAAAAGGCAAAAAATGCTTTAATTTAGCAAAAAAAAAGTCTACATTTTTTTTTTTTAAGGTATTTTTTCCAAAATATTGAAGAAATAGCTATCTAAACTCTTTGGGAGAAAATTTTCTAAGAACAATAGGTAATAAGTTACATGGATGAGAATAAACACCTGTTTGGCCAAAATGTCAAATTTTGATGCCCTCTAACTCAGAGAGATTTTGATTGATCTTATTGAAAAATTGTGTCTAAACTACTATCTAATAGGACTAACCTTGGTGCAAAGTTCATCCCGATCGGAAGACATCGGTTTCAAAAGTTGGTGCACTTGACATGAAACCCTCCATATATGTATATATATTAGCATGTTAAAAAGAAAATTTTTAGCAAAAAATTTTCAATAAGTTTGTGTTGATGTTTGTAACTATCAATAATACTTTACATTGGTACACCTCTTATAATAAATCGACTCTAAACCGCCTTCTTAGTTGATTTTCAAAAATTGTTTTTGTTTTTTTGTATTATATGTACGTATTGTTATATAAACATATTACTAGCTAATTCAGACAAAAATATTTTAAAACTTGCGTTTACATTTTATTCGCACTTTTTTCGAAAAGTGTATTTTTTTTTATATTGTGAATTAAGAGCTCCCTTTTCTTATATATCCGTCGAAAAGTCTCAAAGTGCTGTGTTCATAAATTACAAAGAATTTTGGTTTTTATCATCTTTGAAGTCATAGGGGTAAAATATTCAAGAAAGGGGAACAATGGGGAAATATTCACATACTATGACCTGAAAGAAGTCAATGGCTGCAATTTTTTTCGATATACGATAGTCGTAGCCAACATTTGTTGTAAAATTGAGTTTAAGGCGCAATTGGAATTTACTTGTTTTTTTTTTTTTTTTGTTTAAGATCCATGTACAACACTTTTATTAGTAATATTAACAATTTTTTGCTCTACTCTAAAGTTTACGATTTATTTATTTATATATTTATCTATTCATTTATACATTTGTTTACTTATTCTTAGCCAAAATAAGCCGTCATCGGCCAAGAAGTTACATAGGAAATTACAAGTAAGAATTATTAACAACTTATTTGTACTCCATAACTTAAAAACTTAGTATCCTTAAAGCTATGCACGACACCATACGATATACAATACTAGGGTTAAATATTTCTATATGTATACAAATGGACATATACTACCTAAAAGTCATTGAAAACCTTATAACCAGCATTACTGCCTACTGAAGTGGAGATAAAAAAAAAATGAAAATAAACCAATTAGAAAGAAGTCGTTTGTCAAAAGTTGACACTTCCGGAACATGTTTCGCAGCATCATTTAAAATTAAATGTAAAGCGCATGCTTGTAATCCTCCATATACACCGTATATAACACTTGCTTCATCGAAACCCTGTTCTCTACATTTGGACAAATCAATCCAATATTCATTTATGGTACTTACAATTTCAGTTTTTGGCCCTTCTCCACTACATCGACTACTGATATAAACCCCAAAAAGGTACACTACCATCATATTCTCTTATCGAGATGTATCGAAAGTTGTTCAATTTTTAACATGTCCTGTGTTGTATCCAAAATAATAGCCTGAAAAGAGCTTTTTTTTTAAATATTGGTTGAGATTGTGGATAACATTTTACTTATTTATTTATTTCAGTCAATGGAAAACAATTCCTTACAGACTAAGATTAAAGATATACAGTTACGTCCCATATGTTAGTGATAGTCACGTCAAGTGTACATTGACCTCTCAATTCATTAGAGGTAGAACGTCAAAGATACAAACTGCTATACAAGTCATTTTAGGATGTTCATTGCTGGGCTATTGATATAAATACAAACTTGTGTTTTTAACAACTCTTTTAATTAATTTTAATTTAATAATTTTACCTGTACGAAATAATTTTACATTGTCACAAATCTTGAATTACTTTTTCACTCTGTAATAAACTCTTCAATTGGTTAGAACATTTTGCTTTTAATTTGATTTAATTTGATCGTAGGAAATATAAACACTTTCTCACTGTACTCATTGCCAATTGGTGTTATCAGAGCTCAATAAACAAAATTCCTTCCAAAAAATAAGTATTTGACTTCAGACAACTTACAATTTCAAATCATTTACAAATCATAAAATTAGAAATTAGCTAAATATGTTTAAAAACTTTTATGCTACACAATGGTCATACATCAATACCAATTATTGTGGCATAAATTTACTTCTGCCGTGTGTGTGCGAGCCAGAAATTAAGTAATGTTAAGGTATCAAAGACTTTTGATACTTTTTGTTGACTTTAACAAATTTTATTCAGATGACGTAGCCATAATCTCTTTAGTATCCTACTAACACAAAAGCCTAAAGACTAAAATTATGATGATAACCCAACGAAACTAAACTGCCTGTCTAGTTAACCACAAAGTACTTTTGAACTTTTAAGCTAAAAACTAGCACGACAACTTCATGAAATTTTGTCAAAATGTTCATGTCACTCAAAATAACTTTTCACCATATTTTGGCATGATTCAGTTGACAACTTTCTCGTTGTTGAACAAGCATGAAATTCTAAAATAAATTGTTTCTGCAACATTAACAGATTTTTTGGGTGATGATAGAAATACAACATTTTTTGGAAAACACACATTAAATTTAAGTGAACATTCAAGTGTATTTTATTAAAAAAATAAAACGAATCCATCATCTGTAATCTCCTTCCATCTTTTTTTAATATCAGCAAATATTAGCAACAGTTTTTATGGCTTTATCAGAAGCTTTACGGCTGCAAATCAATGTAATGTGCTAAAAAATAGAGTGAAATTAATTTTTAATTACACGCCTGAATGCATTTAATCGCCGTAAACCAAATATGGCAGCGAAATTGCATCAATTTTTACAGACAGAAGATGACTTAATACGAGTACTTATAAAACATGTAACAATATAGTAAGCTGACCATTTTGAAATTAAAGAAAAATAATACCGAGCCATCACTCAACTCAGATTGTACTTGTTATGCAGAATTCATTTTAAAACATACAAAATCATAAAATATTCCATCTTAAAATAGGTACAATTATGAATTCTCTTGATTTCTTTTCCAATTGCTAACGTAGATAATAAAATTTAATTTTGGTCAAAACCCCAGCTGTACCAAATGGTCACCCTTAACCGAGCAGACAAATAATATAGAAAAACAGCACAAACTTCACAACGACTTTTTAAAATGTTGTTACAGACAAAGTTTTAACTTTTTCATATGATGGTTTTTGTGCTTTTTTTTTGCCAACTCTTTGTAAAATGTTCGTACGTTTACAACAAATTTCATCATCATTATCAAAACCAATCTCGGAACAAATTGCAAAAAATGCAATGAATTTTATATTGGCTTCAATAATGTTTGTTAAGGTCTTTTTTTTGCATTGAAAGAATTTATTTTTAAAATAATTTCGTTTTTTATGAAAACTTGAGGAAACTCAATATTACGACAAAGGTAAAGTTCGTTCGACTATTTGGTTAGTTCGATTTGAGTGAGTTTATACCTGCAACGTGATTCTTTAAGTATTTCAAAATTTCAATGGTCGACTTATAGCCCTGTGCAAATTTTATACGTATGTGTTTAAGTCCTCGTATAGAGAGGCCATCATTTACATTTAAGGAAACACTCAGTGGAATGTTAAGATATTTACGAGTGTAATAATCATGCTTGAATACTTTGTGGTAATGTTTTATTTTTTTCTTATTTCCATTACTAGGCCATCACAAGCAAAAAAAGGAGAAGAAAAGTTTAGTCGATCTAGACCGACTATACGATACCTTGGTTTAGAGATCATATCTTTCGGTCCAACTAATTCGATATAGAAAATAAGCATGAACCAAACTTGAGTGGCATTGTTATTAATTTTTTTTTGCTGCAGATATGAAAAAGTTCATATCGGATGTTATATTTATATGGGGACTAGGTCGAAAAATGAACCGATCCTAACCATATTTGGTAAAATCACCTACATTTTCCAAGAATATATACAAACCAAATTTGAGGAAAATCTGTGCAATATTTTTGTTTTTTGATAGATTTAAGTGAATATCGGGAAACAGCTCTATATGGAGCCTATAACTCAGAATAGTCCTATAGGTATTATTTTTGTACTACTGATTAACGGATTTAATAAAAACAAACACACCCAATTTGACTGAGATCTATAAGTAATTTGGATCTTATGGCAATTTATGTCGATTTCATAAGGGTCATTTGTATGGGGACTAGGTCTGAACATGGACCGAATTTCACCAATTTCAACAGCTTTGATTCTATAGCACACAGAAACTTATGCACCAAATTTCATCAAAATATGTTCATATTTGCCACCTGTAGTTTGATTACAAGGTTTACAGCGATACACACACGGACGCACGCACGGACATCGCTAAATCGACTCAGAAAGTGTTTCTGAGTCGATCGGTATAATAAATGATGGGTCTTGGTCAAATATTTTTGGTAGTTACTAACAGCAGCACAAAGTCACTATACCCAAATATCATAGTGGTATAGGGTATAAATAGGGATTTCTCCTCTATGAAGTATGTATATGTGTGTGTGACCCTTCATCGACGAAACTTTTTAGAAATGTCATTTTGAAAAAAAAAAAAAAACTACATGACTACATGAATATGACAAATTTAAAGATTGACAAAGCAAAAAAATTAATAAATAATTTTTTTTTCTTTTTAAATTTACAATATAATTTCTAACTTCTCCGAAAGTTTGTACATGCTTCATTTGAGCTGAAACTTCTTTGCAACATATGGAAAAAGTTTTAAAAATATATTTATTTGCATTAGAGATATTTTAATATGTACATCTCAAATTTCATTTGATGCCCTGAATGATCTTAAGTAATAAACAAAAGTTTTCCATAATCTTAACCTGTCCTAAACGTACATAAATATATACGAGTATTTATAACATTGTACATGTAAAGTTTTTATTCATCTTCTACTTGTTCTTATATATTTTATTACGAATATGTAAGTATGTATGTACATTAAAACTGAGCATATAAACGTACATGAATTGATGTGTTTTTTTTTTCTTTTGTAAAGTTGTGTTATATTTACAACAATAATATAAATAAAAATGTGCTACCTTCTAAACTACAATTTACAGGTATCCTTTTTACAATAAGGTAATGTGTGTTGTTAAAAATAGGGCAAAGCTAGTTTTATAAAAACATAAGAAAAAAAATTATCGTATCACTTCATATCTGCTCTCTTAAAATGGCTACGACACCTGCTGTGCTCGGCTACGACACTCTTAACATTTCGACTTCAGATTGGTGATAACACATATTAACTATGTATGGCAAATATCAGAACTTTGTGTCTGAACTAGCCAAGACTACTCCCATTAATAACATGAAATCACACAGAATTCCAAGATCGATGCTATAATACCACCACAGATACGAACATTTACTTCATATAGGAGGTTTCGCACCCTTCTCTTTTACCACAACTACTGGGAATAGGTAATAACTTTTAGACTCTCAAGGTCCGCACTTCTACAGTGTTAAATTTTTGATATTCCAAATTCAAGAAACCACCTCTCCCACTTGATAGACAATCAGAGGCTGTCAATTTAAAATAACTTTAAACATAAACAACCATCCATTCACTTTTCTAGTCCTTTATTTAAGTCTATGGTAGTGTGTGTTTATTTATTTGTTTGTTTGTCGGAGGTAATCTCCGTTGCTACTGATCTCATTTTCCTGAAATTGTCACAGAGTCTTACTGCGGATATAGAAAGTGCTACAGGCTATAATTTTTCTTAATATTTATAGTGGGCGTGGCACCTGCCTTACAAAGTAAATTTCTAATATCATATATATTGAGTACTATGATTGAGAGGCCTTTGCAAAATTGTGTAAGGCCAACTCCCATTAATGTTAGTTGATATGCCGAAATTGGGCGGGATCAGACAAGTGGGCATGGTACCTCCCATACAAAGTAATTACTCAATATCATATGTCTCGAATACTCTTTTATATATGTTTGTATTGACATCCCTGTTGAAACTAAAAAACAAGTTATTGAATATAAGGACTATGAAGACATAAACTGGACTTTGCTCGAAAACACTATTAGCCCTGATAGTGGCATGAAATTTTTGCCATTAGTAATGCATCTCTTCAATTAGAAAAATTTGACTCGCTTTTGTTCAATCTACATAATTCTGTGCCCTTCAGGCTTAAACGTTTATATAATGGTACTAATTTGTGCGAGATAGTCGAAGTAGAAATTGCTAGGCATATTAGGGATTATGCTTTTAAAGCCTATAAAGAAACTTGAATACCGATTGTTGGAGAATTTACTGCAGGCATTGAAACAGGGTTAAAAGTATATTAACAAAACACAAGACAAAATATTGGTCCGCCAAATTTAGCAATTGTAGCTCTAGGTAATACGGAAAGTCCTTAGAAATCTACGCCCAAGTAATATTAATTGCCCTGCCAATCAATGTGATCCAGAAATATTAAATAACCACTTTCTTGCCACACAAAATCCATCTATGGATATCTTACCTAATTTTCATAATTTTTCTGACCTGGGGATTTCCTTTAGACGCATTGATCGAGAAGAAATTTTTCATTCAATTTCACTTGTCAAATCAAACGCGTTAGGTTCAGATGGGATTCCAATTAAATTCGTTAGGATAATATACCAATTAGAGTGGTCCTTAAGAATTAAAATGCGATTTTGGGGATAGGCGGGGTCCTTTCAATATAAAACTAATAAACTAAACTAAAAAATTCTGGCATAGGGATTTATACAAAAATTCATACTATTAATCTCAAAATGTATTTAACAAAACCTTAAAGTGCCAGATCCATTTTTTAAAATTTTGTTTGAGAAAATTTATTAAAACTTGAAAAAGGAGTTTTCAAAATTTTATAAAAAAATTTCTTATTTTCGGTTTCAATGCGCAATAGGTCAACAACGTGGTAATAAAGCAATACTTCATATCTAATTACTTATAAGTAAAGAGACTAAAAAAAATTATGGCTTTAATCAATTTCTCAAAGTTAGAAAAATGCTATCAAATTTCATGGCCTAGTTTTTTTTTGACACAAAATTGGTCTGGGGCATTTGCTATTTCTTGGCGAATTTTTATTCGATTTTGAATTTTTATAACTTTTTGAAAAGATAATTTAATATCGATCCTGATTCTTGGAACAACTTGTCGCAAAAATTAAACTATAGAATGAAATTTTCGTAAAATCTCAAAAAAGTCATATTTTCCCCATATAAACACACTTGAAATTTTCAATCGATTTCCGGCGCGACTCTTCTTTATCCGATTGTCTCCAAACTTCACATTTTCTAGTTGTTTAATGAAAGGTAACAATTTGGACCCCGCCTATCCCCAAAATCGCAATTTGAAAAATGTCCACATAACGCGTAGGACCACTCCAATACCCATATATTGAAACCTATCTCCTCTTTATTTTTAACACCATGGTTACCACTTCTCATTTCCCTGACTTATGGAGAACCTCAAGTATTGTGCCAATAGAGAAAAAATATGGGTCCTCAAGTTTGGACAATTTCAGACCTATTAGTATCCTTTGCTCTCTATCAAAGGCTTTTGAGCTAAACCAAATGATTGGACATTTAGACAATGGTAAATTGCTTAGTGATTGTTATTTTGGCTTTAGATCTGGCCTTAGTACTTCTTCTTTATTTCTCAGTTTGACTGAAAATGTTCGTAAAAATTTTGATGAAAAATTGATTTCAACCTTGATTTCACTTGATCTAAACAAAGCATTTGATACAGTGAATCATAATGTTTTATTTGTAAAATGGGAGATACATTTTTTTTATTTATTTATCTATTCGTATATTGGTCTATGGAATTAATTGTTACAGACTATTTACAAAGAAAAACATTTTAAAATTAATTTTAGTACATAAAAAGCATATTATTTTACTTTTAATTATATTAGTATTTAATGGGAAATCAATAAATCTATAAAGTTCATTAAATTGAATACACATTCTCCTGAGAGGGTCTGCATTTGCATAGCTAGCTCTATAGAACTGTACAGATAAATGTGAGAAGTAACCTGTTGTACGTTGAGGAATGTTGAATGATATAGTGTTAATCAGGAAACCAGAACAAACATCACCATTAATTATATTAAGAAGAAATGAAACATTTATCACAGTTCTCCATATTTTTTTAAGTTGGTAGCTTAATAAGGGCAAATCTGATGGTATAGGATGGAAGATTACTTGGATTGAAGTTTAAACTCCGAAGACAAAACAAAAGGAATTGTTTCTGCACGATTCCAGACTGTCGGTATGAATTTGGTAGATTGGGTCCCAAATTATAGAAGCATATTCTAGGATAGGTCTCACAAGTGACGTATATAAAGTTTTGGTGACATAGGGATCATTAAACTCTTTAACTCAACGTTTTATGAAACCAAGTACACCTCTGGCTTTGTTGACAGTAATTGTTATATGAGGAATAAAGCTCAGTTTATGATCCAATAAAACACCAAGGTCTATAAAGTTATCTACTTTATCGAGACAATAATCACCCAGCACGTAGTTGACAGATATCGGCCTCTTTCTGACGAAATGCACTTTTTAAGGTTTAGCTCCATTAAATTTAAATTAGGCCAAGAATAAAATGAATGCAAATCATTTTGGAGAAAAACATGATCAGAGTGTTGATTATAACAGAAGAAAATTTTGACATCATCCGCATACATCAAGATGTTTGAAAAACGAATTACATTCGGAAGATCGTTTATAAATAAAGAAAAAAGAAGCGGTCCAAGATGGCTGTCTTGTGGTACCCCCGACATTACATCTATCGGCTTTGAAGTAACATTTTTAAAACATACTTTTTGTGTTCTATTGGTTAAATAAGAATATATCCACTTTGCGCAAAGATTTGAAAATCCCATCATATGTAATTTCTTAAGAAGAAATTTATGATTGACTTTATCAAAAGCCTTGCTGAAGTCAGTATAAATTGCATCTGTTTGTTTGCGTTCAAGAAAACCACGGTTGACAATTGTAGTAAATTGTAAAAGATTTGTAGAGGTTGAACATCTTTTTTTGGAAACCATATTGGAAGGGAGAAATTAACGTATTTGCTTTATGGCATAGATAATCCGTTATAATGTTTTCAAAAATTTTAGGTATAATATTTAATTTAGCAATTCCATGATAATTGGTAATATAAGCCTTGTTACCAGATTTGAATAGCGGAATAATGAATGAATCCTTCGACATATTGGGAAAATAACCGTATTTAATTGAGGTATTAAACATGAGTGTTAATGGTACAGCTAAAACATCAGCACATTTTATTAAAATACAGGAGGGAATTTTATCTGGACCACTGTTGCAGGAAAATTTAAGTTTTTCAATTCATTAGAAACCACAGATATAGCAAGACAAGGAATGGATATAATTTGAGTACCAGTCGGTGAATATGAGCAGATATTAGAGTCAAATATTGCATCGGAGTAAGTAGTAGAGAAGAAGTCAGCAAATAAATTGCATACAATAGTATCATCACATGATTCATTATGTAGAAATTTCATAACAGCAGGATAGCCCTTAGTTTTTCTCTTAGAGTTCAAAATTTGTAGAATGACTTCGGATCTCGTTTAAAATTATTTTTCATTTTGTTCAAATAGTTTAAATAACATAAATTATTCAGAGTATTATATTCGGCACGACAAATGGAGTATTTTCCATGATCAACAAGAGATCCAGTTTTCTTATATTTACTGTAATATTTATTTTTTTTGTTCTTGACACTAGCCAGTTTCCTAGTATTCCAATGAGGTCCAGAAAAGTTTTTCAAAAATTTTTTAGAAACACATGACTCAATAAAAGAATGCATCTTGTTATAGAAAGCTTCTGTCATTTGATCAATGGCACGAGTTGTACCAGTAGATAACGATAATAAATCATGCCAGTTTGTATTATTTATAAGTTCATTAAACATAGTGTAATTCGTCTGAGCGAAACAAAAAACTTTAACACTTTTTTTAGGTGTGTCAGTCCAGATGGAATAGATATATTTACTTCAATAGTAGGGTGATATCCATCTTCAGGAATAGAGCGCTTCAGTGGTGAATCTTAACGTTTTAATGTAACTCCATAGTTTTTATAGCTTCAAACATACATTTGTTTCATAAATAAATTTTGATTTCCACGGAAATCTCCCATTGTTCGATGCAAAACTTTGAATTATTTCTTGTTTGCCATTGTGCTTTTATTCCATTTATGTAACGAAAAACTTGTACGGTTGAACACCACATATGTTAGGACTAAGCAAACCACCGGCCGTCATCTATGTTACAAACCGTTTGTCTTGAGAGGATTTCGGCCAGCTCTTAAACATACTCAGGAAGGTCCCAACCCTCTCACAAGGGGCGTGAACTTACATAAAAATTTAAAAGACTAAACTGAAGTGAAACTGAAAAAACTAAACACTTCTCATTACAAACCACAATACACCACACGACAATATGGAGACAGATTCCATGCTCCTTGATTTGCCCACCCAACCTTGGTCGAAATAACTCCACAATACTATTCATTTCCAGCCCCTGATTCCACTTACCTTATCCTCCTTTAACTTACCATTATTACCTTTTACCTTTGAACAATTAAGCCAACATTATTTATTGTTTCAATTTCATTTAACGCACATTATTATTTTACTAATATAAACTTAAATCTAACAATTTTTTTTTTGTTTATTACTTTGATCTTTCTATTGTTTATAACGTTTACTAAAAATTTCATGCATTTATTATTTAATATCTTTTCATATTCAAATTTATTTATACATGCACCAAAAGCTTACTTATTTTATTGACTTTTTTTGTATGATTATTTTTTCGTTTTGCATTTCGCCTACTTCTATATAATAACTGGCAAAAATCTGTCTTTTTAACTTCTTCCTTTAACTATAAAATTTTTTACACTCGGATTCAAATCTCCTATATATTCCAAATATGGACCGGATCTCTTGCCTAAATAAATTGCCTGATAAATTGCATGACGATGTTTGATTTTATCGTCACATTCAAAGGCAATTCTAGTGCTAAATTCGCTGTTCCACCACCATCCAATATAGTGGCTGTAATTCCAGAAGATGCAAGTGCCAAAGCTCTGCCAGCACGTGCTCGTAAAGTTACTAAAATTAAAGTTTTCAAAAAAGGTGTATTCAAAATTTACATGCCACCATTACCATTGTCTATTTATTGCATGATTGTTTCATAAGCCAGTTTATGTTGTTGACTAAATTTAGGAATATTTTCTTGAAAATTATTTGTCAGTACATTTGAATCGTAATTTTGTTCTCGATGAAAATCTTGATTAAAAATATCAGTTCTTGAACGCTGATATAACCAACCCAACGCTTTACTCGTCATTCCTATGGACATATCCTCAATCAATATCAATGCCTCATTATACATTTCATCTATATAATTCAATTATATATTAAAAGTGATGTAAAATATCCTCTGTCAAATTCGTCTTGTAAATTATTGCATTCTTACTTTGCTAATCGTCGACAGTATGCTGGTATAAGTGAAAGCTTTTCTTTCATTAGGCTGTGTTTTATTGGAGTGCCTAAGGGTTCTATACTTGGCCGTTTGTTATATTTATATGAGTTATATTTTCGATCTTAAAATCTCTGACCCGGTATCTAATTATTCTTATATTATAGAAATTAGAACCCTGCTAGCATTGCACCATCTAATGGCCTCGCGTGAACCCAAGGATATTTTTGACTCCTTCAGGTTCTCGCGAACTTCAGGAAATAGTTCTTCCAAGAATTTCTAATTACATTGTTAAAAAATCATTCCATATAAGAGCGTCCAGACTTTGGAATAGGCTTCCCGTGAATCTGAAAACTTTAAGCTATACGGCATCCCTCATGAAATATAAGTACTTGGAGTATTTCGCTATTAATCCTTAACTTAACAAAGGGTGGATTTTTATTTTTCTTTTAGTTAAGTATTAATGATATTTTTTAGTTATAACTTAATTTAGCTTAATGTTCATTATTATTATTAAATGTATTGTAATTGTATATGGCTCGATTAAATAAATAAATAAATAACTAAATAAATCGATAAATAAAAATAAAGGATCAGCGTTAGCACAATGTTTGCAAAAAACGGAATACGATGTTAATGGTAAGGAACATCCTCTGAGGTCTCCAATATTTCGACCAGCTCCACTGATCATCCTCAGGGATATATATATTAATGTTTACACTTAAAAATTTACTAAACTGATGTTAGCGATATTTCATCATAATAGTCATAACTGATATGTATCCCTGTGGATGATCAGCGAAGCTGGTCGAAATATTGGAGACCAAGAAGATCTACAATAATAAAGAAATTCAACAAACACCAAGAGCTCGACTATTTATTCATTAAATGGTAATTTACAAAGGTCGATAAAATACAAAATATGCGCGGTAAAGAATTTTTGTGATTTTTTAGTTCAAATTTTTCGGAAGAGGTTGTGAGGCCGCTAACTCGGATTTTACCCAAAAATCGGGGTTACGGCCCATTAGCACGGTTTGCGCTGTTACTAAGTCAATTTTTTAAAAGAAAGCTGTTTAAGCTTTACCTTTATGTGCAGAAATCACAGGTTTCGGTTATTTTTTGCTCATTTTGATACCCTTTATGCCATTTTCTTTTCTTTAAATTTAGCATACATATTAAAAATAATGCGTTGTGACTTTCAAACTATATATTAAAGTTAAAAAATTAATGATGCAGTTTAAAATCTGGATAAATTCTGGGTTATTAGTAACCTTTTTAAGCTTTGTATCAATTTTGTGAAATTAAAAATATTCTAAGGTGTATCGGATTTGTTTTAATGTTCGAAATATGACATATTTTCTTTTAAAATTTTAAATATGGGGGTTTTTTGTTCTGTTCCGCAGACTTCAGCAATGAGCACCAACATGGTTGATGTAAAAATTTTTTGAAAACCCCCAAAACTTTGGGCAGCTCACTTCTCATACCATTACGATGTAGGTCTATACCCTACAATAAATTCTGAAAGAAGTTTCAGAAGTTGTTATATTAATGTATGTATTAGCCAAGGCTACACAGCACTCTACGACATTATTTACCACGTACAATTGTTGAACTTTTTTCTTTGCTTCATTAAATGATTTTTTTGTATGCCGTTTTTCCAGTTTTGTTTGTAAAAAACAACAGGATTGTTGCAGGCTTCAAAAAAGGCTGGGCTGGCTTCGGTTATCAAATCTTGAGTTTGTTTGTTTTTAGGCATGTTTTCGGACAATTTTGCTTTAGCTAACTAACGAACTGCCATTACTTGGTGCGTGTAGACCATTAAACGCAAAGTTTTGGTGTCGATACGATTGTCCAACAATGCTATGGCAGACCTCTTCCCGGATAGGTACCACTGATGCCCCAGTAAAGTTTTCAACGTGGCGCGTGTGATTGATTCGTTCAAGCTTTTGTAGTTATCCAATTGCTTCAGTAAACTTAAATTATTGAGAGGAGCATATCCAGGGCAATGGCATATGTATAAATTTTTTATGTATGTTGTCAAAATAAATGAATAAGATTCAATCCAGACGTCAATTTTTAAAGCGTTTATGAAGGATATCAGGTGGTTTTGAAAAATTTATATTTTTTTAAAGTGTATATAATTTTCATCATCCAACGTACCTGATTAATGGCTCGAGGAGGTTTTATTGTCGGATGGGGCTCAGATCTATCACCCAAAAATATAAGGCTCAGCAGTTCTTTATAATCTTCTCTTGGTTGCATTTTCTCAAGGTGCGGGCACATTTTTTCAAGAATTTCGTGGTAAATGCAGTCGGAAAAATTGTCCCTGCCAATGGACAAGGATTAAGCTTTGATATGTGATATCATCTCCTTTTCAATATCAAGTATCTTAAATGCTCATCCTGCAACACCTAATTGCATATAGAAAATAAAAGCATTAACCAAATTCGATTTGCATTGTTAATAATTTTTTTCCATGACCACATAGTGATATGGCATATAACAAGTAAGAAAATTATAGTCGGTCTAGACCGACTATACGATATACCATAAACCAAATTTGAGTGGCATTGTTATTAATTTTTTTGGCTGCAGCTATGAAAAAGTTCATATCGGGTGCCATATACATATATATGGGGACGAGGTCGAAAAAAGGACCGATCCTGACCATATTTGGCAAATTCACTTATATTTTGAAAAAATATATACAAACCAAATTTGAGAAAAAGCTGTGCAATATTTTTGTTTTTGATAGATTTTAGTGAAGATCGGGAAGCAGCTCTATATGGGGCCTATGAGTAAGAATTGTCTTATAGGGATTATTTTTGGACTACTGATAAAAGGATATAATAAACACATAAAAATCCAATTGGACTGAGATCTATATGATAATTTGGATCTTATGGCAATTTATATCGATTTCATAGGGGTCATTTGTATGGGGACTAGGTCTGAAAATTAACCGAATTTCACCAATTTCAACAGCGTTTATCCTGTGGCCGGTATAAGCTTACGTACCAAATTTCATCAAAACATATTCATATTTGCGACCAGTAGTTTGATTACAATGTTTACATGAACACACAGACGGACAGACGGACATCGCTAAATCGACTCAGAAAGTGATTCTGAGTCGATCGGTATGATAAAAGATGGGTCTAGATCAAATATTTTTGGTAGTTACAAACAAAAGCACAAAGTCATTATACCCAAACCACATAGTGGTATAGGGTATAAAAATCATAATGGATGCTGCCTCTACTAGAATATTATATTAATTAGGTAAATATTTTTCCCAAGAGGTAATACTTGTATTGTAAATGACAGTTAAATATCTTTCTCTTTGTTTAAGGGTTAAGGATGATTGCAAACCAAGATTCCGACAGAAGAATATTTGGCAAAAAAAAGAAAAGATCAATTTTAAGAAATCCCTGTAAATAATATAGCAGTTATATGGAAAGGGCAAAGTTGGAAATGATTTTAAAATTCAACAGTCCAAAATTTAGATTCATAGCTATAGCACACTTTCAAAGTCAGTGAATGAATTCATATTTTTATATCCTCCACACCATTATGCAGAGGTATGTAAAGTTGTCATTTCGTTTGTGAGTGTAATAAAAAAATGGGACCCCATTGAATATAATTATACTTTATTATTTGTAAGGAACCCTCGGTTAATCCGCGATTGAAGCTAGGATACCTCAGCTCTCCCGAGGCCCCTTACTTAAATCTATATTCATGATAGAACATTTAATTTCACGTTATATATTTAATAAACTGATGCTATAATAATGGGCTGTTGTTGCTGGTGTCGTATGTATTGATTACTGAATGTAACTCAGCCCCTAATGTGATGCATTACCTGCCTATATTGATATGTAATTCGCCCCCTTTTCTGAACCGGATGTAATACTGGGCCAATCAAATTCACCCCTACTCTATTGAATTGGTGTTGTCAACTATTCCCCACTATATAAAAAAAAATCTTTAGAAAAATATATTTTTCCCTCTGGCATGCTCTGTATGGCAAATTTTGTATAAAAAAATTGGTTTCTCACTCCTTATAACCAGCGGAGTTTATGCAGCGATGTCCGTCTTTCCATAAGTAGTAATCACGATCACGCCCTCAATAGTTCAACTGCATTACTCATTTCGACATCATGAGCAAATTGCAAATTTAAAATCATTAAAATGAAGTGCAAAGAACTTCTTGAAAAAATATGATATTTCTATGTTGTTCTTGTTATTGTAGTTATCCTAAAATTTATTTCTTGTGCATTCTGTTGTGGTCATGGTTATATGTGTTATAATTGTAGCATTTGCTTCCTGAGTATTAATATATATTTAATTATATTCCACGTGTTCAGATATCCAAGTCATGCGGTTTAAATCCGCAATATGGTGAAAAAATTTCGTTAAATCTAAGAAAGACGAAGCTATTATGCTTAATCATTATTTTGGGTTAGTTTGAAAAATCGAAGATATACTGATTCATAACGCTGTCACGTACCAATGAACCTTAACTTATTTGTTTTCTCGAAACATAAGACACGGGTTGTTCATAAGTGAAAAAATTTTACTCAATAACCAATATATCACATTATGTTAAGTTAGGTCTGGCTAGTAAAAAGCCTCGCATAGAAGCAACAAAGTAACTCAAGTGAATCTATTTGATTAAATCTGATACTAACAAACTGCGACATTTGCTTATGTTTGATGCTGGTCTGCATTGGCATTGACTTCCTTTGAGTAGTTAAGTGTTAATGCAGTAAAACAATTAAATAAATTTTTGAAGTTTAACTAAATTAATTATTTGTAATATCATCATTGACAACGGAGTTTTCGATGGACGACTGTTTATAAAATCCAAATAGTATATGCTATTTAAAGTATTATTACTGCATTTGGTGGTTAAATTTCAGAAGCAACATCGAAAGGAGCTAAAGTTGCAGTCTATAAAAATTTAGCATCATGCTAATTAAGACAAATATATAAAAATACTTTATGCATGAGCAAAATATACAAAATATCATGCAAACAAATTGTGTTATTTGATACATAATCATGTACATACATATGTATGTATGTGTGTACAATGTATGTTGTACATTTATAAAATGAAAACTTAAAAAGACTAAATCAAAAGGAAACTTAAACTAAGTTTTTTTTTTGTAATAATATTATTTATTCAAGACATCTATCATTACTTTGTCCTTAAGTGGCAGAGGCACTTCTTCCAAAATAAACATCTTTCTTTTTATCGTGTCAAGAATTTCAGCACATATTTTATGGAGTTAAGCTTATCTGTCGCCCTTATTAAACTTTATCAACAAAAAATAAAATTTTATTTTCATAAAATTTATTAAACATACATATAAGCAAATAAAAGTATTTTATTTAAATGATTGAGTTAAAAATTAATCAAACTACAAATCAAATGTTTTGAAATAAATATGGAATAATTTCTGCTTTACAAAAACACTTGATCTTGAGCTTGATTAATTGCTAATTCAATCATTAAAATGAGAAAGATCGAAAATAAGATTTTTTTGTTTTTAAACCCTTTCTTTTAACTCATACTCTCTGTCTGACTGCCTGTCTGTCTGGCATGGGACAACCCCATTGCCAATCATCGAATTGATCTGAAACTTGGCCCATAGTCTTGTGGTGATTATAGATTAATTTTGCGGTAATTATGCGCAGTCACGTAGTGCATTAAAACCCGTTTCGCCTTATTCGATCGATCTGAAACTTTGTCCATAGACTTGTTTTGGCCAAAGATCAATTTTCAGATAATCACACACAGTCAAGCACAGTCATGGAGTGATTTAAACCCCATTTCCCCTCATCCAGTCCATCTGCGAGATTTAGATGTGCTTTTAATGACATACTTAAAATTTTCTTGAGATGTAACCAAATGTTATTGTATTATTCGCTGACATTAGGAACACGAATAAGCAAATAAAGAAGAAGAAGGAAGACAAATGTAATTTCTCCTCAAGACGAAATTTCAACCGCAACTTCAGGGTTTCGTCAAATTATTTTTGTCGCTACTAAATATTTAAGATGAACATATAGAATTATTTCTCGGCTCTTCTCGCTTCTTTTTATTAGTTTTCAAACGGTATACACTATGTTAAAACAATGGAAGCCGTTAGTATCAAATTTCATACCGTCAAGAAAACAATAATTTTGTGTAATAAGAATTCTAAAAATGGAGCAAATTTTAAAACTTTTTAGAAGTTGTGTGGCAACCTTGTGCTTGATTTAGAATGTGCAATATTTTGGATACACTAGAAAACGATTTTTTTAAACAGTCCAGCGCAATATCGCTAGAGCCGAAATTTATTTAGGAATCATCATAAAATAAACTGAAATACAACAGTTTGTTTTAAATTATTTTCCATACATCTTGTTCTTTGAAGTTTTACCACCCTTTAACTATCTACTAAGTGATTGGATTGAATTTAAGAAAACTTCAACTAAAAAACTTTCAGCCAAATATTGCATGGATCCCCCAAGTGCAAACGAAACATTTTTTTTAATTTATGACGCAGCATGGTTGTTTTGCTACTTAACTTTTATCTTTTTATATATATATTTATTCTGTGATTTTCGTAGCTTATATACTCGTTGCCTTGGCATTTCCATGAAAGACGTCATCTTGCAAACACACCCATCTTACCGTATTTTTATGTGCGTATGTCGTATGTCTTAAAAATCGTTTATTGTCAAAGAGTTTATTTAATGAGTTCAACAAATAGTTTCACTCTGATTTTTTATACAAAAAGAAAAAAAAAAATCATAAAATCTGGATGAAAAGTTTTTGAGACGAAATGATCTTAAACGCAAAAGCAATATATTTATACAGTTTTGCTGATACAGTATTAAAGTGACGTACACAAGAACTTTTAGCTCAAAAAAAAAAAAAAATAATAATAAGTTAATAAAAAAATTTAAAAAATCTATTTCTCTAGCATATGACAGCTCAAAATTTATAGAATTGACTTTGTATGTTCATGTTCTTACTCCGTCCCCAATTTTTATACTCTTCAAACTTGTCAATCGAAATATGTTCCCTAGACCCTATGGACTATACATATTATTTATCCTTTTAGAAGAGAGAATCGTCCTGGCGATGTCCCTCTGTCTGCCTGTTTGTTGAAAATATTCTACTGTAAGCAAAAATGTTGTCCTACTAGCTTCAAAAATGGAAATATGTTACACCATACTGCACTTTCGTTTTCCACAAATTTAAATAGGATTGAATAAAGAGTATTCCCTCTTTTTATCATGGATAGGTCTAGAGTTTTATCCAAAATACAAGTATTTCGAAAACATGTATCCTCCAAATTTAGCGAACGTTGTTTATACCAACATCACCATAGATTTTGGTGTATTGTTTAATAATCAGAATCAATTTAACTGTATAAATCTATTTTAGCCAATCTCTTTAGCCGCAGACATATGTACGTTTTTTCATTTCCACATCTACAATTGAAAATTTGTAAATCGGAGTATTTTAATTAAGATTTCATTAAATATTTCAAAAAGTTAGCTCTTTATTTAATTTGGTAGGGTTAAAGCTACAAATAGATTTCCAAACACTTAGTAGACATTAACAGTTAACCGCACGTACATACAATTAGTTAAAAAAGTTTACGTGCACCCTAAAAATAAAATGTCTTTTCTCAAAGGTACATATAATATGTATATTCAAAATAATATGTAGACTTTTTGAATAATCAAAAAAAAAACTTAATACATAAAAATCAGAACTGATTATATATATTTATAAGTAGTGAAATCTTACCACACGTTTTTCCACTTAACTTTTTTCGTAAGCATTAAATTAATTATTTTTGAACAGGTTATCTTCGAAATATAAGTAAGTTGTTACGTTTAGTGACAACTTGTTAATTTGTTGTTAGTTTCATTAGAGTGCCGAAATAAAAGTACGTGTAAAATTGTTAAATATTTTCAATGAAACCCAAAGTGGTCCCGTGAAAACTTTAGCAAGGAATCAAGGGTCTGCCAGCAAACAATATCAGGTATTGAGAGGAAACCTGTTTCGGGAAGATAGAGAGGTCATGATGTTTGTAAAGCCAAGAAAATAGGAAGCATATTAAAAAGAGCTCCAATCCATCCACTGGAAATCAAATAGTATAGCTCAATGAAAGGACTACTTTATGCGAAAAGTTGAAGCCAATGAAGGATTAAAAATGGACAAAGAAAATTTCTAAAAAGAAAAGCTGTAAAAAAAAAGCAGACGAAATTTAAAAAACAAGTACCCGGTATGGAAAGCAATTTGTAGTTGCGGCAAAAGAGGCAAGTCATTTGTAAATGCGGTATCAATATATCTGTGGTCACAAGCATTAACCGCCTAAGTCGAAAATCATGCTTTCGAGAAAAATAACTTTTTATTTAAATGTAATGGGGCTTCATTACAACTTAGGTCAGTATATTTTTATTAATTTCTTTTTAATAAATAGTGTTAGAAAAATGGGGATTTCACGTAAATATAAAGCGTTTTTAGTAGAATATGATAGCATACATAACTCAAATCATTCTTAAGGCGACTTATGCACTTATCGCTTGTGACCATAGATATATTGAAATTTATATTAAGGAGTTTTTGCAAAAAAGACTGCTTTCTTTCATAAGCCAACACAACATGTCCAAATACTTTCGCTGTAATTTGGCACCCCCTCACTGCAGCATAAAAGATCTTGCTTGATACAAGATTAATAACTTGGGTTTTTGTGCCAAGGGAGGAAATTCCTCGAAACTATCCAGAGCCTAGGCCAGTGGAGAGATAGATATTTGACGCTTGTGAATTGGGAGACCAAGAGCATTAAAACAATAGATCCAAAATGTTAGAGACCAGAAAGTGGTAAAAATCATTATAAAATCCCTAATGAAAGTGTTTCCAGAAAAGGACCATAATTTCACAAGTAGTGATTAGAGCTATAAAAATAATTCTTTGTCAGCTCTAATGAATTCAATTAAATAAAAATTAAAACTCCTGGTTCAATGATTTCCTTTTTATTTCAATTGATGTTAAGCTTTTTTCGATCTCATTTCTTTAGATAAATAAGAAGTGTACTTAAATATGTAGAAAAAAGTTTAAGTATATATAATTTTTTACTCAAATTATTTTGAATTCAAAATTCGACGTTTTGTTTCGCTTCTAGACTTCGATCATATTTGATACTAATATGGAGGACTTCTTCCAACAATGTCCGTAAGGATATTTCTCCCCTCCAGAATCAGACATACACTGCCAACCCTTCACATTACCTCCATCATATTTCTCTGTGGTACGAAGTATTCTTTAAGGAAATTCCTATTATATTTCCTCCATACCTTTGTTCTGCCAGCGGAACCGATTTATAATATTTTGATTCATCTCGGAGTAGGACAGGGTTCCAGGTTTCTTCAGTCGGTTTCCCTTAGTGTTTAAAACTTTACTTTTTATTACCAAAAATCTCAGTTAATGATGATCCAATTTTTTAAGCTTTTTATTTTATCATCTATAATATTAATAGGTAAGGCGATGATTTGTTCAACAGTTTTCTCCCGATTTCGACCACATGCATCTTATTTGAAAAGTATTTCTTTTCAGCTGTCCACCAGACTTACAGATTTTTAAATATATATACATATATTATTTTTTTTGAGTTATGCTTATTTGAAGTTGGTACTAACACGTACATAAAATTATACAATGCTATGTGTTTGTTTATTAAATTTGTTAATTCGGTTTGCAAAACAAGTGAGTTTGTTTTCTTCATTCACAATAATAATTGTGTTGAAATGAAAAATTATTTTGGACATAAACCAAAAAAGTATTTAATTGTGAATTGTCTAAAATTGATTAGCTTACCTTTAGGGTCAATAATTTATTAAAAGAAATAATAAAATATCCTAGAATTTGCACTCGAATTTCAAAGGCTGGGATCTGCTGGTATATATTAACGAGTTAGAATAGCTTTAAGTCTCGACAAATTCAATTTAGCATGTTTGGTGTACTTTTCTTATTTACATAAGTTGTTGTTGTATGGAGTAAGCAAGAAACCAACCAATTAGGAGTAAATGCTAAATGGTAGAGATGGATTTTGGAATTTTATATATCAGGCTAAGCAAATTTTGAATTGTGTTAAAAAATAACAAATATGAGTTATTTATAAGTGAGAGACTATTTAATTTTTATTATATTTATATCAGTTAACTCCGTGCATTCGCTGCAATTTCGAGAGCTTCGTTTTAAACCGAGAATTAATTTCTTCCAGCCGCCTTTTTCAGAAAAAATTCATCGAAAAAACTGAGTACTTGACCACATATACTCGTTTCGATGACATATATTTGAGCATAACTTTCCTCCAATTCACCATATGTGGATTATGTGTTCTGAAATGTTGCCAATGTTTTTCAACACTTGCGTTTATCTCATAGTAGACGAGCAGCTGAGCAAGCACCAAGCAACCCTGAGAGACATAACTTGAATTTTTGGGTAATCGAGTGCTATGACTAGAAAATCCAACCATATTTGAAAATTTTGTTAAGAGATTGAAAGGTCATAATGAAGAACTTTTTCTCGTCTTATGATTTGGGTCACAAATTACTACAAAAACAGAAATATAGAAAAACAAGCCCTCGAATCCACCAAGACTTTTACAATGCAAAAAGTTTCCACGTGAGAATGTATGCAAAGTAGATAGTCTGTAAAATAGAATAATACTATGCTATGCCCCAGCCCTCGAAATTCGAGTGCAAATTTTTGCAAAATTAATTTTTTCATTCAATTATAAATATTTGTTGAACACAGAAAAGATATATAACTGGGTTTGTTAATAAATAATAATTTGTAAGAGCCTAAAGGTATATTAATCAAATTTAGCTAATTTCAAGTCAACACAAATTTAATAAACACACACAGTATTGTATAGTTTTTTATTTGACGCTTTAATATGTGTTTTATGTATATGTTTATATGTTTTACTCCACAAAAATGTTGCAGACGGTGCAAACCTGTAAATATGGTGGACACCTAAAAGTAAACAACTTTTAAAAGGTTTTTTTTTTATCGAAATCGGTTAGTAATTAAAGTTGTAAAATTGGTCACAAGAAATCCCCTTGCCTATTAATATTATAGATACTAATTTAATATAGAAGTAGGAGTACGGTTAAGTAGTTTTTTAATGGGTTTATTATGACTATCTTCGCTTTTATTAAGAACATGCCAAACTGCTCGTAGACTGACAACATATCAAAAGAATTTAAAGGTCGGAGCAAACTTCTGGACCAGCAATCTTCATTTTTTTTTAAATTTTTACTACAATATATTAAAAACACGCTTTAGCAATTAAATCTGTAACGTATGATTAGACCAGTTGACTACCTGATCATATTTGGCGATTTTAATATCACGACAGCATCCTGGATAGTCTTAGGTGACACTAATATCTTAATTCCAAAGGATTTAACTCATGACTTCCTTAAATACCTTGCTGATATGTATGTTTACTAAGGTGGACCTTGAAATGAAATTTTTGCGATATTTTGGTAGATGAGGGCTCTATTCCGTGCCTTTTTGAAAAAAAAATGACAATGCCGAAAAAAAAAATTAAAAAAAAAAAAAATTAGGGGTTGCGCACGAGCCGAGAAAAAGGTCCACTTTGCCAAAATTAGGGGGGAAATTGCCATAGGTCATCAGGGGTCACCCGTAGGGGGGAAGAATGTATGGCCGACCCCCATTAACTTTTTACCGCCAACATTTTCCCCCAAGACACCCACCCCCTATCTCCTCCCCTTAGGGGGGTCACCATACAAAAATGGAGGTTGCTCAGTATTTTCGAAAAACACCATAGGTCATCAGGGGTCACCCCTAGGGGGGCAAAATATATGACCGACCCCCATTAACTTTTCATCCCCAACATCTTTTCCGAACAAACTTACCCTCTATCTCCACTCCTTGAGGGACTCCCCATACAAAAATACTGAAAATCTATGTATTTACAGTTGCACAATATCGAGATTTTTTTGATTTTTTTAGATTTTTTTACAGAAATTCCACCAATATTCAAGAGTGGTCATTGTTTGGAAAGTCTTGAAAAATTTGAAACGAACACGTAGCAGATGCCCCCATTCATCAGTACCTGGCAGTAAAATATTGCAAAATACGTAGTAGTTATAAATAGCAGTTCATTCATCGATTGTTGTCATTCAACAAGTGCCGACGACCGCGAAAAGTAAATTGATTTTTCTCCCGTTTTTTAAAAGTTAAGATGACAACACAACTTAGATCGCGCGACGATATTTTTTTGATTGGTTATCCAAGCATGAATAATACGGGGAACAAATTACCGTCGAAGAAGCAAGTGCTAAGAATGCATTTCTTCAACATTCGCAAACGAAACATGTCGAAGAAAAATAGTGCGGTTATAGTCGCGGACGCAGTGATGATTTTTTGGCGCCAAGCAGCTATTCCGACGAAAGCCAGAGGAGATGTTACAAGAAAAGTAGCTGCGCTGCACGATGAGTGGGATGCTTTAAGAAAGTCATCTCACAGAAAGACTGAGTCCACTAGAGAAAAAGAGAATAAGTTTTCTGATAGCTTGGATAATCTTTTCGACATCGCACACGCCAACGCCCTTGAGAAAATGACAAATACCGAAGACATTGAGTTTCTGCTAAAGCAAAGAGAAGATGGCCGGCCAGGAACTATGGGAGGTGTGGACGCTACTGATACTCGAACGAGGAAAAGAAAAGCTGAGCGCGAAGAACAAGAAGAGTTGCGACGCAAACGTGCAACGGAATCTAGTAGAGATCAGTTCGCTAAAGGCGGTAAGCTATTTCGCGCTTTGTGTGTTCGTCCAATGTTTATATTCAAATGAAATTCTTTCAATTGCAGTGGTTAAATTTTCAAACAGTGATTCAAGCGATGATAATGGGAGACAGGACGAAAACTTCCCGGCAGAAGCTGGCCCATCAAATGTTGGTGACAGAAGAGGTTACAAACAATGTTTTACTGAACGAGTCCTATCAGCTTTGGACAAGTGCAAAGTGACTGACCGAGACGCGGTCGGCATTATGATAGCGGCGGCAGAAGCATTTGGACGCGATCCTCAACAATACACAATAAACCGTACGTCGCTTCGGAGATGTCGGCGTTCAAATCGAGAGAACATGCTGAGTTATGTGAAAGACAATCCAGAAGTAAGATCGCATAGATTTATTTGCTCTCATTCAGAATTCTTATTCTTCAACGCGTTTCATTTATCTCCAGCTTGTCGCAGTTAAATCCTTCGTAGTCCATTGGGATGGCAAAATGCTTTTGGATTTTGTGGGTACAAAGAAGGTGGACCGTCTACCGGTAATTGTCTCGTACGGAGAAAAAGAACAACTTCTTGGAGTTCCCAAAGTAGAAGATGGGAAAGGAAAAGGCCGGAGAATAGCACATGCCGTTTATCAACTGTTGGCATCTTGGCATATGACACATCGAATACAAGGACTTTCTTTCGACACGACATCAACGAACAGTGGCCCATTCTCCGGAGCCGCAGTTGCTCTTGAGCGGCTGTTGGAGAGAGAAATCTTATATTTACCTTGCAGACACCACGTATACGAACTGGTGCTAAGGGAAGTTTTTGAGACAAAAATGGGAAAGACCAGTGCACCAGGCGTTCCTTGCTTTGACCGTTTCAAACAGGAATGGGACGCTGTAAAGGTTAAACCATTCCATTCTGGCTTGATAGACGATCAAGTCGTCAGAAAAATTCCTGTGGCAATGCAAGTCGGCATAAAGGAGTTTTGCTTAGATCAATTGAAGGAGAAACACCCTCGCGATGACTACAAAGTAATGCTACAATTAATTCTTTTGTTTCTGGGTGAAAAACTTGAGAATTACCATTTCCGACCTCCAGGACCCGTTTCCCATGCTCGATGGATGGCAAAAGCCATTTACAGCCTCAAGATGTTTTTGTTTCGGAGAACTTTCCACTTATCTGTATGTGAATTGAATGGTATTCGACACGTTTGTATTTTTGTGGTGCGACTATACGTCAAGGCATGGTTTGGTTCTTCTCGAGCAGCTGAGGCGCCGAATCAAGATTGGAAGTTTTTGAAGGACATCGTCGAGTACAAGTCCGTTGACCAGGATTTATCTCGGGTAATGATAAAGAAATTTATCGGTCACCTATGGTATCTCGCCGATGAGCACATAGCCCTTGCCTTTTTCGATGACAAAGTTTCAAATGAGTTGAAGGCCAAAATGGCCCAAGCATTGCTAGAAAATGAGAATGACGAAGGTGAAGAAGATGAAGAAGACGAAGAAGGTGAAGAAGATGAAGAAGACGAAGAAGGTGAAGAAGATGAAGAAGACGACCCGGTTCCCCCAGCTCCTCGCGTCGTAATCAAAAGCACCAGCGTTAAAAAAATCGAGGTGAAATTCAAAGATGTGAATGAGGAATTCTTGGCTAAAGACTTGAGCAACTTCGTCTCTCATAATACCAAAAATTTATTTGTACGATTTGGAATATCGCAAGATTTCATTCTTGCAAATCCAGCAACCTGGAAATCTCGCGCAGACTATCAAGAAGGTCGTAGAATTGTAAATAACTTGCGCGTTGTGAACGACACTGCCGAAAGAGGAGTAAAAATGATACAAGATTATAATAGAATACTGTGTCAAGGCGAAGAAGAGAAACAGTATTTACTACATGTTATCGATTCTTACCGCAAGAAATACCCATCAGCGAACAAAAATATGTTAATTTGACTATATTATATTAAAAGTGCTTAGTAGTACTACTCAATTACAGCTTCTTTTATTTTTGTATGGGGAGTCCCTCAAGGAGTGGAGATAGAGGGTAAGTTTGTTCGGAAAAGATGTTGGGGATGAAAAGTTAATGGGGGTCGGTCATATATTTTGCCCCCCTAGGGGTGACCCCTGATGACCTATGGTGTTTTTCGAAAATACTGAGCAACCTCCATTTTTGTATGGTGACCCCCCTAAGGGGAGGAGATAGGGGGTGGGTGTCTTGGGGGAAAATGTTGGCGGTAAAAAGTTAATGAGGGTCGGCCATACATTCTTCCCCCCTACGGGTGACCCCTGATGACCTATGGCAATTTCCCCCCTAATTTTGGCAAAGTGGACCTTTTTCTCGGCTCGTGCGCAACCCCTAATTTTTTTTTTTTTTTAATTTCTTTTTTCCGCATTGTCATTTTTTTTCAAAAAGGCACGGAATAGAGCCCTCATCTACCAAAATATCGACACAAGGTCCACCCTAATGTTTACCAAATAAATGAGTAATAAGATGAAATCCATTATGTTTTTCTGAGGATTGCCATAGTTCAACACTTTTAACCACCCGCACAGAGACTTAAAATTTCTATTTTTATTTTTAATCATTCTGTTTTAAACAAACTAACTTCCTTCCAAATGTTAAATCAATTTCTATTTGATTATAATTGTCTTCAAAGCCTTTCATTTGCAAATGATGGACGTAATTTTGATCAAGTGATCCAAAAATTTTATATGATACTTTCAACAAATATAACAAAAATGTTCCCTTAATCAAAATAGTTAAAATAAATGCTCCTCAATGGAATACGAACAAACAGGCATTGCAGGAAAATTCGTATGAACAGGATTTATATAATAACTCTCTTAAATTTGGCTTCTTTTCAAAGTATTTAAAGACTTTTTTTCCGCACTAGTAGCCGCAGTGATGCTACTAATTATAGAGCTATTTCAAAACTAGATGATATACCAAAACTCTTTGAGAAAGTAATAAATATCATCACCTCTATCACCAGCTCAACTTGGTTTTTGCAAAGGACAGTCTACAACTACTAATCGAAATGAATATATTTCCTATATAAACTTTGGATTCTGCAAAAATAAACAAACGTTTGTTATATGCACAGACCTTTGATGAAGTCAACCATGATACATGTTACCTCCGGTGTCCCACAAAGAAGTCACCTAGGACCTCTTCTGAACTTGCTGTTTATTAATGATCTTCAAAAACTCTATTCAATATAATAATATCCTTATGTATTTCGACGATGTAAAAACTTATACAACCTATATAAACAAGGAAGACAGTATTCGCCTCCAGTCTGATCTAAATAGCTTCAACAAATGGTGTAATATAAACATAATGTCACTCAATGACCTTCTCTAGATATTCGCAATATTCAAACGGCTATGTCATCCATAACACTGTGGAACAAATTCAGGTTAGCAAAAGTTAGGTCTATTCTGAGAGTGAGGGGTGAAAATAGAGGCCAAATTAGAAGACCCGTATCGCGGCGTTTGTTTATGTTAGTTCGAATTTTTTTTTTAATCGACCTTCGAACTTTGCAGTCAAATGCCGAATTTCAGCATATTCTTTATATGGTTTTTTGGCTATAACTCCTCGACTAATTGATATTTTTTCAAACTGTAAAAGCCAAATTATTGCTATAGACCTGTGCGACAATCAAATTTTTTAAAAAATTGATTTAGAAAATTTTTGTGGTGCTTGTGAAGCAAAATGTTGGAAAAATTATTTTTTTTTTCAAACTTTTTGAAAATATTTTCCAAAGAACTAAGTCTTTCTTGCTTTCTGTTTGATCTATAAGATGCTTCTCAGTTTCTTCAATAAATATCATTTGAAAAGAAAATGGTCTTAGTCGATAATTTGCGTTAAAAATCCCAAAACCAATAAATAAATAGCGATTTAGGTAAAAGTAATTAAAAAGGGAAGTTCCAAGAATTAGGAATTAGTAAAACAACTTTTTTGTTTTCAACCACCGCACTGGTAGCGATTTTTTTTTTATTTCGTACAAGCGAACTAATTTGAAAAATGAAGATTCAGTTAAGACTCGAAACCCAGCCAAATTTTCGCTCAGTCGTGCTAAAATTCGCTATTAATTTTTTTGGAACTTATTTCATTTTGTGAGTGATTTAAGTTAAGTGCATCGGTTTCATAAAAATAACAACAAAAAACATTGTATAATATATCTTATATATTAAAAGAATTTATGAATAAACTTTGCATTCAAGATTTTTCTCAGTATTTTTCTTCCCTCAAACCTCTATAACTAGAGTTCTAATTAACGTAGGCTGTTGACATAGGTCCAAGAACACTCAGTGGTTCAAGCTCCTTCTTTTGAGCTATTAACTGCTTAAATTCGTTGGGTTTGAGGAAAGTTATGCGTAGAGAATCAACTTTACTTTTACTGTACGTTAACTTATCTTGGCATATTTTGGCATTACTGTACGTTAACTTCTCTTGGCAAATTCGTTGGGTTTGAGGAAAGTTATGCGTGGACAATCAACTTTACTTTTACTGTACGTTAACTTCTCTTGGCAAATTTTGGTACTATATTGTAAAAATTAATATAATATAATATAATATAATATAATATAATGCTGCGGAGCAGCAGGGGTCCTCTAGTATTGTATTAAAAATGTTGGAACCAATGTAAAATGGACCATTTTTGTAGTGTTTGTGAACGTTTCATAGCAAGCGATGAAAAATGTGGCAATGCGAGTGATTTTTTTTTTGGAAGCCTATAAACAATATTTCTCGCAAGAGTTTATCACTGACGTAAACTATGCCCCTAAAAAAGTTTGCTTTAATTGCTATTCAACTCTTATGCAATGGAAAAATCAAAAGAAGAGAAGGCTATGAATTTTGGTATACCAATGATGTGGTTAGACAACAGCCCGCATCAAGAAGAAAATTGCTATGGATGTATCAACTACCATAAAACTTTTAATAGAAGGAAATCAAAGAATAAAACTTATGTAGCAGTGCCAAGTGTCCAATAACCATTACCGCACTCAGAATTCGTTCCAGTACCAACATACCAAAGTATTGATCCTCAAACAGATATCAGTACTACAACCGCCGCTGCTACATCCATGGATTTCTTCTCAGAATACGATCCTGGTGAAACATCAAAGGACCCAATCCTAGTCACACAAAACCAATTGGATGGAATTGTTGCAAATTTGTGTTTGACTCAGAAAAAAACAGAACTACTGGCTTCATTTTTGAAAGGAAATAATTTGCTGGCGAAAGGTACCAAAGTAACAGCATATCGAAAACGCCAAAAAGAGTTAGAAAAGTTCTTCAATGTGAATGATGCAAAAAATTTCGCTTATTGCAACAATATTGAAAAGATAATGGAGACGATAGGGTTAACCTATAAAAAAGATGATTGGCGTTTATTAATCGACAGTTCACTAATCAGCTTAAAAGTTGTGCTTTTCCACAAGACAAATAGAATGCCTTCTGTGAAAATTTCGATAATTTGAAACACATTCTGGAAGTAGTCAAATATAACGAACACCAGTGGCGCACTTGCTGCGACCTCAAAATAGTTTCATTGATTACAGGCTTAACAGCATCTGGCCGTCCAAAATATCCGTGTTTTTTGTGCGATTGGGATTCACGATTCGGAGAAGTTATTAAAGGAAGAAACCAGTACAAACAGCATAACTGGAATAGTCACATTGGACGGAAATGGCCTAAAGACAATAGGCTACACGAAAGTCTTGTTCCTGAAATGACAAATTTTGTTGCCGTTGCTCCACATTAAACTTGGCATCAGCAGTATTCAACCGCTTCAAAGACATTTTCCCAACACTAAGTAACGCCAAAATTCAGTAAGGGGTTGTTAATGGTCCCGACATACGGAAACTAATGAGTCGTCAAGATTTTGACCACGTTCTGACAGACCGAGAATTAAATGCATGGCTCGCATTGAAAGCAGTCATTAAAGGACTTTTGGGTAAAGAACGCAAAGACAACTACAGGAAATCTGTTGCAAACATGTTGGCAGCTTTCGATGAAAGTGGGGTTAATATATCGTACAGAATTCATCTCTTGCATCAGCATCTTGATCAACTCGCTCAACAGTTGCCAACTGAATCTGATGACCTAGGCGAAAGTTATCACCAAACAGCGCTTCCATTTGAAATAAGGTAACTATAGAGTGTGCATATTTTGAATTTCTAAATTTTTCTAATATCTTTGTCAGAGTGCACAATTTAAACACGTTAACGATTGAAAACTATTGTCGTTTCAGGTACAGAGGAAAGAAATCTCCAGATGCAATACTCGCTGAAATTTGTTGGTGTTATAAAAACACCTTTGACGAAGAGGAAGACGAGGAAAATGAGAAAGAAGGGGAAGACAAAGATGAAATTCCAGAATATTTGTTGGACGAAATTATCGACCTTTCTGATGATGATGACGATGACCAAGATATTAGAGAGAGCAGTGATGTTGATGCATAGCCGCCTGCTAAACGGCAGCTGGCCAAATCATTAATTTAATTTATTTAATTTTTTTACTTAAAACTAACATTTCAAAAATATATAGAAGTAAATTAGTATTAAGCTGGAAAACGCATGTTTTGTATTATGATTGTTTTCTTTTCAAATGAAATTTATTGAAGAAACTGAGAAGCATATTATAGATCAAACAGAAAGCAAAAAAGACTTAGTTTTGTGAAAAATATTTTCAAAAAGTTTGAAAAAAAAATAATTTTTCCAACATTTTGTTTCATAAGCACCACAAAAATTTTCTAAATCAATTTTTTAAAAAAAACAATATGCTGAAAAACGGCATTTGACTGCAAAGTTCGAAGCTCGATTAAAAAAAAATAACATAAACAAACGTCGCGATACGGGTCTCCTAATTTAGCCTCTATTTTCACCCCTCACTCTCAGAATCGACCTTACTTTTGCTAACCTGAATTTGTTCCACAGTGTAATACAAGACTAAACTCTGTTGACTCATTCATATATTTGGGAGTAAGTTTCGATAATAAACTAATTTACATAAAAGACTAAGCTGTAAGTAAGGCAATTGGTGTTTTATGTTTTATAAAACGTTAGGCAATAAAAAATCTATTCAGATCTTTGGTCAGGTCGATACTTGAATACACATTAATAATTTGGGATCCAAAGTACAATGCCTTCATCAAAAAACTTGAATCAGTTCAGAAACAATTGTTGCTATTCTGTTTTCGTAGTAAACGGACACTATGCTCTAATTGATATATCCATTGCTGTTGATGTTATTAAAAGAAGATTATGTATGTAACTGTGTTTAAAATTAGAATTATTTTTATTTTAAAATATTTAACATATTTAAAATATTTAAATAATTTGCTCAGCTATTGTAGCTTAATTAAATCTTATATATAACAAGTAAGAAAATTATAGTCGGTCTAGACCGACTATACGATACCCTATACCATGCGTTTAGAGACCCTTTCTCTCAGGCCCAACTAACTGGATATAGAAAATAAGCATAAACCAAATTTGAGTGGGATTTTTATTAATTTTTTCGGCTGCAGATATGAAAAAGTTCATATCGGATGCTATATCTATATGGGGACTAGGCCCTAAAATGGACAGATCCTGACCATATTTACAAACCAAATTTGAGAAAATTCTGTGCAATGTTTCTGTTTTTGATAGATTTAAGTGAAGATCTGGAAGCAACTCTATATGGGGCCTATGACTAAAAATTGTCTTATAGGGATTATTTTTGGACTCCTGATTAAAGGATATAATAAGCACGTAAAAATCCAATTGGAATGAGATCTATATGATAATTTGGATCTTATGGCAATTTATGTCGATTTGATAGGGTTCATTTGTATGGGGACTAGGTCTGAACATGGACCGATTCTCACCAATTTCAATAGCGTTCATTCCATGGCCGACAAAAGATCGAATACCAAATTTCGTCAAAATATATTCATATTTGCGACCTGCAGTTTGATTACAAGCTTTACATGGACACACAGACGGACGGACGGACGAACGGACATCGTTAAATCGAATCAGATAGTGATTCTGAATAGATCGGTATAATTAAAGATGGGTGTAGGTCAAATATTTTTGGTTGTTACAAACAGCAGCACAAAGTCATTATACCCAAACCACATAGTGGTATAGGGTATAAAAATGGAGTTTTGAATGTTTGTACGCTTGTACGTTTGTTTGTGGTTTATAGGAGACTACAGCACTTCACCGATCGTCTTGAAATTGAAATTTGAAGGAAAAATGGACAAAATTTTTTGGAATTTTCAAGTGGGCGTGGCACCTCCCATATAAATTGAATTTTTAACATCTTATTTTGACATATAATTTCTGGAGCACTACGACAGCAAAAGTTTTGAAACTATGTACATGCACATATTAAACTAATTTGTAGAGCTGCGGAAAAAATGGGCGGGATCGGATCAATGGGCGTGGCACCCACCATACAAAGTAAATACTTAATGTCATATATCTAGAGTAATGAAACAGATAACGTCTTAGGACTTAGTGTGATTTCATGAGTTGTTAATGTGCGTAGTCCGTTAAATAATGGGCGGGATCTGACTAGGGGACGTGTCTTGCCCCATACAAAGTAATTATATAATATCATATAACTGGAATACTATAATTGATAAAGTCTTGGAGCTTTGTGTGAGTTCATAAGTTAACAGTGTTGCTACTCGGAAAAAATGGGCGGGATCAAATCAGTGGGCGTGCTATCACCACACAAAGTAAATATTTATATCATATAACTGGAGTACTATAATACATAAACCTTGGAATATTGTCAGAGTTAATAAGATATTAATGTGAGCAGTCGGACTAAAAATGGGCGATATCAGACCAATGGGCGTGGCACCTCCTATACAAAAAAATATGAAGTACTATGAAAATTACACCCTGTGAGTTTTCGTGTAATAAATGGGCGGAATCACCAAAGTCAAAAGTCGCCAAAATCAAAAATCAAAATCGAAAAAATTTAAAGATTTATAAAATCAAAAATATCCTAAATAAAAAATTGAAACAAAAAATCCCAAGTCACAAATCGCCAAAACCGAGAATCGAAAACAAAAATCGCGGAAAACCAAAATCACCTAAGTTAAAAATCGCCAAAAATCAAAAATCGCCAATATATAAAATCGCAAAAACAAAAATCGACAAAATCAGAAATCGCCAAAAGTAAATAAAATGGTTTTCTAAAAAATGTATTCCCAGTTTATTTATTTCAGTTACGATGGGTGCAGGAAAGTATATCGGTTTACTGTGATCGAGGCAAACATTTTGTTAGTCAGAATGACTTATGCATACTAGAATCTATTCGTCGTATTTTTCTTATTCCATTATTTTTCCAAGTCTTTGAATTTAAATTTCTAAATATTAGTGTTATGTATTGTAGATCTGTGTTGGAATAGTTATTTATCGTCCGATTTGAGATCATGTATACATTTTCTAATGAAATAAAAGATAATAATTATGTAATGTAAGAGAAATATTGGAAAAAATTGAAGACAGCGCAAATGGAGTAGCTACTTTCAAGCAAAGCGACTTGTTCATCTTCGGCATCCTTCTGCCTTTTACTTCAGCTCATGCTTAATCAACTATTTAACGCACCATTTGAAAGAAAAAACATGAGAAATGTTTTTTCTTTTATATATGAGAGTTAGTACAAACAAGCAAATATTTTCAGTATAAGTTTTAATAATTATTTTTCTTTTACAAATTTAAATTTCTTAACCATTCTCATTTTATGTGTGTATTCGTCAAAATGATTCATTAAATTGAATCAAATTTTTTTTTTGCCAATGAAGCAAACATGGTAAGAAAATTTTAAAGGAATTTGTAAACATACCTCTATTTTGCGTACTTTCTTGCTCGGCTCAGAAAATATTTATGAGTGTAAGAAAAGTCGCAAAAATAAGATTGTTACTCCATTTTAATACTGGTTATAACGTTTCCACCTCAGAAACTTAATTTTTTATCATCAATGCGTAAATCTTTAAAATATGTAGAATAGTCGAATTCAATTCCTTTTTTTTTTAATTTGAAAGCCACGTGCCTTCATTTGCTATATGGGATGGTTTTAAATTTAAAAAGAATCTGAGTTATGTCTGTCAATTTCCCTTTCTTTTTTGATTTGCATAAAAATTTCTGTAAGTGTACAAGATATACATAATTCATAATTGAAACTTTATTCATTAACTGGAACTTTCTTAGATATCAATTTTTGTGTGTTCTACTCTGGTCTTCGAACTTACACGTACACATAATAATGTTTATACTTAGTTATCTTATAAACAATGGCAAGTTTAAGAACTACAATAAGAAAAAATACAAATATTATCTTTAGAGTCTTTTACATGCCCAGAATAATTTACTCTTCCTGTTCATTAAGAATACCCATATTATATCACCTGTATATGTTCATGTGTACATTTACACTAGGGTTATAACTTTTTGTAGTTATTGTGGGGATCCCAATGTACATTGATAAGATATACTGCAAGAAGTTCAGATTGTTCGTGCTAACTCTCGTATAAGAAAACAAAACGATTCCACTTTCTTTGTTTAAAACTTGTAGGGGCTATCAACTTGTATGTGGATGAATAGAGTTAAAAGGAGATTTTAACTTGTTATAAGAACAAACTAATTCAATGTTGAGTTATGAGTTATGTAATAAGATTCAACGAACTTAATCATGTATGCTACGATTTCATAACGAATCCCTTTGGTTTTTAATATATATAGATTCCTTTTTTTGGGAACTTATTTGAGCAAGAAATGGGGAACTTACAGTGGTAATTAATTAAAACGATTTATGATTCATTGCAACTTCTATTTTATTTACAATTCAGTATTTATATGCTAAATCCAAAATAATTGTGGTTGTGTATAACGTTAAATCCAAAGATAATTAATTGTAGGTTTGTATAAAGGATGAATTCAAGATGGCAGAACTCCTTTCTATCGGCGTTTCGAGTTTAGCGGATGAAAAACTTTAGTTGTTGCTAGTTAAACGCGTACAAAAAAACTAAAAGAGTTCTTTACCGATGGCTTTTTGCAACGAAAAATGATGCTCGAATCGAGGATAGAAAGGAGACAATGAATGTCCTTTACAAACTAAAAAATATGGGTTTTTCTTTTCAATATTTTACAATTTAATATTAAATTTCCATATGAGTTAATATAAGTTAAAAGTTTATCATAACGATATTTAATAATATTACATAAAAAAAAGAAAATAAGACAAATGATAGCAATAGTGGTGAACGATCGTGAACATTTTTTCTTTACTTGTCCAGGCATGTTCGCGTTTTATAGATATTCATTAAAATGATTTAATTATTATGGGTTTGTAAGATACTTATTTGTTTTACAACAAATTAACATATTTTGATCATTATTCGATTTAATCGAAGATATTTTTCAGTGCTTTTGATGATCAATTATGTTATAATTTTAGCCGAATTTTTATTTGAAACAGGTGATCAAACTTTTTGTTGTTTATATTTGTAAAGTTTTAATCCCGTTAGCTTGAGGCATGCTGTAATACAAAATGTATCAAAAGATGCTGATTCTTTCATATCAAATTATTTGTTACACACAGAAAAAAGATTGGTTGGAATTCGTTTACTACTAGTAAAATTTGTAAAAGTAATTAGAACTTTTATTGTAATTCTTGAATATATAAAAATAAAATAGATATTCTATTAAAGCTATCATCTAATCACAATTCATTTAAAATTAAGATATCTACAACAACAATATTAGTTACGTATATCAATCAATGTCTTTATGTAAATTTCTAAACTAATTTAATTGAGGCAACCTAACAAAACCAAGAATAACATGGTTGAGTGCTAAATATTGGCGACTGCAACTACTAATTCTGTTATAACAACATTTTTCAAACCGAAAATATTTTAACAGATATTGTAACAAGTAATTGTTTAGAGTACTATACATAAAATTTGTATTAAGAATGGTTTTTCGGTTGTAATAAAGGAAACCCAAATTTGTACCCTCTTTTGATATTTCTAACCGAAAGGGAATTCTATGAATCAAAATCTGTTGTAAATACCAAAAAAAAAGAAAAAAAAAAGATAAGAATAAAATTAGCCAGACCGAGTCGTTGATTAGATTTTTTATTTGTCAGATAAAAAAAATAATAAATATATTGTGATAATTTAATTTTATAATATATAATAATAGTATGTCAAATGGTGCTACATTATTCTTAAAAATTAATGATCGAAGAGTATACAAGAAATACCCGTTATTATATAACCTGAAGATGTGGCCCAGTCCGCATGTCATCTGGTATTTATGGTTATAGTTTAGAAAACCTGTCTACCTTGCGTCAAAGATACAAATGTTCAGATACTCAAAACGTAGGCTTTTATTTCGGCAGCACCTCGTGATTTAGTTGTATTACAGTCGTGAAGTATATGAAAATTCCTCCAACGCTTGTAGTAGCGCTACATATGCTTGTGAGGACACATATAACCTGAAACCTAATTATCGAGTTTGGGTCAGCACACCCAGTTCCAATATATATATTGAATGATTTGACCAGATCCAGGACGTATTAAATATGGCTTTCATTGATTCTTTTTTCAGTTAGAATGTCACGAAAGCTGTGGTTCCCAGGAAAAATTTCGTAATAGCAGCTCATTGATTTTTGCATTACCAATAATGACCTACCCCTGCCCACTGCATTACTTCAAAAGTGAAAATAAGACGATACTAATAATGCATTATACAGCTACTTATATTTCATACCAGCTCCTTTCATACTGCATTACTTTCTGAGTGAAAATAATGAGTTCCTATGTAACTGGCTACCTCCAATGACATCCCCGTGTTAAAATTATGAGCTTATCAGGCACACTTCAAACAGTTACTTCTCCTTCTAAAACCCATTATTTGGTAATGTTTTTTTTTCCTGGGTTGCTCCAATTCGATTACCATAGCGAGGAGATTATCACACGATTGTGTAAGTAGTGAGTTTGTGTCGATATTTGTATTACGAAATATACTTGACTTGGACATACCTTTTATAATTTCGACCGATGACACAAAATCTCTTTTCCTTCTCTTGTAATAAAACTATCGTGTGCAGAAACAATTGTGCTAACTAAATAACATTTTATGATACAGCCATATAAATATATTAAAAAAGTGCATGTGATGGCCAAGATCAAATGTAACTTTTCCCTATGAGTTCGTTCGAATTTAGTTTGAAATAATTGGAAATAGATCAGAAATAACAAATGTAGGACGCTTTTCAGTCATAGTATCCGCAGTCTCTTTAGATGTATAAAATATTTGATGTGATATGTTTTACCTAATTCAGTAAATGACTTTAAAATATATAAATAATGTCATCTAATAAATAGATATAGCTTTAATAATAATATTAATTTAATAATAATAATATTTACTCCTTTACAAATCTTAGCAGACAATATACAAATCAGAATAATATATAACTTTAAATTGGTGATTTCAATTCAAAACCGTTTATAGAGTGAAGCCAAGGATAAGTATCTAATCGTTTTATCATATGAGATATGTTTCATTTATTTTAATATAAAATGTATAAATTGTTCAAAAGTAAATAATGAAAATAAATAATTATAAGTTTTGATTTATATATTTCATATGTATTAGTAAAAATCCCGATTAATGGTTGAAACAACCAATAATTAAAGTTAAGAATTCGATTGTATCAACTAAATATCATAATTCATGCAATCGAATTTATATATAATGTCAATTGCTTTTAACATTGTACGATAATATGTGTCATATAATTCAGTAATCACAACAGAATATTGTGATAGTACACGGGACTAGGAAAATTTGGTTGGTAATAAATTTGGTAGTCACAACGAATCAGTTTTCTGTGTATTTTCCTTAAATTTCCAGATTATAAGATTTCAAATCTTTTTGTCAGCTCTCAAACGATATACACCATAGTATATGTAGCATTATTATTTTTAGAATAACTTTTATTTTAAATTTCCTTTGCAGTTGAGGAAAATATTCACAGAAAACGGATTCGTTGTGACAACCGAATTTTGATAGTCCCATGTACTATCGCATTTTTGTTATGTAATTACTGAATTGTATTTTGCATTTTATCGTACAAAGTACAAGGCAATTTATATTTAAAATAAATTCGATTATATGAATTATCAAATTTGGTTCATGGACATTAGATTCTCTGGTTGTAACAACCACTTATCGGCATAAGCCATTTTAAGTCATGTTTAATTATTAACCGTAGTCCTGCCTTGGTGTAGAAAACTACATTTTTTTTCTCAAAAATCTCTAAAACTGTTAAAGTTTGGCTACCCATTTTTCTTGACTTTTTCTTTATCATGTATATGAACCGAAAGGGATTACTTTTAAGTTTCAAACCATACATGGATCGTTGTTTTCGACAACTTCAATTTGGTATGCTTGGTGAAGTTTTCTACTCGGCATAGGAAATTTGTATGAAAATAGTACCTTGTACACCAAATGTAAAAAGAAAGTTAGTACCCAAACAATTATACGGATTTTGAAGATGGTAAGCTATGGAGTTTTTATGCAGAAGTTGATGAAGGTGCTGATTTTGTTGATATTGAGCCTTTGTTTTTCTCAAATGACAAAAGGCTCTGGAGCGCAACAGCCATGCAAATAGCAGAACGCAATCTAACTTCTAATGTGTTGAAAATACGGTCAGGTATTACTAACCCTACTTACTAACTACCTTAGGAAAGCAGCTGAAACTGATCCAGAAAAAATCAAGGCCAACGAGTTTTATTGCATTTGGTCGAGTGACAAAAAGGTCATAATGTTACAATGTACAATTTCTTCACGTCTTATGAGTTGGGCCAAAAATTACGACAAAGCAAATTGATCACGGTTGGAACAATGCACAAGAACAAGCGCTTGATTCCAATGGAAAAAGGCTCCACTTTTTCAGTGTACATTCGAATTTATTAAAGATACTACACTTGTTTCCTAGGTTGGAAAAAGATTTAAATGCACAATGCTGCAGAGCACTCTTCACAACACGCCAGAAGTCGAGACTGTTGGAAAGAAGCTACCAGAAATAATATCGTATTACAACCGAACTAAGGGTGAAGTTGGCACAGTCAAGAAAATGATTTCTGGATATAGTTGTAAACGAAAAACCAACGGGTGGCCGGCCAATGGTTGTATTTAGTAACATGATTGATATATCGGCCTTGAATGCACCTCTTTATTGAGCTTAACACAATACCTTCATATACTTTTAGAATTAACCCCAATTAGCCAGAAAAACAAAAAAATGCAAAGCACCGTTTGTTTTTGCGTGATCTGGGACTTGCTCTTTCCCAACCGTACATGGCGCAAAGAAAACGAGGCTATGGGTTACTTTTGTGTGGTAGAATATACCTGAACTTGACTCTGCCACGCGCGTTCCATTATTGAAATAATGTAACCCCATAAAAACAAAGCTTTTATTAAAACTCTTTCTTTCCTTATGCATATGAGTTTTGAATATCTCCGTGACTGTGCGTGACTGAATGTGACTATCTTAGAATTAATCTTTGGCCACAACAAGTCTATGGACAAAGTTTCAGATCCATCGGATGAGGGGAAGTGGGGTTTTAATCTCTCCGTGACTGTGCGTGTCCATGCGTGATTGCGCGTGTTGATCTTTCTTTACAGCAAGTATATCGACCAAGTTTCAGATCGGTCGGGTGAGGGTAAATGACATTTAGATCACTCCGTGACTGTGCGTTACCATGCATGACTATGCATGACCGTGCGTGACTGTGCGTGACTAAGTTAAAATTAATCTTTTTTCACAGCAGGTGTATGGACCAAGTTTAAGATCGATCGGATTAAGAGAAATGACATTTAGATCACTCCGTGACTGTGCGTGACCATTCTTTACTGCGCAAGACTAAGTCAAAGGTAATCTTTTTTTCACAGCAAGTGTGTGGACCAAATTTGAGATTGATCGGATGAGGAGAAATGACATTTATATCAGTCCGTGACTGTGCGTAACCACGCGTGTCTGTGCGTGACTACCCCAAAATTAATCTGTAGTCACGACAAGACTATGCGCCACGTTTCAGATCAATTGGATAAGGCGGAATGGAACTGTACTCAAGGGAATAGAATTGTACTCAATATATCACTTTATTCGTAAAGACATACGTAAAACAGATTTTTCTTTAAATAAAATAATTTTTGTTTACAAAATAAACCTATTTCCATATATTTATTTATTTATTTATTAGAACTAACTTGTAATTTAAATTAATATGAAATAAAATATGAAATAAAAGATGGTTAGCAACAAAGGCTTTTAGCTCAACTAAATTAATAAAGGAATACTGATAAGTACAAAATTGATGAATAAAAAATAAGATTAATGTTAATATCTATGATAATATTTAAGTGTAATATAAAAGGGAAAATAAAGATATCGAGTTCAAGTTAATTAATACTAACGGATAGCTTAATAACTAACATTAAAATATTATATAATTATAAATACTTAATCACTAAATAGTTCCAAATACACTTAACTATTTTAATACCAATATAATGTAGGCAAAATTTTTATGTAAATAATTTATAATTATATTAAATTGTAAATATTTGTAAATTTCAGGAATTGAATAACATGTTTCAAGTTGTTTATTCTTGGGTTTGTTAAACTTTGTTTTGGATTTATGTCTTTGAAAACTTGTGTCCGTAAACTTGTGAATTTGAGGCACGTTGTATGGATGTGGTTTAAATTATTGGGATAAGGAATGTCGCAAGTACAAATATTTTCAATAGGTAGCTTTAATAAATGGCCATGTGATAGTTTGGTGTGCCTAAACGAAGTCTAATAATTTTCAAGCAATCAATTTTGGAAAAATTATTTGTAAAGAATTTAAGATAATCAAATATTGCAATTTTGGATCTATTTATTATTTTATAGTAGTCAGATGTGGATGCAATAGTATTGTTATTAGAATGATAAAATTTATTTATGGAACTTAGTATTTATGTCTTTAAAATTAAAGTTTGGATTAGTAATCAAAGGACTAATCAAAGCATTTTTTGCGGTAGCATTCGCTAATTCATTTCCTGTAATCCCTGAGTGACCAGGACTCCAGACCAAAGTGATTTTGGGGTGTTTATTTATTAATATATTTCTGATAGTTGTGACATAGTAGTTATGGTTGTTAAAATTAGAAATTGATTTTAGAGATGATAAAGAATCAGCGCAAATTACGAAATTAATATGTTTGTTGTTAATAAACTTGGTAGCTTCTAGAATAGCAATTAATTCGGCAGAAAATATTGAAGTATAACTAGGTAGAATTGATACGATACCGAATCCAACTGAATCTTCGTTTTTCGAGCCATCAGTAAAAATAAAATGGTGATTTGAAAAACGTTCTCTCAATTCATAAAACAATGTTCTAAACTGAGACGGCGCTGTTTGGGATTTGGAAAATTTTATAAGTGCCCATGATGGTTCTAATTTAGATTTCACTTCAGTCGGATATTGCAAAGGTAAATGCAGTGAATTACAATTTTCTTCAAATCTTTTTAACGTTGATACAATTTTATATATTTTCTTTTGTTTACTGATCTTATTTACTATTTGTCTTATTGGAGTGTCATTGTTATTAAGAATTGATTTGAATAATCTCGATGTTGACAATTCGCTTTGAACTTCCAAAAGTAAGATATGTACCTGATTCGCTTAGCATATTATAAATGGGAGAGGTGTAAAAAGCACCTAAAGATAATCGAACTGATGCATTTATAATGCGCTTTATTTTCTGAATTACCGATTTTGGGGCATATCCAAAAACTGGAAGGGCGTAGTTGATTGTTGATAAAATAATTGATCTAATAATAAATATCAATGTCGTGTTGCAATTAAACTTATGACTGGATAAGCATTTTATAATATTAAGTTTGCTTGAGTGTGATGAAACGAGACACTCCACATGGGAGTTCCATTTATATTTTTTATTAAAATATAGACCTAAAACTCTTAGGTCATTTACTTCTTGTAACTGAAAGTTGTTGAGTTGTAAGTCGGGCTTACAATGTTTTTTTTCTACAAAAATGGAAGTATTTACATTTCGAGGGCGATAGTCCATTCTGTAATATCTTCAAGTAGATTATTTAACTGTAGTGTTTGATTTTTCTTTTTATCTGATCTAAGAATGATCAGAAAGTTGTGTAAAGAAATTTTCAAATATAATTTGTTGTACGCGATTAAAAATAGTATAACGGAAAGGGGTCACCCTTGAGGTATGCCATTGTGCAAAGGGAATGAGTTAGAATGATGTCTACCTACTCTGACTACAATTTTCACCTTTTGACCAACATTCCATTATAATAATTGATCGATAATTATCATAGGCTTTTTCAAAATCTAGTGATATAACTGTTTGCAACCTGGTGGTTTATATCAAGTAGAGCATCAGTTGTAGACTTTCCTCTTTTGAATCCGTATTGATGGCTATCTAGTAGTTTGTTTCTTATAACAAACTACCAAGCGAGACAAGGTTAAGAGATATAGGTCTATAAGAACCAGAAATAGTTTTATCAGATCTTGGTTTTGTAGGAGGTATAATGATACTATTTTTAAATTGTTGTGGTATATAATTATTAATTATTTCCATATCAAAACATACAAGAACTAGAAAACTACATAAAGTTAGGATTATGAAGTTTTTTTCAAGGTAGTAGTACGGCCAAATTTATCATTATTTTTTGTTAACTACAAACTAAAAATAAAAAAATTGACAAATCTTACATGATAAAAACACTACAATACAAGCCTCAAAATACAATATCAAAATGCAACACGTTAAATGCAAACTCCTCGTATGCGGTTTTGGAAGTACTTATCAAAACTAACAATATCCCATTTGGGTTTTTTATATAAATTTTCCGAAGAACACGCAATTTTTCTCATGGCTATATCTCGGAAACCAATTGGAATTTTATTTACCTGTCTTTGGCGCAATTATAGGTATAGATCAGGAGAAAAAAATAAAACAGCAAACCCAAGAAAGTGCTACAACGTCGATAAATTATCATTTTTTCTTTTTTTTTTTTTTTGGCCATTTTTAATATAATACTGGAAAAAGCTTTAAAAGCTTACATCGAAAATACGAGATTTTAGTTTATCAAATATATACAATTTGTTTCCATACATAGTGTTGGTGCAAGTGCAGATAAAGCTTGAACAAGCCAATAACGCATTGTCTTGAATGAATAACAATGGAGCAGCAAAAACATTAATAAAAATTAATAATTTTGTTTTTATTTTCATGGAAATAAAGTTTTAAAAAAAGGGATCTGTTTTGCAAATTTTAGCAGAAACTGTACTATTAGAATTGAAATAACATTTCAAATTGTTACAAATTAATAAATAAACACAAAAGAGATTTTGCTACCCGCGTTTTTAATACAGATTTAGGATGCATTTGAGATCGAAAAAAAAAAAAAGAACCGAACTATTTAAGAGCCATAAAAAGGCATGAATTCACTAATTTGTAATTCTTAAAATTACGTATCAGAGCAATAGGATAGTTATGGAGATATTGTATCTTTGACATTAATATGATCTTTTGCGGTTGCTATACAAATCAATTAAAAATTTGTCAATTTAAGTAACTGTCAATTATATTAGTAGCGAAATATTTTCTTAGGTGACATCCCTTAACACATATTATAAAGTTGTAGAATGGGCCAAGGATGATTTGTCTGTTTAACATATGCTCTAAATGGACACTCACACATTTCGGGTTGAAATCTTATGTTTTCCATTTAAAATATAAAAGATGAAAATAGGAAGCATATGATCATAAAACTAAGGGTTTTTCGTGACATATACGTTATAAGTCTTACAAAAAGCAAATAACGCATAAAATACGCAATTAAATTTATTATGTGAATACCCGAAAATTCAAGTTTTTTTCCACTTTTTTCACGATATATTTATAAATCTTTTTACCTCTTATCTTTGGGTGGCTCTCCAATGACTACAGAATATATTGCCTTGCCAGTGCAATACTGTAACAACTCAAAATGTTACTGTTTCCCGAAAACTGCACTATTGGGTTAGAAGAGACTTAAAGAATCAGAAGAATATTGTAGCATCTCAAAATTTTACTGTTTTCAGTGAAATTACAAAACTTATTCTTTTATTACACTGAACAAATTATACTGTACAATGAAACTTTAAACCTTAGTATCTCAAAACTATCTACTTTGAGTTGTTACAGTATTGCACTGGCAAGACGATATTACTTAATCAATTGTATAATTTGCTTTTATAATTTTGCATGAAAAAATTGTAAATCTTAAAAAATTTGAAAATATTACAGTTTGTTAGATTTGGCCTTATTTTTTAGACTTATTGCAATTAACACTGTAATAAATACGCAAATTTTGATTTTGTTTCAATGGCGCGTGGTAGAGAAGAAGAAATCATATATTTCTAAAAATTCATAACTACACTGTACCTTTAATCAAACGAGTTTCTGGCACTTCAACCTTCAAATCTAACAAACTATTAAAAAAAATTTCGCTTCAGAATTCAAAAATAACTATTATTTGTTTGGACAGAGTTGTATCTTCTGAAATTAGTACGAAGTAAAAGCTGTATGGTATGAAAAATTATTCTTAATCACACTGCTCGTAGGACTGACCTTAGGTGAGTTTGTTATATATTTTATATTTTACGTTCGCCCGAAATAGAAAAATTTCCAATGGAAACAATCTATTCAATTATAACATAACAATTATCATATGTTCAATAAAATCACTGATAAAAGCTGAAATGCCAGAAACTAGTCTGATTAAAGGTAGAGTGTAGTTATCAATTTTTAGAAATGTCTCTACCATTCACCATTGCATATAGGGAATCCAAATCCGGATCTCGAAATTTCGGAATTCTGTTTTTTAAATTCGAAATTCCGAAATTGAAATGAATTGTATTCCGGATTATTCCGATTTAAATATTTTTTTTTTGCTTTTTAAGAAATTACACGGAATTCCAGCGACTGACAAAAAATATATTACTTTGTATTGTAACAATTTATTTATAAAAAGAATACAAACAGTTTTCCAAGAGAAATAAAGATAATGTTATTCGTTTTGACATTTCTATTTTTTGTGAAATCATATCATAATAGAAATGTTTTTTTCATGTATTGTGTTGTATTGTATATGTTACTAGATGTAACCCGGTGTGCTTCGCTACACCCTCCCCCTCCCGAATCATTATGAAAGGGCTCACGCAAAGTCCCAAGGCTCTCACTAATACAGTAATTCAGATATATCACATTTAATATAAAGTTTGTGTGGGTGTACCACGCGCATTTATCTAATCCCGCCCATTTTTTTTCTGACTACTCACGTTAACATTAGATGACCTGAGACAAATTTGCAAAGCTTTCTCTATCAAAGTACTTAATATATATGATATTAAAAATTTACTTTGTATGGGAGGTGCCACGCCCACTAAAAATATTTAAAAAATTAAAGCCTGTAGCACTCCCATATCCGCAGTAAGACTATGTGAAAATTTCAGGAAGATCAGATGAGTAGTTACGGAAATTACCTCCTACAAACAAACAAAGAAACAAATATTACCTCTTTATTATGTTAGTATAGATTATTAGTATAGATTTTTCTATTTCAATGCTTGCTGATGCTGATACACAATGTTTTTTGTTTTTTCATTCGGTACAACAATTATCAGATTTTTGGGCGTTCCAACCCTGGAGCAAGGTACATGTAGCTGCCCATGAGAAGAGGATGGATTATTCATATTAGATCTGGCAACACTTAACTGTTGGCCTTGAACATAGAATATCATTTGGCAATTTTTCTTTTGAGCGATTTTTGATTTTGCCTATTTTTTATTTTGAATATTTTTTTTTTTGGGCAATTTTTATTTTTCGCGATTTTTGGGTTTGGTGATTTTTGATTTTGGCGATATATCTTCCACAACAAATCACATTGATAACTAATGAACTTGTCAAAAGGCTGTCGCTTTCGTAGTGCTTCATATTTTTTACATAGGAGGTGCCTCGCCTACTAATCCCATTCCGCCCGGTTTTTATTGGACTCCTCACATTAATATCTGATGGAGTCATGCAAAATGTCGAGTCTTTCCCTTTTATAGTACACCAGTTATATGATATTAGATATCTACTTTGCATGGGCGGTGCTACGCCCACTGCTCGGATCACGCCCATTTTTTTGTTCGACTTATCAGACAAAGAACCAATGGGCTCACGCAAAGCCACTAAGCTCTCTATTTTACAATACTCCAGATATATGACATTAAATAGTTTATTTGCATGGGGAGTTCCACGCCCATTGTTGTGAACCCGCCAATTTTTTGTTCGACTACACATACTAAGATCTGATCTGCTCGTGCAAAGTGTTGACACTTCCTTTTTTAGCTCACCAGTTATATGATATCATATATTTACTTTGTGTGGGCGGTTCCACGCCCACTGCTCCGATCACGCCCATTTTTTGTCTAACTAATCAAATGAATAGCTTATGGGCTCACACAAAGTCCCACAACTCTCACTATTACAGTACTCCAGATATATGGCATTTTATATTTAATTTGTATGGCAGGTGCCACGCCTATTGGTCCGATACTGCCCATTTTTGTCCGACTACTTACATTAATAATAGGTGACATCAGACTAATTTGGAAAGCTATCTCTATCACAGTATTCGAGCTACTAATATTAACAATAGGTGACCTCACACAAATTTGCAAAGCTCTCCATATCATAGTACTCAATATATGTATATGATATTAAAAATTTACTTTATGTGGGAGGTGCCACGCCCACCAAAAATATTTAAAAAATTATAGCCTATAGCATTTCCCATATCCGCAGTAAGACTCTGTGAAAATTTCAGGAAAATCAGATGGGTAGTTACGGAGATTACCTCCTACAAACAAACAAACACACATTACCTCTTTATTATATTAGTATAGATATGTAAGTGTAATAGTAAATTAAGTATATATAAACAGTAAATCATTATCAACTTCAATTCTTCTAGGTAGCATTTGATATAGGTAGGTTTCATTAGTTTGAAAATTTCATATATTTCTTGTGTACTTATTTTTAATCCCAAGGATGGCGGATAAGCAAGACGAAATTTTTATAGATGTCTCTAAAGAGAATACTTCAAATTTGGTGTGGAATTATTTTTTACGAGGGACAAAAACTCAAGTGGCGAAATGTACACAATGTAAGCAGGTTTTAAAGATGTACGACACCCATGCACACCCATTTGCGGACTTAACATAACAAGATTTTAAATAAACGAAAAATTTATGATACGGCTGCTGCTGGTGCGAATACCGCCGATTAAGCTACAAAAATTAAAACGATTAAAGATTTTTATATTTCAAAAGTACACGAAAGTTTTGCTGCAGTAATATCTCGAATTGTAGCTTCAGGCGTATTACCGTTTCGCATATTTTGTAGTTCAGACGATTTAAGTACACTAGTACACAAAAATTCGTGATGGATTACAGCAAAAAAATTCGACAGTCGATTCGTTCGTTTAAGTCTGACACTTGACGAATGGACTTCTTCTCGAAACAGGCGTTTTATGAATGTTAACGGGCATGGATCAAGCGACCGGGTCTGGGATTTGGGATTGGCTCGTATTAATGGCCGATTTGAACCACGCCAATTAAATATTTGAAATGATATTTTGTGCACTGTTACAGATAGTGCCTCCATGATGCAAAAAGTTGCTAGATTGTTACTCTGCGAACAAATTTTATGTTTTGCTCATGCAATTCAAATTGCAATTGGTAATGTACTCTTTAAAAAGCAAACATTGTATTTAGTAGATAATGCAACAGAAAACGAAGTAGAGCAGGACAATAATGAAAATGAACCGAACTTACAGTCGGATGAAGAAAATCTTACTGATGATGAGGATGATGACAATGGAATGCGGGTAGATATGGGAATTGAAACTGATGTTATAGAAACCACTAAAAACTTTCATTTAGGAGCATTAATCACAAAAGTTCGGAAAATTGTTAAAACTTTTCGTCGTTCTCCTTTGAAAAATGGAGTGCTTCAAAAATACGTGAAGCAAGATCATAAAAAAGAATTACAGCTTGTGTTAGATTCAAAAACTAGATGGAATAGCATGTTATCCATGTTAGAGCGTTTTATTATTTTGAAAACTTCATTAAAAAAAGCACTAATTGACATTAAAACGGACATAAATTTATATGAATCAGAATGGGATTCGGTATCACGAATATCTAAAAATTTGATGCCAGTAAAATTAGCCGTAGCCGCCTTATGCCGTGCAGATGCTAATTTAATTTCTGCGGATGCAACATTTACGTTTATGTTACAAAATTTTAGTGAGAATGACGAATTTGCCCTTGAATTGAAAAAAGAGAGCTCCAGTTGAATCGTAGAAAAACTATTTTATCTGATGTGCTACAATATTTGCATAATGGTGGCAAAACAAAAATTTACAAGAGCATTTCCGGTCACTCGAAACAGAAATAAATAAAATTATTCTCTTACTGGCCCGGCGACTTAATAATGAAATTACTGCTGAATTTGATTCAACGGATTCCGAGTCTGATTCTGATATAGTATTTAAACCCAACGAATTTTTTGAAAGTGAAACGCAGCCCTCCTTACAGAAATTGTTGCAGCAAAAATCCAGCAGTCGCTTTTACAGCCGACAACAAGAATTTAAAAAAAAATCAATTCAATCTGCGATCCGAAATGAATTAAAATTTTATGACGAAGGTGGATCTCGTGGACAATTTTTGGAAATAATTTAATAAAACTTGTTGTGTATTCCCCCAACTAGATGTAACCCGGTGTACTTCGCTAAATGTTCTGTTGGAGGTACTTTCGTTTTATTAGGTTTAAGTTTTAAGGTGGTTTATAAAGCAATTTTATTACATTTCAAAATATTAAATAATTACAGTAAAATTCTCAGTTTTCAAGTGATAAATAAATTCCAACCTATTCTTTTTTTATATCTTCTTCTTCTTCTTTATTTGCCTATCCGTATTCGGATCTTAGCGATCATAAAATTACAACTTAGTTGTGATCTAACAAAATATTTTCTAAATTTCATTCAGTAATAATGAGTTGTCTATTCTTGGCAGCATTAACGAGAATTCGTTCATCTAGGTAATCTGTCCAGTCTTGAATATTTCTTATCCAATAAATCTCTCTTTTTCCTCTTGCGTCTTTTCCTTCGATTTTGCTTTTGCGAGTTATCTGGGGAATCTTATACTCGTTTCTCATTTTGTGTCCTCCTAAATAGGCGACTTTCTTTGTTTTGATATTTCTTATAGCTTTCGATCAATATCCATTCCTCTCAATATTTCCGCGTTCGAAACCCGATCAGTCCATGGAATCCTTAGTATCCGTCGGTATATCCATATTTCAAACGCTCCTTTTGTCCGCCACTTTCAGTGTCCATGTTTCAACAGCATATAGCTGCACGGACCAAACATAGCATTTAATAAATCAGATTTTTGTCACAAGGCCTTTGTCGTGACTTGCTAAAACTTTGTTAAATTTGAAGAAGGAGTTTCGGGCAATTTCTATGCGGCATTTTATCTCTTTCGATGCATCGCATTGATCGTTTATCAGGCCTCCAAGGTATTTAAAATTTTTAACCCGTTCGATTTCTGTATCTTTTACTCGTAGTGACGTATTATTTCCTCTGCTGACAACAATATCTTTCATGGCACATCAAACTAACTAATCTATATTTATTGCGGTTCCGCGCATTATTCGTTTCTGTATCGTAATAAATGTTGATTGAATCCAGTCGTGTGGATATTGTCCTGCGTCGTAAATATGATTGAGAAGTTTCACCAGTATTTTGTTATATTTTTCTTCTATTAATTTCAAAACTTCGGAGGGTATTTCATCTGGGCCTGTTGCTTTTCCGTCCTTCATTGCCTTGATTGCAGAATCTATTTCGTCCTTGGTGATTGACGTTCTGGTTAGATTGAATTCAACAGTGTTATTATAAGCTGACCTTTCATCATATGTAAATTGTATTTTTACATATTCTTGCCAAACACGTTTTTTCTCAGTTATTTCGAATATAGCTTTGTTATTTTCATCAAATAAAATTCCTGGTGATGTCATGCGATACACTTCAGATGCTTACTTTAATTTTTTTGGAAGATTGTAGTAATCGTGTAAGCTTTGCAATATTTCGATTTCCTGGCATTGCCAATTAAGTTGTGTATTTTTGCAGCACGCGTTGACGTTCGAATTTCTTGATTTAACTCCCAGTAGATTTCGTGGTTTAAGTTTTTATGTTTGCTTCGTTCATGTCGTAGTTCTCTTATTTCGTCGGTCATCCAATCTTCCTCTTTTATAGATGATATTATTTGAGGTTGTGTTAATGATATTTTTAACATTATTCCATAGATTTTCTACATCTTCTCCATCGACGTCATTAAGATTGTTGTTCAAATGCTCCTTAATAACATGTTTAGTTAATGGGTTGTTAGGTTTCCAAATGTCAAGTTCTGATTTTAGTTTTCTCCTATGAGTTGTAGAAAGTTTAGTGCGGACATTACATAATAAGTGGTTATGATCAGATGGTACATCTGCCCCTGGGTCACACAGGAACAATATCGTCGGTTTACTAAGATGTAATCAATTTGATTTCTTACAATATTTCCACTATTTTCCTGAGGTAATTTTCATGTATAAAGTCGTCTCGGGTGAAGACTAAATAGGGTATTTGTTATTTTACTTTTATGTTGTTGGCAAAATTGTATAAGCCTGTCTTCTCTATCATATCTTTGACCTAATCCATATTTCCCCGTTATATCGATAACCTCCTCTTGCCCAACTTTTGCATTGAAGTCGCCTTGAATAAAGGTAATCTCATGGGGCTTTGTCATTTTAAGTATTTGTCCGATATCGCTATAAAATTCTTCGATTTCTTCATTAATTCCATCAGATGGAGTATATACTTGGATAATGATCATATTTAGCGGTTTTCCAGATATTAAGATCATCCCGTGATAAAGGGAGCTATTGTACTACCAGCAATAATTGCAACCCATTTTCTGTGAATTCCCTCTCGGTGTCCCGAATGGTATATCTTCGCATTCTGGTATCTAAATTCGCCATATTCCATGCACCATGTTTCGATGATATCCAATATGTCTACTTTAAGTCTGTTCATTTCGCTTATGGTGTTGTCTAAATTTCCGGGTTCATACAGACTCCTAACATTCCAAGTTCCGATGTTAAGTTTTGTCTTTGTTTTACCTGCGGGGATTCTTAGCACCCTCGTTTGGCCGGAGACTGAGGACCGTATGTTATTTCATACTTCCATTGCATTTAATGATTTTCAAATTACTTCAGAGGTTTCCTGTTGCCATCTGAAGGGTTTATAGTTTTCCATCTTGTGTTCAGCCGCTCCTCTGGAGTACAGAAGATGTTTGCAGCCGCCCAATATGGGAACAGATGCTGCGAGAGTATTCTTTCTTTCATTTGGCCATTATATTGATCATTTCAGAAATTGTCCAATTGGAACTCCCTTTTTCGTTAGTTCTAAAATCCCATATGGGTTGGTTACCGTCTCCTCATTTATGTTGCTCAGGATTCCAGGATGCATCACGATGGAGGTGAAAAAGGAATTGAGTGATGTTAGCCTTCGGTATCAGCATACCCCGAAGTGGCAGCCCCGTCCCGTGAAGCATCCCTATATATGAAATCTAAATTGAAAACAAAATAATAAATATGATAATTCTAAATACATAATGACTAATATATATATCTAACACAACAAAAGATGTATTTCTAGAAGAGCTTTTTTAATTATATTTTTATTTAATTATATTTTCATTTGCAATCTGATTTATTATAATATTTTGTTTCGCTATTAATGTACGTCTTGTTCTTTGAGCAAAAAAATAATATCACGCTTTAAACAATTTTGGATCCTTTAGTGGCACGGATTTCGTAACCATGCTTCCTATATTATTTTCGTTAGCTTTCTGAAGATGATGAGGATCAGGATACAATACACATGACAAGTGGTTCCTTCCTTTCGACTCAGTAAATTCAGCATTATCTTTTACATATTCCATATTTTTTGGAAATGTCGTATATCTGTTACAACATTTTCGCCAACAGCAAGCAGATTTTCCTTTCCGAAACTTAATTTTGGTGAGCCAATCTTCCTATATACAGTAATTTAAATAAACCAGAACTTGTACTCCATTAAACGCCATTTCCTTAAGAATTAAGCTGCTTTTTCTAATGGGTAAGATTATTTCTGTATTTACTGGTGAAGTGTTAAAGTTTTGTTGTAAATTTAGAAAAGTATATTAATTCTCTGTCAACTGTGTCACCGTCCATCTATTACATATTCCACACATGAGGACAACGTGAGTACCAAATGTGATATTGTCAAGAAAATTACCTTTGCGTAATAATTATTGAATATTTCCAAAAATGGGTTTAGTTTCTTAATTTTTTAAAGTATTCTCTCATAAGGTGGCAACTCGGCTTAAATAATATATACAATATGGATATCAATCTACCTAATTTAAGCGATCAATCAAACATAAAATCGTTGAAATTTTGACCGCTGTATAGAATTTTCTTCCGAATGGAGCAAATTATTTTTAGAGTTACCGGATGAAAGAGTAATATTTTGCCAGGCAACATAAAAATTGGAACATAAATTGGAGCGATATCTAATAAACTTACCGAACTAAAATTATTTTCTTCTTACATGTATTAAGTGGATCCAATGAAGCTGCCGATATTTTGAAGAGGACCCTATTCGGTCTAATACGTGAAATACTAGAAGGATTTGTGTAACTAAGTTTTTTATAGTCTTTACTCCTGGGCTTCTTCTTATGACAGCTCTCCAATTAGTAAGCACTGAGGTAAAATTTAATTTTTCCCATGAGCCAAATTTTTGTGTACAGTGGAGATACGATTTTTAGGTCACTTTTGGGTTAAAGTTGATCAGTTTTTGATATATTTTCTTAAAATTTTGATCCATTGATCTTTTATTTACAATCTAATACTTTAAGTATATCAAAAAACCTTTTTATGATAATAATAGCGACACCTCATCGTCACCTCATCGTTACCAAAAACATGAGAGTCGTGTCGTAGAGCAAAATAATTGAAATGTTGTATTGTGGACTAAATATTTCTAGATTTGTCGGGCCGAATGCGTAATTGACAGTATATTAAAAGAAGTTAGGTAATTAATTAATACGTGGCCCCATACAACTAAATAGTTCAAGAAATCTATATAAGTATATGAAATTAATTTTCTGTTTGTTTGTTTGTTTGACCGCTATACAAATTTTTATTTTTTAACGGATGTCTCTGAAATTTTAATACGCACGATCTCTGTACTAAAGGTAAGGTCACCTACTGCCTCTTATCAGCCACGCCTTCTTTTACGTCCACTTTTTATATAAAATTCATTTTCTGTTTTCTGGTGTATATGTTCGCTATACAAATTTTTATTTTTGACCGGATTAGTATGAAATTTGGCACACAAAATCTGTGTACTTCAGGAAAGGTCGGCATATGGTTCTTACTGTAACCCAGGAAAGGTCGCCATATGATTCTTACCGGCCACACCTACTTTTACGCTCACTTTTTGTGTACAATTCATTTTCTGTTTTTTGGTATAATTGTTCGATATTCAAATTTTTATTTTTCAACGGATTTCTCTGAAATTTTGCACACGCAACAAATTCCCCAAATTGAAAAAAAATTCGAAATTTTTTTAAAAACGAAATAAAAAAATTAACTTACTCGCCAAATTCATTCTTAAATATTTACATATTTCATTTAATGAATATTGCCAAATATTTATTTAATTGAAAATCTGCATACTGATCTCAATATCTGTACTGCAATATATGCATTGAAAATCTATATTCTTTTCAATAGCATCATTTCGACGCGCTCGCAGAACGCAGCTGAGCAAGCTTTTTTAAGGGAAGCGGAAATGCCTGAATTTACTCAAGTGCGTCTAGAAACCCAGCGGCTAATACAAGCTGAATCCAGGGAATCTCAAATTCCTTAAACGACTGTTTTTCTCATAGACAATTTTATGTCGCCTGCTCCAGAGTATAATATTTTAATATATGCACCAGAAGGAAAAACCAGAAATGTTGTATATCACAAAGCTCTATAGTAACTAAAATTCGTAACTTTTAGACATCATACACCCAAAATACTCCATGCATAAACATAGTTAGTTGTAATGGTAAGCAGGCGGCGAGTACTTACTCCCCAATGAATAATTTAAAAAAAAAATGCACTTATTCTCCAAAAAATTCGGGATTAACTTCAAGACAAACAAATTCCCCAAATTTATAAAAAATGTCCCCGAAAGAAATGGACAAATTCCACATACTGCTCTAAATATCTTTCCTACAACAAATTTATTTAATACTAGCTGTTTTTACCCGGTCTTGCCCGGGATAAAAAGGCCTTTGACTTGAAAAATAGTTCACTATGCTTACCAGGCACTGAGTACTTAAAAATTTGTATGGGCAGTAAATTAATTTTTTATTTCAATTCAAATTTTTTTTATTTTTTAATTTAGAAGTTTTTTAAGATGCTGCAGCAAAAATGCTTCAAAAATAAGTTGCGAAACCGCTTTAAGTATTTTTTAATTTTATTTATAAATATCAAATGTAACGGAATCGTCTGCATATTAAAGGAATCGGAACATTTAAAAATTGAATTACTTCATTCAATAAGTGATCATCATTGAGCAGAGACGTAAATTCAAGTTTCAGAAATGAAATACTAATGCGACGTTTAATATTGTGTCGCAAGGTTTCTTTAAGCAACTGCTTATAGTACATGTGTGGCTTATTTTGATCAACAGGTAATTGTTTCACATACGTAGATAAAATTTATCGTACGACATTTCACTAAGCTGTGTTCCGCGAGTGAGTCGCGTCCGCTTCCTCGCGTTTGGCAGCACACCCGTGCTGCCGCGCAGTTGTTGTCAACTTATTTTAATCGCCAAAATATATTTTTCAGATCATTGCGATATTTTAGCTGAGCTGTGTTCCGCGAGCGCGTCGCGTCCGCATCCGTCGCGTCCGCATCCGTCGCGTCCGCGCCCGCGCGCCGCTTCCTCACAGCTACTACACGTGTTGCCGCTTAGTTCTCGTTACCTTATTTTAATCCCTAAAACATATTTTTCAGAGCATTGCGATATTTTAGCTGATCTATGTTCCGAGAGCGCGTCGCGTCCGCATCCGTCGCGCGTTTGGCAGCCACACCCGTGCTGCCGCGCAGTTGTTGTCAACTTATTTTAATCGCCGAAATCTATTTTTCAGATCATTGCGATATTTTAGCTGAGCTGTGTTCCGCGAGCGCATCGCGTCCGCATCCGTCGCGTCCGCGTCCGAACGCCTCGCGCCACTTCCTCCCAGCTACTACCCGTGCTGCCGCTTAGTTCTCGTTAACTTATTTTAATTCCTAAAACATATTTTTTATAGCATTGCGATATTTTAGCTGAGCTGTGTTCGGAGACCGCGTCGCGTCCGCATCCGTCGCGTCCGAGTCCGCGGTCGCGCGCCGCTTCCGCGCGTTTGGCAGCCACACCCGTGCTGCTGCGTAGTTGTTGTCAACTTATTTTAATCGCCGAAATATATTTTTCAGATCATTGCGATATTTTAGCTGAGCTGTGTTCCGCGAGCGCATCGCGTCCGCATCCATCGCGTCCGCGCCCCTCGCGCCGCTTCCTCCCAGCTACTACCCGTACTGCCGCTTAGTTCTCGTTAACTTATTTTAATTCCTAAAACATATTTTTTATAGCATTGCGATATTTTAGCTGAGGTGTGTTCCGAGAGCGCGTCGCGTCCGCATCCGTCGCGTCCGAGTCCGCGGTCGTGCGCCGCGCGCCACTTCCGCGCGTTTGGCAGCCACACCCGTGCTGTGCGTAGTTGTTGTCAACTTATTTTAATCGCCGAAATATATTTTTCAGATCATTGCGATATTTTAGCTGAGCTGTGTTCCGAGAGCGCGTCGCGTCCGCATCCGTCGCGTCCGCGTCCGCGTTCTCGCGCCGCTTCCGCGTGTTTGGCAGCCACACCTGTGCTGCCGCGCAGCTGTTGCCAACTTATTTTAATTATCAAAATATGTATATATTTGCGCTTAGCTTCCGCGCAACGAAATGATGCTATTGAAAAGAATACTCATTTTAAATGCATTTATTGTAGGACATATATTGAGAGTAGTATGGAAATGTTTACTAAAATAAATATTTAACAAAATTCATTAAATAAAGATATGCAACAATTTAAGAATGAATTTGGGGAGTAAGTTCATTTTTTCTTTCGATTAAAAAAAAAGTGGGGAATTTGTTCATTTCTTTTGGGTACCTTTTTTTAAGTTTGGGGAATTTGTTCACAGTGAAGTTATTTCCGTGTAAACCAAATTTCAGAGAAATCCGTTGAAAAGTACAAATTTGTATAGGGAAGAAATATACCACATAACAAAATATGAATTTTATAAGAAAATTTGGCGTAAAAGTAGGCGTGGTCGGTAAAAATCATATGGCGACCTTACCTGGAATATTTACTCAATTTCGGAGAAAGCCATTGAAAAATAAAAGCTTGTATAACAACCAAAGGAAAAAAATAAGTTTTATATACATATGGTGACCTTCCCTGTAGTATAGAGATCGTGTGACCAAATTTTAGACATCCCTTGAAAAATAAAAATTTCTATAGTGAACATATATACCAAAAAACAGAAAATTAATTTTGTATAAAAAGTGGGCGTAGAAGTAGGCGTGGCCGGCAAGAATCATATGGCGACCTCTCTGGAGTACAGAGATCGTGTGTAGCAAATTTCAGAGAAATCCGATAAAAAGAAATTTTGTAGCGAACAAATGTACCAAAAAACAGAATATGAATTGTACAAAAAAAGTGGGCGTAACAGTAGGCGTGACCGGTGCGAAGAATATGGCGACCTTCCCTGGAGCAGAGAGATCGTGTGTACCAAATTTCAGAGAAATCGGTTGAAAAATAAAAATTTATATAGCGAACAAATATACCAAAAAACAGAAAACGAATTGTATACAAAAAGTGGGTGCAGAAGTAGGCGTGGCCGGTAAGAATCATACGGCGACCTTTCCTGGAGTACGGAGATCGTGTGTACCAAATTTCAGAGAAATCCGTTGAAAAATAATAATTTGTATAGCGAACAAATATACCAAAAAGCAGAAAATGAATTGTATATAAAAAGTGGGCGTAAAAGTAGGCGTGGTCGATAGAAAGTATATGGTGACCTTAGCTGGAGTACAGGGATCGTGTGTACCGAATTTCAGAGAAATCTGTTAACAAATAAAAATTTGTATAGTGAACAAATATGAATAAAATAGAAAATGAATTTTACATAAAAAGTGGGCGTAAAAGTAGGCGTGGCCGGTAAAAAGTATATGGCGACCTTTCCTGGGGTATAGAGATCGTGTGTACAAAATTTCAGGAAAATCCGTTGAGAAATAAAAATTTGTATAGCGGTCAAACAAACAAACAAACAAACAAACAAACAAACAAACAGAAAATGAATTTTATATATATAGATCTGTATTCCTTTCAACAGCATCATTTCGGTGTGCGGACGCGACGCGACGCGCTCGCGGAACATAGATAGGTCAGATATCGGAATGATCTGAAAAATATATTTTGGCGATTAAAATTAGTTGATGACAACTGACTCGCTTAGCTAAAAATCGGAGTGATCTAAAAAATATAATTTGCCAATTACAATAAGTTGACAACAACTGCGCGGCAGCAGTGGTGTGGCTGCCAAACGCGCGGAAGCGGCTCGTGGACACGGACGCGTCGCTCTCGCGAACACAATATTGGAATTATCCGAAATTCATATTTTGGAGATTAAAATAAGTTGATGATATCTGCGCGGCAGCACGGGTGTAGCTGCCAGACGCGCGGACGCGAACTTGACTCGCTCGCGGAAAACAACTCAGTGAAAAGTCTTATGATAAATTTTATCTACGTGTGAGAAATAATTATCTGTTGGTAAAAATAGGCCAAACATATACTATAAGCAGTTGCTTAAAGCAACCTTGCATTTTTGAAACTTCTATAAATATGACGTCACTGCTCGATGATGATCATTTATTGAATGAAGTAATTAAATTTTGAAAACTTCTGATTCCTTTAATTTACAAACGATTCCGTTATAATTGATGTTTACAAAATAAATAAATAAATAAATAAACTTCAGAAAAAAAAAACTTCAAGCGGTTTCGCAGCTTATTTTTGAACTATTTTTGCTGTAGCGTCTTTTTAAATAACTTCTAAATTAAAAATCACAAAATTTTAAATTGAAATAAGAAATGAATTTGTTCCGCCAAAAATCGTAAACATGGGGAATTTTTTCACCATGAGCAAATTCCCCAATCCCGTACAAATTTTTGGGGAGAAAGTTAATTTTTTTGAGGAATGGTTCATTGGGGACTAAGTACTCAGCGCCTGGTAAGTATAGTGAACCACTTTTCAAGTCAAAGGCCTTTGGATCCCGGGCAAGACCGGGTAAAAACAGCTAGTAAATAATAAACCAATTTGAAGCATATTAAAAATCGCTTTCGGTGCAGGAGATTTTGCTATGGGAGTTCTTTGCCAAAAAAAAATGTTATACCCCTAATTTAAACATTAATAATGAATGATATATCGATGATAGTTGTACACATGGCCATAGTAAGTGGAAAATTATTTGTATGTATCTAACGTACACATTAGAAAATTCATAGATACGCATCAGAACTAAAACTGACTTCATTCCTTTTTGCAAACATGTAACTGTTAAGCCAGGTTATTACACTTAATTTTTTATACGCTACACCCAAACTTGTGGTATAAGGTATTATGGATTAGTG